>CAOLHI010000230.1:0-600000 GCA_948474755.1 Ctenosaura bakeri | reverse complement strand
TCATGATGGTGGGATATTCATTTAATGGATTAAATCCATTGAGCGTGCACGATTATGCGATGCTCTCGTACTTCTACCATGCAGAAGAGCGAGAAGTGTGATGAAGGTGCTTTCTTCCCCACTGCAGCATGGGAAATTGCCTGGCTGTGCTGGGAAAGGCAGACATGTGTCCCTCGCACTCCCTTCAGCAGGGAGCTGGTCAGGTGTGGAGGGGAGAATTCCTGTCATGTTCCCTTCCCAGCAAAGGAACTGCTGAGATTGCAACAGGACAATGCGGAAGAGCATCACTGTATGGAAATGGTGTTAGTTACAAATGTATAAATAAGTAAAATGTTCTGGCCCCATCCCCCAAACCCACCTTAACAGCCAGCAGAAGCTCTACTGGTAACCAGACACAGCAGCATGATGTTTCCAGCCCCTCCCTCCAGTGGTCTGCATGTGATGCAGAATTCAGAAAGAATCCTGCTTCTGATTGTTGCAGTCTCACAAACAATCAAAAGCAGTATCCTTGTCAAAATTCTGCATCACACTGCAAACTTATGGGAAGAGGGAGCTGGAAACATCATTTTGCTTTGAATGTAGCTTTGCATGCAATGCAATCATAAGCTGAACAGACCTCAATCACTCAGAGCAGCTCTCTGGAGTGTAAAGAGGGATTCAGGGGGTATTTATGATGATTGCAGTATTGTAGTAGAATTGAATACAGAACAATTATCGAATTGAATGTAGAGCAGATCCATAACTCTAGGTTATGAATCCATAATTGCAATACAGGACACTAGCCAATATGTTTTCAAACTAATAATAATAATAATAATAATAATAATAATAATAATAATAATAATAAAATTTATTTCATCCCGCCTCTCCCAATGGATCGAGGCGGCATTACAAAAATATATAAAAATATTAAAACATTAAAACGCACCCTATCCTCCCCACCCTCCAACCCTTCTATCCCCCTAAAACATATTAGTTAATTAAAACAAATTAAAAACAAGATTAACACAGAAGACAATGATGAGAGGCGGTGGAACACTAATCTGGGAAGGCCTGTCGGAAGAGAACGGTCTTGACTGCTTTTTGAAAGCAGTTAAGACTGGTAATGTGCCGGGTCTCCTCCGGCAGGCCATTCCATAACTTGGGAGCGACAGAAGAAAAGGTCCTCTGGGTAACCGCAGCCAACCTAGTTCTGATTGGCTGCAGTAAATTCCTCCCAGAGGACCTTAGTGTGCGGGGCGGATTATATGGGAGAAGGCGATCCCGCAGGTAGGCTGGCCCCAAACCATGAAGGGCTTTAAAGGTAAAAACCAACACTTTGTACTGTGCCCGGAAACGAATAGGCAGCCAGTGTAACGACTTCAGAATTGGTGTTATGTGGTCACTTTTAGATGTTCCGGTGACCAACCTGGCTGCCATATTCTGAATTAATTGAAGTTTCCGGACTAAGCACATGGGTAGCCCTATGTAGAGCGCATTACAGAAGTCAAGCCGTGAAGTTACCAGCGCATGTACCACTGTTTTTAGGTGTTCCAAGTCCAGGAAGGGGCGCAGCTGGCGTATCAGCCGAAGCTGATAGCAGGCACTCCTGGCTGCCGCATCAATTTGAGCTGTCATCTGAAGCGGCGAGTCCAGGAGCACTCCCAAGCTGCGGACACAGTCTTTCAGGGGAAGTGTGACCCCGTCTAGAACTGGTTGACAAACCTCTATACCTGGGCTGGGGCCCCTAACAGCAAGTACCTCCGTCTTATCTGGATTCAGCTTCAGTCTGTTTTTCCTCATCCAGTCCATTACTGCCTCAAGGCATTCATTTAGAGGTGAGATGCCATCCTTAGTTGATGCTGTTATCCGAGGCATGGAGAGATATATCTGGGTGTCATCAGCATATTGATAGCACCTTGCTCCATGCCTCCTGATGATCTCTCCCAGCGGTTTCATGTAGATGTTAAATAGCATTGGGAACAGGACGGCGCCCTGAGGGACGCCAGATTTAAGCTCCTTTTTCGAGGAGCAGCTGTCCCCAAGCATCACCATCTGGTATCTACCTGAGAGATAGGACCGGAACCACTTAAGTGCAGTGCCTCCGATCCCCAGCCCTCTCAGGCGTTCCAGAAGGATACCGTGGTCTATGGTATCGAAAGCCGCTGAGAGGTCCAGGAGTACCAGCAGGGTCACACTTCCCCTGTCGATACCTAGGCGTAGATCATCCACTAAGGCGACCATGGCAGTCTCAACTCCATATCCTGCCCTGAAGCCAGTTTGAAATGGATCTAGATAATCTGTTTCATCCAAGACAGCTTGGAGCTGAAGGGCAACAGCCCTCTCGATCACCTTGCTTAAAAATGGAAGATGGGAGACTGGTCTGTAATTATTCATATCCAGGGGATCTAGGGAGGGCTTTTTTAGAAGCGGCCGTATAATCGCTTCTTTTAAACAAGCTGGAAAATTGCCCTCCCTGAAGGATGCATTAATAATATGTCTTAAGTACGTCTTAATTGCAACTCCTCCCTGGACGACCAGCCATGAAGGGCAGGGATCAAGAGGGCAAGTTGTCCTTCTTACCTTTCCAAGGAGCTTGTCTACGTCCTCGGTACTCACTGACTGGAACTGATCCAGTATAATCTTGTTCACGGGGTTGCTGGACGCTCCATTTGTGACCTCTGGTATAACACCGGCATCCAAATCGGCTCTTATCTGAGAGATTTTATCTGCGAAATGATTATTCAAGGCGTCACAGCAAGCTACGTTAGGTTCTAACAACGAGTTCAGGGGAGTGGGTATCTGAGTCAGATCCCTTACCACCCTAAACAGCTCTGCTGGACGAGAAATCGCAGACGCAATACGTGCAGAGAAGAAGGTCTTCTTCGCTGCATTTATTGCCACTCCATAGGAATGAAGAAATTCTCTATAGCGTGTCCTGTCAGATAAGAGTCGAGATTTCCGCCAATTGCGCTCTAGTCGTTGTCCAGCCTGCTTCATATTCCTAAGTTCTACTGTATACCAAGGATTACGGTTTGCAGCAGGCTGGAAAGGACGCTTGGGAGCAATCGTGTCGATAGCCCTGGTAAGATCACAATTCCAGGTATTAACCAGGGCTTCGACAGGATCACCGGCGATACCAACCATAAGACCCTCGAGGGCTTTCTGGAATCCAATAGGTTCCATTAACCTTCGAGGGCGGACCATTCTAATAGGTCCACCACCCCTGCAGGGGCGGATAGCAACCATTAGTCTAACCCTGACCAGGAAATGATCTGTCCATGACAAGGTGGTAGTATTTGTTATCTCCACCCATGGCTGTGCCCGTTCCGTACTAAAGACCGCATCAAGGGTATGACCTGCACAATGTGTTGGCCCAGAGGCTAATTGGGATAGGCCCATGTTTGTCATGGATGCTACGAACTCCCGAGCTGCACCTGTTAAACTGGTCTCAAATGGGACATTGAAGTCGCCCAGAACCAAAAGTCTGGGTGATTCCAACACCAACTCCGACACCAGCTCTGTCAGCTCGGCCAGGGAGTCTGTTAGGCAGCGGGGTGGTCGGTACACTAACAGAATTCCTAGACTATCCCTTGCCTTCAGGCTCAGGTAGATACACTCGAAGTGGTCTGTTTTCCGGACAGGTATCCTGGTCAGCATAAGATTGTCTTTGTAAACCAAGGCTACTCCACCCCCCCGCCCACTTCCCCTTACCTGCTCACTGACAGAGTATCCGGCTGGCAAGGCCTGGACCCAGGTTGTGGCACTATCGTCTTCCAGCCAGGTCTCTGTAAAGCATGCCAGGTCAGCGTCTTCATCCTTTAAAAGGTCATGGATGATACGAGTTTTCTTTTTCATTGACCTGACATTGCACAGGAGCAAGGAAAGGTTCTGTGGGTGGTTTGGTTCGCTCTCCAGACACCTTGGGGTAGCAGGGCGAACGGAAGGTGAGATAGGTATTAAGCATCTATCTCTCCTTCCCCTGTAACGGCATTTTGCCCTGCTATCACCATATCTCCCTTTGCCCAGCACAGTACTTATTGTCGCTCCCCGTTGTTCTTCCATTACATCCAGCCGCCCCCATCACAAAAAAACTGTTGTTAATGTATAGTTCTGGGAGTCATATTGTTCTTGCAGTGGTGGTTGTGATCTTTGTTATTAGTGTGGTGTGAAACCACTCTGGATTTTAGCCCAAACTTTAAAGGAATAATGGATCACTTATTTGAGATCTGTACTAAAACCTGGAGCAGATTCTCCACCCCATTCACCTAGATGTCATCAACCACTATGAGTTTTTATGGTGAATGAAGGAAGAGGGTAGAATTACACTTCCTTGAGCTCCTTAGAACAAGGGTGGAATGTAGAATTACAAATGAAAGAAGAACTATCACAGCATTCAGGACATCACTAGTTGCATGACGTGATCCAGCCTCAAATCCCTTCATTTTGAGGATTCAGCAGGTGTGCATATATGGAGCCCAACTGTCAAAGAAGCATCTCCAGGTAGTAATAATTATTAATTTCAGAGAATACATTGCAACCACTAAAATGTCTGTGCACAAAATTCATGATGATATCAACTTAACAGAAACCTGGCCCAAACTGTACAAAACTCTTTGGCCACAACAACAAGTTGGGCTCAAACAAAACTCTTTGTTTCTCCAGAGAGGAACAGCAGCAGGCTTTGCATCTCTGAAGAGAGTGAACTCATTCTGGTCACGTATTTTCATTCTGCCTCCCCTAAGCAGCTGAGGAGCAAACAAAAGTTAGAGCCATATATCTTATTGCTACTTTGGACTATTCTTTTTTTGTTTTCTTGGCTTTCAGAACTGTTTAACTCATTATTTGGAAAGAGTAAGAGGTCAGCTTTGTTCAGATTTAGCGAAAAAAGCAAGTTAGAAAGTTCTTTTCTCCATCTTAATCTTCTGGAAAAGTAGTCATCAATGAAATTCTCATTAAGTTTGTCTGCCTGGTTTCAGTCAGGTGGGCATCATCTCCCTGATGGAAGATTTGGAGATTTTTTAAAAAAATGGTGTTTCAGCAATGAAATATATCCTCCAGTGCTTGACAGCAGCAAGGCAGCTTTTCACCGACTGGGTGGAGTGCAGCAGCACCAGTTAACTCTGGAGCAGCTCACTGAGGAATTGCCTTGTCCATTGTTTTCAATGTGGAACCGCATTCACTATTGACTGTTCTTATGTGAGAGCTGAAACATTCTTGACAAGCACTTTCCTCAGAGACCATCCAAGACATTTTACTGCCTGAGACAGAATGGCAAACAGTACCCTCCACACATCAATTGTTGTTGTTGTTATTGTTGTTAACATTAATGATACATTCGTATTTGTATCCTGCCTTTCTACAAAAACTGGGACTCAAGGCAGCTTACAAATTAAAAAGAACAATACAACTAAAAACAATAACAACAACACAATAGGCAGCTATATTATTCACAATATTAAAACAGTTCAAATCTACAGTTGAAAGAATAAAGTTCAGTTTAAAATATAAAAAGCTTTTTTAAACTATTCAGGTTAATACAGCACACCTTAGCGTGTTCATTAAAAAGTTTCTGGTTCATTAAAAAATTCATTAAAAAGACTGCTGGAATAAAAAGAGCTCTGCCCACTGATAGAAGGACAGCAAGGAGGGGGCCATTCTTGGAGTTCCAGAGTCTAGAGCCTCTCTCACATGGAATCATAGAGATGAAAGAGACCATAGAGGTAATCCAGTCCAACCCCCTGCTATGCAGGAACACACATCAAAGCATTCCCCACAGATGGCCATCTAGCCTCTGCTTAAAAACCTCCAAAGAAGGAGAATCCACTACACTGCAAGGCAGCATATACCACTGTCAGACTGCTCTGACCGTCAGGAAGTTCTTCCTGAGGTTCAGGTGGAGTCTCCTCTCCGGCAGCTTGAATCCATTGCTCCTTGTCCTAGTCTCTGGAGCAGCAGAAAACAAGTCTGCTACCTCCTCAACATGACATCCCTTCAAATATTTAAACATGGCTATCATGTCCCCTCTTAACCTTCTCTTCTGCAGACTAAACATACTGAGCTTCCTTAGCCATTCCTCATAGGCATGGCTTTCAGACCCTTCACTACTTTGGTCATCCTCCTCTAGAGAGCTTGTCGATATCCTTCTTGAACTGAGGTGTCAAGAACTGGACACAGTATTCCAAATGAGGTCTAACCAATGCAGAATAGAGTGGTACCATTACCTCCCTCGATCTAGACACCATACTCCATTGATGCAACCAAGAATTGTGTTGGCTTTCTTGGTTGCCACATCCCCACTATCTTGTTTGTGGAACTGAGACAAAGGCCTCTCCTGATAATCTCAGGGATCAGGCAGATTCAGTGAGGCAGATTCAGTGAGGAAATATGGTCTGCTATCTGGCCATATATGGCTTTATGCTAACAGACAATCCTTAGGCATGAGATTACTTTGAGAACCAGTATAGTGATGGAAAGGATATTGGAGGGGTGAAGGAATATTCAAAAACAGAAGGGGGTTGATAAAAGCAGGCATCTCAAGTGTCAGAAAACTCTCTTGAAGTCTCCTTTTTGTGCTTGTCCCCTGAAACTTTGAACAGACTTGAAGACTACTCCTGCTTCCCTCGGTCACCATTTTTCCTGCCCCCATGTGGCTATGTTGTAGCTAAGAGGAAGGGAGTTTGCAGCAGAGGATTGTATTTATTGTTGTTGTGTGCCTTCAAGTCATTTCTGACTTATGGTGACTCTAAGGTGAACCTATCATAGGGTTTAGGGGACTGAGAGTGTGTGACAAGCCCAAAGTCACCCTGTGGCTTTCCATGGCCAATCCTGGCCTCAGGAGTCATAGTGCAACATTCAGACCACTACACTAGTGGCTCTCTTCTGCTGATCACTCTATAGCTACATCAGAGAAGAAGGTGGAAGGTAAATGAGGATCACTATTGCTAGTTCTGCGTTCCACTGGAGGAACAAACAATTTAAAATTGCACATCTTTACAGTTTTTGAGAAAAGCTTAAAAAAAAGGCTGGAGAAATATGAAATGCAAAGTTATTCCCAGCTGGTAAGCTGAGAAATAATGGTTATGCTTCACATATACTGAGCAGGGTGTTATGCCAGGCTTTCCCCATTACCTGAGTAACATAGCTGAGGGATATAGTTTCCTCTCCAGGTAAACAAAGAGTTAATGCGATGTTGGGTTTAAATTACATTTACTGTGGTCAATGTCATAAAAAGCAACAGAGATCATGATATACAATTGCCTAGCCAGGACGACCAGCTTGGAGATGAGGTGAGAAGCTTTGAGATAATTCTAAGTTATAAAAGCCTCAAAAATGTTTTAGCTAGTTGCCTTAGGGACTTGAGTTCTTTCAAACCTTGGCCTAATATGATTTATGCTTTGTTTGTAACTTTGCCTTCATATATGTCATATTCTTTTGCCAATGTAGATTGCTTGCTTAGAATAAAAACTTTTCCTTTTAAAGATCTGTTCCTTTCTACACTCTCTTCACACGCCTTGCTTAGTGTGTGTGTGCACACATGTGTATAGGAAATCTCGTTTTCCATAAATGAGTGGGAAGGGAAAGCCTCTGCAGACTCAGAGGTGGAGGTACAAATTAAGTTCCTCAGTAACTTCCACTGAATTACTGAATCACAGACTTAAAAACAGTGGAGGCAGTTAGATGATCTTCAGGGATCCCATCACCTACTTGAAAACAGACGACAGGATTATGTAAGATCCTTACACAGGGACAGAAAGCTAATTTCAGCACAAGATGCAAAGGCCTCATAGCCAGAAGTTCATTGCGTAAGCATCATGAAAGCAAATTTTCCAATGCCCACATAGCATTATGATATTTTCATATTCTGGAGCACTATGCACATTCATGATATATTCGTGAAATGTTTCCAAAGCTTTTCTAACTTGGTGACTGTGTAACTGAGGTTGCTCAGCTGAACCCTAGTGTCAAGAGGTGAAGCTGTCCCACCAAACTATACAGCACATCTGGGGGAAAATCATTGCTTAAGGAGATAGTGAACACAAAGAGGTGCTTACACTGTAGGTACTTACAGTCAAACCTAGTTATTCTACCATAAGTAACCAAGAGCATGAGGCCCCAGACCTGCACAGTACAAGGCACTGTGGGGCAGGGACTGCCTTTGTTGGCCTGCAGTAAAGAGAGGCCAAGTGTTTTGACATCAGACACAATTTTTACATCAGATACAATTGCACCTGGACAGTGAGCATGGGGGAGGTGGAGTCAGAGGATATTTAAAGTCCTCCTGCATCCTTCACATCCTCTTTTGGCTGCCAAAATCAGTCCATCCTCCCTCCTCCAGTACAATGTGAGCTTTGCTGGTTGCTTTAAAGCCTGGTAGGAATTTTTTCCCTTGTACCCAATTTTTTCCCCATTCCTATGCCACACTGTAAATTTGGGAGACTTTGACAATTGGCAAGGTCCTTAAATGAGAGATTGGTTGGCAGGTAGTGGGGGAGGAAGGGGAGGAGAAAAGTAGCCATTATAGTGAACACTTTGGCCCTTTTTGGGTGAAGGAGAAGGCTCTGGAATCATCCTTTAGGTCCGGTGACCCAGAAGAGAAGAAGACTAGTTGTGGGACTGGCCTGGGGGCTTGGCCCTTGCTAAGTCCTGCAACTTTGGAGGGGGTTCCTAGGGTCTGCCTTCTAGTGAATGACTAAATGGGGTCCAACGCAGCTATTGAGTTGCACTTGGGGTTCAGGTGTTTCACCTAGGGGAAGGCTAAGGAGGAAGTCATGGAGCAATGCCTGGTCCCAGCTGATCCTGCACTAGGTTGCTCTTCCTTCTTGCTCCTTCCAGATTGTTTTTAACCTAAGTCAAATGTGACAATTTTTTTCAAAACTCATTCATCAGCGTGCATTCTAGAGAAAATCCAGAAGTCCAAAATGTTTGTTCATGAAGTGGCTGAAATAGATGAAAGATGGTGTGCAAAGTCTTTCTGTAGCTTTTGTTGTTAACACATCAAGATTTGTGATTCTGTGATCAAGCGTGTGGATTACATAACGAAAAAAGTAAGCACTTTATAGTATAGGTATTTCACTGCTTTTCAACAACAAAATCTCAATGTAGTACATTGGTCAGCAGCTGAAATATCCTAAACTATGTTTGCTCTATTAAGTTTTCACTACAATTCATCTTCTGCTCTCTTCCGTGAACAGGATGTTCCTTGATATTGTAGGTCTCAAGTGTGGAATAATTTTCTGAGTGTGAATCTGTGCCAGAAAGGAACATGTTTACTAAGAAAACTAGGAAAAGAATCAGGAGTGCTAGCTACAGAGAGAACATCTACATCAGTGTTGTTCTATCTGTTTTAGAAACTGGACGCATTCTCTTTTCATTTTGCTAATAAAATCCAGATGAATATATCAGAAGAGCCAGCATGGTATAGTGGTTTGAGCATTGCGTTATGAACCTGGAGACCAGGCTTCAATTCCCCGTTTGACCACAGAAACCACTGGGCGACCTTGGGTGCATCACACACACTCGGCCCCAGAGAACCCCATGATAGGTTCACTGTAGGGTCTCCATAAGTCGGAAGCAACTTGAAGGCACACAACAATATTGAATGTATCATATGGTCCATCAAAAGATACTGATCAGGAACTTCCACTCAGTATTGACCTGGTAATAAGATGCCACCTTTCTTATCACTATGAAATATTACTGTTTGAAAAATGTTACCTCATTTATCTAGAAGAGTAGCTATATAAGAACTTGTAATACCTGAAAGATTTCTAAATGACACAGGACTACTTTGTGAAAATGAATATATTCTGTGGTTTTCAAAGAATTCCTTAAAGGCAAAGAGGACAGAATTGCTCATATTCATCCCAGTTTGTCCCCAGCTGAACATTTATATGTGCATGCTTCTGCTGATTAGGATGCTATTTTACTGAAAAGATGAAGGAAGACACTTAACCATTAAATGATGATGATGATGATGATGAATAATTAAAAAATTATTTGTTCCCCACCTGTCCCCAAGTCTGGAGGCAGAGTAGAGAGTAGATGGAGTTAAAAGTTGTAGTTAAAATATATATAGAACAGTTAATACAAATATAAAACATATCATAGTTAAAAGTACAATTAAAATAACTTAAAGTACAATTAAAAATATAATTAAAAGCACAATTAAAACTAGACTGGGTAGGCCCTCCAGAGGAGATAAGTCTTTAGTACTTTTTTAAAGACCCCTTGTGCTTCAAATTCTTTTGCCACACTTGAGATAAAGTCTTATTCGCAATGAATTCTGGGAAATAGTGAGACTCAAGGTTGTAACAACAGAGATATGGTGCTCATCCAAAGAGGAAAAAAAGTTTCTAGAAGCATCAAGAGTTTCCAGTTATTTTTGTTTTGATTGTACCTGTGTATTCCCAGATTTGCATGCAAACTTACTTGAAAAATCTCAGGTTTACCTCCCTCCCACCTCCCATTGATCATGTGTCACATCTAGAGTCATGCAACATTTCAGAAATTGATTTCCCCTGATGATGATGATGATGATGATTACTACTACTACTACTACTACTACTACTACTACTACTACTACTACTACGGAATCATATTCAAAATGCTAAAGTGCTTTACCAATATTACCTGAATTAAACATTAAGGTTGTGTTGTTTTGGTGCAAACATTCCTTTCTCTCACTTGATTTCTATTGAATCTGTGTCCTGGAAACAACAGGTGTGTTTACTGGTGGTGGCCATCACAGCTAGTTCCAGGATAATACAGACAGACAGCCAAGCAGAGGTACATTTCACTTTGAAAAACACTGGCTTAAATTTAAACTGACATGAGAAGAAGGAATTAAAGGCACTTGATAAATTCCAGAAGTTTCCAGGAAATATTTTGGGATGGTGTAAACATTATACAGATCTCCAAAATAAAAGTAGCTTGTACAGGAACAAACCCTGGGATTTTCCTTCCTCTTGTGGAAGGAAAAATGATTAAAGAACTGAGCTCCTCTTTTCTTTCCAATAGCTTTATATCAACAAAGGGGCAATATACAGTGGCCCCTCAATTTTCATGAAGGTTCAGGACACAGAACCTTTGCAAAAGTTTTTAAAAAAAACACCTCCCTCCAGCTTAGCGAATGCTTCCCCTCCCATGTCCAGGTTCCCCCTTCCCATTCTTCTCCCTTTTTCTTGGGCACAGATGCAAAAGGCAAGCAAATGGGATGGGAAAGGCCTGCAAGAGGAGAAGACATTGCCTTGCCTTTTTGCTGGGTGCATGTGCCTTTCTTTCATGCTCTCATGCAAGAGGCAAACCAATGGGAGGGGTAAGCCCTATGCCTTCCTGTCATGTGCCTGAGCAAAAGGCAAGGGAGTGGAAGGGGGGAGAATAGGGGGAAGAAAGCAGGAGCCTTGCAAATCAAACTCACAAAAGTCAAACCAACAAATGTGGAGGGAAGACTGTGTATGTCTGCTCTTCAAAACTTTACATTCTTGTTTTAATCTTATCACAGCATTAATCTTTAATACAGTCATCCTTCCACACTCACTAGAGTTAGGGGCACAGGACTCCTGTGGAAGTGGAAACACTGTGAATAACTCTAGGCCCTCCCAAGCCATATTTAACAAACAATACAGTATGATCACCATATTCAACTCACCATGGATTCCTTTGAGGCATCAGAGTTCCTTCACAAGGCAGAAGTGGTTGGCTGTCGGGGCTTACTGCCACCTCCACCGCTGCCCCACACCAATTTCTTAGTCTCACGAGGCTTGCAGTCCCTATTAAAAATGGCATAGGGAGGCAGCAGAGGTGACAGCAAATAATCCATGAATAATCAAATCTGCAAAAGTGAAACCCGCAAATGTAGAGGGCTGACCAAATGTATTATCTATCATGTTAGAATTAGGACCACTTTTTTATATTTGTAATTTATTTTTGAAAATCCATAATCTGTAACTAAATTTCGTTCACTTTTAACAACCAATCTTCCTTAAAATATTGTTCTTCCATCCCAGGGCAACAACAGGTCTTACTGTTGTAGTCATATATTGGGAATACTCTCTCATAGCTCTTGCCAAAATGTCTGTCTGGCAGTCCCAGAAGAAAGAACAATTCCAGTTTGAACCGTTATTTAATCTTCAAAACTCTCTGAATCAACATATGTATGTTGCACTCAGTATTTTTTGGCTTTGTCACAAGTCCACCACATATGACTAAATGTCCCTTCTTGTTGCTCACATTCCAACTGGTATTTGCAGTACCCTAGTGTGACATCATCTCACTTAAGCTATAAATATAATTTGACTCTCATCACCAGTCATAGCTCCAAAAACAAAGTGCAGAGAGAGAGAGAGAAAGATGTTCCCTTTTCCAAGTAGAAATTCCAGTATCACGTTACAAGAAATTCCAGAAATCATTGATTGATTTGATTTGATTTGATTTGACTTATATTCCGCTTTTCTCTTGAATGGGATTCAAAGCAGCTTACAATATGTGGTATCGAATCCAAAACAGTGCAGTGTGCTGATTTAAATGAAAATGAATTTGCACCATTTGTTGGATGCCTGCATATGTCCTCAAAGGATCAAAAGACAAATGTACATGCATTGTACCATCATAGTACTTTGAAACTATTTTAATTGTCATGCCACCATCATAGAATAACCTGGGACTTGTAGTCTAGCAATAAATATACAGTTCTCTTCTAGCTCTAGTTCATTTTTGTTTGAGGTCTAGCATCAGAGCACTCCAGCAGAGAATTCTAAAGGGCTCACCAAATTACAGATCCCAAGATTCCATTGGAGGGAGCCATGAGAAAGAAATTAATTTGTAACTGCTACAACTGTGTACTACATAGAGAACTTTATTTTTTTTTAATCTATGACACGTTCTCTGCTAAATAGGAGAGAAACAGTTTTGTCTTGGGGCACCATAATTTTTCAAACCTGACCAAAGAGGAGTGAATAATGCTGATATTATAGTCTTCCTTGGAATACAGTTCAAACCTATTTGTCTATCCAGGTATACTGTGCAGATTCCAGGAGTCAGATAGTGTACCTATGTTGTTGTTTGTTGTGATTTTATAAAGATTTATTTCAAAATGAGTTTGTAATCATTAGAGGAAAGGTCACATCTAAATAAATAAATGGGAAATGGCAATAGAAAAGCAGTCTATGTATTCCAGCTATAATTCTACATACACCTTTCTTTGGCATTGTCTTTCACTGAAGTAATTTTCCAAGTACACGTGTTTAGGACCAGTATAAAAGACATTAATGAAGGTTATGACTATATAAATGCATTCTTCAATAGTTGAGAACAGTTATTCTTCGCCTGATTCCCTCTGAAGTGCAGTCAGATGATTGAAAATTATGCCAAATTCCAGACTATGTCAGGAATTGCCTTCGAGGAACATCAGCGTTTGCTTGCTCCCTAAAATGATATTGCTTATCAATAGCCAAATATTCACAGCAGATGTGATCACTATTTAAGACTGTTCAGGTTTGCCAGAATGTACATTTGGCAGAACCTGAGCTCTAGATTGCTGCAATGAAAAGAAAATCTGAAGCCGAGTAATATAGGTTTAATTTACTCTTCTTCAGATTTTCCTTACATTAAAAATATTTTTTTGCTAACAGTCATTATACAACGCAAAATTGTATTTAGAAGACTGAGTTCAACAGAATTTATAATTATTGTTAGTGAGTAAAAGGTGTATATATTACTCAAAACTAAAAAATTAAGATTATCTGGAAACTATTAAACTGTGTTGAGAATATATATCAGCTTACTTTATTATCTGGCAATGATTTGTTTCAGATTTTGATAACACTACAGTAAATATGTGTTCCATTCACTAGCCTGAAATTCATGTACACAGCTCTGGATATCATAAGTAATCAATGCACAATCTTCCTTTCCATGTATGTGTGTGTGTGTGTGTTTGTGTATGTGTGTATATAAAAGAGAGGGGGGAAAGAGGCAGAGTAAATTTACCACACTGATCCTGAAAATGCTTGGAATGAATTTCTGTTTCAATCAATATGTTGGTTTTATTTTAATAACAGAATCAGAAACCATGACACTTTAATGATATTGAAACCTATAATTTGATTTTATCTCTGTGCTAGATTGTAGGGAAGATAACAAACTAAGACTATAGACATACTAGTGGTAAATTGAAGAGAACAAGAGTGCTGGGGTCTTTTTCAAACCACTGAGCTGGTGATTAAGGCCATTTCCACCCTACCCTGTTATAGACCATTTCCGCATGGGGCAAGGGAATCACCCCATGCTGCTACTTACCAGACTTCTTGGCTCCCCGGTCCAGTCCATGCTGTTCCTGAGCAGTGCGCTGCTCCAGGGACGAAAATGGCGGCTTCCGGTTGGGTCTCGACCAACCACTGAAGCTAGCCAGCCTAAAGCCCGCCCCCGGCAGATCACAGGCTTGCACTGGTACGAGCCTGCAAATCTGTACCGGAGAGCAGGAATGGAATGGTGCGCTCCGTGCTTTTGAAAGACCTGTTTTAAGTGGTCTTTCAAAAGCATGCTTGACGACCACTTGGGGTCATTCTGGAGCGGGCTGAGGTGCGGATCTACATTAAGTAGGTCCACCCCAGTCCCTCCCAGGTGCAGACATCCTCCCTGGAGGACGCTCTGCACCATTTCTATTAGCCCATGCAGAAATGGCCATAGTGGTATTATTCCACTTTCAACGTCCTGGAGAATTCTGAGGTTTGTAGTTTGCTGAGGCCAAAGTGCTGAGAATTCTAAATGCCCATCCCTAAACTGCAAACTCCAGGACTCCTTGGGATGTTGAAAGCAGAATAATAGCGCTATAAAAGTGTAGGGTGAAAATGGCCTAAATGGCTGAAGAGGTCCAGTGCATGACAAACTCTGCATCCATTTATTAGACAAGGTACAATGCTAAGAAGTTTATAATGCCTTGGACCCCTTCAAATGAAGTGTGGCCAATTCATAAGTTACCCATTAGGGCTTCAATATCTTTGGCCCTCCAGATGTTTTAGCTTACAAGTTGCTTCAGACTCAGCCAACATAGTAAATGGTAAATGACTGTGGGAGTTGCAGTCCAAAACATGGGGATGGGGAGATGAAATAAGTTGAGTCACTTAGGAATCTATATATTCCCTTTCTTTCATAATCAAGGTGATATGTGCAATAAAGAAGATCATTTTTGTTATAATTAGTTATTTTACTCTTTTGCTGATATTCTTTCCTTTCACTCCTGTTTGAACCAATGGTTACACTTATGCTACACAATGTAGGAGTACTATGTGCATAAACCAGACCAGTGCTTGTCAGTTCAGGGCAAATTAAAGAAATCAATGAACACTTTTTAAAAAACTGCTTTACATATTCAAGGATCATTTACACATTATTAACCTAATCCAAGGCACATTAACAATGGTACCCAACAGCCTTTGGATTTGGATATGTCTCCCTGAGTATTAATTGTTAAGTAAAGTCCAGTGGCAAGATTGCTCCAGTGGCAAATTTCACCCAGTGGTTACAGTAAATGAGTGCAAGTAGCAAAAGTATGGAAGTATGGATCTCAGCTCAACTAAGAATTCAAATGGTAGATCTTAAGAACTTGCTATGGGTTCCTACACAGAAAAGGAATTGGATTAAATGACTCTTGGGGTCCCTTCCAATTATTTGTGTTTTTGTGTATCTTCAAGTTGTTTCCAACTTATGGCAACCCTAAGGTGAGCATATCATGGAGTTTTCTGGTACTAAGAGTACGTAACATACCCAAGGTCACCCAGTAGGTTTCCATAGCCAAGCAGGGAATTGAACCCTGCTCTCCACTATCATCGTCCAATACTCAAATCACTACACTATGCTGGTTCTCCCTTTCCAACTATACAAGTCTATTATTCTATCTGTTACTGATATTTTTAAAAGGGAATGATAAAGACTTGCTTACAGAATGTATAAAAGAAGATTGTACCATTCTAGGTTCCATCAACAAATATGTAGTGTCCAGATCAAGGAACATACCAACACTGTATTCTACATTGGTTAGACTTCAGCCATGGCACTGTGTCCAATTCAGGGCACCATATTTCAAGAAGGATGTCAACAAGCTGGAATATAACCAGAGAAGGTAGCCAAGATGGTAAAGTGTTTGGAAACCAAACTCTGTGAGGTTAAGGGAGTTGGTCTAGGAAGTGACCAAGTGATATGATAATCTCTTCAAATATCTGAGATGCTGTTACATGGAAGGTAGAGCAAGTTTGTTTTTTATTGTTCCAAAGACAACAGTCAAAATCAACTGATTTAATGACAAGAAGGGGGAATCACAGCAACACATTAGAAAGAACTTCCTGGTGGTAAGATCAATTCCACAGTAGAAGAGATTACCTCAGACTCTCCTATGCTAGTTTGTTTTTGGTTTTTTTTACGAAGAATTCTAATGTCTATATACCAGAAATGCTTTAGTTGTGCATTCCTATACTCATAGAGAGTTGGACTACTGACCTACCGATTCTATAGTCCTATGATTCTATTATTCCAGTAGAAAATTTATTCCATATGAGGGGAAGAATGTCTACTTATGCTGACATGGAATATTATTTCATATGGTCTGGAGGCACACTATAGATCATAATGATGGCTAAAGTGGTCATTTTCAGTGTGGGAAGTCCAGTGTACGGAAACCTCAGTTATCTGTGAAGCTCATGGCCTTGGAGGAAAGCAATGAGACAGGGAAATACCATTCATCAGCTTAGCTGTAACTCCCATTTGGTTCCTCCTTTTTTCTCAGAACTGTCCCATGCAGTGTACATAACACCAGAAGGTGCAATCCTAAGCAGGCTTCTAGAGGGAAATGTACACTTAGAAAAAAAAAAGGATCCAGTTCTGAGGAAACATCCACACATTTACTTTTTCCCCTCTTTTCCCTCCTTGCCTTCTCTCTTTAGCATTATGTCTACTAAATTGTAAGTCCTAATTTCAAACTGTGAACCACTTTGGAGACATTGGCTGAATGGCAGTATATAAATGCAGTGAGCAAGCAAGTCAGCCAAACCTACCCTACAAAGTTGTTATGAGGTGAAAAGAGGGGCAGAAACTGGGGTTTACTAATTCCTGGCAGAAATTAAGCTTACAGTCCGAAATGCATTTCTTATAAAATAAGTACCATTGAACATGATGGGATTTACTTCCTAGTAAAATACATAGGACCGTGTTGTACTCCATAAAAGGTGATAGCAAGAGGGGGAAATTTAGGATTATGTTACAAATAGATTGGAATCTCACACTGTGTAAATCCATTGCAAAGTCTTAAACATGCAGCACTTAATTGCCAGACTGTACTTATCAGAGACCAGGTGCAGTCCAGCCAATGGGAAAGTGAAAGATGTGCTCTTTTCTGTTGAACTCAATGAGACTTCAATTTTGGCTCCCAATGTAAGCATTAAAGACTTTGGATGCTGGAAAGTACTTCAAATAATATTCAGTTAACAATCCTTCTGGCTGCTTCATTTTCCTCAGGATTCATTACAGAGAATACAAAGAGGTGGCTAAGCCTCATTATACAGTTGATTTGTCTCAATGGGTTGGTCCAAACTTTGCTTTATCTGGCTCAGTTTTTCAAGTCCTGGTTTCCATTAGGTAAAGAATTTCATCCTTTGCATCTTTCCCCTGGCTTGTTCAAGAATTCATTGCAGCTGTTACAGTATCTGTGGTCATTTTGAGAAGGAAAATGGGAACCCAGTGTTTGGCACATTAAGGAAGTCCATATTTTACATTGGAGAGTATTGAGATACTATTATGAGCAGAAAACGCTGGAGCCCATATTAGGGTGAATTGGCTTGTGGCCAGTCAACAGCTGAGTGAGCCATGTTAATTCTATAAACATTAGACAAGATTAGTGATTATATTACTGAGTGCTAATAGCTATACCTATTGGGAAGACAGAGGAGCTGTTATTAGGCATTTGGATTGTAATACTATACCAACTGACCTGGAAGTTACAAATACCTGTGCTTTGACATTGCTCACCAAAACTCTGCCCAAAGAAGCACCAGTCAGTATAATCAAGTTAACAGGAACGTAAGACATGGATTCTGGAGGGTGGCTCTTCTTCATACCAATGTGTTGAACTCACACCCTTAAGAAATATATTTTAATCCCTTCTTATGTTCTTGTAGGAAGGTTGGGAACACATGGTTGTGAAAACTGCACAGTGAAGAAAACTGATGAGAAGAACCATAGAATCATACAGTAGGAAGCAACCACAAGGGCCATCAAGTCCAGCCCCCTGCCATGCAGGAATACACAATCAAAGTGTTTCCAACAGTTAGCTATCTAGCCTCTATTTAAAAACCTACAAAGAAGGAGACTCCACCACACTCCAAGGCAGCATATTCTACTGCTGAACTGCTCTTACCATCAGGAAGTTCTTCCTAATGTTTACATGTAATCTTTTTTTTCCCCCTGTAGTTTGAATCCATTGCACTGTGTCCTAGCCTCTGGAGCAGCAGAAAACAAGCTTGCTGCAACCTCCATATATTTCAAATATTTAAACATAGCTATCATGTCACCTCTTAACCTTCTCTTCTCCAGGATAAACAGACCCTGTTCCTTAAGCCACTCCTCATAGGGCAGGGCTTCCAGGCCTTTTACCATTCTGCTTGCCCTCTTCTGGACATGTTCCACATTGTCAATATCCTTCCTGAACTGTGGTGTCCAGAAATGGACACAGCATTCCAGGCAGGGTCCAATCAATGCAGAATAGAGTGGTACTTCTACTTCTCTTTATTTAAACACTAGACTCCTATTGATGCAGTCCAAAACTGCATTGGCTTTGTTTGCTACCGCATCACACTGCTGATTCATGTTCAGCTTGTGGTCTACTAAGTCCCCTAAAGCCTACTTTCACATGTACTGTGATCAAATCAGGTGTCATCCATCTTATATATGTACATTTCATTTTTTTCTTTCTAAGTATAGTAACCTTCCTTTTTCCCTTTTAAAATTCTTTTTGTCAGTTTTGGCCCAGCTCTCTAATCTGTCAAGGTCATTTTGAATTCTGATCCTGTCCTCTGGGATATTAGCTATCCCTCCTAATTTGGTGTCATCTGCAAATTTGATGACCATGCCCCCTATTCCATCATTCAAGTCATTGATAAAGATGTTGAACAGCACTGGAGCCAAGACAGAACCCTGTGGCACCCCACTAGTCACTTCTTTCCAGGATGAAGAGGAGCAATTGGTGAATATACTTTGCATTCAGTTGGTCAATCAATTACAAATCCACCTAACAGCAGCATTGTCTAGCCTGGATTTTATTAGCTTGTTTGCAAGAATATCACTGGGGACTTTGTCAAAATCAAGAATATGCTATATCCACGTCATTCCCTTCATTTACAAAGCTAGTAACTCTATCAGAAAAAGAGATAAGCTTAGTTTGGTTACTTGTTTTTGATAAATCTATTTGAATCAACTCACCTGAACTATGTCCTGGGGAGGTTTCTTTCTATACCGTAGACTGCCAAAATGGTCACTAAATGGATCCTAGAACAAGTGAAACCCTCTCTAGAAGCCAAAATGGCCAAATATCATACTTTGGCCATGTCATGAAACAACATGATTCATTAGAAAAGACAATAATGCTTGGTAAAGTTGGTGGCAGTGGGAAAAGAGTAAGGCCCCGTTACAAATGGATAGACTCAGGCCCTTTTCGCATGCAGTTTTTTTTACGCGAGGGCCCCTTGAGTGTCGCGTAAATGGGAGCGTCGGTCCGTACGGGACGCGCAGGCATCTTCTTATTTTCGGCTCTAAGCTGAAAATACTGTGTGGTTGCACAATGCTCGCGGGGCCCTCGCACACTTACCTGCATGTGGTGCGCCGAACAAGCCGGCCCAGTCGTGCTTCCTCCCCCCAGCGCAGTCTACAGCTCCCAGACTGTGCTGCGGAAGGAAGGGGCAGGGCGCTAGCGTGACAGTTGCGCTACCAGGAAGTGACCTGCAGGACGAAGGAGCAGGGAAGCGTCAGCATTCTGGATGAGGCTTTTCGCGCAAGACGCCCCCCAGTCGTGCAAACAGGTAACGTGCAAAAAGGGCCTCAGTGAAGGCAGCCACAGTCCTGAATCTGCATGGTCTGAGTCGAGCTGTCTTTGGGGTCTCTCATTCACACTGTTGCCATAATTCAAACCCAGTTTGATAGTAATTAACAATAAACTAATTATTTACCATCTTTGGTTAGCAATTGGTTTGTTTAATCACTGTTACTCTTGTTTTAATTATTCCGGAATATTTATCACCTGGGCCATTTCTGCACTAAATTGTTCTAGTGCTATTATTCCATGTTCAATATCCTATGGAATCCTGGGGCATGCAGTTTAGGGAGGGACCTCAAGGATATTGAAAGTGGAATAACAGCACTAGAACAGTCTAGTGCAGAAATGGTCCTAATATCATGCTTGCTGTTATTTTTTTTAATACTGTTCATTTTATATTTTGATATTAAAATATTTGAATTATTGTGGCTTGAATTATTGGACTTCATAATTTTATTGTATTATTGTTGGAGCAGTTTAATTGTGAACCACAAACTTCTATTGTGAAATATGACATTAAAATCCTATAAATCGATCCCATTGAATTTGTCTCAGTTTACTCCTGAGAAGACATGCCTAGGATTGCACTCTTGGCCATTACTGTTGTGTATTATGTTCTCAGAGTATAAAAAGCTTAAGAAGATGGTATGTGAGAAGAAATATCTCCCTAATGTAGATGAAAACAGAGATCTGGACTGTATTTCCCGTATAGTTGACAAAGGAACAAGAGAGCCTGCTTTATAGAGAATCATAGCACCAGTTCATTTAGTTCAACATTGTTTCCCAGTACTGGGAACATTTCTCCAAGGTTTGAGGAAGAAATCTCTCC
The DNA here is from genome assembly GCA_948474755.1 of Ctenosaura bakeri. Classification (NCBI taxonomy): domain Eukaryota; kingdom Metazoa; phylum Chordata; class Lepidosauria; order Squamata; family Iguanidae; genus Ctenosaura; species Ctenosaura bakeri. Next base: position 579,115 of record CAOLHI010000230.1, on the reverse strand, counting down.
CATCCCTGTTACCCACCTGGTGACAGGAATGGGTAAAGATATTACTCCACTTCATTTTTGCTCAGATTTACTAAAATGGACAAGGGTTTTCTTCCCATACTTGGGATGAAAATAACTTGAGATTTAATGAGATAGAAAAATTGACATATTCATCTATCCAAACCAGTGCTTTCATTGTGTAACTCTTAACAATCTGGGTTTTGGTGCTGGAGTAAGCTTGCCATCTCCTTTTTCTGAGAGTCTCCTCATCTAGTTCAGACAGCAGAACTATGTTCTTTTTTCCTATGGCTTACAACATATGGATGAAATTTCGGCCCTTAGCCACCAAGTTCTTTGAATCCTATGTCAGTGTTTGAATGCTATAGGAAACTAGAAATAAATTCCAAAAGAGAAGAAAAAGTGAATATTACCTCAGATGTAGCTCATAGGCCCTGGAATGAAACAGTAATTTCTTCATTTAATGAAAACTTGTGGAAGGTAAAGCAGAGGGTCTTCCAACCACCTGCTTGCAGCACATCCATCAAGTCATGCAAAGAATGATCATATGGATCATGTCAATATCCTAACTAGACTTTGTCTCATTTGTAGAATATAAAACGAATATGCTTAAAGTTTGGCAAGCAGCAATAGCCTTTACAGCCTACACACACATATACATAAATATTGCCTAGCCATGCACAAGTTTAAAGCTAACTGGGTCCTCAAAATAGTTTACATGTTTTCCTTGGCATCGGCCATCTTGTTCCAAATATCCAAGATAATCAAATGCAGGCTTTCACATTTGGAAAAGACATGCTTGCCTAACTGCCTGTCTAGATCCCATATTTTATATAAATAGGACCTGGTTTGGGAGTTGAAACTGAAATCAGGATTCCTGCTAATATTAATCCAAAGTGCATCTTGAAGCAATAGAATGGAAATCTACTAAAAATCTTAATATGGAGTTCTCTTTGGTTGTGATCTGTTGAAGCTAAACATATGCCTGTCTTCTTAAGCCATTTTAAAAACCCTTTTGAAATTGTTTAGATGTTACATATTTAGACTCAGATATGACTGAACAGCATAGATTACAGAAGCAACGTCATTGCTCTTCCTGAATGCTGCCACTAGTGAAGCAACGTTCAACATAAGGTAATAAAGATATTTCCTTTCAGCACCAAGATCTGAATGCAGACAAGATCAAAGCTTAGAAATAACTAGTTAATAATAATAATAATAATAATAATAATAATAATAATAATAATAATAATAATTTATTTCTATCCCGCCTCGCCCAGTGGATCGAGGTGGCACTACAAAAATATATAAATACATTAAAACATTAAAATGTACCCCATCCTCCCCACCCATAATTCCTTTTTGCTATAAGTAAGCCTTAACTATTATAGTGGTATTTGATGATGGATGATTTCACTCCTGCCACATAGCTTTAACGGATAAAGTCAATTTTGGTATAAGTGCTGGTTCATCCTATGCCTCATGCTGCTGCCTTGTTCTCTTGATGATGTAAATAGGATGGGAATGTGTGGGGATGTGTTTTGTGAAATAGCTCCGCATTCAAAGTTTTTAAGAGTAGCTAAATAGAAGTCTTTACTTATTTTTGAGACTCAGGGAAAGTAAAGTACAGAGTTACTTTTAAAAATTCATAGCTACAATGGCAACTAACTACATTGGCTGCTCAGAAATAGAGCTTCAGATAATTATTTTTTAAAAACGCAAATATACACACTTAAGTTCCATCAGATATAATGAAATACCACAAGTGATCTGAGTATGCAGATCCTAAAGAATTTCAGATTCACTTCTTAGACTCAATTTTGCTTCAGTGTCCTCATTTTTGAGACTATTTTTTTTTAAAAAAATCAACCACTGTATCATATATACATCTAGCTCATAATTTTCTAGCACAGAGTCAAGAAGAGCATCTCATTGTCTTTACTTCAGACCACAAAACTCGCAAAAGATGTCTAAGAAAGTCAGGAAAAGATTGCTGCCTTTTTGTATCCACCATATGTATTTATTTAGAATATTTATGTCTCCACCCTTCAACCACAAAGGTTCCCAAAACGATTTACCATTTTGACAATTTCCTCCCCTCAGGCTTACAATCTAAATAGGATGTAACCAAGAACAGAGAATGGTAGAATGGGAATTAAGTTCAGCTGTACCTTCCTACAACAACTTCCCCATCAGAGGTCACGAAACTGGCAATTGGAATATGGCAGAAGGGGTTCTTTAAAGCTGCCAGCACCAAGGCACAACAGAGATGTACTTAGCTGGTCTTGTCTTCATCAGAAGTCACAACAGTGGCATCTGGAACATAGAGGGAGTGTTTCTCACCAGTTGCTGAGTACCAGTCACAATGGAACTCTGCCTGGCTTCTCTTATCCTCTTCAGAGGCCACAGTGGTGTTCCACTATGCCTTCCCACTGCTCAAATGGGTGCAGAAGTTTAATGACAACATTCTGAAAAAACAATCACTTTTCTGGGTAGCATGATATACTATGGTAACCAAATGAAATAATGAAATATTACATCCATAGTCAGAGTCTGTGTGATGATTACTGTCAAGCATAGTTGAAAAGTACTGTCCGTATTAAATCATCCCAAAATATAGAATACACTCACCACTAAAGACTTGCTGCTGTGTGTATGGAACTCATTTGGCATCTGAATATGTATGTGACACATATATCCTAAAGGCAGTCGTCTATCCCTTTCTATAATTTCCTTCAAGTGAGCTAGCAACAAGTAAACAAAAGGAAAATGTGTATGATTATGAATTACACACAAACACACTAACAGAGGTAGATCTACATGATGGCCCAGTAGCCAGCACTGGAAAGCAACAGGTCAAAATCCAGAGTCCTGGGATGAGCTGTCTTTTCCTTCCCATCCTTTGAAACACTGATTAAATTCACATAGATAGATGTTTTTGGAAAAAAAATTCTCTAGCATTGGAGATATAAGTCTTTACAGCTTGACAGCCATCTCAGCAAAATCTCAGCAGATGGTTTTAGTTTTAGGAGTGCCTGGAGGCTCAAAGTTGATGCAAGAGCATTGATTTCAGTGTAGAAGGGCCAGCAAATGAGGGTCTATTACAAATCTTTTTGCTTCTTGAATTCTGCTGCTTTTGGAGGGGGCTTTGGCCTCTTTAATATTGTGTTCCTATTTCAGAGTCAAGAGTATAACTTTATATGATATTCCCCCAATGCCTCCATCATAACCTTTTCATAGATGTACAACTTGAATAGCCACAAAATACTGCAGAAAATCTATAGGACTTCGATTTTATCTTAAGCAGCCTCAAGATTTTTTTTAAAAAAAAGAATAATATGGTTATGACAGTAACCATCCTAGGTCAGTTTTTGAACCTCAAAGTTTTTACAGGAGAGATAGGTCACTAGTAGGTGAGTCCAAACTAATCCCATGTATCAGTTTTATCTAGTCCTCAGAAGCTTTATTAGTGTTATCTTTGCTTATTGCACAAACCATAAGGTGGTCTGGCCTGTGCTCATTAATTTTCCATTCAAAACGTTTGAATGGAAAGGTTTATCAAAGATATTTTAATATAAGAAATAGAAGGTGGGCATTCTTTAGAGATGTACAACCTATGGGCCATGGACCACATGTCCCTTCCATGGTGTTTTCTGTGTTCCCCCTAAAATACTTTCTGTACCTCCTATTTATCATCTCTTCCCTCACAGGTCCCCTCTGTTTTAACTAGCTGTGGGAGTTGCAGATATTCAACAGGTATTGCTTCCCAGGTCTGATGACTCCATCAAAATCAATGTTTGCTATGTTTGCATCAGAAATCAGACAAAAAGAGTTGCAAACACACCTTTCAGAGCAGCATATGCAAGACACTCACAGACTGTGGCAGAAAGGGATAAAAAAAAGAGATGTAAGCATCACTTCAGGGCTGAAACATGTCCAAGACATGTACCAAATATTCAAGCAAGTGAACAACAATAACAGCAACATTAAAAAAACAAAAAGGCATTGTGACATGGCTGTGCCTCCCACCCACTCTTGCCCCTTGCCCTACCTTGCATCATTTTCCTGTCATTTCTTGGCATCCTCTGCTTCATGCCCTTTCTCCCCTAATCTTACCTTCTGTTACTACACTGCCCTATATCTTGCATCTCACCAGCATGCCTCTGCCCCTTTCCACTTGCCCCACTATATATTGCTGGGGGTCTTGTACTTTGCAGTCTACCTCCTGTCCTCCGATCTCTCCTTGCCCTCACATCATGTCACCGTTCCTTTGTCTTCTTTCTCATGCCCTACCTTTGTGCCTCCTATGCTTTCTTATCCCTCGCCTCACCCCATGTTGCCACACTTCCTCCCTTGCACCTTACACAACACTGCTATGCCTCCTGCCCTCCTCTCACTTGCATCACTTCACTTGACCTTGTTCCCTCTCTTGTCCATGACCTCTGCCAGTGTCACTGCCATGAGACAAAGATCAGGGACAGGAGAGCAGTAAAGCAAAGGAGAAGAAACTTGGTGGTAGATGGAGAGGCAAATTGGGGTAGAGAGGAGCTCTTTTCCTCCTACCTAAGAATATTGACTGCTCATCTGAGAAAGGAATTGACTTCTGGGCAGTTTCTTTAATGAACCTAAGGCCCAGTTGTCTCTGAACATGTGCAGGAGATTTCACACCTTTGACCTAAAGTTACTTTCTTCTTTTTTTTCCCTAAAAATAGTCAATCAATAATGCAATCCTGTACATATCTACTTAGAAATAAGTAACATTTAGTTCAGCCATGTTTACTTCTGGCTTAATGGATATAAGATGGACTATAGCCAAAGACAAGGTAACTGAAAGAGATTTTTTGATCTACTGAGACCATTGCTACACTATGCTGTTATAGTGCTATTATTTTATTTTCAAAATCCTATTGTATCCTGGGGTTTGCAGCTTAGGGAGAGACATTTAGAATTCCCAGCCACAGAGCTCTTTGGCCTCAGTAAACTACAAAGCCCAGAATTCCACAGGATGTTGAAAGTGGAATAATGGCACTAGAACAGTGTAATGAGGAAATGCTCTGAGATTTCCTGTCTAGGAAGACAGGAAATGCTCTCGCAGAGAAAGACGTGTGGATCCTTGTGCATCTCAAAGCCAGGACTATGAAGATATCAAGGACTCATTTTACAGGTACCAATCTACACAAGCTGTTTCACTTTCTAGGAGATTGCACAGGGCAATAATCACTGTACAACTGGCAAGCATGAGACATAGGCCATTTCCACACTAGGCTATTATAGTGTTATTATTCCACTTTCGACATCCTATGGAATCCTGGGGTTTGCAGTTTAGGGAGAGGCCTTGAGGCCCCTCCCTAAACTGGAAACCCCAGTATTCCATAGGATGTTGAAAGTGTAATAATAGCACTATAACAGCCTAGTGCGTAAATGGCCATAGTTGCTCCCTGCATGATTGATTGTACAACACTGTGATTCAGTAAAAACCCAGCATAGGACAACTGTTTCACAATCCCAAGAGGATCCCATGTGCTAAATTCAATCAATGCTGCTTGATATGGCAATCAAAGGGTGGAGGGGCTAAAATATATATTTATCGTCCCTGGACTCTGATCCGGAGAAGAAAGTGTCCTCCAAAATGTTTGAAAACTTGGATGTCTGGAATTCCAAATGCTTTTACTACATGAACATGGAACTGCATGGAACTGCCCCAACAAATCTGTCTTGCTATAAGAACAAGGGGAAAACCACAACATTCCAAGGATATGTGCATCGGCTTAGAAGGACATCCATTATGGATCTAGGAGTGGCCTGACATATCCCTGTCTAGGAAGAAGCAGGTGTATTATTTTTTCCTACATGTAAATTGTTCTTATGGGAATGAGGCAGAACTTTACTGAATGAAATTCACATGTGATGTAACCCTAAGGAAGCAAGATGTTAAATCACAAACGGGCATGATCCAAGGTCCAGGGCAGTCAACCGAAAAAGCACATTTCAACCTCTCCAGGCCTTGGACCCCATCCATAAATGAATTATTGTACATTTCAGTTGTGCTTTGCATATGAAGACTTCATCCAAACCAGCTTTTATCATGCTATGAAAAGAAATCCCTCAAAGACCATCAGCAGGGTTGTGTGGGATTTGTGGCTTCCACATCTGAGGCCCGAGACTCAGATTGCTATAACAGATGAACTAAATCTCCACAGAGCTCTGCCAAAATGGAAATTTCAATAAAATGTGCTTGGAGAAAATAAGTTAATGGAATCCTTGTAAAACTGAATCGGTGGCAGAATACGTGCAACACATATTCAACTGTAGACAGCGCTTTAATTTAATGTTATGCCTTGAGTCTGTATTTATCTCTTACAAATAGGTTCCTGCTACAGTTCAAAGCAGTTTGCAGAAAGGTAATGCTACACAGAGAGTACTGCCAGTGATGTTTGCAAGAAACAGAATCTGGATCAAATATGAAAGTTCAGACTTCACAACTGTGTTGTCCCCTACTGCAAAAACATTTCCACTCTCTTGCCTAATCAGTCCACACCTGATAAAATACACAATGGCTCAGCATTTCTGTATTTTAATCCTAGAAATTCCATGCTATCTTGTGATTATTGCGGGTGTCCCCCTATTGATGGCACAGGCTGGCATAGCCTACTATTATGCTAGCATGTGTCTTTTTAAGGTGATAGCAGAAGGAAGTGCCCAGCACCTCCTTGTACAATGATCACCCCACCACACACACAAACACACATTTACAGAGGTGACCCTTGTTCATGGTGCACGACAATAAAAGTGTTGGGAGGATATTGGGCATGATCCAACTGCAAGTACACTGGAGGTCCAGGAAAATGACACCTCTTCCCCTTTCCTCCAGTTGCAAAACTTGCCAATTTAAGAAATATAACATCCTGTTCCCCTCTAGCCACTAAACTAAGGGCTCTTCCAGAATACTAATATTCCTGGTAACTTTCAGACTATTCTGTTTCTCCCCCTAGTGGCTGTTCTTGCCTTGGCATCCAGTCAAGGCTCATACATTCCCAGTGTTTTGTATTTTTTCCTTTCATATTACCTTGCTTTCCTTTCTTTTCTTTCCTCACTCTTTTTGCTTGCAGTGTAATATTGGTGGGATTTTTCTCACCTCCTGGGAACTGTCATAAAGAAAACAAAAGACCCCTATGGCAACAGTCACAGACCCCATTCACTATGTCTTTAGTGAGGCTGCCCAGGAGTACAGAAGGATCTGACATGACAGAGACAGGCATGAATGTTTACCACTTCCTATGTCAGAAAGTCCAAGAAGAAAATAAACCATTCCAGCCCCTGGGTTTAAAATGTCATAACAAGTCCCAGAAATTCATAGAGAATAGACCACAACAGGAGCTGCATTGTATGGATCCCAAAGCATACAGGTATAACTCCAAAATTTTTTCAGCCATCTGGATGAGCCCTAAGAAGGAGTAGGGGACCCAGATGGGAGGCAGATGATATCATAGTCCCAGAAACTCCTTCAGCTTCAATTCTTTGAGTCCTGGCTCCACTGGACTGCTTCTCTGAGAAAAAAAAAACTGTCTAAAAATGTCTTAAGACATTTAAATCACCACAGTCTTGCAGAAAGGAAATAAATGTTTAATCAGTTCTTTCCAGCCTTCTAAGACGGTTGGGAGATGGCAGCCCCAGTGACACATCCAAAACCATTTGTTTCAGAATTACAAAACCAAGAGGTCTGCATTTCTCACAGTGTGATGGGACAGTTTTGAACATGTGGACATTGAACAGATAACATATAAATTGATACATGTGTGTCACTTTAAATGAACTAAATGTTGTAGTGGGGATAAATCTTCCAAGTGCTAGACTCTTTATAAACTATCTCCCTCTCTACTGCTTTTCTTTAAACACCTGAACCAAAATAGACTTCCTTGCTGATGAATGAGACTATTGTATATGTTAATCCCCTGTAGTTTTCTTTAAATAATCCAACTATATATTAACATTGGCTGTAAAATGATGTGTGGATCCAAGTGTAGACTCACGCAGATAAAATTTTTCCATGAGATAATGGTTCACTGTGGTTTCAGCTGCTTGTGTTGTAGTTTCACAACCATGTGTGTATGCATGTGTACTTATTCAAAAAACATGTACATACATAAAGCTTTTCTGGATCAAATTATTCAAAAGAGGTTATAATTGTGTCACTGTTTATGAGAAGATTAAGCATTAGTCTTGGGGGTGGGGAGGGGAATCCCTCATATTCCTTACTGTATCATTTGCCTAATGCTGTTATTTCCCAAATTTCAGACCTAGTTTCCAGTCTACCAGCTTCATTTTGAAATACTTCACCAGAATTCCTCAGTATGGTTCCCCTCCAAAAGGTTTTGGCCACTGTTCCCAACAGCTCTTCCAGCAGGGTCAGTGGCTGAAAACAGTGAGATCTATAGTCCAAAACATGTAGAGAGATCTGGTTGGAGATGACCACTTTGCAGTTTGCCATGCTCAGTGAATATTAACAAAGAAATCATGCTACAAATTGCTTCTTCTGGAGGCCTGGCTTAACATGCCATTGAGGGTGCATACTGTAAGAACTGCCTTGATGGATCAGACTTTCTACTGAGCATTATAGTGTTACAGGGGCATTGGAGAAACTCACAAGGAGACCATGAACATCTTTCCTTGTTATTTGCCCCTTGAATTTGGCATTCAGAACATGACACTGTACTGCCAGTGTAAATAGAGGTTCCAGTTTGCTATCATACAACAAACTATCACAGAGTTTTGTACCCTAAAAAAAGAACCTTACATCTCTGCTTGGATTAGCTATCTCAGACTGGGGCCAGATTAAGATACCATGTGATCCTAAACTCAAAATGAACAGTTCCCAAAACTTTTTTAATGGATCGTTCTATTTTAAAATATTATTCTTTTTCTTTGTATTAGTGCCTCTTCATGATTTAAGCCCCTAAACAGTAACATAGTTACGATGTCTATATATTGAGCATTGCCTGGGACTGATTGACCAAGAATATCATTAAAAGTTCATAATGTCAGATCTGCTCCATCCTAACCATTCTAAATGCCATTGAAGATACTACAGTTTTTCCATGTTCCTGTGCACACACACACACACACACATGCACACTTTTGCTATATCTTAGTGTTTGCTATATCTTAGTGTTCACTAAGTTTCTATGATCCTATCTGGTCAGTTTGTCTTCAACCCTTTCCCTGGAAGATTGGATAGTCTAATTTCTTAGGGTGATGCATATGGGATTTCCTTTTGATTGCCCATTATCACACTCATCCAGTAAGTTCTCTGGGACGTGAGCCCAGTAAAGACTTTCATGCACACCACCACCACCATCATCCCACATACTCTGATGGTTAGGTGAAAGTTTCTTCAAGATTATTCCATGGTTTCCCCAGTAAACCCATTCAGTAGTGGCTCCTTAACACATGTTAGTATAGAATGCACATGAAATCTTTCAGCACACTCATTTTTCTCCGTTTGCATTTCTGAGTGATGGCTGCAGAGACTCAATGTCATTTTGCAAATGGCCAATTTTGTTTACAATATAATTTTCTCTTACAAAAGATAACCCATGAAGCTGGACAATGACAAAAACATTTTTACCTTCCTCTAGCTGTGTGGTACTGAGTTATTTGCAACCCTGTGAATCACTCCTGTATAACATAAGATTGACTCTTTTCATTTTATCTGACATGCCAATGCACCCGTTATGTTACAGATCTGTCACCCCAAAGTTGAAATCCACCCTTGATATTCATTGGTGTGAACAGGTCAGGTCTCCCATGGGCAAAAATACTATTTTCTGAAGAGAACTTCAGTTTGGCTCTAGAAGAATTAATCATTTTAGGGACTAACTTCAGATTGCTGGCTGGCAGATTCTGGGAATGTTAATCTAAAATAACTTTTCCATGCTCTGACCTCAAACCTATTACCAGGATGTGGAACAGAGATGGCAAGTTTCCTGCACATCACTTTGTTCTCTTTGTCTACAGGTGAGTAAAGAATGTACAAAGTCATGAGAAGAAAAATCATGAAGTGTCAGATCAAAGGCTTATTTGGTCGAGTTTTGCACTCACCACAACCAGGTCCTGTTCCAGCAGCCTAGTTCATCACTGTGGGTGCAGGACAGCCATCTTCTGCACAGAAACTAGTCCCTCTTCATTCTCTCATCAGAGGTCACAATTTTATCTGGGGCGCAGGCATCATTCAGAAAGTCATTCAGATCCCTTTGTACTGATCCTGTTGGGGCAAGTGTTTTATCTTTTCCCATAGCACTTTTTTTCATACATCACCTCTACTTCTTCTACTTTTGTGTTGACCTATGGTTTGGTGGTGCCTCTCAATGGTGTTCTTCCACTCATTGCAGGCTGTGGCTAAGCCCAGGTGCCTTGGCATCAGCATAGCTGAGACATGGATTATATCTACATCCATATTTCTCCTAAGATTAGTTTGGTAGTTCCAGTCTAATAAGGCACCCTGTGAATATCACTTGGTCTTGACTCTACCCATTTATCGCAACCTTTGTGTAATAGGGCTGGGGTTTAAGCATTCACTTAGAACTAAACAGTTTATTTAAGTTAACATGTTCTCTTTGTTATCAATGACTTTAGATAACTCAGGCTGACTCAGTAGTTATAAAACAAACTGTAACATTTATTATAGTAACATTGGATATAAAATCTCTTCTTAGAGCTCATGTATAGTACAATGTTGATACATTAAACCATTCAGACTTCTGATAGACTCTGATAATAACTCTCAGCCTTAGACATCTGTTCTCTGTGTCTTTTTCTCAGCTGCTAAAACATAACTCAGTCACTCTCTCTGACCAAGATCTCACTGAAGGCTCTCTTTCAAAAAGACTCTCTGCCTTATATATAATTCCTCTCATCCATAAGTCACTCCCATGCACAACATTGTACTGGGTTTCACTCTTAAGACACTTGTTGCCTAGAAACCCACCAAGTTGTACTTGCATTCCAAATAGCTGATTCCCAAAGCAATATTGTAAACCATTTCTCCAGTGTCATCTCACCCTGTTGAATCCAACTTAGAAGAGTCAGACCTAGAGAGGCTTCTGACTCCAGATGACAGCTTGCTCTCAGAACCTGGGCAATATGGGCCAGAAACAGCTGATGAAGACTTTCAGTAAGATGGTTACCCACTTCATGTGGAACTAATGGACACCAAGAAGATGATATCATTCATGGCATTCCAAGAGAGCCTGGTGGCACAGTAATTAAATGCTGATACTGCAGCCACAATATTGTGAGTTCAATCCTGCAGGGCTCCAGGTTGATTCATAGGTCAGTAAAATGAGTACCTAGCTTGTGGGCAGCAATTAACTAAACACATTGTAAACTGCTTAGGGAGTGCTCTGCACTGATAAGCAGTATAGAAATGTAACTGCTATTGCTAGGAATGTAAACAGCTCTTGCAAAGGCTTAAATTAAGAACATTGAGCAATTAACCACCTAATCTCTCAAAGTCAAGCAGTTATAAATCTCAGAACCGTTGTGTGAAGTTCTTGTTGCATACAACAACTGTTTATATATGTTCTTTATGCTCTTGGATATATTTGGATTCCTAATCTCTGGACTGGTTTAACTTGTACATTGTTTTGGCTATTCCTTTTGGCTATTTATTGCAAGTACTGGCTTCTCTTGGTTGATTTCAGAGTGGCTAAGACCTCATTTCTGCACTATCCTTTGTGTTAGGAGAAATCCTTAGATCCTATGACCGAACTGGCTTGACTCACTGTCTAGGCATAAGATCCAGGTTTCAAGGGTAGTTATTTAGGTTCTAGGTGCTATTCCAGACAGAGGTCCACCATTAAGAGAACTCCTTTGCAACCTGGAGCAGCTGCGGGAAGAGTGTCATAACACAAAGAGTGAATTCATCACCCTGGCAGCAGTGGTCAGTATTGGCTGGCCCCAACACACTACATCATTGAATAAGCTTCATGACACTAACATAGCTCTACTCTGCAGAATATTGGGGATTTATAGTTGAGAGAAGTGCTTAGAATGATTTGCTAAAGAGCTCTAGCATCTATGTACAGAGAATTCCACATACCTAACCAGATGACAAATCTCACCATACCATAAGGAGGCATCATCGTTGTTAAAGTAACATAAAAGTGTTATATAACCATGAAGAAGTTATCTTCTGTGTAGTGTTTACTTAACAAAGCTTTTAAACATATTTGGTTTATACATAAATGTATTTCTCTTCTTCAGCCTGCATATGCTGTTCATGGCATAAACAAATTAGTTTGGTTCTCTGAGAAATGAGACCAGATGCTGGACTGCAATGAAATCACACATTTTTGGGATACTAAATGCCCTCATATGTTGAATTACTTGAGCATACGGACTTATTCTCTGAGGTATTGCGTCTGTATGTGTGTGTGTGTGTATTTTGCTTATTTTCACCTCACAAATCTGGCATGAGATATTTATTGAGTTACAGAAGCTTAAGGCGGAACCAGACATTATCTCAGCAAATGCATGCTCCAAAAATGCTAAAGAAGTTAGATAGGTAAGATGGAGAATTGCTGCACCTTTTTCACAGCTTGAAATTTTTCCCTGAAAAAAATTCCTTGCTTCCAACACACACATACACACACACACACACATATCTAAACACTATTTCCCCTCAAGCTGAAGGAAGAAAATGTGGAAAGTCTAGGTAGTATAAGCACTAATGCTACCCTGCAAGTTTCCTCTCAGCCTTTGTAGGAGGACCATGAGAAAAAAGGGTTTGGGAATCATATTTCCCTCTTTGTTTGGCCCTTAAGGCCTTACACACAAGGAACAGTGTTAACTTACATAGAATCTTTAACTCATATAGATATTGCAGGTCACAACATTTCCTTATGTTCATGTTGGACTTGGGACAAAAAGGCTTTTCGAGATGTTCAGTACTAATAGTCAAGGGTTTTTTCCCCCATAGGATATAAGTTTAATTTCAACAATCAGGACTCTAATCTCAGTATACTACTTTACAGATATGACTGCAATCTCTGTAATTTGGTGTTAACTTTTCTGGATCCAGTTTTAATAATGTCTTCTTTAATGATCTTTGTGAAATGTTCACATTTCACATCAAAGGGTGTATATTACTTTTCATTTTTTTTTGTTATGTTTTAGGAGTGCCTTGGTTCAAATTATGAACTGAGTTTTTTAACAAAGTACTTTAAATCAATCAGCACCTGGTAATTTTTTTCTTTTTCTCAAACATAGAAAGGCAAAGAAGCCCTGTCTGGATCTCTGGCTGGCACAACCAGCTGAATTTTCCTCTCTCTATTTTAGGTCACCAAAAGGCTAAAGTTTTAGCCCAACAGGTCAACATTCTCCTCAAACCTATCATCCACACATTCCATTTCTCAGTATGATCCTAAGTGCATGTATTTGTGCGACTAAGTTGAATTTAGTTGTATTTAGTTCCAAGACAATGAGTTGGTATAAAATGAAGCCTGACAGCAAAGAGAAATCCCACCTCCAGACCTTCCCTTCATGAAATGTGTTTAGACTTCTACCAAACCTATCTTAGCTGGTAGTTAAATAAAATGCCTTCTCTCCAACAAGTTCTATCTTAAAGATGCTTTCTTAAGGCAGTATAACTTGAGGCCTCTGACTTATCCTTCTTTATCTATAACTTTTGTTTTTATAATTTTATAACTGGGTATTTCTCTTGAATTTTCTGCTGGTTATCTATCTGTGGGAATTTTTTATTTGCTATGCTAAAGCAAAGTCAACTTTCCTCTGAAGTGAACACCCATCTAGCCGGAAAGCTGGGATATTGTTGAGATAGTCATAAATGTGCAGCAGCTTATTTTTGCAAGACTTCTGCATGTTTAAAATTCCCTTCCTGGGTGACTAGGATAACAATTAACACAGTCAAGAAAGTATACTAAATCTTTCTTCTCTGTATAATCAGCCTGGGAGCTTCCAAATTCTATCACAAAGGATCCCATTTTTCATTGAACTCTTCTACACATGCACACACAAAAACAACAATATGTTAATAAAAGGCTGTTTTATCATAATTGTGGTCTCAGTTGTCTGAATGTTTTCACTGGAAGAATGGTTAGACCCTGGAAGTTGTTAGAAATATCTGTAATTATTTCCTTTTTGCAATAACAAAAGCAATGTAACAAAGAGTAATATAATTCCTTTTGCATTGTGAATGTAACTAATTTTAGTTAATTCTGTACTTACAAGGCACGTGGCGTCCTCATTAGTTAGATGTCCCACATGCTAGCAGCTTATAGCATTCTGAGCTTGCAAAGTAAATAAAGGTAACTAGTTAGTTAAAACCTGAATAATGAAAAAATAAAGTTACTTCTCAAATTATAGCTATTGTTCTTAAATTATAGCTATTGTGGTAACTACTTTGGGAGCTTTGAACTATACAGAAAGCCCCCATTGTTTGACATCCCATTATCTGACAACTCACTCTTTTGATGCTTCCAAATTAAGGACACGTTCCATTAATTTGATTGGCTCACTTGGAACCACTTGCATGTGTGCACGCACACGCACACACATGCTGTTTGCAAAGTGAGCTGGGTGGAAGAAAAAGGCATTAATCTGGCTGAGAGACTTTGCAAGCAGCACATGCGTAGGTAGTAACAAGTGAACCTCTGTAAGTCCTTCATACTCTCTACAGTACAGTACTTGCGTACCATTTTTCAACCAATTCTGTTTTCTGATAGTGCTCCAGTCCCTAACCTGTCAGATATGTGGAGGAACCCTGTAATTGTAACTGATTTCTTTTGAAGCAGCTTTCCAGGCTGTGTAGTGGTTTACCTAGTAACCTGACTCCCATCAGATATTTTGGGCTACAGCCACGTCATCCTTGATAACTGATCGTGCTGATGGGGCACTGTTGTCTAAAACATCTGGAGGATGCTGGGTTGGGATTGGCTTAGTAGGTAATGACTGCAGGAATTTACATTTACTAAGGCTTCCAGAGCACCCTTCCTACATTTCCATGCCAGTGCAGTCCTCCCTCTACCCTAGCAGGCTTGACCTTCACAAATTTGATTATTCATAAGGCACATGCTTGCTTCCACACACCCCATTTTCCTCTTCCTATCCCTTACATTCCTCACACCAGGCATGCAAGACTTGTGTTTAAAATGGACTTTTTTTTTCCTTTTGGATGAGCAAAGCCCTCTTACACTGCTGAAGGCATGGCCTCTCTGTAATGTACTTGCACTTTCTGATGTGTATTGGCTGCTGATTGGTCAGGTGCTCTCTTTGGTCTTACCCTGCCCTGTTCCAGATGGCCACTGGAAGTAATTAGAATGCCAAAACTCCCCTCTTCTCTGCCTGAGGGGAAAGTACTGGTAACCCTCTTAGGTTGTCTTTTTTTCTCTCCCTCCAACACTGGGGCCAGAGACAAAGGAATGAGAGAAATTCCAGACAGGAATGGGAGGGGAATCACAGGGGGGATTATTCACAGTTCTTCCGCTTTTGCAAGGGTTCTGTACCCTGAACCCTCGCAAATGTGGAGAGGCTACTGTACATTATTATTTGGGCATAATTGTGGCCATTTTTATTGTCCCAGAGCTAAGCACAAAGCTAGCCTCATAGAATCAAAGAATCTTGAAGTTGGGAGGGGCCAAAAAGGTGGTCTAGTCCAAATCCCTCTCAGGAATCCACCTCTAAAGCACTCCTAAAAGATGTACATCCAACCTCTGTTTAAAGATCTCCAAAGGTCCACTGCCATCTGAGGCAACCTGTTCTACTGTTGAACAGCTCTTACAGTCAATAACTTCTTCCTTATGTTTGATGGAATTGATTTTCTTGTAATTTCAATCCATTGGTTCATGTTCATGTTCTGGAACAGAAGAAAACAAGTTTGCTTCTTCCTCTATGTGATTTCTCTTCAGATACCCCCTCCTATTTATTTCAGGACAGCATGCAGATACATCAAATCAGCTAAATAAAATCGTGTTACCTTTTTCCTACTTACCAATGTTCTATAAAATGCACTAGAAGATTAGTAACAATGGGGGGGAAACAGTACTAAAAGACAAGACATCACTATTAATTTTTTTTTTTAAATGAACTCCAGATCATAGCAAATGAGGATTTCCTAATAAGGAAATCAAGGATTCAGCCCTGAAAGCTTCTTGAAGGACATAAGAGTTCAACAAAGATCATTCCACAGCTTGCTACTATCTATGCTTCTCTGCAAGCCCCACTGAAGCCTTTTTCATGACCTCAGTACCCCCATGTATTTGCTCCCTTCTCAGGCGATTGAAGGCTGTAAGCTTAAGGAACCTCTTATTCATAACAGAAGCAGATGCTCTTGTAAGCAGACAGAGGGTCTTTCC
The DNA here is from genome assembly GCA_948474755.1 of Ctenosaura bakeri. Lineage (NCBI taxonomy): Eukaryota > Metazoa > Chordata > Lepidosauria > Squamata > Iguanidae > Ctenosaura > Ctenosaura bakeri. Next base: position 562,748 of record CAOLHI010000230.1, on the reverse strand, counting down.
ACACTGCACTGTTATAGTACTATTATTCCACTTTCGACGTCCTGTGGAATTCTGACAATTGTAGTATACTAAGGCCAAAGTGCTTTGAATTCTAAATGTCCCTCCCTAAGATTCAAACCCTGGAATTCCACAGGATATTGAAAGTGGAGTAATAGCACTATAAAGTAAAGTGTGGAAAGATGCAGAATCCCTTTTTGCACGGCATTTGCCACGCGAAAGGACCCCTCGGGCATTGCGCGAATGACAAGCAGTCCACACAACGCACTCACAATCGTGCGACGCTCCAGGGGCTGGCAGGCGCTGACCATGCACTTTTTCATTTTCAGCTGTAAGCCAAAAATGGTGCGCGATTGCGCATCGCTCCAGGGCCCTGCATGCACTTGCCATGCATGCTGAACTCCAGAGCTGTGACACTCGTACTTCCTGCCCCAGCACAGCCTGGGAAACTCCCAGGCTGCACTGCGGAAGGAAGAGGTGGGGCTCTCGCGTGAGCAGGCAGCAGCTGCAGAGCTGAAGGAACTGGGACCCGAGAGCCTCTTGCTAGAGGCTGCTTACACAATCCCCTCACCCCAGCTCCGCGAAAAAGTATATTGCAGAAAGCGCCTAAAGCATTTGGGGATTCAAGATCAGTACCAATATCTTGAATTAATCCCCAAATTAAGTAAGCAAGTAATCAAGATCTTTAAAAATATTCCCTTTCGGTCAGCAGTGTTGTAAATTTTTAAAATTTGCCTTTGTTTGCCTGGCATGTGTTGTCCCACAGCCTTCTGTCTGTGATGGAAAGAGAGTTAAATGGACCCATACCCTTTGATTCTCCTTTGTCTCTTGTACTCTGATAACAACTAACACCACAATATGCCTATGCCTTCACTCTTTTGCTGACAATTTTGGATTATCTGTGAAAATTTAGATTGAGTGTTAGGATGGGATGTATACTCAGGTTTGTAAGTGAAATTTGTCTGGATTAAACTGTGACACTTGGCATAACTCCAATCAAAAGGGTGGAGGGATGCAAGATGCAAAGTTTTTCTCCTGCCCAAAATAAACAAATCCAACTTGAAGCCTGAGGGATTGAGGGTGGCAAGCAGTGACCTTTCTGTCATACTTTTTTCAGCATAAGAAAGCAGCCATACTTAAAATGAAAACTAGCATCAAAAGAATAGAATTTGATTAGAAAGCACTTCCTATATTTGTCACTACTTCCTATATTTATTAGATGATGACAGAGGGGCCTTTGACATCACACCATTCACACTACACTGTGCAATGAGTCCACTTTAACTGCCATAACAACATTGTATGTTAGCCTTAGATTTGCAGTATAGGAAGGGGTACTAAGAATTCTTAGTCACGAGTTCTTGGGTCTCACCAAACTACAACCCCAGGATTCCATTTGATATTCCCATAGCAGCTAAAGTGGCATCATAGCACTATAATTGTGTAGTGTGAAAGGGTCCAAAAACTGTTTATATGATAAAGTTGACAAAGATGTCTATATTCTGCCTTTTTTTCAATGAGCTCTGTGGCTCATCCTCCCTATCATATTCTCAAAACAACAACACTGCACGATACATCAGGACGACTTTCTTAGAGACATCCAGTGAGCTTCATAGCCAAGTGGGTACTCGAATACAGAATGTTCAGGTATCAGTCTGACTCTCTAACCATTGCATGACACTGTGCTTGTTTCTTTGCAGTTAGCTCTGCCATGAGGTAAACAAACTAACTAGCAAACTACCCATTTTAACAACACATACATCAATAGCATATTTTAAACACTTGTGGGACATTGTTACTGAAATTGCAACTGTGACCCTGCTCATTACTTACAGAACACAGCAACCAGTCTGCTTGAAGAGTATTAAATTGCTAGCAGTAGATGTGGAGATACACTGCGTGTGATCAAAAGGGTGACCAAAAGGTTCCACACTCTAATGGCCATGAGAGAAAGAACTGTGTGTATCATCTATTCTAGATGTGGAAAAAACAAAGAAGGGAAATATAGCTGTTGTCACCTCCGTATACATTTAGTCAAAAGCACTTGTGATTTAGAATCAGCGAAACCATTAGCTTTGACTTCTCCATTTCTGTTTCCAATTATTAAAGTTCTGAAGGTTGGTAATAGCAGCAGTCTAATGTTGCACTTGCAGGTCTTCAGTTCAGCTTGGATTTTATCAAGTTTTCCATTATAGAAGATCTATTTCCAGTGGTCTACAGCATCACTTAGTAGAAATAAAATCCTTTGGGGAAACAAGATTTGGAACTGCAATTCATCAGTCTAGAACATAGATTATAGGCCTCTACACTCTTTACCCAGGAACTGACATCTAAAGGGCATTCTCTTCCCATATGTGTCTCCTTGTTACTTGAGAGCTGGAAGTTAGACACTTTTCTGAGCTAGGGAAAACAAAATTTGAAAAAGTACAGCCAGCATGAGAAACAGGGCTCCATAGCCAGTGACCCCATCATACTGGAAATTACCATGTTTTCCAGCATATAAGACACACCAGAATATATGACACACCTCATTTATATGCCACCAAACACTGTTTACTGATGTATAAGATAAACCTGCATATAAGACGCACCCCATTTTCAAACAGTATTTTTTTGGGGGGGGGAGTAAGCCTTATACGCCAGCAAATACAGCACTCACATTTTGTTTTCCCTTTAAAGAAAATTGTGAAAAGATGTCTTGTCTCACCAGACTGCAGTGATTAACATTGCTTTTGGTGTGGTAATGTTAATTTTTTTCCTCATATTAATCTTCACAAAGAATTTAATGACCAGTTAGTTAAAGAAATATTAATCTTCACAAAGAATTTAACGACCAGTTTTTCCCTGCACTGCTTCTGTTTGGGTGACTTTTTTAAAGTCTTAAATATTGTTATTTCTTCCTGGATCAGATTAGTAATTCCAGCCTATCAGGAGTCATATAATGAACAGGATGATACGGCAACAATACTTAGCTAATCAAACATTTTATCTTGTGTTTTTTAAAAGAAAAATTAGATGTTTCAAACTGTTGTTTCATCACTGTACAGTATTTTATGCTGTAATTTAAAGGATAGTACACACCAATAATTCTAATTCTAAAAATTTGTTGTCAGATTCTAAACAGAATCAAGGGTAATATGTAATGTTTGAATTATGAAATGCATGGTTGGCAATGACAACACCACCAACAGCTTCAACCAAGACATATGAAGCTGTCTTAGCTTGCTTGCCCATTTTGGTCATTATTTTCTATTCTGAACTGGTTTTTAAATCCACAGTTAATCTTTTCCTTTGCTTCCAGAACAGAAAGTGAACACCCACAATACAAAACAGAGTTCTATGCCCAAGAATAGCAAATTGAAACTACTTGCCTGACATTGGATAAATGAAAACATGAGAAGTTCAGCAGCCTCAGTAACTGAAGACACTACTACAAACTGTGTAGATCAAAACCTTCATTTTATGGAGCAAATGGTTTTCATTTTATGTACAAAATATTTTAGGTGACTCACCATTGAGTCATATCATAGACCATTTCTGCACTACACTGTTATAGTGCTCTTATTCCACTTTCAACATCCTGTGGAATTCTGGGGTTTGTAGTTTGTTCAGGTCAAAGAGCTCTCTGGCTGAGAATTGTAAATGCCCCTCCTTAAAATGCAAACCCCAGGATTCCGTAGAATACTGAAAGTGGAATAATAGCACTATATAAGTGCAGTGCAGAAATGGCCATAGATTTATAGAATCATAGAGTTGAAAGAGACCACAGGGGCCATCCAGTTCAACCCCCTGCTATGCAGGAACACACATCAAAGCACTCCTGACAGATAGCCATCCAGCCTCTGCTTAAAAACCTCCAAAGGAGGAGACTCCACCACACTCCGAGGCAGCATATTCCACCGCCGAACAGCTCTGACCATCAGGAATTTCTTCCTGAGATTTAAGTGGAATCTCTTTTCCTGCAGTATGAATCCATTGCTCCTTGTTCTAGTCTCTGGAACAGCAGATTCAAACTGCAGGAAAAGAGACTGTCCATACTTCAGATTAATTATAGTCATGAACTGTATATTTGGGGCACTGACACATCTTCTTCCTTCTCAACCATATATTAGTCTTTGTTTCTTAAAGATTATACAGATAAATTATACCGATAAAACTGTTACTGACTGCTCAACAGCTGTCACTAAATGCTTTCATTAGTAAAAGCTATGCAAGTTCAGGCTTTGTGGAATCACTGAAAGATGATTTTTTCAGTGCTGAGACAGAATCAATAGGAAGACCTCCAAGTGCTGATCAGCACTTCAGATTTGTCCACTAGGGAGCATTATCAAGTAGTGGCCACTCATGTCATATTGCTGCTTAAATGCCACCACTGAAGCCCATTATTGAGAAGTTTGCTATAGGCAGGGAGGAAGTCCTGGAAGACAGATGGTCTGTTCTGCACAGCCTAAGCTAATATACTCAAACATGGTGGAGGGCAGTATCATATCACTAGCTGTTGTTGTTGTTGTTGTCATCGTCTTCATTGATGTTTACCTTCAAATTGTTTCTGATTTATGGTGACCCTAAGGCAAACCTATCACAGGATTTCTGGAGCTCTGTGTGTGCAATGTACCCAAGGTCACCCACTGGGTTTCCATGGCTGAATGGGGAACTGAAGCCTGGTCTCCAGGTTCATAGTCCAGTGCTCAAACCCCTACACCATGACGGCTGTCAATATCAACAGTACTGAAGTAAAATTCAATTGCTCATCTAATCAGCTCCTGTACGTAGAACTGCAGAGGGAAAGAACTGCCTTGTCCATTGCTTCAGGCAACAGAATGTCTTAGGCCAGCCCAGTTTCAAAGTCCTGCTGCCCAATTCTAACATCATTTGCTACCTTCAAGTGTTTTTTTTTTCCCATGGTGCTGCCAAAAGCTGATCCTGTCAGCCTTCTGTCTGAAAGGTGCAGTCCTCCTTTCTATCAAGGGCCTTCTTTCACTTGACTACTGTGATCAAAATGGGACATCAGGAAGCCACACCAGAACCAGTTTGTTACAAGAATGAATACATTTTGCTGTGATGAATTCTTGTTGTGCTCAACACTTAACAGTCCTTCTAAACCTTTACTGCATTTGAGGTAATGGAATTTGGATTTCCCGAAGGTTTCACTGGGATACAACCCAATAGATGCAGATTCATTAACAGTGACTCTGTTCCAAGGTAACTCAGGAGAAAACAAATACATCTGGATTTTACATAGGGAACAAGAGACAATAAAGCAACAAGACGAAACATGGCGTTGACTTCCTCACTGCCGCTTTTTGTTTCTGTGTGCCAAAGCTCTAATGAACACAATACAGTTCAGAGGCTATAAAGTAGTACTACACTAAAAAATGGACTGAAAAACCATCTAATATTATTCTTAAGAAATCCCATCTGGTTGTGAGCTAATGAGAAACATATTTAAGCCAAATTTCCCTACCCCACCCTAAAGAATATCATACAGTCATATTCAAGCAAGCAACACCTTCAAGATTATTTATGCTGCTTGATATAATGGAGATGTAGAGAACCAACATGGTGCAGTGGTTTGAATTTTGGGCTTTGACTCTGGAGATCAGGGTTCAAATTTCTGCTCAGCCATGGAAACCTACTGAGTGACCTTAGACAAGTCATACTCTCTCAGCCTCAGAGGAGCACAAGGACAAAGCTTCTCTGAATAAACCTTGCCAAGAAAACCCCATGATGGGTTCTCCTGAGGGTTACCATAAGTTAGGAATGACTTGAAGGCACATAACAATAGACAGCAAGTTACATTAGGGTTGGAGAAACCTTGCCAGTTTTGCTATCTCCTGCATTTAAATAAGCCTCCAATGCTTTCCATCTCAAATATCAAACCATTTGTGAATTTTGGTAACTAGTTTCAAAACAAACGAAGTGAACATCTCCCTCATTTACAAAGCCCAAATTCAATAGGTGCAGTTTGCATATCATGGGGAAAAAAATCATACACTGGTCAGCTATATAGATGTGTTAAGAGGAGAGACAAGAAAGTTAATAGAAAGGGGGTTACAATTTAATAAATACTGAGCTTGCTAGGAGTTAATTACTTACTTACTAACAGTGAACTTTCTACAAACTTTTCCATCTCTGAAGAGAGGAAGCCTTTCAGGAAAAACAAAGTATGACAAGCTAAATTCAGTATCAACATGCCAGAATAGACAGAAAGGCAAATTCTGCCTTTAAATTAAGCATTCAAAGACATAGACCTGGAAGGCTCAATCTGTCTGTTTTGGTTTCTGCTGCCTTTCATATTTTTTTCTACTTTCTACTTTTTCTACATCTTTCCATTACTAATACTAATATGCATAACTGTGTATTTTGGCAAATTCTTATAAAAAACGAACTGGAATGGAACTCTTCATGCATCAGTAATCCATATATCTCATACTTTGGTTTGGAGAAGTTCTGGAACAGCCCCATTAATTTCACACTCAGAGTTTGGAGACTCACACAGTATAAAGTATCAACCATACTAAAAGAAATATGGGTGTGACATGCAGGAAACATATCTATTTCATAATATATAACAAAGGCATCTAGTTAAAGTCAATAACAAATTGTTTATAGATTGTTGTACCTCTTAACTCCTTCATCAAGAATGCAAGTGAAATTAGTATCAAACAATGTTTGGATCACAAGCAGAAATAGGATGTTTTTGTAATATTAGCAGCAGTCTGATGATTGAAGGGCTTGGAAAAAGTCCTTTACATGTAGAATCTCACACACAACAGAGTTTGGAATCTGCATAATACATGGTCCAATTAAGCAATAGATCCCTAAAGCTAGACCTCACATTCCTTAAGCCTGTGAGATGGTGATAGGGAAACTTTGCAGCAATGGAGGCTCCAGTCTTAAGATCTCCAGCATTGATGGAAACTGTCCATTTTCAGTGTTTCTGAGTTTCATTTTCCCAATCACACTTGAAGTCTTTACCATGATGTCCTAGTCTTGCAATGATCCTGGATTTCAAGATTTCAGAGTATTCTTGAAGAGTCGTCTTACTCCATAGGTCAGCTTGCCTGAATAGAGAATCATATCTTAGTAGAGTTTCCATGGACCATCAAGCCCAGCTAGGCATCCCTGATGGATAATTATCAACTTCTGTTTAAAGTCTTCATAACTATCCAGGAAGGATTTTTTTGCTTGGTTTTGGATAGGGAAAAATGCCTTTTGAGAGTAGGAAACATTTATGATGGATCAGTACCTAATACTATCCACACTTGAGGCTTTTGAGTCTCCTCTATCTTTCCTAACTTATTTGTATCCAGGACCAATCCAGTTCACCTATCCCACTAATAGTCATTTTAAATGGCCAGCATAGATTTTGTTTAATTTATTAATTAACTTTCCTCCAAGGAGCTCAAGATGGCATAAATGGCTCTCTTCCTCACACTTTGTTCTCACAAAGTCCTATGAGTGCTCAGTGGCAACCTGAACCTAGAACTCCCATCCCTGCAATCAGACCAGCACTCTTATCAGTACCCTTTACTCTCTCTCATGTTCTTCTGTGCAGAAGGAGCCTGCACAATACTAATAAATAATAGATTAAAGATTCAAAGTCCTCATAGATACTCTGGTATGGTTACCAGTGCTGTAGTGGAGCTCATACAGTAGACCCTCACTATCTGCTAGGGTGTGGTTCCAGGATCCCCCATGGATACCAAAATTTGTGGATGTTCAAGTCCCATTATGTACAGTGGTGTAGTTAAATTGTGTCCCTTATATAAAATGGCAAAATCAAAGGGCCTTTCTCCACTACACTGTTATACTGCTATTATTTCACTTTCAACATCCTATGGAATCCTAGGATTTGCAGTTTAGGGAGGGGCATTTAGAATTCTCAGCCAGAGAGCTCTTTGGCCTCAGTAAACAACAAACCCCAGAATTCCACAGGATGTTGAAAGTAGAATAATAGCACTATAACAGTATAGAGCAGAAAGAGCCATAGTTTGCTTTTGGGATATTTTCCCCCCCCCTAGTTTCAAGCTGTAGTTGGTTGAATCTGTGGATACAGAATCCAAGGATAGGGACTCATAAGCTTGAAATGCTGCAACATTTTAACTGGCAAGACAATGGTATTACCTCGACCTCACTCTCCCCTACTCCTCTGAACTTTTCTGCAATTCACACAGTATAGTTGGAGAAGATTATGGTTTCTTTTTTTCCCCAACAACAGGATATTGTTCTGAACTATTTCTGTTATTCTGTAAACTATTGGTGTAGGGGCAGGTAATCTTGGTGTGACAGGTTTCCTCTCAGGCTGTACCCACAGTTCCTAACCTTGTAAACCTGTCTGCATGCCCTCCAGTCCCTTTTTGAAATCCTTCCTTGGATCTGGAGTCCTAGGCCTTCAGGTGTCTTCACTGTGGCTTAGTGTATCTATTAGATCTACCTTCTTCATGGTAAGCATGACTCATTCTAGTTTCAGGGTAAATGATACTCTTCACAGTTAGTTTTACAAAATAACAAATAGTATAGCTTTCTTTAATAACAGACAGAATGATTGTTCTCAGGCTTCACTTCTTACTTCCAAACAATTAATACTGTTCAAATCAAGTTATGTCAGACCCTTTTCCTTAAAACCCTCAGACACTCAGAATTCATACACTTCTCTCAAACTTTCACAATTGACTTCTTTAACAGTCTATTTCCAACTGTCACCAACAAATTCTCTGTTCTTTAAAAAATTCTCCTCCCCTCACTGGAGTCTCTCCCTCTCCTCACAGAGTTCTCTGTGCTGGAATTGGCTGGTTTCAGTTCATCTGACATCTTCAATATGGTCTAAAATGGGTAGTTAGGACTCATCAGCTTTACAAAAGATCTATTCCTTATGAGGAGGAAAATTGCTAGAAATGGTTTGTTGATATGAATCAATGCAGATGCTTGCATGTTTGGACTCTCCTGTGGCGAGATGGCTACAGGGACTGCCATGATGACTACCTGCACTTCAGAATTTGCTTCTGCAATGATGGTGATCACTTAAAACTGTGACAGTATCAAGTATATGATGTACAGAAATGAGGAAAAGAAGTTTGTAAAACCACTGTTTTTAGCAAAATACCACCCACATCGATGGGATATTTTTTAGAAATGAGTGAGATGTGGGAAAGCTGTTATCTTACAGTGATGGGTAAGGGAGCAATCCCAGCTTCTTAAAGTTTTTCATCAATCAGAAAGGCAGCCAACATTTTCAAAATATAGAACTACATGTTACTTATGGAAATCATTACATAAATATACATGCACACACACACACACACACACACACACATACATACTGTACCCTCCTTTCTACATCATTTAGACCAATAAGATTGAGACTGCAATTTGAAACTAGCTGTTACTACCTTTGCGTTCAGTTCTGAAATGTTAAATTATTTGGAGTGGAAAGAAATATTGCTTTAGGTTTTGAGCAATTTAGCTGTGGTTTTCCTATAACACTAGAGCAATTGTGCATGTCACTAGCTGCAAAGCAGAATTGCTTATTAAGAAACACTAGTAATATCTGACACCTTGATCCCACTGCTAATAACCATTCCTGAAGTGCTTGTGGCAATGGCATTTTTAAAAAGAATTACTAATTCCAAAAAAAAGGCATCATTTTCTCTTAGTTATTTCCATGTGTTGATGGTCTCAGATTTCAGCCAATTTAAAACTGCTTACCCAATTATTTCACAGCACAGTTTTCAGTTTTCTTCTTCTTCTCTCAGTATATCAATCATCCAAATTAGTTCAGTCTTGTAATAAGGTTATAATTAAATCTTCTTTTCAACAGAACTCAAGCAAATTATAACTGAGTTGAATGACAGCCCTGTATCAGGGTTTTCTTCCTTGAGATTTCCAAAATCTTGTTTTTATATTGAATAGATTCAAGAAATCTCATAATATGTGTACCTTGGGAATAGAAAGGAAGCTATGGGAGCAATGGAAGTAGGGAGGTGAAAAGAATATTGGGCAGTAGTTAGACTGGGTTTTAGGACATTCAGGTTCAAGCCACCCTATTGACCTATGGTTTGTGACCTACCTCACAGTATTGACATCGTGGCAGGGGGGAGAAGAAGTATGCACCACCACCTATTGTTCACTGGACAAAAGACAGGGTATAACTTCAGCTAGTAAATTTTTTTAACTTCTGGATTGGATAAGATGTTTCTTTGATTCATCCCATAGTGTAGCAAGGCATGAATGCCCATAGGTCTTTCAGTGGGGTACATGGCATGTTTATCACTCTGATGTTTTTAAATGTATTTTCAATTGTTTAAAATATTTTAACAGGATCGTGTATTTAATTTTAGGGAAAAAATTACTGTAGATTGCTATAACAGTACTTTCTTTAAATTTACGCTATAAGCTGTCTTGGGTCTTGTCTTGGGAGAAAGGTGGAATAAAAGTTTAACAATAAATAACTAAATAAGCTTTTCCACATGCAACTTGTGTGCCATCCCTATAAATCACATGAATGCTATAATTCCACGTCCATCAATGAAAATCATAGGTGCATGCACACAGGTGAAAATCGCATGGCTGTCTTTCCTAACTTACAAAGCAATGCTAAGCATATGTACTCAGAAGTAAACACCACTGTGCTCAAAGTAGGCTTACTCCCTCTCAGACAACTTGAGATTGTATTGCCATGCAGAAAATAAACTGTACAGCTATCACCTATATTCCCTGCACTTCACACTTATAGGTGGTAGCCACATGACCCAGACTTGCATGTGCACATGGGGCCAGTGGATCCTGGACTGATACACCAGGTGAAGAGAGGCTAAATGCACTCAGGAAGAATGTGTTTGATCTTTTATAATCCTAGTTTGAAGGCATATTCACACATTTAACTATTTATTACTAATTTTTTGCTGATCTGTTCTCCAAAGAGCACAGGGAGACATATGAGGAGTGGGGGCATACGAAATTTCCTACCATGTAACCACCTACTTTAGAATACAATGGGCACATTTGGGGGGGAAGCAATCTGCCCCTCTTGCCGTCTAGTCAGCAGTAAGCAGAATTTGTGCACACACAAAGATTAGCTGTTAGCATCCTGATACTAAGCTGCTGATAATAAGAATGGTCTGGAGTGAGATTTGGATCAGTATGCCAAAGCTGAGCCTTCCACAGTTTGCAGATGTATGTATCTGGCTTGCTCAAGGATGTCATGACTGAAAAAGTGAAGCTGGGCAGCCACCATCCTGTGAATTTGTGATGAGAGTGAGCTGTTAGTTGATATAGCCCCACACATTTTTTGAACAGCATAACTGCCTCTCTGTTTCTCAGTTTACATAGCTGTCACATTTCCCACAGTTCAGAGGTGTTTTTGTCAGAATGCAGAACTTTTGCTGTTCCAAAAGACACTCCCATAAAGGGATGGAAGGTAATATTTAGTCCCAGTTTCCACTTCATAGCAGACTGCATTATATTATGCAATCTAATACATAAAAAATGACAATCTGAATCTTCAGCATATTCCAGAAACATACATACCATTGAAATCATTCAAGCCAAATGAAATGAAATAGTATATACAAGAGGGGTTAAGACCATGGCCTAGTTTTCTCCCAGATGAATGATTGTGTGGGAGGTATGTCCCAGCCACTTAAAAAGTAATGAGTGAAAATATGATGGCATATGTTTAATATTTCAATTTTCTTCAGTATATCATAGCATTTGACCTTCCTTTTTTGAAATATATTGAACCAATACAAATTGGCTACTTTGTTATCATTACATTAAATTCCCCACCAAAATCTATTTCCATTGTTGTCTAGTTCAATCCTAAGAAAATGGTGGGCCAGTGTATGAACAAGGAAAGGTAAAAGGGTGAAATATCAAGACCAGCTGAGCAGAAATGGGGCAAGCCAAGCCAATGAAAAAGCCTTCCTTCCCCTTCTACACAGTAGCTTGGCAATGCCAGAGTTGAGTACACATCACCCCAATATCCACCATACCCCAATATCACTGCTGGGCAAAAAGTGGGATGTATTATACATGTACCACTGACAGTCCCAGATTTCAGGGCCTGCCCCCTCTTCTCCAGATCTCAAGTGGACAGGGAGGAAACTCAGGCTGAGAGCACTGCTTTGAAAAGTGTTGTCTCTCCCAATAGAGATTACCTGTGAACTTTCTACATGTTAGGGGCATGGAGTCTGCAGAATTGTACTTGTATCACATAAAGACCATCCATGCATAGAGGAGACTCCCTACTTGAACATCAGGAGTGCCACAAGAAGAGATACAAGCAGCAGAGTGTTGTGTTTCTTCTCAACCTCCTTCCTTTTGCACTGTTGTTAAGTAACATTTAGACTACCTGAAGAGGACCATGCCCTTCTCCCTTGTTGCCAAGTTCATATTACAATTCATTAGAGCTTTTCTACTTTTTTTTTCAGCAGAGATATTATTCTTTTGGAATCAGCTACATATAGATCTGTGCTGCTGTTTTTTATTATCTGTTTTTATTATCAGTTTCATATATGGACATATATTTATGAATTAAGGAGGGATTTTGATGGATTTATGAAAATATGCTGGGTTTTTAGATATTTATGATAAACTATTGTTTTATATTCCATTGCATATCTGAATCTTGATTAAATTGCATACTTTGGTTTCTGTGGGTTATTTATTTCATGTCTTTGTGTTGTTCCCCAACAGCCTTAAAAGAAAATATTCACATGCCATGCAAGAAACAAGTAACATAACCAGGCATTTATTGCATGCAAAATATGATGGTCTAGAAATGTCCTTTAACTACTCTGGAATTTCAGAATTATTTTGCCTGTTTCAACACTTGTGTGAGGTTTCCACCCAGTATTAACAGTGAATGAATTATCAGTTGACTAGTATATTTTGGTCCCAGAAAAGGTGACTTAGTGCTGGACAGCTCAGCTTCATCCCACCTTCTGCAGGAAGTGAGCAGAGCCATTTGGCACATAACTTAGCTGAGCTGGGAATTTTCTATCCCTTAATGAACTTTTCCATTCAACATTACCAGAAAAATACACCAAGGAATTTAACGGCTTCATCATCCTTGCAGTTGCAAAGTATGGTATGTGCATTAGCTAAGGTCACTGATTATTTCCATCTCCGTCTAAATAAAACTGGGTACAGTACTCTAGGCCAAAGATAGTTGCAACACCGGCTGCTGTGTGCTAATACCATATAACTTTTTTAAGGCCAAGCAAAGCAATCCTGGACTCAAACTACACCAGGGAGTGGTGGGAAAAATATGTCTTAACTCCACCAGTGAGACAACCACTGCAACTGATATATTCTCAGCCATGAACGAGTGAGGAGGGGGAACACACAATCAGAAAATACAACAACAACAACAACAGAAATCCCATCCCTGCTTAAAATATGGCAGAAACACCCATGTCCTTGGAAGGACCAGATCAGGTGTTATCATACCAGCAATGACATTCATAAGCCACCCAAACCAGAGGGAGCAATGAATTATTGATAATGGAGGCTCATTGGCCTGCAAGGGCTGTTCCTTTCCTCCCACAATGATGCATGAAATAGGTACACATCCTCACACACTCAGCATCCACATACCATTCAGTACACTTCAGCAAACATACAGGGTTGAATAAATGGCTGGAATGAGCATCGTCTACATGGCTGCAACACCCCCTTGTGTATTCCTTCAAAGATTCTACATCAGTGTTATGTAGCATAAATAGGTGCCAGAGAAGTTACATTCTGCTTCCGTTACGCAATTCCTATATTGGACAGTAATGTAGCACAGTGAATGTGACTGCAAAACCAATGTGCATAGCTTGCACTGTGTAGCACACTGTTCTCTGAATGTCATTGCACAACTGCATATATAAGATTTCCTCCTGCGGACTTCGCCCATCATCAGATGGATAAAACCATTACATACAGTCCACAAAAAATACAGCACATGTTTAATGCAACTGACATCTGTATGTGTCACTAACCAGACATCAGCCAATTTGGGTTTGGGGGAGAGGGTTCTCTGAGAGACAGAGATATCAACATGAAGGTTAGCAGCTGGGCCACGTAGTCCATGATGTAGATGCATGAGAGGGAATGAGGGAAGAATAATTGTTGCTTCTGAGTGCTCAGTCAGTGTCCATGCCTCAATATCCCTGCCATAAGGATATGAGGAAACTGCAGTGGCTGTGAGTGCTCCACCCTAGGAGATTGTAATGGAAATCTCTGTGTATGGTGACAGATGTTTTTCCTCCATGCCTTCAGCCTGTGAGCCTGGAAGACAGCTATGATCCTGTGTACTGAGCTAGCAGTGCAAGGGTTGGAGTGAGCCATCAGCTATAACTAAAGGAGAGGGGGGATTGACTTGAATGAGAGACTCTTGGATAGGAGATCACCACAATATACTGGTGATTTCCTAGTAGGGCTAGGAGAGAATCCTGCCCGAAGTTCCAAATAGCCACTGCTACCATCAGAGCTGACAACACTGGGCTAGATGATCCAAGGGTCTGACTCAGTATAAGACAATTTCCCAGTTTCCTATATTCTTAAGGGAAGAATACCAGAGTAACACATGCAGATATATCACATTATTTACATGGGGGTAACAGGTAGGGGACACATATACACCACTTAGACTTTGCACCATGTGCTTTCCCTTCTCTGGCATCCCCAGTTATTGCAGTGGAGTCTGATTGCACTTGGACAACTGGTTCTAGAATATTCCAATGCAAATGCACCTGTGAAAGTCCTAAGGAGAGAAGTCTTAGCAGAGCATTCAAAGTCTGGTATTTTCTGATGCCAGGCTGCTTTCTACAAAGTACTCCATTTCTTTTTAAGTTCCATAGCCAGAGTCCTGCTTATGAGCTATAGCCACACCACAATTGCCATAGTGTATGAGCTGTGCTCATCTATATATTGCTGGTGCTATGCTGTATCATGCAGGCAGGAATGAAATGATTATCTACAACAGGGCAATCCTTTTTTTTTAAGCCCTCTCATGGGAATGAATAAGAAGGAATTTTCTCACCCCATACCTGGGGAAGGTATAAAGTTCTCTCATTTCAAAGATGAGTTTCTAGTTTGCAGGCATATGGATGTAGCATTCATGCACTTCTCCTCTGTATCTCTGATCTTATTTCACTAAGAAAGCAAGACTTCTGCCAAATTCTACAGTCCCTCACAGAGATTGGAATTAATGCATTACAAATAGCAATGTTATCTTGGGCATATTATATTAGGGGCCACCAAGGTCATAATAATATCTCAATAATGCAACAGATTATAATTTCATTACTATTAGCCTTCTACTTTCATGGATTCAGCATTCATGGCTTTGATTATTCATGAGTTATTTTATTTTATTTTAAAATTCTTACTGTATTTGCCCTGCCAGAGAAAAAAATGCATTCTCTCTGGGAATCCTTAGGTCTTCCGGCATGACTCTATGGCCCACTTCTTCCAGAAGCTGATCATTTGAAGACCTAAAGATTCCTAGAGAAGTATTATCAGGTAAAAAAAAAAGTGCTTACAATTTTTATTTTTATTCTTGTTTTTTTTTAAAAAAATTGTGGGGGTCTTGCACCCCCCAAATGCTATGCAAGTGTAGAACTGACTGTACTTTTTACCATAACAAACAAAATGTTTGCTCATTACACCTAAAATATTACTTTCTGAGAGTTGTTTTGAAAATTTTGCATTTTTAGCTAGCTAAAACGCAATGTTTTGGTAATCTCTCAAGGAACAAACTATATTAACAAGGTATGCCAGTGTCCTAGACTGGCTATTTAGTTATATCTGTGAAACTAAGAAATGTCTCTGGCCCAACCCCATCCCAACACAGCTTAAGAACCACTGACAGACTGGGTGAAGAGATCCATTTAGCTTCCTGTCATGATGCAAGGAGGAAGACGTGTTCCCTGTACCATCAGCAAGTGGGATTGGAACAAGGACTTGTGACAGTGGTCTGTTTCAATTGTCACAGGCTTGTTTGCTGGCAGGGGAAGTGGATGGAGGCCCTCCTTGGGCCTTGATTGGAAGTTAAACAGACCTCCTTCACACAATAAAGCAGCTGGTCATTAAGGTGGACTGGCATGGCACTTATGTAGGTTTCCAATCTTACTGAATACAGACCAGTTATGGATCCGTAAATCAAGATTATGAAACCATAACTGCAATATTGAATACCAGGCATAGTTTTATAATGAGTAATATTATAATATTATATATATTTATAATGAGTAATATTATTTTTAAAAAATAACATTCCAAGACTTGGTCTCCCAGATAGTAGCAAGGCTGGCTCTACCATGAGATAGGTGGCCATCTCAGTCCAAAGATGTTGGCTGTCAAAAAACAAAAAAACAAAAAACTATTGTTGCTGCTGCTGCTGCTGTGCTGCTTCCAGAGAAGGAAAATCAATGCTTCAGATGCCATAATAACATCACTGACTTAGGGTTGAATGCACATCCATGGGGGAGGGGATTAATAGTACCTCTGGCTCAGGCAGCAAACTGTCTTAAACTTCCTTCAATAATGGAAGATTTTCAGAATGGACCTTAACATTCTAAGAGAAATTCAGGGGGGGAATGAAGCCTCTCCATTCTAGGATTTAATGGGAAAACATTTAACTGAATAACTTTAAAAAAAAAAAACATAATGGTAGCTCCCAGACTTCTAAGATGACTTTTTCCAAAGTAAAATTCAAAATCAGTATATTTGGCCCCAGAGCCATTCTTTATGGTGCAGCTAGGAAAATGGAGCAAAACATGGAACCTGAGAACCCGCACATTACATTAACTGCACTCATAAGCAAAAGGTTTTCCAGAGATCTAAACTGCTTCCCAACTTAAATAAAAACAAGTTGGATAATTCCATGCCCTATATGTAGCTAGGTCCACACCACCAAAGCATAAAATGGATGTGTTTCCAGGGAGAAAATATGCATTGGACAGACGGAGCGATATCTTTTAAAAGGATTTCTCTGTTAGCTTTTAAAAAATATTAAGATTAAGACAATCATCTTTCCCATGGAGATATTTCTTTTCATGTTATGATATTTTCCAGGGCACATCTTTTTAATGGACGATTGATGCTCTCTTAATTGTATGTTGATGAGTGTGTATCTGAGTGTTATTGTGACCCTGGAATTATATATTAATTAGATAGCTATCTGTGACTGAAAACTCCTCCCATTAAAGTTAATAAAACCAGCATGTGCTCAAGCTACACATCTTGTGTTAAGCTGTCTTAAAATTGATTAAAGTAGTATACTTTAAGCATTCCAAGTCCTCTGATGTTAACATGCAAGAGAGCAAATAAGGAGACAGCACATAGCTATCATACTGCTAGACAATTTCATAATTACTGGTGCATGCAGTACTGTAAACAGCAATGATGATTAACCACTTTATTTCCTGCAGTGACTTTCGTATCTGTTAAAACAACACAATGTGGTGCAAATTCATGGGAGAAATAATAACAGGGTTCTTGAGAAGGCTGATTTCATTATATGTTAATTGTAGCAATGTTGCTTTTTTAAAAAACATCTCTTGCATGTAGCTATTTAAAATTCCAAATATATTTGCTGATATTTTCAAAGTTTGGTCCTCTTTTGCAAAAACTTGAGAGGGTTTGTTTTGTTTTGTTTTGTTTTTGCAAAAAGTACCTTTTTGGCGCAGAATTTTACAAGTGTTTTGTGCAAAAAAATAAAAAAAGGCCGATCATTTAATGTAAAATGCAATGTATTACATAAAATACTTTCTTCCCCTCCTCCCCCACCCCACTGTGTCTGATGATCTTGTACTGATCTTTTCGCCACATTCAGGACGAAAAAGGACTGGGTTTTTTGTCCATTGTAGGTGAGGTGTTCACTTAGAGAAAGGTTGATGAAGATCAAGGGGAGGAAAAGGAAAAGGTTAAAGAAACTATATGGCATGTGAGTTATAACTTCCATAGTGGATTTTTAAAAATGAAAATAATGCAACACAATATCATGATCAGGTGGTCCTACTTATATCAGTAGGTTGTGTCTTTTATCCGTAGGTTATGTCTTTTCATGGTGGTGACAGCATCAGAGAGAGGGGGCACAGCGGTAGTTTTATTTAGTAACTAGAATTCGGTAGTGCCACCTCACATGCAAAAGCAGAGACATTCACAAACAGACGAACATGCCTTTACTGAGTGGAAAAACTGGGGTCTAGGCCATTTCCGCACTAGATTGTTATAGTGCTATTATTCCACTTTCAACATCCTATGGGATCCTGGAGTTTGCAGTTTAGGGAGGGGGCTTTAAGGGTAAACTGCAAACCCCAGGATTCCATAGGATGTTGAAAGTGGAATAATAGCACTATAACAGTCTGGTGTGGAAATGGCTCTAGTTCTACATACTATTAAATTAGCTGGTCTTACCTAAATCATTTCCCCTTAATTGCCTCCACAGTTCTTCATTCTGGGTAATTAATTACAGTGCCAATAACTGTAGCTATAACTCCATGACATATGTGCAGAACAAATCAACTGTGGGAAGGCAGTGGAGATTAACATGAGGAAAATATCATAGTGCACAAGAATTTGAGATCAATTTTTCCATTTTCTGTCAAACCAACCCTTGTAGCTAACCTCTGAACAGCAGTTTTGATTTCTAGCCATTAGAGAAGGTGATAATGTCTAACTCCAGGCCAGAGGCCTACATATCAGACTTCTGTAAAAGTCAAAGGCAAGAGTTAGGCTCCTTTTCTTTTTTCCTGGGAAGCTGGCAAGTCTACTGCATTGGCTCCCAGAGTATATACACTCATTTTATTTTTCCTGATGACATCACTTATACAGACTTTTGAAACAATGTAACACCTTCTAAAATCAATAGCAGTGATTATGGGGTGAGTTAATTCTGTAACACCAACTTCAGGTTTCTAAACAGAAACATTATCCCACTCCAGTCAGACAATAAAAGAGTACCAAACCTGGTCATCATTAAGAAATTAAAGAGTAGAAGGAAATGTTTTACCAGAGCAAGTATAATCTCTAGATTTTGCCTGGAAGAAATTCAAATGGTTCAGATATGCCCCTCTGCCAGCAGAAAAAAATTCTGCTGGTGAAGGGTCCATGACCCTCCTGCAGATGCCAGTTACACCCACAGAAAGTTCCATAAAAATAAATGTATTACTGGTAGCCCTTATAACAGGGCATTCTGAGGAAAGAGGTAGGATGGATATGGTTTTGCTGGCTCCCTCTGCTAGAGTCAAGAATCAGAGCCTTCAGCTTCGCCAACCTCCAGCTGGTGTAGTATATCCCACCCTACTGAATCAGTGGGTAGGATTTTTAAAGAATTATCTGTGTTGCCAAAAGCACATACAGAAAAGTATGCGATCACATGGCATCATCAACACCATCACAGCCTCTGTTGATTATTTCAGAGAACTAACTTTTTAAACTCATTTTGGACTCTGTCATACTGTTCTGTGAGCTATGGAGATACTCATGACATCCCCCTCTTCAGAAAGTTTTCATGTCTGCAGCACTGAGAAGAAATACTGTCTTGACTGTGCCATTTCAAAATAATGATCAATCATTTAACTTTTTGAGGTCACATCTCAGTGTATAGAAGGATTTAGTGCTGAATAGTTCAATTCTATTGATATGATGTTATAGCAGCTGTTCTTCTACTGATTTTTAAATGAATTATATTTTTTAAAGAGTCTAACATTTCAAGTCAGAATTATCTAAATGTTTACCAAATAAAACTTCCTGAGCATCTGTAGCCCTACCTTCCTACAGAACATAAGAACAGAATCCCACTTACCTGCCTGTCTGAAAACAGTATGCACAGGAGCAGACATTACAGACCTTGATAGGAAACAGAGGATGTTGGAGAATATTAATCAGTTGTATGCTGAATTGATGCCAGCATGAATCAGGCCTCAAGGATGTATAGATGTCTATCAAACCTGAGGCCCCATCTCTTCTCACTTTTGCAGTGCCCATTCTTCTGCCTTATTGAGGGCAAAGTCTAAGGTTAGAGGGCAACGTAAAGGGCCAAATAGGATTTTACAAACAAATAAAATTTGGGCAAAGATTGCAGGAGGCTTGGCCTACTCTACTATGATTTAAAAAACAAAAACTGGCACTGAAAATGATAGGCTCAGTTTTAGGGTGACTTTATCACCCTATCTATTTTACTTGTATGCTGAACATACCATATCTAAAGCAGGGTTAGACATGGAGTAAGGAGGTGTGAAAAGTGGAGAAAGGAACATTAACAATTGAAGATGTTCAGATGATGCCACGTTAGTAGCAGAAAGTCAAGGCAGAAAGTGAAAAGGCAGGTTTACAGCTGAACATTAAGAAAACAAAAATAATGACCGCAATGATTTACATAATCTTAAAGAATATAAAGAAGACATTGAAATAGTTCAAGATTTTCCATGCTTTGGCTCAGTCTTGACTGCAGTCTCCATTCTGATTAAAGAAATCAGAAGAAGATTAGGACTGGGAGGGACAGCTGAGAAGGAACTAGATAAGATCCTGAAGTGCAAAGATACATAATTTCATACTACATGATTTATTGAATACTAAATCCTTGAATCACATTTCTAATTTCTATATATGATTGTGAAAGCTGGGTAGTGAAGAAAGCTGATAGGAAGAAAATCAATTTCTTTGAACTGTGGTGCTGGAGAAAAGTTATATGAATTTCTTTGACTCCTAAAAAGACAAATGAATATGTCCTAGAGCAAATCAAGCCTGAACTTTCCCTAGAATTCAAGATGACTAATCTGGGGCTGTTATACTTTGGCCATATTACGAGAAGACATGAGTCCCTAGAAAAGTAAGGTAGAAGGCAGTAGGAAAAGAGGAAGACCACATTACAGATGGATGGAGTCAATCAAGGAAGACATGTCCCTGAATCTGCAAGACCTGAGCAGTGTAATTGAGGACAGGGTAACTTGGAGATCTCTCATCCATAGGATTGCCCTAAGTCGAAGTTGACTTGATGGCAGTCAACAATAACATCAAGGGTGACTGCTATTGACATATGGGGTATGCAGAGACAGACACAAGGAGTGATTTCCTGAGCTCCCAAAAATACCTTAAAGGTGATGGGAAGTTCTAGAGATATGCTACTCAGGACTGTAGTACCTGGTAAGTATTGCAATGGGTTACACTTACTAAGAATCACTGTACTCAAGACCGGAGGATGTTATTCAGGAAGGCTTCATCAAAACCTTCATATGTGCAGCGACACTGGAAAAAGAGGTAGATGAGTTATTGTTGTCAACCCAGGGACTAGGTTAGGTCAACATATCAACAATTAACACCAAAGCCCTACACTTGTTAATATTATGGGTCTTGGTCTAGTAGTATTAATAAACAAGGCACACGTGCATGGATGCATTCACGCACACGCACACACACACGCACACATGCACACACTTTTGTTTTGCCTCAGTAAGCAAACAGCAAATAAGTAGAATTCCTAACTGGATAAAGGTATTGTATAATCCTGAGCTAACAATTTAGTGTGGAGTTGAATTGCCTGGCAAAATTGAATACAGCTCATTTGCGGGCCCTGTGGAATAGAATGAAACCCAAAAGAAATTAGAATCTCTAGGTTGGTAGGCAAAATGGAGAAAATACACAGTTTAAAAGGGGCTAGTATGTTAATTAAATGGAAACCCTGTGCTCATTTTTGCTTTCCTTCTATGTACTGGTGTCTACCCAACAACTTTAAGTATAATGAAACAAAAGGCAGGCTGTATTAGGTTCTCTCTGCCAGACCACTTGAAAGTTTTTTTCTGCTAAAAAATAGAAGTAAAATTAATTGAAATAATGAACTGTGCAAAAAAGAAAAAAGAAAACTGAACACGGGGAGGTTCTCTGTACTTATATACAGAATTTCCATGTTTCACAACATGGTTTTCCCGCCCTCTAGTGGTGAAAGTATTTTTGAAGTAAATGTAATATGTATTTATGTTCTCTCCTTCAAAGGGTGTACTAGCCAAACTGGCCAATGTATTGGCTGAATTCCATCCAGTCCAAATGGAAAGGTACAGAAAATGTACTGTTTCTGATTGATTGATTGATTGATTGATCAATCTATCATAAAAAATCAGTAAAAAAATCAGGCTCTGAAACACAATCTGATTACATTGCTTACTATCTGATCTGATCTGTAGTCATGAGCACTGCCTGGGCAATGCACCTCAGCTGAGAAAAGTTACATTTTGGTTTGTAACTTTCAGAATCCTGAAGCAACATAGCTATACTGGCTGGGAGATTTAGGAACTGCTGTCCAAAAAGCTACTTTTGCTACCCACTTTTTGCTAGCTTTACCACACTATTCAAGTGTGGTAGAAACAGAGGTGGGTTGTTAAAAAAACAGTAGGGTTGCAATTTGGCATTTCTCATGGAAGATGTATGCAATCTTAAAAAGGTATCTGGGGCAAAACATGTAATCTGTTGTGACACCTGCATCCTTTGCTATACCTAAATGAATCACTGTGGTGTAATACAGAGCCACAGTAGTGTAGTGGTTTGAGTGTTGGACTAGGGAATCCAGGAGACCGAAGCTTGAGTCCCCATTCAGCCATGGACAACCAGTAGGTGGCCTTGGGCAAAGCACACTTTCTCAGCTACAGAGGGAGCCCATGGCAAATTCTCTCTGAACAATGTTTTCCAAGAAAACCCCATGATCTTAGGATCACCATAAGTCAGAAACAACAACTTGAAGAGACATAGCAACAACAACAACAACAACATATGCATTTAACCTTCACACACTAAAATGAAATATCTAAATCCCCAACAAACACCTTTTGGTTGCTTAATCTATCTAGTACTAGACCTAGAATGCCAGCATTCTATGACCTAAATCCTGTTGCTAAAGCCAGCTAGAATAGGTCCACTGAATCAATGGGAACATGGTAAGTTAACACTACATAGTGTTACTACAAGTGCATTCATTTACTAGTTCTGCTCCAGTGGGTACTAACAATTGGATGCAGGTATGTGACAGTTGTAAACAATATATCCAGATTTCTGCTACTTAGCATGTGATTTTTTTTAATATACAAAAAAAACTGAGACAAAAAATATTTCAACAAATCTAAACATTTTTCTACCTTTGCAGATTTTTTTCCTAAGCTATAATATATTAGTACAAAAAATGGTTCATGCTTTTCTTTCAGCAAATTATGGGGCAGTGAAGCAGAAGTAAAACAGTCTCCTACATGCAATTTTTTAATTAACCTAGTATTCTTTCAAAAACAGAAGAAAATATGATGCCTCCAGAAATACTTAAAATATTTTCTTGAGTAGTGAGCCTTGATATTAGCCAAAGTGTTTATTCAAATTAATAGTACAGGTGTAATTTCAATGGACTGGAAACAGTGCATAGTTATGCCTATTCACATGAAGAGTGATAAGCAAGATTCAAATAATTATAGGCTTATTTTAATTTATGTTGTACCCTGTCTTAAGCCTTGGGGAGAGGCAAGTAAGAAATTATTATTATTATTATTGTTATTGTTGACTCTAAGTTATATAATAAATATCTATTAAATAAACTGGTGGCCTTGGGAATCGTCTAACCATGTTTTCCACTCAGAACAGGCTGGCTTTAGGAAAGGGCATTTTTTTTTATTTTAATTTTAATTAATTAAGCCCAACAAGGAATTGCCACAAAACATCTCTTTGTTTTTTTTGGTAACTTAACACAAATATAGATAACTACTTATTGTTTTTAATTGTGGAACTCTATTCCAACATGACTGCTAGAATAAGATCAGATGTTTCTGGCTCATTAACTGATTCTATCCGCACTACAAAGGAATAAAACATGGATGTCTGTTGGCACCATCACTTTTAAAAAATCTTTCCTGAACATCTAATAAATCCTATTTGTTTTTAACAAGGTTTCCTCCCACCCCTTGAATATGCAGAAATGTACAGATTTGAGGAAAAAAATTCAAATTCTCCCTCATTTGTATCAGTCAGCACAGTACAATGCATTCTCATAGGTAGAATTATTCCCAGCATGGAAAGAAACATGTTGAACCTGCTGCTTGCCATATGGATATTAAAGAAGATGGTGAAGGGTGGCTAGCAAACTAGATGTATTTCCCTCTCTGATGATCCCACCCTCTACGCCACCAGTTGGGTGGTCATCAACCACCATTGTCAAAACTGCATAGAATATCTCTGTATGTACATGAGGCTCTCTTCAAATCAAAACCAAAAACAAAGCCAAAAAAGGAAAATATAATATCATAATTAAATTATATCATTAAATTAAAGATAATAATCAAATATATTTAATTCTAATGGAAAGTAGGCAAGTCATACATTGCATAAAAACATACATCAACCAGCAAACAAGTCAACTGGAATAGATCCACTGTGATATATCCAGCAATATATTTTTCAAGAAAGTCCAATTATCTAAGTTAACTATTCAGATTCCAAGCCATTACCTTCAGATTATGTTATCATTTTCATTTGACTTCAGAAGGAATTCTGAGATAAACTTGAGAGCACAATAGTCCATCATAGGTCTCTAGCTTAGTGTGAGTCTATGGCAAAATAACTCAAGCTAAACTAATTGCTCTTTTAAGGAATAACATTCCTTTTTTTTTTAAGGAAATACAACAAGTTGTAGCTGATGGCTATATGTTGGTAGTATGCTAGTTGCATTTTCAACTGGCCTTCAGCTGCCAGCAACTTTACAACCCAACTTGAAGATACCAGGGTCTACTTTCTGAAGGTCCAGGAAGGCAACTGTTCTGGGCTGGGCTGCAACAGCTGTTCAAATACCCATACTCCCTGGGATTGGTGGGTGAACAGTATGGCCATTTCCGCACTACAGTGCTATAGTGAGATCATTCCACTGGCCCCAGCTGGCCCTTCCTGAAACTGCAAACCCCAGGATTCCACAGGATGTTGAAAGTGGAATGATCGCGCTATAACACTGTAGTGCGGAAAGCTGATATGAGATGGAGCCTTCAATATGGGTTTATACACAGGGGCAAGAGGAGTCATTGCATAAAGAGATACAGAATACATACTTCTAAAATGACCAAGAAAGGACATAACAGTAGTAAAATTGGAGGTTATGTCACCTTATTAATTAATTAATTAATTTACTTAACTTATATCACCAACAGGATTCCAGATTTAGTCCTAGCTGACCAAATAGTGTACTGCTTCCTTCTGCCAGACTTGGCATCTCTGCCTTCATGTGTTTTTGCTTTGCAACAAGCAATGGAATAAAACAGTGGTAGGAAAAACAAAGGTGTATCTAGGGTGGGGCATGTAGTGCACATGCCCCAGGTGCCAATGCA
The DNA here is from genome assembly GCA_948474755.1 of Ctenosaura bakeri. Classification (NCBI taxonomy): domain Eukaryota; kingdom Metazoa; phylum Chordata; class Lepidosauria; order Squamata; family Iguanidae; genus Ctenosaura; species Ctenosaura bakeri. The sequence goes on along the minus strand of CAOLHI010000230.1, from coordinate 537,414 downwards.
GGGGGGTGCCAAAAAAAAGCCATGCATGTATGAGGAGTAGAGATGGAGTAAGAAAGTAGGGGTGCAACTTCCAAGCTTGTTCTAGGAGTTGTTTATGCTAGATATGCCACTGAGGAAAAGCACTATAAAGATGTAAGAAGATAATAGGAAGCAAGAGGCTGTATCTGATACAATGCTTGCTCAAATAGCTCTATCAACAAATTTGGATATTCAAACAAGGTGGCTCAACTTTGAACTTGCTTGTGTTCCATTCCCTGCCATATAAGTACAAAGGCAGTGATTAAATTGTGTGGATGTAGCATTTCTTAAGTTTAGTAAGGCCTTAGACAAGGTTCCCCATGATATTCTCGCAAAGAAGCTAATAAGATGTGGGCTAGACCGGGCTATTGTCAGGTGGATTTGTAACTGGTTGACCGACCGAACCAAAGAGTGCTCATCAATGGCTGCTCTTCATCCTGAAGAGAAATGACCGGTAGGGTGCCACAAGGTTCTGTCCTGGGCCCAGTGCTGTTCAACATTTTTGTCAATGACTTGGATGATGGAATAGAGAGCATGCTGATCAAATTTATAGATGATACCAAATTGGCAGGGATTGCTAATACCCCAGAAGACAGGATCAAAATTCAAAATGACCTTAACAGATTGGAGAGCTGGGCCAAGGCTAACAAAATGAATTTCAACAGAGAGAAATGTAAGGTCCTATACCTAGACAGAAAAAATGAAATGCACAAATATGGGATGAGAGACAGCTGGCTGGACAACAGTACATGTCAGAGAGATCTAAGAGTCTTAGTAGACCACAAGCTGAACATGAGTCAGCAGGGTGTGGTGGCAGTCAAGAAAGCCAATGTGATTCTTGGTTGCATCAATAGAAGTATGGTGTCTAGATTGAGGAAAGTAATAGTACCACTCTATTCTGCTTTGGTCAGACCTCATCTGGAATACTATGTGCAGTTATGGGCACCTCATTTCAAGAAGGATAATGACAAGTTGGAACATGTCCAGAGGAGGGTGACCAAAATGGTGAAGGGTCTGGAAGCTATGCCCTACAAGGAACAGCTTAGGGAGCTGGGTATATTTAGCCTGCAACAAGGGGACGGTTAAGAGGGGACATGATAGTCGTGTTTAAATATTTGAAAGGACATCATATCGAAGAGGGAATGGGCTTGTCTTCCACTGATTCAGAAACTAGGACAAGGAGCAATGAATTCAAACTACATGAAAAGAGATTCCATCTGAACCTCAAGAAAAATTTCCTGATGGTCAGAGCTGTTTGGCAGTGGAACATGCTGCTTCAGAGTGTGGTGGAATCTCTTTCTTTGGAGGTTTTTAGAGGCTGGATGGCCATCTGTTGGGAGTGCTTGGATGTATGCTCCTGCATAGCAGGGGTTGAACTGGATGGCCCTGAGTTGGTCTCTTCCAACTCTATTATTCTCTGATTCTATGGTTCTATGTAATATATTGAACCATCAAGGAGTCTTGCAGTACAAAAAAAAGTTATTTTATTTGACTTAAACTTTTGTGTCCAACCCACTTCATCAAAGGCATCAGATTCACATGTAAAATGACAAACATTTAGAAGGCATTTTGAAATCATGTTGTTTAAAACTCTGCTAAGTCCACAAATGTCACAGGTACATCAGATAATTGACAGTTGCCCATCCAGTTTCTACTTGAACACCTCCAGTGGAGGAGAACTTGAAGAGAAGCAAGTTGACTTGTTTAATTTCAATTTAAAGAATTGAAATCTACCTTCACTCATTTCCAGCAGGCCCCAGAGCTCTCTGGCTCAGCATAATAGTGTTTTTATGGTTATTGCACCTCTGCAATATCAGTGCACTAAAAAACTAGGAATAAAGCAAGAGAGACAAATGAGTTTGCCATAACACAGCTATCACTATCCGTGCTGAAATAAATTGTGGGTTTCTAAGTACTATGCATTCATTCAAAGGAAGCAGCTCTATTCTGTCTAGGGCACACTAGCAAACACCAAAGGGAAGAGGGGGAAATGTATGGTAAACTGTTAAATCAGGAACTTAGAAAATTGACAGATATTTGACTGTGAGAAGCAGCCTAAGAGACATTGGAGAAGACAATTGAAAGTACTGGAAATATTATGTTGGATATTTAAGAAGCTATATAGAGTTCAGAGTATCCCATAGTTCAACATGATAAATAGGTGGGGGGGGGAATTCTAGAAACACTCTGCACCTTAACCTTTTCTTCAGATACAGTAATAAAGGGTTGTTTCCATAAGCTGCCAAAAGCAGCAGACACTTGACTGGTGTTCTTGGCTATGGAATCCCCCAAAGTCTCTTCATGAAATAGGAACAAGCTGTGAAAAAGTGACAAAATGACATGCAAGTAATATTCATAGAAACACTCAGTAGTGAAGACTCAAACAAATAATCACCATCTTGACATCTTCACGCAACAGAAACAGAGGAGTCAACTGTTTGTCAAGACTCTAATTATACACAGAGAAGAAGACTTTATTAAGTATTATTCTCAGTCACAAATGTCAGTGGGAAATCTTTCATTCTTTCCAAGCTTTGCTCATACATAACAACTTTGTTGGCACACATACAGACTATACATAAACACCCCATGAGAATGAAAAATAAAAAATGGAATCAGACCATGAATTCACTATGGATGCTGATATGACAGGGATGGGGAATATTTGGTCCTCCATATTTTTTGGTTGACAACTTCCATTGTTCCTACTCAACACCAAAGGTAAGGAAATTGTGGGACTTCTTGGCCTAACATCCCCTGTCTTCTATCATCTGTAATGTTTGTACCCTTGTTTTATGACAGTGCCAACCAGAACTTCTCTATGCTTTTTCAGTTCACCTGTGATGAACAAACTGAGGTTGGATGCAAAGGACTGCTAGAAGTGATCAAATCCTTCTCTGTACTACAAGAAACATAACCACCAGAGGGTGCCAGTATCTCTTTTTTAAAAATAAAATGGTGCAAAATAATAATAAAGATGTGAAGATGTGTGAGGAATCTATTACCCACATTTCCTGGACAAACTACAGGCAATTTTCCTCCAGAATCCACACATTAACAGATGGATGTTTATCCTTTTGAACAAATGTTCACCTTGGAAAGTATGCATAGAAAACTTTCAGATGTGCACAAAACAGTACATAAGCACACTTCAGTTAATGAGAAAATGAAAACAAACTGTGTGTACAATTTTAAAGCAAGTGCACAAGAATTCACATATTTGGGGGAAAATATCCCCCTCCCCTCCCAAAAAAATGAATCGTTTTCAACCCATAAAAAAAAAAATGGCAACAGAACTGGGCAAGGACTAAATGTGGTTGTGGAAAAGTCTGGAAAGCTAGAAGTATGGATTTCATAGATGTTTGTGTATACACTATACATGAAAAAGAATTAGAATCAGAAGTGTTTGGGGAATTCCATCTTTGAAAATTCTGTTATAAAATAAGCTGAACTTTGTGGACTAATCTGCAGATTGGAACTTAGCCATCCACTAGCTTTCTTAATTCCCTTTAGAAATGTAGCTTTAAATGCAGATTTTGGAGTGTATTCTTTTTGAGGGAAAATGGAAGGTGCTTATGGATGAATGAAGTTGACATAGATTGATAGAAAATATGGCTGCCCAGGTTAAAAGACCCTGAATTTGCCCTAACACAGAGAAAACACTGAAAAAGCACTGTTTACAATTGTTAAAACCTATAATCATTATCATTATTAGTTTACACTGGAGCCAGAAGTATACATTTTAAGAAGAAATGATTGATAACTACTTGAAGCCACATCTGCAGTATATGCTAAAAATCTCTGATCTGTTCTGCTTCAAAGGAGCACACAATCTGTGTGACTTTTGCCCCAGATGATTTGTTAGATTTCTGAGTTTCTAAAACTGGAAAGCATGAGAGCTCTATCCTTTGCTCAGTTTCAGAGCAAATGGATTCACTTCAGCTGAGCAAACTTTCTCCTTCTTTGTAAGTTGCTGAATATAGGCAGCAATCCTAAATGTACTACAGTATGTGACCCCTAGTTGATAGGTGAGGTTTCTTGTTGCTGATGTTTGCCATCCAGTCAATTTTAACTTATGGAAACCCTACACTTGATCTTAGCCAAAAGGCTGAGTCCTATCACAATGGTCATATCACTGCAAGATTTGTTCAAGAGGGGGTTGCCATGGCCTTCCTCTGAGGATGAGAGAATGCGACTTTCTCAAGATCACCCAGTGAGTTTCTGTGGCTGACTAGGGATTCACACTCTGGTCTCCCAGAGTCCTAGTTCAGCTCCAAAGCTGTTATATCATACTGGCAGTTTGCCTTCCACTTTACTGAGCATTCTCACATGTTTCCAACAACTCATCTTGTTTCATGATATGTACAAAGTGCAATAGGCTCAATTCAGTCATTTTGGCTTTTAGGCAGACTTCAATTTTGATTTGCTGTCAGACGTATCTCCAAGCAAGCATGGGAAACAGCTACACCTTCAACCTGCCTCCAAGGCTAACAGTTCCTTTAGTGGATGGTGTTGTCAGGAATGTGGTGTGGAAAGCATAGCCAGATGCAATAGAGGACTTGTACCTTGTATAGTTGATTATTTGTTTAAAAGAAAGTATTTTAGGAGCCTCCCTCTCCTAAACATTTTGATGGAGAAATGCAGAACCTCTGCCCTCTTTTGTACCTGGCCAACTTTTGTGGAAGAAAAGATTCCTCAGCCTGCAGTCCTGACTGCAACTTCCCCTCCTCTGATACATACAGAGATACACAGTTCCCAGTTAGTATTTTAAATACTAATTTATCCTGTTATATGATAGAGCGAGTGTGGTGTAGTGATTTGAGCTTTCAACTATGACCTGGGCAACCAGGACTGAATTCCCTGTTCAGTCATGAAAACCCACTGGCTGATCTTTGGCACATCACACACTCTCAGCCCCAGAAAACCCCATGATAAGCTCACCTTAGGGTCTCAATGAGTCAGAAATGATTTGAAGGCACACAATAACAACACATATTGATATGGCCATCTCTCAGTCGACAGAATCCCAAATCACCATTTATCTTATGAAACTTTATTTAGCTATTTCACAGAGACACTGAGAAACCCTATTAGTGAATAGGAAGATGTGTAACAGGACACCAGCAAGAGTGTCCAATGCACACTGGTGCCTGATGTGCATTGGGCTTGATGTGCATCAGTTCTAATTCCCACAGTCTACTTACAAAGATCTAACTCCCCAACAAGATTTTGGGGAGTTTACAGAATGGGAATCAATAAAATACTTTAAATATAACAGATATGATAAAAAATGGGGTTTTAAAAACTCCCTTTTTCAAAGAAGAAAATGAAGACCAGCCTTTTTTTTTTTTAAAGGAAAGTCATTTTTAAAGCCTAGCTAAATAGAAAATTTCTCATTTGGAACTAGAAATAGAAAACCTAGCTGAATAAAAAGTCTTCATAAAGAGCAAGAAATAATCTCTCCTACTAGTGCTATAATGTAGATGTTAAAGCAGTATGATGAAGAGGATAGGATTTTGTTAAACAACTTAGGGGAAAGGACCCTATAACTGCAGGACCCTATAACACAACTGCCTAAAGGATAGGCAGTAGTGCCCTAGTACCATTTCCTAGAAGGCTCCTTCTACTTAAGCATAGAACCACAAGCAAGTCACAACATCTCCCACATTCAGCTCAGACAGCCAAACCAGAAAGGCATTGGCTGATGAGATTGAAAATGGCTGAAACATCCAGGAGATTCAGGGTTAAAGCTACAATAAGTCTGGATAAGTCTGCTTGCCAGTCTCTGTGTGTGTGTGTGTGTGTGTGTGTAAACTGATTTTAAATTGGGAAGCTGGAATACAAAACAACTGTTTTTCTGTATCTCAACAAGATACCAAAAAAAAAAAAAAAAAGTTCTGGGACTTCACAGGTGTAGATGATCTCTCTTGAAGCTATGGCCTGCTAATAATGGTGTACACACAATGTTTATGTGTTTGTGTGTGTACATACATGTTTCTTGTGGGGCCTGCTTTGTGTAATGCTTTACAATTTGATTTTTAAAAAGGTTCTCCAGGTGCTATGACTCTTCTGCCCCCATGACAGCTGCTGGTGTCTGGAGTTTTGCCCTGATCTTCTCCCCTCTCCCCCACTCCCTGCTGTTACAAGTATCACATTTGTTGGAGATCTGAACTGTAACTGGAAAAAGGAAGCTACTGCTACACCGCTAAATCCTAAAATGATTTTCTTCTGTCTCTTCACCCTCTTACCACCATAATTTCTAAATGTTCCTGAATATGAGTCACTTGGAGCATTAAGTTTCTTTCTCTGACACAGTTAAACCAAATTTTCTGGCAGATTCTCCCTCTTGCAAGACAGGAAGTGAAGTATTTCGGCTTTGTGTTTTGATCATCTGCACTGCCACACTTTTTTGATCCCAGGCTTAGTAGGGAGTCATCTATGCTCTTATAAACTGAAAGCAAAGGAAATTTCTTTTTAATTCCATGCAGACTACAAAGCGGGGAGTGAGGTTATTACACAAGTACTGTGTTAAATACAATCTTACATCCGTTGCATGCACAAACAGCATGTAAAAATCCAGCTTTCTTCATAAGAGGGTTTGGAAACTTCAGCTGACCCAAAGAGCTGCAGCTAGATTGTTTCCTTGTTGCAACCGCCCCCTTGGCTGCCAGTTCTTTTCAGCTCATCATTCAAAGTACAGTAGATGCTCTATTTTTGCGGGGGTTAGGGGAGGAAGACCCATCAAAAGTGGAAAAACTGCAAAGATAAATAAAAATTGTGAACACTGTTTTTTTAAACTGGAGAGAACACTTCTCTAGGAATCTAAATTATTCAGTGAGACTCTATGGTCTCACTGAATCCATTGGCTTCTATGATTGCATGGAAGTGGACCATAAAATCATGCTGGAGGACCTAGGGATTCCATGGCAAGGTCAAACAAAGTAAGAATTTTTAAATGAATAGATTATAAAATAAAACAATGAGTGAATAATCAAATTCACACATGCTGAATCCATGGAAGTAGGTGGCTGACCATAATGGTTATGACCTTTAAAAGCCTATATGGGTCAGGTCCAGGTTATCTGAAGGACTGTGTTCTCCCATATGAACCTGCCCAAATTTTGAGATCCTCTCCAGAGGGCTTTCTCTCTGTCCTACCACCCCCATGGGTACATCTGGCAGGCACGCAGGAGAGGCCCTTCTCAGTGGTTTCTCCCAGGCTCTGGAATTCCATTCTGAGAGAAGTTAGAGTGGTACTCTCCTTGCTAATTTTCCACAGATAGGTTAAGATTTGTTTTATTTTAGCAGGTTTTTGAATACTCAAGGGGACTGAGTCTTGCAGAATTGTCCTGTATTGTCTATCTGTGTTTTGCTTATTTGTTGTTTTTAATAACTATATTTTAACTGGTTTTAATTTCTGATGATATTTTTAATGTTTGTACTTGGTATGTTTTTTGGATATGTTTCTTTTCACTGCTGTAAAATGCCTTGAATCCCAGACTCAGAAAAAGCTATAAAGAGGGGGTGATGATGATAGAGTACAAATAGTAAAAGAATGAAAAGAACAGATTTATAATTGTTTCTGAGACCTAGCTGGACAATGCCATAGGTGGCATGCAGTAGAATCCAAATGGGAATAATACTCTGGTTTCCAGAGTGCTCTTCTCTATGAAATTTCAGGCACTTGATGTTGCCCCCAAAATAGCTGCTCTCTTTCTTGAGCCATGTAATGTGTAAAATGTGTTTTTATCTTGCCCAAAGTTCAGACCTTGACATACTGCTTAGGTAACAGTAAGCATTCAGCTTTCATGTCACAGTGACCCAGCAAATACAAGCACAGATTTGGTTAATTATTTTGCACTTTTGGCAGTGTCATACAATCACTTGAAGCTTGACTTCAACCCATTATGAGTATTCTCAGCAACTGTGATAATTGCCATCATCCTCTAGCCCCTGGTTTAATTGTCCAGGGATAAACAGATCGAGTTAAATCTGATTTTCTCACCCCTATACATATACACACATTCTAAATTAGATAAGATGTAGATATATTTATGTATCAGTCCAGCAATATCTTTGGATGTGTTTCACATTTGTATGTGAGTCAGTATCTGCAGATTCTACCTGAAGCCAAAAGACAATTATGCCTTTATTGTGTTGTTTGCTGTAATTTGGTGGTTATGGCAATAGTTGAGAATCTCCAGTCCAAGGAACCTATAACCAAGGGACTGATGTTACCACACTCAACACACCGGCTTTGAAGGATGTGCTGTTTTTCATAAATTAGATATATTGATTGCTGAAAAAATATTTGGAGAAGCACTGACTGTAAACATGTAGCTAGGTCAGGATGACCTCAGCATGGCCAGGTGATAAGTTCAGAGAAGTTTAGATGGCAATACCCAGCACTGATGGGCTTGGATTGATCCTTTCAAAAGGCTGTAAGATACAAGCACTCCCAGAAACAATGGAAGACAAAACTGCCCAGATGAAGCAGTCAAGCATCCCTGCTGTGAACATATCCTAACAGAGACCTTTTCTATTTACCTTACCCAATTAAGACATTAAGAGATTGTCAGGACTCTCATCCTTGTTTTGTCACCTAGAGTTAAGACAATCAGACCATTCAGGACTCCTTTGTCAGAGTTGTGGGAAAGCAATTACTGCTTTGTCCATTCACCCTCCTTCAGGGCAGGAAATAGATAAACCCCAGCTCCAATCCCAACAATTCGTAGTATATTGGATATCATGTTGCATGTGGGCCACCAGACCCCCATTCCTCCATGCTACCCTCAAATTCTTTTTTGAGCCACCTCACTTGGATCTTCTGATTTAGGACTGAGAAATATCACTCCTTCCACCCAAAGCCTCTTTCTATCCAACCTTTCTTGCCTTTCCCTTCAATAGCCTTGTATGTTTCATGAGATTGCTTGATTTCTTTAATGTGTCTATTAAAACTCTCTTAACTTTTAACTGGGGTCCTCTCTACAGATAGTACTTGTATACACAGGTGAAAAGATCCTGCCATTACCCTCCTCTCATAGGCCTCCTTTGAGCTAGTAATTCTCTAAATCCCAAGGAGATGCTGGCACTGTTGATGGAGCTCAAGGCCCCCCACATTTTAGGGTAAAACTAATGAAGACTTCCAAACTTCTCTGTCAGTGTGTCCAGATGTTTCATCTCTTCTCCAGACTTATTCCTTGTTACTGATGTCACTTACTCCATCAGGCATTGTCCTCCAATTACAAAGCTGAGAGATAAAAAACACCCATTTTGTGTACCAAACTGAGATAAAAAAAACACATCTGTAACTCTGTCTATTTTGTCTCAAGCCCTGCCAAACTTTGGCTTCAACTCACAGCTGTAGTGCACGTCTGTGGCAACTTTTAGTGAGGTCATGAAGACTTTGACAGGAAAAAGGTTCCATATCTCTGTGGAGAGACTGTATGAGAGATCCCCAACCATTCTGGAAATGGAAAGGTTAATCAATTGGCACCTGGGGTTAGTCAAGCAAGGAAAAAGCAATGTTGATTTAGTATAATGAAATGTTTGTTTCCTGCCCTCACTTAGTAATTCCTGAAAAGTAACACAAAACAGAGTCAAGGCTGAGACTTCATAAAAGCTAATCAGCAGAGTCGTGAAAGTATTTAAAGGATGGGACAACAAAAGATGAAAAGATGGGACAATAAAAACATGTAGAACTCTTAAGTTTGAATTCAAATGCTGCTGATTTCATGTACTAGCTTTTAGGAATAGGAAGAATATTTGAAAATATTGGGGAAACACCTCCCCCAAAAAACTTAGCAACAAAGACGGGACAATAAAAACATTTAGAATCCTAAATGGGTGAGAATCTTCACAATTCATCATTTTTTTATTTTTCAGCACAGACAGTAGAATTTTCTGCAAGGAGAACAAGTTTCTTGCACAGAAACAACATTTTATGGAAAGAAAATAACATTGTTATGCCCCCCAAAAAAGAGTTTTCTACAGAAATCATGAATTTTTCACCCAGGATCAATCTCAAACTGCAAATAATTTTTGAAAAATGCACAGTTTTCTGCAATTGCAGACCTTCACATGGAGGTGAGGATGTGGTTTTTTGGCAATACATGGTGGCAAGATAAGGTCTGGACTGGAACTGCCCGGGGAAGCAAAGACTACATATACACTATGATCCTGACCTGACCTCAAATTTTAGTGAAGGGGGGAAAAAGACATATCTGCTACTTATATCTTTCAAGTAAGATGTACTTTAATACTAGGAATGCAGCATCAGTCTTACAAATGTGAATCAAAACAATTTCAGCTTTCTTTCTTTTGGGGTTTAGTCTGAATGGACAAAGCTTTGGTTAATTCTATGAAGATCTCTCTTAATTAATGATCTTGTTCAATGTTGGATATATATAATTTGACATCTCAAGTCCTTTTTTGTTTTATGTTCTTAAAATTTGGTTGAACTTCTGTTGCTTTTAAAAAATACAATAAAGTATCTTTAACAAAAGTAGTGTTTATTGTTTAAAAAAATGAGGCTTAGAAAAGGTAGAAGGTTCATACCAGATACCAAACACAGAGCTATAATTCAATTGATAGTGTTAATGAATCTAATAAAGTGGGCCATAGTATACAAAGCTGTGTACAAACCAAATTTTTAAGGTACCACAAAGTTTGTTTGTTTGTTTTTTGTTTTGCTGCAACAGACTAACACAGCTACCCTAGGAATAAGTTAGACAAGAAATTTTGAAACTCTACAGATTTCTTCTTTAAAGATCAGGTCAAGATTGGGATCGGAGATGTGGGCATATCAACATATTATTTTGCTCTCCATGTTAATAAAAACTTAGCTAATTTCAATCTGAATGCAGTGCACAAATGAAAACTTAATTATCCTTTGAAATTTAAAATTTTCCAGTCCAAAATGCATACAAAATATAATGACTGGTAAAGAAAGAAAGAAAAGATATAGTGGAATCCAGATAAAGAATATCAGTCTGCCAATACAGAAGACTACATTATTCAACCATTGTTACTGGAAAAAATAGATGTGTTGCATTATGCCCTATAGGTGTATTCACTTGTGTTGTTCTTTGCTGTATGTATTGCATCTCATCAGTTCTTTAGCCTCCATCTCATAGACAGATCAGGATCTTATGTAGCTTCAAAAACCAATTCCATTTATTTTTTTATGTTTCACTACACCTAGTTCTAAAAATCAAACTGTGACAGTATAGTGACTGCCCATTTCAACAGACTGAAACTCAAGACATGTATGATGGATATTATTAAAGTGGAACACAGCATACAGAGAGCTGGGACTAAACTCAATTTTAAGTTCAAGCTAGAGCAGACCCATTCAATCAGTGAACTTATGTGAGTTTTGGTTTACAAAGTACCCACTGATTCTACTCTAGTTTGAATAGCAGCTAGAGTTAAGTCCTAGTTTTCTCCATTTTTTTTCTTCTCTACTTTTTTTCAGTTTTAAAAAAGGGGATTGGTATTCAGGAGACAATCTTCTAAAAATTACCAGCCATTAAAGAGATCACCTATTCCTCACTAGTCTATAGAAAACATTCATATTATTATGCAGAATATTCATCTACATTGTCAAGTTGAAAAGTCATTAGATTTCACTAGCCTTTGAGTTTCTATAGCACAGTGGAAAATGTGGAATATTTCACAAGATGTTTCAACCCAATAGCTCTTTTTTTTTTTCAGTTTCTCCCCCTACCATTAACAGTAATGGGAAGTAATGGGAAGAGTTCATTATTTAGACAAACTATCAATAATCTGGAGATTAGATTGCACTCTAAACACAATGACCATAATTTATATCATATAATGGCTGCTTTTTGTCTCTGGTTAGATCTTATTTCTTCTGGATAGATTTCTTCTCCTCCTCTCTTGCTTTTCTGGTTTTGTTCAGGTAGCTGTTTTCCTATTTTTCTGTTTCAAAGGTCATATATATATATGGACACACACACACACACACACCTTCACCCATTTTTGCAGGTTCAGCATTTGTGGATTTGATTACTTGTGGGTTGTTTTATTGATTTTATTTATTTATTTAAAAAATCTTATTTTATTTGCCCCTGCCATGGAAAAATACGTTTTCCCTTGGAATCCTCTAGTGCAATTCTATGGTCAATGTCCACCGGAAGCTGATCATAGAGTCATGCTGGAGGACCTAGAAATTTATAAAGAAGTGTTTTTTCTGGTTAAAATAGTGTTCATCCTTTTTATTTATATATGTGGTTTTTAGAGTTCCATGTGGGTCTTTTTCCCATAAACCCTGCAAAAGTGGAGGGTTGGTCTCTCTCTCTCTCTCTCTCTCACACACACACACACATTCTGAAAGCTTTGCAAAGTTTCAAGTCTGGCAAGGATGCTTAACTTTTCCATGGCTTGATTTCATCTAGATGTAACATCATACCTATATGAACAATAATGATGGAGGGAAACAAATCCCAGTAACTAGAGTTTAGGATGAGTTTGCAGAGCATTGCCTAAGAGGGACTCTGGTTTAACCATGGCTAATTCCAATGCAGTTATAATGTTGTGCAGGGAAGAGTGGTTAACAACTGCAGTAGGGCCACATGCAGGTCTCAGTGTGATTTCATTCTTTCTGCCTAATTTCAAAAGCCTTCTGCAAATGGTAATTAAGTTCCCAGCCCATTCAGTGAACATGAAAGTCTGACAGACTCCCCTTGAAGGAAGCTGATCTTTGGCAGGAAAAAAGTTCTTTGACTCAAAAAGCAAGGCTCCCCATCCCTTTGTAACATCATGGCTTTTTTTTAAACCATGGGAACAAAAGCATGATGCTGTATTTGTAAATACAACATTTCAAGTGAAACAAAATTGTAATGCTGAAGTGAACCACTGTTATATAACACAAAGTGAATCAAAAAGTAGCCACACATTTTGCTTTAAACAACAGGGTATTTTTAAAAGAAAAGAAAAGAAACTCCCACTCTGGATGTACACCATATCTTCCTTCTTAAAGAAATGCAAATAATGTCCCAGTTTCTCCCAGACTAGGAATGTTAGATCCCTGTGTTTAAAAGACAAATATCCATTTATCTTCTGTAAATGGGCGAAGAACTTTTTGAGTTTAAATCTTCAGACACACGTGCATGCACAACACACACAGCCAAGGAAGAATTGTTCATTCATCTGAGCTGGGGCTCTAATGAAAGATCCTACTGTTCTCTGATCAGTCCCACATGTGCAGCTGAATGTTAACACTCTGTTGATACTAAAAGAGAGGTGCATTATGGGGAAAACTCTAGCAGCAGAGTGTAACCAACCCTGTTTGCAGGCAAGAGAAAGCCTGCGGTGAAGTCTCCAGCATAATTTGCTATAAAGAAAAAGTCTTTTCCTCCCATGGGAATTCCTCAGCAGCTGCGCGCATGAGCAGATGCAAGAGATCTGATGACTTCCTCACTAGCCTCCGGCAGAGACTGATGAAAGATGTTGTCCATACTAAGAGAGTTAGGAATGAAGTCCAACCTGAACGTCAACTCCCTCTTGCTCCTGTTGCTGTGGGTGTAGCCTCCTGGGCTTCAGTGAGACTCCCCAGGTACTGTTTTTTGCTCTAATACAGAAACCGTCTTGCTTTAGAAAAGCATATGAATATAACTGCTGGCATTCAAAAGAGCATGGGCTGACTGAGTTCCAGACAGGTTTTTTGAAAACATCTCTCAGGAGACAAACTTCCTGTCAGAAAAGCTTGTGCAGATATTTAACTTTATATAAAAATATGAGCCAACTATATTTGATCGGTACAAAAAAAGTACAAGCTATTTATACATTGCATAGCTACTCTTTTGACTTGTGTCCTGATATTTGACATTGATGATATTTGTTCCTTTTCTCTGAGTAATGCAAAAGTGAAATGCCCTGTTACGGAATGCATAGTAAACTGAAAAATAGCTATGTACTTGGCTTTGAACTGCAAAAAGCCTATCTGACTCATATGGAGACTTAAAAAAGAAATGAGGCCTTTGAATCTTAAAACCTGGTTGTAAACCCTATTAAACTCCATGGAACTTACTTCTAGGCAGGCATATTTGGAGTTTGGAGGCCTTGGCTGGCATCCTGTTGGGAATTTAAAATGTTGGGAACTATTTTATAATTCTGCTGTTTAGAACTGCAGCATGGCACAATGGTCATATTCCCAGCAGGGAGCCTTGTCATGACTATGCCGTTGGGATTATTGCACAAGCAGAGTTGTTGCAAAATGGTCAGAATGGGCAATAGTATGGCACTTGGAAAGACAGGTGCCTTCATACAATAACAGTACAAGGAGACAGGAGCAATGGCCCCCAACAGGCATTGGTGATCCAGAACAGGGGGTAGGAGAAAGAATGGTCCCACATTTAATGGTGTGCAACATGACATTGGGTGCTGTTCCCTGTTATGCCCCCATTGTTCCATGGCATGTCTTGCAGTTTATGCTGTGTCAGTGACTTAGGGCCTTTCCTCACTACACAATTATAGTGCTATTATTCTACTTTCAACATCCTGTGGAATTCTGGGGTTTGTAGTTTAATGAGGCCAAAGAGCTCTCTGGCTCCCTAAACTGCAGACCCCAGGAGTAATGGCACTATAACAGTTTAGTGTGGAAAGACCCTTAGTTCTATCATCCTAAAGTTATACATCACAGTCCATGATGCAGGACTGTTACCTTTTGGGACTGGCCATAACTGACTAGAGGCTTCTGGGAATCTCAGAGTAGGAATATTTTTTTCCAAAATCTGTTTACCCTTGAGAAGGGCCTGCCCTAAAAATTTTAAAACCTGCGTAGATTTGCAGATCTAAAATGAAGAAGGTGAAAACTCTGCCATTTGGAGTAAATGGCCATAGTTCAGGGGCAGACCACTTGATTCTAACATCAAAGAGCACTCACATGCTTACTTGTAATTTAAAAAAAGGAAGAGGTAAAGCTTTACACTGTGTATTTATCATATTGTATCATATATTTTAACCCTTCATCCAATTATTTAAATCTATTTAATCATTTTTATTGAACCTTGGACAACTTTGGCTTCCATGTCACTTGGATCGTAAACCTACTCTGGGTTTTAGTCTGAACTTTACATGAACAATCTATGTTGCTGAACTTATTTGAGGGGACAGGATTTTGCATTTTAGAGAGCTGCTTTAAAATTCAGAGGTGATTCACTACACCACTGACATATAGAAGTCACTACTGATTGGATATATAGGACCCATCATTTTTATTAATAGAAATACATTATTTATCATAAATTCACTGTTATAAATAGCTGTTAGTATGGTAAAGATATCCAAATCTTACACTCTAGAAGTGAATGTCTATTCTGCCCTATAGAGCAGCAAGCTGAATAGTATCATCAATAATGCTTGAGTTTGTAGCAGAAAAGCCTTCAGTAACTTGGGGAAATGTTTTCCATTTAAATAGTAAGTCTGACTGAAATCAGTAGGACTTAATTTATAGTCATGTGCATAAACAAAAGTTTTTTTTAAAAAAACCCTCTAAAACCACCAAAAGAGGTGCCACTTGCAGTTGCAAATTATGAAGTGGAACTGGACATTTTCTTCAGGAAACTCCCATCTCCAACAGGTTTTTTAAAAATAAAAATTAAAAAAAAGCTTGCAATCACACACAATACACAGCTGGGAACAAATCTGTGCAGCAGGGAAATTGACAAGTTGTATTAGCAAGGGAGTCCAAACTCCTAGAATTGGAATGACTACGATCATTTAAATCAATCAAATTAGCAATGTTGTGACAAGATATGATATTCTTACTTGACCTTAAATTATAAGAATGATGGAGTAGTGGTAATGGGGGGCTTGGTTTTCAAAAATCTTGCAATCTCAATACCCAAGTTTAAAAAAGCATCCTTAGCCTTATATATTACATTAGCAATAGCAGCATTTCTAAAAGTAATTGCGGCACGAACTTTGATGCCATTGTAATAAAAATATTGCACTAGAACTACATCCTTAGGTTTCAATACACCTGGTATAACCCCATTATTAATAGCTAAAAAATGAGAGATACGATTCTGTAGTGTAAGGAAACCCAATAGCTTAGGATAATTTAGGAAAAACAGCTTTTGAGGGATTAGAACCAGATTCCAATCAGTATGTATGTCTTTGTATCTTGCTGCTGCATCCTTTTGAGGGTCTTTTGAATAAGAATCTGATTTCATCCCCAGAGGTTGAGCATTATCTGTGGTAGACTTCCTGTTGAGGCAGAGGACTTCATCCCATGGTTTAACAACTCTCCCCCCATAAAGCCCTTATCAGCTAGTGGATTTTTAGATGTTTCTAGACAACCAACTGCATCAACTGGCTGCAACAGATTATCAGAATTATTATGCCCACACTTCTTTGCCTTTTTATTATCTTTTTTCTGATTTTCCAAACGATTTTTTTGATCTGATTTTTTAATAAGATTGTCTTTGTCCAACAGTTTAAACAAATGCTCCCAATCTCTTTTCTTATGGCATTGTGATTTAATAACCTTCTTACTAAGGTTTTTAACCTTTTTGCTTTTCTTCTGTTTTTTACAAGCTCCGTTTGACTCTTCCTTACTGCCTTTTATGGACTGGGTCCTTGGGGGTTGTTTTCTTGATCCTGTCTCTGATAGAACTCCTCCTCTAAGGCCAATTGGTGTTAGTCTCCTCATAGTTATTAGATGATCCTCAGCCAAAGCTGTCAGCAATCTATTGCTTTCTGCAAGAAAGTTTTTAATAAGTACGAGTTCCTCATACACCATAAGAAGACCACCTTGTAAAAGAATAGAATTATGGTCGAAGTCCTCTGTCTGAGTGCATATAGATTTCAACTTAGTATTTGGACCCTTAGACAGTTGCAGCATGCCAGATCAATCAGCTGTTTTTGAGTAAACTCTTCTATCCAGGCAACATCCTGAACAGTTTTAACACCAGTGGAGGAGGACAAAGCTTCAACAGGAAAACTTACCCTTGTATGCACCCCTCTTTGCTTTATAGGGTAGTCCATGGTTGATTCCGAGTGCAACAAATGAGAGACAGAATCATGCATAAAGTTTGAAGGTCTCTCAATTGACCAGTGGGTTTTTTCTAATAAAGGACTGGAGTCAGATGATTGTGCTGTCACCGCAAAGCTCAACTCAGCTGCAAGATTAGAGAAAAGTGGTTCTGCAGCAGGGGATTTTGGAGTTTGTGTCAGTCCTTTAAGATCCAGAGACCAGTCTAACACAGAATTTGCAGAAACTGCTGGTTTAGCTTCATCAACTTCCTTAGGAGCAAAAAACTGTGTAATTTTCATCTGGTCTTTCCCAAGATTCATGGGAATGCTCTCAAAAACTGGCAAAATGCCTAAATTTCTATAGGCCCTTCTGGTAAGCATAACTTATTCTCTCAAGTGCTCCTGAAGTATCCAGAAAATTTGTCCCAGCAGCTTTAAGAACTAGCCAGTGTCCATAAGTTATGCAGTCTTTTGGTCAACAGCAGCCTATTATCACTGGTGACCCATTCCAGGAGAACAGCAAAAAAAAAAGAAAAATTTCAAAGTTAGTTCCTCAGCCAAAAAACAGCAACAGTAGCTAAGAGCTGACTGGAATTAGTTAAAGACACAACATCGTTAAGGGAGCTTAGCATTTACAGATAAACATTAGCTTGCAGTGCTGGGAGGCATAGTACAAGGCAGATAGTAAATTCAACACAAGGCCAATGATAATACTATAATGAGCTATGACTGAGAATAGATATAGAAGGCAGCAGCAGATATAGAGCAGGTGGCCATGGCACAACAAAGCTATAAAACAATAAAACTGTTAAACCTAAGAAAAACAAACAAATTGCAGCAGAGACTCTAGCAAAGCATTCCTCGGATAAAGAAAAGGATAAACTTTCAAAGGAGCTCTTTACAGCAGCTGCTGCCTCAAATTGACAAGCATATAGTTCAAAAAGAGGAGAGCTGACACATTGGAAATTGGTGTTGAAATGGAAACAGTATGAGCAGAAATCCAGGTAGTTTTGTAGAAGGAAAAGGAACTTCCAGTCCTCCTCAGGCTTGGAGAGAGTGAGAAATTATTTTCATGTTCACAAGATGACTAGGTTCTGTGTTTTGACAAGATTATTTTCAGAAAAGAACATTCTTTACAGTACCTTAGTAAGCAAGAAGTAACTGCCCTAATTAAGGGTCAGGAAGAAATGTACTCAACCCACAGTAAAAATGAAATTGAGCAACACAATATTTCTATAGGAAGCTCACAAGCAGAATGATTGCATTGCAAGAAAGTTCTTCCTGTTGGGAGAAAAAGACAAGAAAGCAGCAGAAAGAGAAAGAGGAGAAGAATCAGCTTCAAGACAAATATCACAGGGTAGGGAAGTAATTCTTTTCTTTTCTTTGGAAGTAATGAGTAGTTTTAGCAATTTTATTCTTGCCACAAGAAAGTCTACCAAAACTGGAGTTTTCAAAGACTATTCACAGCTCAGAACTTATTTGGTGCAAAATTCACATATAGTGTATTTGTACAGGAAACAACATTTTCTGTACATAAAATAATATTTGTATGCAAATATTATTTGCTACACCAAAAATGCTGTTTCCTGCATAGAAACAACTGGGTGTAATTTTTGCATAGAGTACGTTCCAAACTGTAAAGATTCTCATGAGTCCAAGGTTCTTCTTGTCAGGGATTTAAGATCTGCAGCATGCCATTCTTACTTAGTTATCCAAATTTCTAATATTGTGTTTTGCCATCAGGTTCTTCACAGATACAAATTCAATCTTGGCAGCCAATGAACGTGGTCATGGTTTGTCTAGCACGTTCTTGGTAAGTGTTAACTCAAATAATCCACTGTTGTCTTACACATTTATACAATTTTTCTAAGTGCCAGTGCATAGTAAAATAATGCGCTTCTGTACTATTTGTTGTATTTTGAGACATTATTTTAACAGGATGAAATGACTTTTAGTTTAGCTATTAACTAACATATAAATTAGTGCTACTAACTAATATATAAATTAGTGAAAGAAATTCCATTAAGGCATCACAAGTTTATTTACTCCAAAAAATTAAGGAGTACAAAAATGATATGTTGATTAGTGATATTCACAGAGCAATTTTTTATATGTCTTTTCAGTGGTAAGTACTCCATTATATCACTGTTACTTAGTTGCAAATACAGTGAAAATAAGCCTTAGAACTTTTAATATAACAAAGAGACATCTAGGCAACTGATCAGGAATCAATTTCAAATACTTCTTTTCCAAAAAGTAAAACATTATCTTTAGAAATTACAAGATGTGAACTTCTCTGGAAAACCATGAGGAGAACCTGGGAAATATTTTCAGACACTCTGTAATTCATCCCATTCACATTGATTTGAACCTGAAAAATGGTGAAGGGAAGCAAAAAGGGTATTATTCAGCAATAAGATACCTGTGAAGAGCCCCATACTGAATCAGCCTTTTATTTTAATTGTGCAACACTGTCTGGTTCAATTAGCAGCCATTCTCCAAGATCTTTCCAGCCCTGTTACCGGACAGCTTTCTAAATGGAGCTTCCAGTGACTGAACAGAGAGTTTTTTTCAGGCATGGCCTGAGAAATTTTCCTACCTGAGCAGAGAGCAATGAGTTTTATATTGCCATGTTACTTTATGGCTCAGCTCTAAGATTGTTTTTTTCTTTTAAAGGCAAGGAACAGTCCTCTGGATCACATAGGCAGCTCTTCAGTTAGTGAAGATGTAGAACAACCAGGAAATCTTTATTCCATTGAGCTTTAAACTTAAACACCTCTTCCCTTTACTGTGCCTATAATCTCCATCCTGCAGGCACAGAGAGACACAATGGCCAACATACTGGTCCAGATTTTTTTGAATGTTCATTTTCTGGCCCATTTCCTAATTTTTATAGCACCTTGAGTGATTAAGAGTTCTGGAAAGCCCCCACACAACTGTACCATTTTTGTCCTTCCTATAAAAGTGATACTCAGCTCTGGTTTTTGTTTTCATTTATGACCACAAGGCCATTTTTCCCCCCTGGTCATTTCCACACTATGGCCCCATCCCAGCATGGGGAGCATTGAAGCTGGTTCATGGTGCATGCTACCACACAATGTCATCACAATACCACTCCTGTCACATCCTCAGCCATGACAATCATGTGTTATATTATTACTGGAAAAATCCAGTAACAGGTCACTTTTGCACAATGTGGAAAGAGTGGAAGTGCTATCAAGGGACTTCTTTCCTCAGTGCAGCACGCTGACTGCACTGTGGAAGGAAGAAGCATGTCGCAAGCCCTTCCATCTGCTGGGAGCCAACTGAGCGTGGAGAGGAGCATTCAGGAAACACTCCCATTCCAGCAAAGGGACTGCCAGGATAATGCTGGAATATCATGGGATGCAGGTAAGGTGAAGAAAGGACCTTTAATTTGTTAAAGAGGGAAAAACTGTATATTTCAGACATGATAATTTGGGTACTAACAGTTAAAACATTTTTTCTTGTTTCTAGGACTTGTCCAGGTTTATTTCTAGCCTGGTATCTATTGTTAAGGCCACCTATTGCTAAAGCCACTTCAGTCAACTACAAGCCCAATATTGTCCTCCTCCTGGCTGATGACCTTGGCATTGGGGATATAGGCTGCTATGGAAACAATACAATCAGGTAAAGGGCTCCAGCAAAGGTGCTATATTCTACCATACATAGAACAGGCCCTCTTTTGGGATAATATAATTTTTTTCCTCACATAAGATTTATCAGGGAGCCCTAGGTAGACCCATAGGCTCCAAAAATGGCCTTGCATAGCTGTGTATTGCCTGTAGGCAGCACTTTGCCTGTTCCCGATCTCCAGTAGGCCTAATCTGTACACCTTTATCATATTGCCTCTTTTTTTTCTTTCCTCAAAGCTAAAAACAAACTCTAAAAACAAACTCATCTTCCCTCACAGGGGAGTTGCTCTAGCACTTTAAACATTTTGGTTACTTTTCCTGAACCTTTCCTAGTTATACAATATCTGCTTGTACTCATTTCTTAAGTCATTTATGTTACAAACACAAAAATACATCCAGGCAGGAGTAGAGTTGCTACTCCTATATCCAGATTAGTTCCTGGATACTCCCAGGACAGCCATGGTCAGGTGCATTTTGCCTAGCTTAAGGTGATGTGTAACTGCACCCATCTTCCAGAACAGTTAGATTTGGGATTAGATATATAGACATTGTAGTTACATCAACATTTGCACTCTACATTGAACCTGCTCATGGGAAATTTCTAGAAATACCAGCTGATTCATAATGCACCAGTTAATTTTTTTATTGGAATATTTGTAAAAGCTTCTCTGCACTAGAATCTAAGTTTGACCAAATTCAAAGTACTGGTCACAGCAATAAAAAATGAAAATGTTGAGGGTTAGAGTTTCCCTGGGTGTTAGCCTTTTGGGGAACTATATGAAAGCTAAAGCTGTAAGGAATCAGCTTTCTTTTACCAGAGTTGCAGAAAAAGCATGTCCCAATCTCTGTGTGTTCCCTGAACTGGAGGCTGATTTGAAAGCAAAAACAAGGCAGGCAGCTTCAGGTTCCAAATTTAAAAGATTTACTAATAAACTTTATAATTACATATCCATTAGAGAAACTAGATCATTAGAGAAACTAGAAACATGGTCTGGATACCGTAGCCAATCATTTTAAATAACACAGAGCAATAGTTAACTCTGTAAGCTCCATTTGTCCCAGAACAAGAGTGAGGGAGAGAGAATGCTAGAATTTTCCAGCAGAAAACAAGAAAAGAAACTCCTTTAGGCTAGGATGCTGCTGGTGACCTATGCCACATGTAGTTTGTATAATATTATAGTATCTTGTGACCAGATATATATACTGTGATAGATACAGATCTAGTCATATTGTAGAACAGAAGCACTGAATCTGATGAATTAGTCATTATTCATTCCAGTCTCACCAGGCAAAGAATGGCCAGGGAGATGCTGAACAATTCTGTTGTAGGTCCAGAGGGTGGTGAATGGTCAGCTGTAGTCTAGTTCCATGTGCAAAACTATTGCACTACACTGGATCACAGAGAATTTCGGCCATAAAATGAATTAGAGGACACAGTTTCTTACTATATGTTCTGAATTGCTGTCTGCCATTGTTGTACCAGCTCAGTTAATTTTGACCCATTTAAGATGGATAGTCAGCTTCCAGCTGCAAGGCATCCTCTATTTGTCTTCCAACTACTTGGCTCAAACTGTGCTCTTGTTGTTTTTCTCAGGACTCCTAATATCGATCAGCTAGCAAAGGAAGGAGTAAAACTTACTCAGCATATTTCTGCAGCTTCTGTTTGTACGCCAAGCAGAACAGCTTTCCTGACTGGCAGATATCCCATCAGATCAGGTTTGTTTGGCAATACTGCATAAGCTAAAACCCAAGTATTTATCACAACCATAGTAGACCCATACAGTCAATGAGAACTTGGCATATTAACACTTAAGTATATTTCTTTGATTCAGTGAATCTTCTTTGGTTGGGATTAACAACCGGATTTAAGACCAATCTATTTACTTGAAAATGAAATTGAGGTTTGTCCTGGGTTTGGGGATATCACTTAATAGAATAAGAGCTGGACTAGATAACTAGAGATTTATTTCAACCTATTCAGAATATTTTGGAATAATTTATCATTGTTTCAGACTTCCCATTAAGAAAGCTATCACTATTCATGTGCCAAACTGGGGCAATCCAAGTGCTCCTGTCTCAGACTAAAGATGAGAATATGTTTTTCCACGCTGACACCATGATGGTGTCCTCCCCAACACCTGAAGGCACAAGCTCACTTAAAAGATGCTTACATAGCTGTGTGCTATTTGCCCTGCTATTTCCACCAATGCCTTGCTGTCACTTCCCAGCATCTGCTGCCTGTGGCAATTGCTTCACCTTTCCAGTTTGTTGAACTAGTTCTGCACCACACTTTCATTTGCTTTCTGCTGATTAAAAAGTAAATAGTTTTAGCCCCATCAGGAGAAAGTTAGTTGGCTGACTGATGTATGTTCATAGTCATAGTACCTGTCATGTTTACACTTTAAATTTCAGGTATGAATGGTATTGATGGTTTCCGTGTTCTTCATTGGCTTGGTGGTTCAGGTGGTATTCCTCCAAATGAGATTACTTTTGCCAAGATACTACAGAAGCAAGGCTACACCAGCGGTTTAATAGGTAGGACAACTGATGTGTAACATCCAAGTGAAAAAAACCCCACATCCATTTGAAACATTAAGTTATTAAGGATTGGCTGTACATGGCAGCATTTCACTATGCTTATCAGAAATGTGCTTCTTACCAAACAGATTTTAATTAACACTTCGGAATACAACAGAAGTATTAATTTAAAATCTGTTTGGTAATATGTGCAAGGGAATGTATGCCCAAGAAAACATTCCATTCAAATATAGCTCAACTAAGCATTTCAGATTCATTTCATATGATTTGTTACCCAAGGACAAATTATCTGAAATTATCAAGTTATCAGGTATCATTGTCACCAACTGCCATCAATAATACTGAAAGGAATCCTTGTCCTTCCATGATTACAGTCTCTGACGCATGTTCTGGTCATCTTCTCACACCACCATTTCTGTACTGTGCTCAGTGCACAACTGAGGCAGTGTCTTCATTTTAATACTCATAATTTGGAACTCCCTTTTGAAAAACCTACCTAACCCCTTTCTCTTCAAGTTTCCACCTTCACAATTTTGTTTGTTGCTCATACCCACTAAGTGATTGTGCAGGAGTTTGTTTTTTGTTTATTATATGCATGACCGTTTTTATTTGGCAAATGTTTACTACATTTATTTAGAAGTACAGACCACCTTGGAGATTTTGTGAAAGGCAGCCTGGAAATTATCCCAAAGCAAACATAATGGCAGATAAGAAAATGATATATAATAGAGGAAGGTTTCTTACTTAATTTATGACTTGATTCTGGGGGAATGGCAATATTTTAGTTCAAAATGAGTTAAGATATGTAGAAACAGTTTCTTAATAAATCCCATGTTGATAATATTGTCACTCTTTCTCTCCAATTCAGTTCAATTACTTCAATTATGCCAGTGATAGAATTGTCATTTTCTGCATTGTTTTGCTCTGATCCCACTCCCTACAACATATTAGATGTATATGTATATGTGTACGTATGTGTATATATCTATATCTGTGTGTGTGTGTGTGTGTGTGTACCCATATATCTAAAATACCATGTATTACCTACACATATACCTGAAGCCCTAATATTGTACCCCATACATCTGATGGAGTGGATTGATTCCACAAAAGTACATACTACAGAGAGAGGCAGACAGAGACAGACAGAGAGACTCTTAAAGATGCTGGAAGACTTTTTCTTATTCTTCTGGAACAGATTAAAAGTTCTTCTCTTTGAAATAAAGTTTCAATTCTGTCTTCCAGGGAAATGGCATCAAGGTGTGAACTGTGAATATCGCAATGACCACTGCCATCACCCTTTAAATCACGGATTTGATTATTATTATGGCATGCCATTTTCACTAATGAGTGATTGTCAGATAACACAACCCCCAGAAATGGACATGCCTGTGCGAATAAAACTCTGGACTTACACTCAGATGATTGCTCTTGCTGTCTTCACTCTTGTAGCAGCAAAACTTACTCACCTGGTGTCCATCAGCTGGAAAACGATCTTCTTCTTGGCTTTGTTTGGTTTCTTGTTCTTTATTTCATGGTTTTCAAGTTATGGATTCATAAGATACTGGGACTGCATTGTGATGAGAAATTATGAAATTACAGAACAGCCAATGAAGGTAGAAAGAGCTGCACCTCTAATGCTAAAGGAGGCCATATCTTTTATTGAAAGGTAAAACAAAATTCATTGCACAAAGATAATCTGAAAACACAAATATGTGAGAGGAAATGAAGTAGCCTTGTTGATTGTTTTAAAAGTGCACTGAATATTGTGATACACAACAGAAATGGGAGCAAGGTGTCTCTGTCTCTACTTCTACTGCATATAGAGAATTTAGAACTGTAGGGGCTTTATCACTTTTGTAAAAGAAATGGTTTCCAAATGGCCTTCCTTCAGAAGAACAACAGATGAAAAACTAGATAATGTGATAAGTCCCAGCCAAAGCACTATAATCCTGCTGCAATTGTGACTTCCCTACCTCATGCGATAAAGCCCCAGGTTTCAGAGATAAAAGCTTCTTGCTGGAATGCATAATTAAGTAGGATGGTTTTTTGATTGTAAAGATAGTTTTGATCACAAGTGTTTGAGATAACTTTGTCTTCTTATTTGGAAAAAATATTTTCAAATGTTATAGATTTTAGGTTAGTTTGATACCAGTTATGCACAAAGCGTATAGAGAAATGCTATGATGAATCAATGACTGTCAGTGTAGATTCTTTACAAAGCATTGACACAAAAAAATAGAAAATTATACAAATATTTGTTTTACTGCTTGGAAGCTTACTAACTGTGACATATGGTGGTTGTTTTCAGAAACAAACAAGGACCGTTCCTCCTTTTTGTTTCTTTCTTGCATGTTCACACACCATTGGTTACCACAGAAAAATTCACTGGCAAGAGTAAGCATGGACTGTATGGTGATAATGTAGAAGAGATGGACTGGATGGTAGGTAAGTAGATTTTAATACATGAGACCATTATTAACATACTAATTGCAGGCAAACTACTTATTTGAAAAATCTAAGTAAACTCCTTTCAAGTAATGTTTTCCCTTCTGGTTGTTACCATGTAGTTACTTTTCACCATATATTGTACTTATGAAGGGAGCTTTGGCATTAGTGAGCATGTGAGTCTACCCTATCACTTCTTATCATGGGAGGAACTTGGTACATCCTGAGCTCTGGATCAAAAAATGAAAAAGCTCCTCACTCACTACACAATTGTGCTATCTTCATTCATTTCAAGGGGACATGTGAAAGAGTGTAACTTGGACTACAATTGTACGCAAAAATCAAGGGATTTAATCCTGAGGACATGTTTTTAGGATTGTATTATTACATAGCACGTGACTAACCAAGTCTATTGCACAATGAAAATAATATCTGGAGACCATTTTGAAGTGACTGAGATTTTATATGCGCTGTTGATCAAATAGCAGCAACAGCTATCTTGAAAACGAAAAGGACTTTTCCCCCTCTATAACTCTAGGAGAACTTAGAAGACCAGACCTGATGAATCAAAGATAGAGCTTTAGTTAGAGAAAGAAATGCATTTCTGTCTCCTACCACAATAGACCAGAATCTGGAGAGAAGGAGAACCCTGAGCTCTTATATTCTAATATAGTTTGCCAAGGTTGCCAAACCACTGCTGAAAAGCATATGTTCTGGGAAAATTTCATCATTGAATTTCATCATGAATTCAACAGAACTCAAAACTGCTATAGTTATGTTTACCCTCCTGTAAGGTGAACAACCATTCTTCAGTCTTTGCTACATAACACATTTGCCAATCTCTTGGCATTACAAACAACAAAACATGCTGTGTAATCTTCACGGTGTCAGCTTATTCTTTTGGAAGAATTTTCCTAGCACCAGGATGCACAAATAACAGAGATGCAAGCATTTGGAGGGGTGGGGTAGCACAAGTGAAGCCATTTTAGGTTCCCCTCCAAAGACATTCAATTAGTATACTAATACTCTACAGTTGAGAACAACAGCAGTTATACACTGCTTATTGGCTCATCTGTAGGCATGAAATAAAATAAAATGCTATCTGAAATAAAATGTTATCTCCTGCAGTGAATGTTTCTGCTTACTTTATGCAAGGAGGGGAAGGGAGCTTTGTGCATCCCATTTGGGCCATTTTTACATCCTTGAATTCCTTCAGATTGCTTGGATTGCACTTTTTTTGGGCAAAAAAAGAGATAGTGAATAGCTTTCCTGGAACCTAATTCACATTTTAAATCATTTGCTTAACACTGTAAAATACCATTCTTTTTAAACCAGAACTCAGCCTCTAGCTACTTCCACAGTTTTTCTCTCATCCCTCTTGGACATATTTTGGCAGTATGTACAGCCCTCAGAGAATCACTAGAGGAGATAATTGGTCTCTGAATCCATTTGCTGTTTCCTACTTTTGCTTTATGCCATAGCTTTACATTCCCAGGAGTTCCATGGAATGTAAAGTTTTTTAAAGGTTATCTGATTTAAGCTTTGAGCATTTGGATATGTACAGTGGTTGCTTATACACTAAAAACCATGTATATATAAAACTGTCCAGGGTACAAGAAGAAAACATTTGAAGTAAGGGGATGTTAACATCTCTTCTGCTTCACTGGTACAGATATATCACTTTTGGTTTGCAGGAAGAATTCTGGATGTACTTGACAATAACAATTTGAAAAACAGCACACTGGTATATTTTGCTTCTGATAATGGTGGACACTTGGAGGCTCGAGACAGAAATATTCAGCGTGGTGGTTGGAATGGCATTTACAAAGGTAGTATTCTTAAGTCTATCCACCTTGTTTCCTAGAAGTCTTTGGTATTCCATAGACTATTAAAACCTACCTTTTAAAATACTGAAAACATTTGAAATATCAAAAATAAGCCTGGGCAAAAGGAGTATCAACTGTTCAGACAACACTCAGACATGTATTAGTTGAAGAAGAGAAAGCAATAAAAAAAATTCTCTCTATGACTACAAGGAATCCTCATGTAAAAGAAGGTTAACGGTAAAATTGGAAAGTAAGGTATCAGACTAATTACATACTAAGTGGGAGAACAGTGGGCGAGTGTCACTTTCTTATTTCTGTTGGATCTCTTGGCAAACTTTGGCCCTTTCCACATGGGGTTAAAAAAAAACGGTGTAGAGCGACCTCCACAGAGGTCCTCTACAACATAACATGGATTGGGGCGGACTACGTTTGTGTAGTTCCACACCCCAATCCATGCAGGGGCAACCGGAAGTGACGCCGCCTGTGCTTTTTGAAAACCACTTGTTTTGTGGTTTTTAAAAGGCATGGGGCGTAGAGCCCTGTCCAGCCCCGTCGCAGCACCGGTATGGATCTGCAAGCATGCGCAAGAGTGTGCCTGCAGATCGCGCGGGGAGCGGGATTTCCAGCTGGTAAGCTTCTCCGACTGGCGGAGAGCCTCCACCAGTTGAAAGCCGCCATTTTGGGCGCTGCCGGATGCCGTGGATGCCGCCGAGTGTGGAGCGGCGAAACGGGCTGCTCCATGCGGCGACGGAATAAAGTAAGCCCCGTTTCCGTGTGGAGCAGCCCGTTTCTCCACCCACGTGTGGAAAGGGCCTTTGATGCCATAAATGGTCCATCTGTAGGAATATTTATTTATATTTTGTAGAATGTAATGGGGAGCAAGTGTGATGTAGTTGTTTGAGTATTGAAATAGGGTCCTGGAGAACAAGGTTTGAATCCCTGTTCAGTCATAGAAACTTACTGGATGACCTTGGGTAAGTCACATTCTCTCAGCCTTGGAGGAAGACAATGGCTAATCCCCTCTGAACAAATCTTGTCAAGAAAACCCAGTGACAGGTTTGCCTTAGAGTCACCATTAGTCAGAAACAATGTGAAGTCATAGAACAACAGGAATGTGATGGACCAGCGCAGTTGATCTTCTGGTAAAATCAAGATGGTTATGGTAAAATTCAGAATGTTTTTGTAGGTAAGATAATCATGTAAAAAAAAAATCAAAGTTATTTCATTATAAAAACTCTTAAATCTGGCTACCATGTGTTGGAGTAAGCTTAGTAATCATGGCTGCTCCTTTTGCAGACAAAAGGAACAAAAAAACTATCTTCTCAAAGAAAGCAGAGATGAAATCAAGAAGTAGGAGGAACCAATAGTTGTAACTATTATGGAAGAATTCAGGAAGGGAAATGCTGTCTAGCTCCCTGTTATCTGTCCCACTGACTCCTTATACAATCATTGATATTCCATCACTTCCAAATCCTTCTGGATAAGCTGTCTGGATTGGCACTCAATAGGAGCAACATTTCAATCGCTCACTCTTTACATGATGAGTTGATTCCAGAAGTTAATAATAGAGGAGGTTTTCTCACCAATATGCTGATAATTGTCAATTCTCTTTTACAATCCTCAGGTGAATTACACATAAAATTAGTCAGATGTTTAAGCCTGCAAAACGGGAGTCTAGAAACTCCTGCTGATAAAAAATAATAAAGACTCTTGCCTGCTTTACATTTCATGCCTGCTTCACGGCGTCAGTAAAACAAAACACTGCTGAAGCCAAACTAGCAAATAGACTACATTTATTAACTAGA
Organism: Ctenosaura bakeri; assembly: GCA_948474755.1. NCBI lineage: Eukaryota > Metazoa > Chordata > Lepidosauria > Squamata > Iguanidae > Ctenosaura > Ctenosaura bakeri. The sequence continues at coordinate 508,125 of CAOLHI010000230.1, read as the reverse complement.
AAGAAGTTCTAACAGCTTAAGTTACAGCAGAAACATCTATTCTGTCCAACATCATGACAGATCGGCAACAGAGTGCAACAAGAAAAGAATAGAGCCTATTGTACACAGGGCATGGTTATATGATATGCAGTAAACATGCTTTAGGCACCTTGAACCTACGGCAGCAAGCTTGAATAACAAGTACATAGCCATAACATGTCATGTAGGCAAAACACATATGATGGCGCAGCTGTGTACCAGTTCCGGACAAGCTGATAACACTGAGGGAAAGTTTTTCCCATGGAACTGGCATAGCCATAACAACAGTTTTGTAACAGTTTGCTTTCTCACACACACACACACAAAGGGCTGTGAGAAATTTGTGGAGCAAGGAGTCTATTATGCATCCACATAATGCAACACTCCCCTACTCCTTGTGAAACAAATTTTAGTCACATATTTAGCCACTTTGGACTGGAAGCTTTGTCAACCCTAGCTTGCTTACCAGCTGATCAAATGTTTCAGCAGGCAGTGGCTTAGTGAACACATCAGCTAAGTTACATTCTGAAGGCACATAAGTGAGAGACCCTTTTCCATCTTGCAAAAGCAATTTTACATTGTGATATTTAATGTCAATGTGTTTTGAGCGAGAGGAAATTCTGTCAGAACTTGCCATGTGAATACAGGCCTGTGAATCAGAATACATTTGTATAGGCTGTATAACAGAAATTTGCAGATCTTTTAACAACTGTATGAACCACTCTAGTTCAGTACAGAGCGCAGACAAACTCACGTACTCCGCCTCCATCGTTGATAAAGATAAACATGTCTGTTTCCTAGTTTTCCATTCAATAACCACTCCACTGTATGTGATAACATAACCAGATGTGCTTTTGCGATCTGATACATCTTCTGCAAAATCACTATCAGAGTAACACACCAATGCAGGCTGTTCTTTGGGAAGAATACACAAACAGTACTCCAAAGAACCTTTCAGGTATCTAAGCACTCTTTTCACACCCTGCCAATGATACTGGGTAGGCTTAGCACACGCTCTGCCCAAAATGTTTACACTCAGAGCAATATCAGGGTGGCAGGTACCGGCTAAGTACAAGAGACTCCCGATGACAGATTGATACAGATGTATGTCAGGAAACATTTCGTCACCAATGTTTTTGTAAACCCAGGCACCATAGGCGTTTTTACAGCCTTGCAGTCAGACATGTTGCACTTTTCTAACAATTTCACAATCTTTTGTTTCTGACACAGCAGAAAACCATTTTTGACTTGCTGTACTTCAATTCCCAGAAAGTTTTGAACTGGACCCAGATTTTTGACTTGGAACTTTTTTCCAAGTTCATTCTCAAATACTTGTGCTTGCTTTTGTGTAGCAGAAACTAAACACAAGTCATCCACATAGGCAAGAAGAATTTCCAAACTTTCCCCTTTTCCTCGGACATATACACAGGGATCAGCAACACTTTGTTTAAAACCACACGCCTGCAGAGCATTGTGTAAACAAATATTCCAACATCTGGCTGATTGTCTCAGACCATAAAGAGCACGTTTCAGTTTCCAAACGTGAGACTCTTTTCCTTCAACTTCAAAGCCATCAGGTTGAAGCATGTATATATTTTCTCCAAATCAGCATTGAGATAGGCAGTAGTGATATCGAAATGTGTAAGCACAGCATTCCTTTGAGCTGCTAAGGAAAACACCAATCTAATAGACTGCGTTTTTACAGTTGGTGAGTAGATTAAATCAAACTCACAACTGTTTTGAAAACACCCACGTGCGACTAAACGTGCTTTATATTTCACCTGCCCATCAGCAGAGGTCTTTAGCTTGTAAACCCATTTACTGTCAATTGGTTTTACACCTTTGGGTAATTTACACAGAGAATACACATTGTGCTGAGCAATGGAATCCATCTCACTTTGCATGGCATCCCACCAGGGCTGAGCCTGTTGCTCAGGCAACCTTTCAAGAGCAGCAAAATTTTCCGGTTCAGAAGCTACAGCTGCACACACACGGACTGCTTGGGCATCAGGGAAACGACGTGGGGGGATGCCTTTTGTTTTTCTTGTTGATTTTCTGAGGACGGGTTGACTCTGCGAGGAGCCTTCACCCTCTTCAGCACTCCGTGACCTTTTAACTGAATACTTTCGCTTTCCCTCCCCTGTGCTTGACTCAGCCACATCGCTTGCAGTTCTCCCCCTTCGCAAACCTCCCTCCTCTGTTTTAACTCTTGAGGGACTGGGAGTGGAGACTGAGGGCTGAGCTGGCTGCGCTGTAGGCTGACCAGACACAGGAAGAAGAATTTCAGACGCTGCTTGAATACGTGCCCAGTTTGCCTGTTCCTCAAAATTGGCATTTCTAGACACAACACAGGAACTACCACCAGCATGAAAACGATACCCTTTGCAATGAGGCTCATAGCCAACAAAACGCAAACGCTGGGCTTTTGGTTCCCCTTTTTCCTTTGATTCTTGGGGATGTGCACCCAGGCAAAACTTCCAAACACCTTCATGTGAGCAATGGAAGGCTGTTTATCATACAGATACTCATAGGGGGTTGCATTGATTACACTACTCCAGAGCCTATTGTGTATGTAACAGGCAGTCAGAACTGCTTCACCCCAAAAACTCAGAGGCAGGTCTGCATCAGTTAGCAGACTGTGCATCAGAGTCTACAAGACTCCTGCAATGCGCTCAGCCACTCCATTTTGGTGAGGAGAATAGCTGGCAGTTGTCCTGTGAATGATCCCTTTCTTTTTGAACCATTGTTGCATGTTCCCTGACAAGAATTCAGCTCCCCTATCAGTTTGCAACTTTTGAAGAGAGTAACCAAACTGCCTCTCAACCAGGGAACACCAATTCTTGAGGACTTGACATACATCAGATTTTTGCTTCAACACATAGCAGAAAGTGTACCTGCTAAAATCATCTACGAGGAGAACGAAAAATCTGCCCCCCCGAGTGATTGTTTACTGAGGGGCCCTACGATGTCACAATGAACCAACTGGAATGGGGCAGTTGGCACACGGGAACTAACCCGTGGTGCTGGCAGCTGCTTGGACTTGGTTTGCTTGCAAATTGCACAGTCAAGGAACACACTGCAAGACTTCAAAGAACACCCTTTACAGCAACCTGCCAACTTTTTTAACACTGGAAAACTTGCATGTGCCATGCGCCTATGCAGGAGATGAATGCATTCATGATGTTGTGGAGTATTAGCATACACATTACACACAGTAGGACTTGGCTCAAGGAAGAACAACCTTTCTTCCTTTGTAGCCACTGTACACACCTCCCCATCTTTGAGCACTTTGCCCTGTTTTCCACAGAACTCAACCTTAAACCCAGATTCTGTCAACTGCCCCACAGATAACAGACAGAAATCAAGAGAAGGCACAAACAAAACATTTTTCAAACACATATCAAGTGCTGGGACATAGGCAATCCCTTCACCACAGACCTCTGCTTTTGTTCCATCTGCCAAAATTACCTTTGAAACACTGGCAGAATTCAAGTCACTGAACAGGTCTTTTGAATTGATGAGATGCTGGAAACACCCGCTGTCCAGGAGCCAGGCTGGGTCTGGGTCTTCTGCATCTTGGGGACCTTCAGAAACAGCAACAGCAACACGTAGACGTCCCCTGGCACGACCTCTGTTCCCTCTGCCTCTGCTGGCCCTGGAACCTCTGCTGGCACTCTGCTCCCCTTGCTTCAGTAGTGGGCAATCACGCCTGAGATGTGCAGTAGAACCACAGCGAAAACATCTCCGAACAGCATGGGCATGAACTAGCCCCTCCTCACTGCGATCAGCAGCTGAAGACTTTTCTTACCGGAGCAGACTTCTGCAGCCGAAGCCGTTTGCGTGGGTGTGGCCGCCTCTCTGGCTCGCTTGTCCTCCTCCTCCATCAGCCGAGCAGACACAAGGGAAACAGTTAAATCCCTTTCTGGCATGCTCTGGAGTGATGCAACAACGAGCTCCCAGGAAACATCAAGGGAATTCAAAATACAGAATACCTTATCACTTTCAGGCAAAATTTTGCCTCTCTCTCGGAGTGAAGAAAACAGCTCTGAAAAAACTGTCAGATGCTCCCTCATCAAGATGCCTGGGGTCCACTTGGCATTATAAAGTCTGTGAGACAAAGCATATTTTGCTGCTCCAGACTCACTAAGATACATATCTCTCAACTTGACCCATCCTTGACGTGGAGTAGTCAGGTCCCTGATATGCGTGAGCTGGTCATCTTCCACAGCCAGGAAGAGCATAGACATGGCTCGTCTAGATGCAGCCTCAATCTCAGCTGCTGTTCCTTGCAACGAAACTGGAGCAGTGAACGCTCCCCACAGATTTTCAGCTTGCAAATATTTTTCCATTCTCGCGGACCACACAAGGTAGTTTGTCCCATTAAGCTTAACAAGGGGCAAACCCCCAGGCATCGCTTGAGCCATGGTAGAACCAGCTCAAAAACCTATTCAAAAACACTCCTCAGCAGGTATAACTTAAAGCAGGACTCAAAACAAGGTCGATGGACTGCAAACCATCCTCTGCTACCATGTTGCAAAACAGGAGTCTAGAAACTCCTGCTGATAAAAAATAATAAAAACTCCTGCCTGCTTTACATTTCATGCCTGCTTCACGGAGTCAGTAAAACAAAACACTGCTGAACCCAAACTAGCAAATGGACTACATTTATTAACTAGAAAGAAGTTCTAACAGCTTAAGTTACAGCAGAAACATCTATTCTGTCCAACATCATGACAGATCGGCAACAGAGTGCAACAAGAAAAGAACAGAGCCTATTGTACACAAGGCATGGTTATATGATATGCAGTAAACATGCTTTAGGCACCTTGAACCTACGGCAGCAAGCTTGAATAACAAGTACATAGCCATAACATGTCATGTAGGCAAAACACATATGATGGCGCAGCTGTGTACCAGTTCCGGACAAGCTGATAACACTGAGGGAAAGTTTTTCCCATGGAACTGGCATAGCCATAACAACAGTTTTGTAACAGTTTGCTTTCTCACACACACACACAAAGGGCTGTGAGAAATTTGTGGAGCAAGGAGTCTATTCTGCATCCACATAATGCAACATTGTCACTGTGATTTTGAAGAAAGAAAAAGACACAGGATTCTGATCTGGAACAAGTTTGTGATCCAGGTTAGGATCCCATGCTGATTTTCTAACAAAAGTCATCAGCAGTCTTGGTGTCAAAACTGCTGCTTCTTATAGTTAGTACCAACCACAGCTACTAAACTGTACCTGGGAGTGGGCGATTAAACTTTTGTCATTGGTACTTAAAACATCTGTACTGGCTCACTGTCCATTTCAAGGTACAGTGACGGTGCTCATCCTGGAAATTCCTACTTGGCTATGGGTCTTTGCAGCATCATCTATGCCAACATGAACATCCTGGTATAGCTTTTACAAATGCCCCAGCAATCCAAGGCTGAATACAGTACTTTCCCAAAGGTGATTGAACTGGTACTCATTTTACATTTTTTCATCAATGACTGAAATTCAATAAAGAGTTTTCCAATTAATTTAATTTCAAACTTATAATGGAATAGCATAAACAGTTCCAGTTTATATCCTGCAGTATTTCTTGGCAGAGATGTTTGATTATTTTATCATTCTGATATGGTTATTTCATTACTCTGAGTCACTTTAAGAGATTTCATTTTTCCCTTGAAGGAGACTGAGTGGGAGAATAAACATATTAAATGAAATATTAGATATTAAACTTTAAAACTACACAAAAGTTATTCTGGGCTTCCTAGTGCACAACATTCTAATTCCCAAGCGATGAGAGGCTTCTTGAAAGATGAACTGATAGCGAGGAATCCCCCTCTGTCTCTTTTTTCACTCTCTCCCCCACCTCTCTCTTTCTGCCTCCCCACCCTCTGTCTGTCTGTATTTCTATCCATTTATCTATGTATCTAGACCACTCCTCTGCTCAATGAACACTCTTGATAATGTTAATATATTTGTGATGTTGAAAATATATGCCAGTGGGATGCTGAAATAAAATAACTTTCATATAAAATATGAAAAAGGATGTATTTGGCATCTTAAGGAGAACTAATGTCATGTGGCAATCTATCCTTGGATATAGGAGATTTTTTGCTGAAGCTATTTACTGTTTCAGAACTAATGTTGTATATTAACACTAGGTGGAAAGGCCATGGCAGGTTGGGAAGGAGGAATTCGTGTTCCTGGATTATTCAGATGGACAGGAATGCTACCTGAGCACAAGGTTATTGATGAACCCACAAGTCTAATGGACATTTTCCCCACATTGGCCTACCTGGCTGGTGGAAAAATACCTCAGGACAGGTAGGAATACTGTTGAAGTCTATTGCAAATTTGACGGTATTGCATAATCATTGACAATTATTTAGATGCTGTTTCATAAAAAATGTCCAGACAACCTAAGCAAGATTGGGATCTAGAATTCTTCAAAACCTGAATTGCAGTACTTTTCCAAAGCCCTGGGACTGCTGTAGTGATTCTCCTCTTGGATTGGTGTGAATGAAAGGGTAATATGGGGGATGGGGAGAAACAAGGAAAAGGATAAAGTCAAATTCAATCAGCCCTTCTTATCTGAACACATCACTTTCATTGATCTGATTAGTTGTGAGTTTCTCCAACCTCTGCTCCCGCCACCTCAAGTGCTTCTTTTTTTGGGGAATCTTCTCTCTTAGCAGCTCCAATCAGGCCTCACAGCCCTTTAAAAACCCACCTCTGGACTTCCAGTTCAGCATTGAACAGGTGAAGACAGGGGGAGATCGCGATCTGATCTCCAACCAAGAACGTGGTGGTGATCCACAGACTATATCTGCTCTAAAGTCTGCAGGTGGGAGCCCCAAGAAGTGGGGGGCTCCCCAAAGATCTCTGGTTTAACTACAAGAGAACTATCAAGCTGTCGCTCGAAAGGAACAATGACTGCGAATGGATGCAGTCACAGAAGCGGAGCCACCACATTGTCAAGCACGAGGAGAAACTCTTTCCTTCCCCTTACCAGCACCACAATGGATCCGTCAGACCTCTTGAAATTCATGAGTAACATGAATTGAATTGTTTAAAATCAAGAAGAGTTCACTGTCAATTGGGGAAACACCTCTGATTAGAAGCTATACAATGATTTTTCTTTTTTTCTGATCGTGATCTTCCCCTACCTGTCTTGAGGTTCACCAGCCTTAGGGCTGAGTCCCTCTTGTTTGTGTTTTGCTTTTGCTTTTATGAGTCCAGTATCTAAATTTAGGTCCCAGAAGTATAAAATATTCTGATTTCTTGCTTGATCTGAGAACTGTGGAGCTCCATTTTATTCTTTTTTGATTTCCCTTGTTCTCTTGCTCGCTGCGTAAGTGCTCCCTTGCTGTGAACTTCTTAAGAACAGCTTGAACAAACTGGACTTGCTGATTAAAGGGAGAAAGTTAATAAAACTAATGACAGACTTGAAGATAAGGCAATTTGATTTTGAAGTTAGTCAGGAACCCTAACTTGCTGTATTGCCCCATTGCTTAACGCATAACTACCAGTCAGCAAAGAAGCCATTCTTGTTTTGTGGCTAATGAGAGTATAATGACCTTGGAAACACTAACAGCCTAAAGAATGCTTCTCCTCTAATCTCTTTTTTTGAAAGCAACATAAGCTGTATCAGCTCTTAAGACAACATAACTAAAAGTTCTGCTCCTGTGTTTTGGATTTTCAGTTTTTTGGTCTTTTGGACCTCTGACATTTGATTTTTGGATTTTCTTTTCTTTTTCCTCCCCCCTCTTTTTCTTTTTCTTTTTCTTTTTCTTTTTTGGTCTGAACTGTTTTGTGGGGATTTTTTCTTCCTCCAAATATCTCCCTTTTTTCTTTTTCAATATTTTTCTCTTTTTTCTATATATATATATATATATATATATATTTCTTCCCTGTCTTTTCATAATAAGAAGAACTAGAATAAAGATCTAGAAGGAGAAAGGAAGAGAAGAAGAAGGGATAGAGGAGAGGAGGAGAAGATAAAAGGAAAGGAGATTATGAAGGAAAGAAAGAATGAGGAAAAAGGAGGAAAGAAGGTAAAAGTATGCTGAAGAAGGTATGAGTAAGTTGGAAGTCTGAGTACATTAATAGAAAGGAAAGGGAGGTGAAGAGAGGAAGGAGGAAAGAAGGGAAAGAGAAGGAGAAGTAGGAGCAGAAATTGAAGAAGAGAAGGAAGGAAGAGGGAGGAGGAGAAAGAAAAGAAGGAGAGAGAGAGAGAAATGACTGGTGTAAAGACAAGATTTAAAACCCATGAAATTAACAGCACACAGACTAAAAGAATGTCCATGGATGAGGTGTACCCTTCTATATGGCAAAATTTATGGAGGAAATGAGAGACTTTAGAAAAGAGACAGGAAAAGTGTTGGATGATCTGAAAACTATATTTAACTCTATGCAAGGAATGATGCTCCAAGTCAAGAAGAATGTAAAGGAAAATAGAGAAGAAATCCAGAATTTGAAAAGACCTGATCCAAGAACTGGAAAGACAACTAGATCAACAAGCACTAATGGATCAAACAGAAAAAGAATCGTGGCTGAGATTTAGTGGGATTATGGAATCTCCGAACGAGAATATAAGAAAGAAAATAACTGAAGAATTGGCAAAGTATCTGGAAAGTACTGAAGAATTTTTGGAAATTGAGGTGGACCATGTATATCGGGTTAAGTCCTTGGCAGCTAAAAGTGAAACCTCTCAAGAGATCTAATTGTGCAGTGTGTGCAGAAGACAATAGGAGACCACATCCTGGAAGTGCACTACAATAAAGGAATTCAAATTGATGGGAAATTAATAATAATACTAAAAGAAATCCCCTCACGACTTCTGAGGAAGAGAAAAGATTATTCTTTCTTGGTGGAGGTGTTGAAGAAGGAAGGAATCCCCTTCATTTGGGACAGAATTGAGGGAGTCAGCTTTACCTACAAAGAAGAAAAATACAGAATTAACTCAATTGAGAAAGGCACAGACTTTTTTGGGGGGGAAATGGAAGAATGTCAAAAAACAGCCAAAAGTCAAGAGGAAACCATTATGGACCTGGGGAACAGTGGTGCTCAGCAAGAAGAGAAGAGGAAAGCCAAAGGAAAGATCAAAAGAAAGAAAGAAACAAAGAAAGGGAGGAAAGAAGATGTCAAGAGGAAGTGAGCCTGCTGGAACTGGATTTTTCAGATAAGGAATAGAGAGATAAAGAAAAAAATTAAAGGTAATTCTTAATAAGATAGGAGGAGTAGAGGGCTAGAAGGAGTGGAAATAGAGTAAGAGCAAGGGAAGAGAAAATAGAAAGAGGAGGCTATAAAGATAAGATTCTATAGAACTATAAAAAGCAAGTAGGTTAAGAAACTCTTTATATACTGGAATATATATTGATGTAAGTGGAGAAATATGTAAATATATTTATAATGAAATGAAGTGTCTTATATGGAATGTAAAAGGTATAAACTCATTTAAAAGGCAGAAATTAATGTTTCATTACTTACAAAAACTAAAATTAGACCAAATATGTCTTCAAGAAGTTAGAATTAAGAACAAATACATCAAATTGTTAACCCAGGAGAAATTAGGAAAAGAATTTGTATCGACTGGCCAAACAAACAAAAAATTGGTAGTTTTGTATGTCAAATCTTATTTGGAGCCTAACTTGGTGTTTACAGATAATAAGGGAAGGTTTGTAGGGGTGGAAATTAAGATAAATAATGGCAATGTGTTAGTGTTTGGAATTTATGCACCAGTAACTGAGAAAAGTACATTTTATAGAGAACTGAAAGAAAAAATAACAGGACTGGACTATGAATATTAGTGCCTAATGGGTGATTTTAATGGGGTGGTAAATCCACAAATAGACAGATTATCGACCAAAAAAATTAAGAAAAATCAAGGTAGGCTAGCAAAAGAATTTTTTGAAATAACTGATGAATTATACCTAGTAGACTCTTGAAGATTCAGACGTTCATAATTCCCTATCCAGAATTGACATGATCTGGGTTTCCAAAAATATAGGAAGTAATTTGGGGGAAATTGAAATCTTACCTAGAGCAATATCAGATCACAATCCTATTAGACTAACTATTAAGAGAAGAACCCAAAATTATAGATTGAGAATGAATGAGGTTTTATTATACAAAGAGGAAGTGATAAAATATTGCAAAGAAACACTTATAGAATATTTTAATTTAAATCAGGATAAAGGGGTAGAGGATGTATTGGTATGGGATGCAGGGAAAGTGGTAATTAGGGAGATTCTTACTAAATTAAATGTGGAGTGGAAAAGAAAGACAAGAGAAAATAACTGAAATCTCTAAAGAGATTAAGAAGAAAGAATTGGAGTTAGCAAATAATCCAACAAATAATAAAATTTTAGAACAAATAAAAATACTACAAAAACAAACAACAATGATGCTGGCAGATGAGATGAAAAGGAAATTAGACTTTTTAAAACAAAAAAAATTGAACATGGGAATAAATCAGGGAGATGGCTGTTATATAGGTTTAGGAAAGAAAAAGCTAAAAGAAGGATCACAGAATTGAAACAAGAGGAAAGAATAGTAACTAACTAATGAAAAAGAATTACATAAAATATTTCATAACTATTTTCAAGTGCTATATAAAAAACGAGAAGTAAAAGAATTACAAATAAATAAATATATACAAGAGCATGATATTTTGAAATTTACAGATAAACAAAGAGAAGAATTAAATAAAGTAATATCAATTGAAGAAATTAGGAATGCCATTAAGTAATTAAAAATAGGTAAAGCCCCTGGTACAGATGGTCTGACAGCTCTGTACTATAAAACATTTAGTGATGAATTGGAAAAACCACTCCAAAGAGTAATGAATGGTATTTTAGGTACCCAGACAATCCTTGAAAGCTGGAAGGAAGCAAATACAGTGCTGTTACCAAAGGAAGATAAAGATTTGTCATTAAAGTTAAAAATTACAGGCCTATCTCCTTATTAAATGAAGATTATAAAATATTTGCATTGATTCTAGCAAACAGATTGAAAACATGCCTGAAGGATTATATACATGAAGACCAGAATGGGTTTTTACCAAAAGGGCAAATTAGATATAATACCAGAACAGTATTGGATGTAATAGAATATTGGAATTATCATAACCAGATTAAAGGAGCATTAATATTCTTAGATGCTGAAAAGGCTTTTAATAATGTTAATTGGGAATTCTTAATTAAAATAGTAGAAACAATAGACCTAGGAAGTAACTTTGTGAAGTGAATTAAGGCAATATATTTATTACAGAAAGCTAAAATAATGATAAATGGAAATTTAACAGACTATATTAATATAGAGAAAGGGACAAGACAAGGGTGTCCTCTCTCACCGCTGTTATTTATTCTTCTATTCGAATGTTTAAATAGATCAACTAGAAGCAATAAAGATATAAAAGGAATAAAGATAAGAGGGGCAGAGTTTAAATTAAAAGCATTTGCGGATGACACAGTTTTATTCTAGAAGATCCAATCAGTAGCGTAGAACCATAATTGTTAACAATAAAAGAATTTGGCAACATTTCTGGTCTAAAGATTAACAAAGATAAAACAAAGATATTAACAAAGAATATGAGTAAGGAAGAGGAGTTACATAGGAAAACTGGCTTTGAAATTGTGAACAAGGTTAAATACCTAGGGATAGAATTAACAACAGAGAATCAACAATTGTTTGAAAACAATTATGTGAAAACCTGGGAGACTATAAAGAACGTCCTTAAGAAGTGGCAAAAAATTAACATCTCCCTGTTAGGGAGATTATCAATAATTAAAATGATGGTCCTACCCAAATTAATGTATTTGTTCCAGACAATTCCAATTATCTTCTCTAAAAACCCCTTCGCAAAATGGCAAAAGTAAATATCTAAATTTTTATGGGCAGGAAGGAAACCCAGGATAAAATGGAAAATTATAATAGATGCTAAAGAGCAGGGAGGGCTAGGAGTTCCAGATCTAAATTTAACATCCTTTCAACATCCTGTGGAATTCTGCGGTTTGTAGTTTACTGAGGCCAAAGAGCTCCCTGGCTGAGAATTCTAAATGCCCCTCCCTAAACTGCAAGCCCCAGGATTCCATAAGATGTTGAAAGTGGAATAATAGCACTATAACAGTGTAGTACAGAAAAGCCCTAAGTTTGATTTCTTTCTCTGCTAGTTACTGTGTGTAAAAGATGGTGGGCTGGTTAATGTTTCTAACTTCTGCCTAGCACATTAATTACTTTGCTTGAGAGATTCACTACAAATCTCTCACATTTTCCAGTAGTTTTACATTCAGGTAAATGTTTGTCAGAAATCCCATGTATATCAGAACTCACAGAGGAAGAACTGTGTGCACACCAGAACCTTCTACACATGCAAGCATTTTGAAAAAGAGAAAGATACTGACATTTGTATCTTAGAAAATAATTTGGATAATATGTACTTAGGACCTACAGATTCTCATCCCTCAAGGACTCCCATAACATCTTAAACCCTTCAAACGAAGCAATACTTTACAATTTTATTTTTGACATTAAATCAAATATCTATTGCATTCAGTGTGTAACAAATGCTCAGTGTTGAACGCAGAAGTAATCTAAATGCAGTTTATCCAAAACGTTTGTCTCTTTGCTTTCAGGACAATTGATGGTCAGGACTTGATGCCTTTACTGCAGGGTTTGGTTCAGCATTCAGAGCACGAATTCATGTTTCACTACTGTGAAATGCTTTTACATGCAGTGCGATGGCACCAGAAGGACAGTAAGTATATGCGCTCCTCCCATCCAAAGGGGGGGGAATAATATAACCCTATGTTGTGTAATCTGCTTTCTGAAGTGGTGATAGTCTTTCAGTTCCCAGGCAGAAATATGAAGGATGTGACTTCATCTTACAGGAATAACCTCTGATTATAGGATAGCTGAAGGTATACCACACTATGTTTCCCAGAGGAAGGGTAGGGAATTCATGTCTTTATGACTAAATGGATCATTATTCCAGATTCTATTACCTTCAAATTGTAGAGGGTGCAGTCACTTCTTGGTAGTATTTTTATAACTAAATCTTAATGAAGAGATTTCTTTCTGCATGGTACTTAGTACTGAGAATGCCTCAGCATCTGAAATTGCAGTTTCTTTTTTCCTACTTGACTTGTATTTGAGGTAGGTCCACATCTTTTATCCTGTCTCCATTGTTTTGTTTTGAAATTTCATTAAGAAATGTAAAAAGAGTGGGTTTTACATGAATTAGGCTGGAGTTTTATGCATATTACAAAGAAATGAATATATGAACTAAGAAATGGGTATAATAAATAAAATAAATCCTCTTTTCATGGTCCAAGAAAAAAAGCATCAGAGGGAAAATTGAAGCTATACTCTGAACCACTGTATATGTTGCCTTTTCCTTTTTGGTTCCAATTATACAAACTATGGCATGCCAAAGAAAGAGAAGTGGGAATGTGCAGAACATTCACAATTTCTCCCCTTGAAAAAAACAATTGAAAAAAAATTGTCAACCACTGTGAGAGTTTTCACTGCTTTTGTTTTGTTTTTCCTAATAACTATAAGATACTTTGTTTTGTGCAAAACGCAGTGTCTCTTGGCCAGAACTGTATGATTTTGCACACAGAGACTGTGGCCCTTTCACACGCGGGCGAAGAAACGGGGGAAACCATGCTGAAACGGAGCTTACCTGAGTCCATCGCCACGTGGAGCAGCGTGTTTTCGCTGCTCCACACTCGTCGGCATCCCGCGGCATCCTGCGGGGCCCAAAATGGTGGCTTACGACTGGCGGAGGCTCTCCACCAACCAGAGAAGCTCACCAGCCGGAAAGCCCACCCTGGCTGATCTGCAGGCACGCCCTTGCACACCCCTGCAAATCCACACTGGGTACTGAGACAGGGCTGCATGCAGCTGCACGATCGTGCTTTTTAAAAACCACTTGGAAAGTGGTTTTCAAAAAGCACGTGCCGCCGCCACTTCTAGGCGCCCTAGCGTGGATTGGGGTATGGAATTACACAAAAGTAATCCACCCCAATCCATTTTACGGTGTAGGCGACCTCCGTCAGAGGTCGCGCTACACCGTTTTAATACCCCTGTGTGGAAAGGGCCACAGACTGAGCCTGCTTTTTCTCTCCCAGATAGGTAGAGGAGATTCCAAATCTGATAAAGCACCCTATCACTTTCCACATACAGCTCTGCCTTCCTCTTTAAAAACATACGAGTAAACAGTGAGACATTTCAAATGTTAATTAGAACCCTTTTAGAGTTTTATAGTAAGGTGTTTTCTGTTTGGATTTTAAATATTCTATATTACTCAGCTGAGCCACAATTTATAAAAATACACTATAATCTTTATTAAAATAACAAACAGAACAAAGAATTGGAGTTCATACGCAGTTCAAAGCAAATACTCTTGTTCAAAGTTCTTTTTAAACAGTTTCCTTATGTCTTGAAATGCTCATATAAGCACCAGTAACACAAGCAATCCTTTGGCTACATTATCACCAAAGGTTCAGCCGTCAAATCTAGGTGCCACTTTCTGACCAGATTAAAAAATGGTTTGATTTTTCTTCTACCTTTCTCTAGGCCTTCCCTGAGAAACAAACCCTCCCACTTAGATAACCCCCATTGATTGGCTGAGGAACTTTATTCCAGAACTCTCTCTGGCTGAAGGGCTCACTGAAGGACTACCAAGACTTTTTATATATTTTCCTCTCAAGTCTCCAGCTATTCCCTTACACTAATGGGCTTCTTTCTTGAGCATTGCCTGGCAACCAGTTCCTGGGTTACTCTGGGTTACTCTGACACTTAAGATAGCCCCATCCCAGAAGTCCATCACACACACTCACATGCAAATCTTCAGGAACTGGTCAGAAGAAATTGAAAAATTAAAAAAAAAGAAAAAGAACACCAATCACAAATGAAAATGTGCAAAAACTCTTGGAATCTCACAAAACAGGAAGAAAGTATTTAAACTTTTTATTCCTATGTCTGGGAATTAAGTAATGAAGGTTTATGCCCCCTATACAAAAGCAAGGAACTGATGACATAATTAATTTTAAAGAACAAGAACAGGATTACAACTGACAGTAACAAAGAACTATGGGGTTCAGTTGCCAAGCACACAACATAGTAGTTATGTTGATGGAGACCAAAACCAGGCTGTGTCCTTTCCTAGCTATACCAGATCTATATAACTAGGTTTGATGGGTAGAAACCTGTCACATTTTACATTGTTTGCCTCTCTTAACCATATGGTTTCTTTCCCACTAGGTGGAAACGTGTGGAAGGCCCATTATGTGACACCCATATTTCGACCAGAAGGATCTGGTGGTTGCTACGAAATTAAATTTTGCCCATGTTCTGGAGAAGGTGTAAAACATCACAATCCTCCTTTGCTTTTTGATCTTTCAAGAGACCCATCAGAGGCAGTGCCTCTGTCCCCAGAAACTGAACCACTGTTCCATGAGGTTCTAAAAAGAATAGAGAAGGCTGTGGAAGAGCACCGCAGGACCCTTATCCCTGTCCCACAGCAGCTGTCTCTCTACAACATTTTGTGGAAACCATGGTTGCAGCCTTGCTGTGGGACATTCCCATTCTGTTGCTGTGACAAAGAAAAGGAAAATGGGGAACAGTTTTAAAACTAGCCATGTTGAACATATTACCATAAAAAGCTGTCCATAAAACGATATCTGAGAAAATAAAAGAATTTTGGAACAAAAGGTACTGTGTTGTCCTTTCCTACTATCCCACAATCCCCCTGCTGGGGAGAGGGCAAAATTGATTTTAAAAAAAATTAATAAAAGGAAATGGAAGACCAGGAATTTGTCTCATGTTGTATTCTAATTGTTTTATATGCTATTAGGTCTGACAGCAAAACTGTAACTTCATTCAAATAAGGCAGTGTATTGATGCAATACTTTCCACACCAAATACTCTCAGCAGATTGGTCATATCTGCTACAAGCAGCAGAGTCCAGAAACTTCATAGCAAGAGTTATATGGAAGATAAATTAAGTAAGAGCAGACTATAGTAAACACATTGCACTTCCCATATTCTTTATTGGAGTTGGTGAAAAGTGTCATTCTGATCAACATTCTTCACAAATACTGGTACAGTTCATTGTGAAAATTGAATTATCACCAGCTTGTTGACACACTTATTGCCACACTTTATGGAACATCTCTTTATAAAATCAAATTTCAGTGGTGGCCAGCAACAATTACTCGTATTGATGAATAAAGGAAAATGACCTTTGAGAATACTATGCTTTTCAAACAGGAACACATCCTTAGAATATTTCTGGTCTGATATCTCTGCCTCTCTAAATGGGGTCATTTCTTGTCCATTTGCCTACTGGCTTTTGGTCCAATGTCTTTGAGATGAATTCAAACAATTACCCATAGGAACAGCATGAGGTAAGTGCAGATTTATGCTCCATATTCTTTTTCTGTTTTGTTTTTTCAGTACCTTAAACTGAACAGGCAGCAACACTAAGGAACATGGACAACAACCTTGGGCTTTCAGGGTTGACAGCAGGCCCCCAAATGTAGTGTGAGCCTTGAAGGATGTCCAGTAATACCTATCTCTGATGCCAATGACTTGCCCATGACTTGTTCCAATCAAGTCCTGAGACCTGTATCCTTGACACACAGATGATTTTCTCTGCAAGAAATGCTATAACAGCTGTGTTCCTCCAGTTTGTCTTCTGAGACTAGAAGAAAAAATAAACATTAAGGGCTGCCAAGCATACAGAAGCTTTTACTTAAAATATACATCTGGATAAAAAAAATAGCAATGACATGAAATTACACTTGTGGTGTTTAGCACTAATTATAGTAAACATCCATAAAAATCCAGAAAGATCAGATTGCTGCTTCTGAAGTATTTGTGGGGGGGGGGGGCTGGATGTCACAATACATGTGAGCAAATTACCTATATGTGTATGTGTGTGTGTGTGTGTGTGTGTGTTGCTTGTTCTGGAAATATGACATCAGTGACATTTCTGATGTATATCTGCTGATCTCCATGGGCCTACTAATATTGATTTCAGTTATTTTACTGTTATACATTTATCCTTTAGCAAATTATTTGTCATGGTAAAAAGTAGTGTCTAGCCTTCAGGGTGTAGTTTTAGATGAACTATTATTTTCCTTAGTGTTCTGATTGTTTTATCGTATTTTATATTTATAGCAAAATATTTCTGTGTGTTTTGAAGTGGCTCTGTAAAATTGTGTGTGTTCCTATACAGGATGAACTGTAAATGAATTGCCCCTGTAAAACAAAAAGTGATTAATTAAGGCACAGTTAAGAAGCTCTTGAGTAATGCTTATGTCATGCTTGAAGAGGATGCAGTAAAAGGAGCAGAACCTGCAAAAGAAAAACCATTATTATTTTATTCATCTCTTAGGGCTGTACTCAGTCTTTGGCCCTTTTCACACGCGGAGGAAGCCACGCCCGAAAACATGCCAAAACGGAGCTTACCTGGAGGCTCCAGGTAAGCATTGAGTTTGCTGCTCCACACACGGCGGCGTCCTGTGGCATCCCGCTGCATCCAAAATGGCGGCTTCTGGCTGGCAGAGGCTCTCCGCCAACTGGAGAAGCTCACCAGCCGGAAGCCTGCCCCTCGACCGGTCTGCAGCCGCACACTTACGTTCATGTTCTGCACGTCTTCCAGGTGATACTGAATAGATGGCCAGGAATAATATTGATGTGGTTGGGCATTTTGCCCCACCAAATTTAATGCATATCTGATGCATTAATACAGCCTGTAGAAGGGTAAATAGAGAGATTTGAAATGCCTTGAACAGGAGGTTGGGTCATTTTTTCCCCATATCCCTCTATAGTTTTTCAGTGGCTTGAGCTAAACAGAGCTGATGACATCCATTTATTGGAGGAAAGTTACATGTTGTTCTGGGGGATTTGCATCAGAAAGGGAGAACTCTTTTAGCCAGCTTGGTGAGGGAAAGGGAGCTAAGCAGATGCTTGTCCCTCACCCATGGCAGGTAGTGGGGGGGGGAATAAGAGTTACACCTTGGCACCCTTTTGGAGAAAAGTATGGCTCTGGAACTGCCTCTTTAGGTCTTGTATTCCAGGGGCTGGGGAAGGAAACTACCCTTGAGGCTGGCCTGGGACATTTGCCCTCACTTACGTCCTGCAACTTGGGGATGGAATTCTTTGGGTCTGCCTTCCAGCAGATGACCAGACTGGGAGCAATCCTAATTGGGTTGCCATCAGAGTTCAGGTGGTTTGTCCAGAGAAAGGCTGAGAAAGAAGCTTCAATGAATCCCATGCTAGTTTGCTCCCCCCTCTTACTCCTTTCTAGGTTCAATGCAATTTAAATATGTTCTAGGTTAAATAAAGTGGTCCTTATTCAACCCAGTTCTCTGTGTCTGGGCTTGTTATTCCATGGTTGGTAAGCAATGCAGATCTGGATCCGCATGGCACAAGGCACGGCAGGTGAGAACCCACCTTCAAACAGTCAGTGATGATTGCTTCAGGCACACAGTGCCATGATAGCAGGCATGTGGGGGCCGAGCTAGAGGGTTCATAAGTTCTGTCCAGCCCCCTTCCCCCCTTTTTGCACAATGCTTCAACTGACTTTCCTGACTCTAGTATGAGCGTTACTGGTTCCTTTGGGGGCTGGTAAGACTTTTTTCATGTTTACCTAGGTTTTGTTTACTTCCCCACACAGTAGGCAAGATAGAACGGTATCTTTTTAAAAAAATCAACCTTAGCACAGTTAAATAAAACATACTACATTTTATTTCTTCCCACTTGGAGCACATATGCCTTTTCCAAATTAATATAGTATGTGTCAAATTGGTTATCAATACTTCACTCAGCACTGAAAATGTTCTGTGATAAGAGGTTAAAAGAAGCAGTTTGGAGGCTAATGACTGCTTAAACCACTGACTCCAAGTTTATCTTTCCAATAAAATGGCACCAGAGTTTGAACTGTTAATCCTACAATGATAACTGCCACCATCCTTTAAACCATGACTTTGATTATTTCTATGGCAACTCTTTTATGCTCATGAATGACTGTTGGTCTTGGGAGAATATTCTCCTTAGCACAAAATGTCAGAATATGTCTCTGTCTTACACTCTTGGTCTGGGCTAAAAACTCAGAGGATTTCCTCTGAAATCAGACGACAACTGCAGCAGCACTCTGCCTTGAAGGCCTGAATGGCACTGACAATTGCTTCCTTCCAAGGCTAAGTTACATTAATTAAAGCCTTTGGAGCCTGATTTCATGCAAATAAAATGGATGTACAGTTTAAAACTATTTTGAACTTTTTTTAACTTGTTAAGCTGGTTAATATGCATAACATATCATTTTAAATTTTAAATTGATTTTATTTGTTCCCCACTCTTAAGATCCCATGATACAGAACAGGATATCATTGTTTTATGAAATCAAATGAAAAAAAATAAATAGAAGTTTATAAATCTGAGTAAATTATAATCGCTACATCTGATACATTTATTACTGTTTGTTTTTATTCTGTAAGCTAGGGCATCCACATTATTTGTAGTGCAAAGCAGCTAGCCTCAGTAATGTCATGGTGGCATCATCTCCAATAACAACTACAAAATAAGTCACTATGCCAATGATTCCCAGTTTAAGAGTAATCTGAAACTGATGGTTCCATGGTAGGAAACCTTGATTCCTCTGGTCTTCCTTTTACAATCTTCCCCTAGTGTGCAGCACTCTTGCCCAAGGAGGAAAATGCTTATTTTTTCCCTGGAAAGGACAAAGCAGCTTGGGCTTCTTGGTCTCCAACACCATGTACAGGCTGCCATCTTCAAAGCAAGAACCCATCCCTACAATATGGTGAACAGCAATAACAGACGATATAAGTCATTAATATATGACTCTGCCAAAGCTCCAAAACCATGAAATTTAGACAGTTGATACTTGCAATTGGTAGATGGATCCTGTAAGGAGCACCTCAGGGCTATTTTTTTCAAGAAATGACTTGTTAGCTTTGGCTAATTAAAATCAGCCTTCAGCACCCATTTCAGCAGCTATGTCTCACACCTCCCCTCACCATGAGAGACAAAAGTAGATGGAGATCTTGGGGTTTCCTTTTTCCACAAGTTCTCTGGGCAGCTTCATGGTATGCATTTGTTTGCCATACTTCCAAACTTCTCAAATAATTCAGAGAGCTGCTGCCTGGAAAAGGTGGCAAGTGAGTAGAGGGGAAAAATAAGTTAAAACCAGGGCAGAAGAAGAGAAAGACCCACTATCGGGGAAAAAGAATAAGGACAGGACAGAAACAAAAGAGCAGAGGTGGGGGGAAGGAGCATTGTGGTGCATGGAGAAAAATTGTTTCTAAACCATCCAAGGTTGATAATTCTGCTAGTGTAAATTCCTTGACTGAGTTACCTGAAGGCTGCAAAACAGCATGAGATGACTGCAACTTGTCCACCCTTGATTTTAACAGAATAGAGCAAGCAATTTTAAATAGTAAAAGTTCTTTTTAAGATTGTTTAGTTTGCCATTAGAAATCCACAGCTTGGCTATAGCTGGGAAGAGAAGTTTTCTCAACCAAATGTTCAATATATTCTTTTTATCTTCATCTTTCCTGAGAAGAACTTCACAGTGCAGACTTATTCCCATGAAAATACATCATTTGGAGAATCATTGGAAGTTAGGAAGTGATATAATCAGAACTGAATGTATTCTTCTCCACTTTTTAAAAAGATATTTTGGCCAGTTTGAAAGCCTAAAATGTAAATCAGGAAAAGAAAGAATTTAAGCTCAGTTTAACATGTCTCTGAAAAAATCCAGATAGGTGAACAGAAAATGGGAGAGGGTTAAGCAAACAAACTCAACAGCAATACTTTTTATCAGAAGGGTGAACATCTAACTGAAAGCTGATTATTTTTGGAATATAACATAGGAAAATATATTTCTTATTGGCACATCAAACATTTTCTTGAAGTGACTGGCTACAACAGCAGCTGAATCTGCTAGAATAGTTAGCACAACTGACAAGTTGTCCTTTCCGGATTAAACTTCACAAGGATAAACTTTGACTTCCATTTATTGAGTTATGTCAACAACTGAGTTATGTCAATTTTTAACCAATTTTTGTCACTAAATTGAGCAACGTATCTGGCAACCTGTTAAGTAATTTGAGGGTGGGGTTTCCTTGGCAAAGAGATATCAAAAAGGAGGAGTATGGATCTGAAAACTAGTCTAGCTGTATCACTCCTAACACTTGATTATGGCTAACAGATTGAACAGATGTACCTCCAGGTAAGAAGAACTCTCAACAAGGGGTTTGCCTCTGCTTTTATTTTCTAAAGACAATCTCTTTTTAAAATAGAAAGTCATATTGGGTGTTATTGAGTACTTTCTCCATTTTTTGATGATGATCTTTTATCGTACTGAGTAGGAGTTGTTGCCTCATAAACATAGCATTAAAATTAGCTTTCTTAACTTCCAGAAACCTTGGTTTTCTGCAATGAATGAAAAAGCACATATATGTACAACAGTTGAGGCTGCAGTCCTAAATCTTGGATTTAATAAGACTTCTTAGTAGATATGTACAAGATTACACTATAGCTTATGTGAACAAGCAGGGGATTTTTTTCAACAATATACTAACAGAATATCTCCTTAAAATTTCCCACTGCATCTCTTTAAAGAAAAACAAGAGGAGCTTGCAGCTTCCACTGCAGTTCTTGTGAATTGCTTCCATGAATGTCCAAAGGTCTGTGGGTCTGATTCAGATGAAAAGCATGTTGGCATGTTGTCAGATAATTTCTATATGCACAGCTTGGTTTCTTTCTTTCTTTTTGTGGATTCCTCACTCACTCAAAGGTGTTCTAAGGAAAGCTGTTGATATCGAAAAGGAACCCACAAGGTTGATCATCTTACTATTAATATATAGTAAATTATCCTCACCACTTGATACAACTATTTAAATAACCAAGTAGCTGCATGTGAAAGAAGTTAGTGAAGCTGATTCTTGTGACAACAAATAATATATTTCTGCTCTTAATGGATGTGAAATAATTGGAGTTCCCCAAATAAGAAAAATGTGCTGTTTATAACCATTGGTTTTAAACTAGTTTATCACTTTTAATTATGCATATTTTGTATTACAGATATTCAATTTAGCAGGCACGCAGATATGGAAAAGGCTGTTAAAACTTTCTCAGTATTTCCTATTATAAACATGAGGTTGGTATTAACTTTCTAAGCTTGCAAAGTTTAGGAATCTATTGGTGCCTTTGATGGTGCTCATCCTTGGCTGGCTACATTGAGTTACTATCTGTTCAAAAGAATATTAGAAATATCCAATCTAAATGTCATTATTTATCTTGCCTGTCCTATAAGGATTAGGTGTCTAACTTTTAGCCCTTGAGACATTTTTTACTACAGTCCCTGTAATCCCTTACCATTGGTCACGATGGCCAGGACTTCTGGAAGTTGAATCTATAAGGTCTGGCAGCCCAAAAGCACCACAAGACTGTCCTAAAAAGTTCATAGCCATATTACCCTATGATTCTCTGAATCTATCATCTTCAAAATATTCATGTGACATAAGCTTGATGGAGTAAAAGTTTTCCAAACATTTAGTATTTTGTTTCTGATTTCCTGAGCAGTTCTAAACAAGCCATTCTGTCTTCTTGAAAGAACTGTGTCAAATATCAATTAAAATAACTGACTGAGAACGTGCATTTTTTCACAGAAAGAATGTTAGAATGGTCTGTTATCTGTCCCCCAGTCTTGTTTATGTTAAGCAACTTGTATGCATTTTCTCTCCCCTTGGAAGCTCTATAAAAATCCTGATGTTTCAATAAAACTTTGTCCATCTTATCAGACTACTGTTGCAGCCAAGCTGACATCACGGGCTGAGAATATGTTCCCTCTTGGTCCAGAGTAATTGTGTATCTGTGTCTGTGTCAGTGTGGGTATGGGTTTGACTTCTTCCCAACCTGATTTAGGGCCCAATTTCAGCTCTATGATTATACCTAGGAAAGAAGGGTGGACTGGCATTTCAGTCACACCCAACAGGCTGAACTGAAAAGGAGAAATCTGTTCCAAAGTTACAAAGTGGGCTTGATGGCTGAGCAAAGACTTAAGCCAGGTCCCAGTCTGGCACTATAATAAGTAATAGAATTATTAGACATGTAAAGAAAGTTTTCTTTCTCTCAGAGGATTAGACAATGTCCACAGAACACATTTGAGGATCCAGGAACTGGGGCGAGTGGTAGCTGGCTTGGCCATGCTATTTCTGCTCCCCTATGGCTTTCCAACCCCATGGTCTCTTGATAATTATGGCAAATTTTGTACTCCCTTGCTGAAATAGTATGTTGTTGTGCAAATGTTTAATGTTGAAATTAGACAGGTTTCTACTATCATTTATTAAGGAAAGTTCATGAAGTTCAGGGTTGTTGTTTCTTTGAACTACATTTCTGATCAAGAAGAAATACATTATCTGACATTCCCAAACAAACTTCAACATAGGATAAAAAGAAGAAAACTCCATTTTTGGCCTTGTCAGGAACTGAATGCACACACACAAATATAACAGTGCATACACACTATTTATTAGGAGCATGATACATGGTACAGGACTTCAGTTAGTGAACTTGAGGCAATTAGCAAAATTCAAACATAAAAGGCAAAAAGTTTCTCATTCCACCCACGAGAAACCTTGAAGTTCTGATTTAGCCTGGCAGCACTTATCACTACATTCCAAGCTTTGTTTATCTAACAGTCTCTGGTTCTCATATCTTGTTACGAGCAAGCTGCTACTTAACTCCTACTATATGTCCCATAACTAAAATATGGAGGGCTACCCAACAGGTTTCCTCCTGTTATACTAGTGGTAAATCTATCTATAGAAAGCTCTAATTGAACTGTTTCTTTTGCTCCTAGATGCAGTCCTGGAATTTTGCTAGTTTCCTCCTTATTTCTCCAAACATGTGGAACAAATGTGCCAAAACCTAACATTTTGTTGCTATTGGCAGACGATGTTGGTTATGGAGATCTGGGATGCTTTGGTAATGATACAATTAGGTAAGTGTACCTTTTGAAATAGACTATATCTAGTCAATCAAACCTCAAAAGATTATATAAATATTTCTAAGGCAAGCAAAGTGAGAAAATGGAATAGAAACTCCAGGTATTTTGAGTGGGAAAACAGTGGCAGAAAAAAAATGCCTTATTTCAGTATCAAGAATGAGAGAAGTCACTGAAATGAAATTTGCAGTCAAGTTACTGTAACTGTAAATTCCAATCCAAAGGCTGAATGCAATTTCACACATGAAGTTTAAATTAAAAGTGTAATCCAAATATAGCGTTTCCCTTCAGTAAAATGCTTGTTTGGGTAACAGATCCTTCTCTTCTATCGACTTTTTATTTTTATTTTCAAATCAAAAATAGGCAAAGCATTCACTGAAGCTGAAAGGTAGGAGATTCAAAACAGATAAAAGGACATATGTCTTCACACTACACATATTTGAACTGTAATGCTTGTTACCACAAGAAGCAGTGATGGCTGCCAACTGGAATAGCTTTAAAGTGGTACTGAGCTGATTTCATTACGAAACAAAGAAATGGAAAAGGAGACTAAATCAGTAACAAGAGTGCTGACACAGAAAAAAAAAACAACTTAGCAGTTATGATGCAATTAAATGACTGCTCACCAACAACTGAACAAGAAGGAGTAAACTATGTGGAAGCTAATAATTAGCACTGTAGGGGACTTTCCAAGTAAGCATTATAAAAAGGTGGATATAGCTTGGGTGGATATCTTCTTGGTAGATAATACAGGTTTGCACTGAGTCTGATGTGCAACTGTCATGTTTCCATGATGGAAATAACTCCCATGATAGAAATCAGTTTTAATTGTAACTAATTTTGTGGAAATAAAACATTATCCACAAATTAGGCTGAAGATGTTACCTAATCATACTAATGCATCACTTTTCTTCTACATCTTAGGACCCCTAATATTGACCAGCTAGCAAAAGAAGGAGTGAAGCTTACTCAGCACATTGCTGCAGCCCCGCTTTGTAGCCCGAGCAGAGCAGCTTTTCTGACTGGCAGATACCCTATTCGATCAGGTTAGTGGGCTTTCAATAGCTGATAGATCAGCACACATTGAGAGGGAAACCCTGCTCCAGCGATAATGCACTGGGAAGATCTATCACTTGCTTTGCTGTTTGCCCTAGGCATAGCTCATATATGGAGACTTCCCCTTCTGCACTATTGTTGTGTTGACACGTTTATGTGAAACTCTCTAGTATGGCAAGGTCAACAGTTGAGCAGCAGTAACCTCCAGCAGCCTCTGTACACAGTATGCTCCCACCTTTCAATGTGTGGGACGTCTGTGGGGTCCCAACAGTGCTGTTATGACCATTGTAAAGGACCACTGCTAGACCTTGTCAATGAGAAGCAACTAAATAAACATCCTTTTATATTCTGGTGGTTGAAAATAGGGTCATAGCCAAAAGGAGGGTCATGTAGGCAAGGGGTATTATGATCCATTTAGGAGTATTTTGGCATCCATCAAATATTCAGTACAAATATTTCCATTCATGTCTTTTATTCTACAGTCCAATGGGTATAATGGCCTGAGACGCTTATTTTTCAGTGCTACAAAACTTAGATTGTTGTCATATTCATATTTAATTAAACTGAATAACTGTTATTCAAATTATTACATATATTTAATTGCATTATTACATGTATTTACATTCTGTGTGTTCTATCTTGATTTCTTTGCCTTACCTTCCATCAACACCTAAATATTATTGAATGTTTTTTGTGAGATGACAAAGCAGTTACATGGACTGAGCCAACAGGAAGCTCGAGCAACTACAGAGACCTACTGATGTTATCATCGCCTGCCAGCATTGGTTGCTATGCTCACTGTGAGACCATCTGGTTACACTTCAGTTCACTGAAAATAAGCACGTATAGCTGTCAAACCTGGGGGTGAAAGCAAGCCCTTGGAGTTGGGAATTTTACTTTTCATCTATATTTCAGGCATGGCAGCCTCAACTGAACGGCGTACCATTGCTCGGACTGGCGGCACAGGAGGACTGCCTGCAAATGAAACAACATTTGCTAAGTTATTACAGAACCAAGGCTATACCACAGGTCTAATAGGTAAAGTATGTAGATGTGTTTATATTTCACTGATGTTCAGAATTTAGCTGAAGATTTCAGAGTCTTAACTCCCTTCTCAAGGGCTGCATTCACATGTCACATACCCTCCAACATTTTGCAGATGAAAACTGGGACAGCAGTTGCCAAGCCACATCAGAGTGTGGTCAAAGGGGTGTGACCAAACAACTAGAGGGGAAAAGCTATTAATGAGGAAGAACCCACAAAACTGCTATTTAATGCAGAGAAACCCTGGAGTTTATCTACTGAGTTTAGGAAGGGAAAGATTCTGCTCCCTCCTCTTCTGTTCTGCTTAGCTGGGTGCAAACTACTTCTGCAAACTGAATTCAGTTTGCTCCAACTGAAGTAAGCTAAGGACAGAGGGCAAAAGTGGGGAGGAGGAGGAGGAAGAAACTGGGACAAGTCACACTCATCTGAGAAAGTAGGATGACAGAACACTAACCAGGAATGTCCCTGGACAGTTGGATGGTATGGTGTCAAGAGTACATGAAATTTGGTTCAACAACAACAACAACAACAACAACAATAGATTGTTCTTTCATGGATTCCTGCTGCTCTCATTTGCAGCTGAAGCAGCTGGAAAAAAGGAGGAGAACAACTTTGCTCTGTGATTTGTTTCTTAAGATATCTGAATGAAGATGCAATGAGTTATCTTGATTGTTACTCTAACTTTAGCATCACTCAGATGCCAACCATCTACCCAAGAACATAAAAATTTAATATTCTTGCAGCACCGTTGCTGTTTGGATGCATACATCCGAGTCATTGCAACCTATTTCTTGCAACATTTCATGTTTTTCATGCATGGCACTGCTGTCCTCCTCAATTCATGGGTTAGGAGTGTATTTTTTTCCATACAATGTATATTCCTCAGCAGTCAGTCTTTGCAATAAAGCTTACAAGTATAAGCTTTATAAGTATAAGCTTTATCAGCACAGCAGCTAACATCCCTCCTCCTGACCCTTCAAGTGTGTGACATCAACCTTCCTTCCCTGCATGGTTTCTTGTCTATTTGGGGGTGGAGGAAGCTATGACAAAACGACTTTAGTGAAAAGGTAGTGTGTTGATTAGTATCCTTTAATTGTGGGGACAGGGGTCCTTTTATTTAAGTGCCAGAGCAGTATGCCCTACATGTGCCTGATTCCCCTGCTGCTGTGCCTGCTCAAGGAGGAGCAGCATAACTCCTCTCTCTGTACCTTTGCAATGTCTCCTTTGTAAATATGTAATCTTGACAACTAGAATGGAGGAGAAAATCAGCACAGGACCTTGAAAAAGATGTTACTTTATCTTCATCCTTTCTTCATCCTCTCTTATTTCTGTAATAATTTGTATGTGGCTATTTCATATTGGGTCAGAAATATAGGTGGCATGCTAGCCACCCTCCCAGAGAAGTCATCTGGCTACCTTGCATTTTGAGTTTGTAACTGAGTATTAAATGCTTGAGAGCTGAGTGCTAACTCTGTCTATTGGCTTGGCTTTTATTAAACATTTGATGGACTTTTTTCTTTCTTTTTTAATATCTGGGTTTTAATCTATATTGGACTGCTTTTCTATTGATTGGGCCAAAGGGTAGGGAAGAAATATTGTTGTTGTTCTCTGTCTTAAAGTTATTTCCAGACTATGGTTACCCTAAAGTGAACCTATCATGGGGTTTTTGGAGGCTGAGAGTGTGCGATGTGCCCAAGGTCACCCAAGAGGTTTCCATGGCTCAGCAGGGAATTGAACCGTGGTCTGCAGGGTCATAGTCCAGCACTCTAATCGCTATACCGTGCTGGCTGTCAGGGGAAAATTAAGCTGTAGTGTTAAAACCCACCATATAAGATTTTCCTTTATTAAATGAAAGTGAGTTGAACAACTATGTTGTATACATACACACACACATTGGGATTTCAATTCTAATCACACCTATTTAGGAAGAAGACTCAATTAATTCAGTGAGATTAATTTTACAGATCATTTTGCATTCCATTTTAATATAATTCTTGTCTCACAAGCATGTGTACTTCCAAGTAAATATTATTATTTTGAAATTGCTTATCTGTACTCTCACACAAATACTAGTTCTGTGTTTTGTTAGAAGAAATTAAAGACCTCCCTTCAGAGTGGTGGGTGCTTCAGCAATCAATGTTTGTTTTTTTCAGGAAAATGGCACCAGGGTTTGAATTGTAAATCCCACACTGATCACTGCCACCACCCTTTAAACCATGGTTTTGATTACTTCTATGGCATTCCTTATACACTTGTGAATGAATGCCAGTCTGTCAAGAATCCTGAGATGCTTCTAAAAATGCAAACTACACGCTGGTTTTACACACAGATGGTCGCCCTTCTGGAATTTACTCTTCTGCTGGGGAAGATTACTGGTTTGTTTTCCATGAAATGGAAGACAATTGCTTTTTTTATTCTATTAGGCACCCTATTTTTTGTCTCTTGGTTTGTCTATTCTTCGTTTATAAAATGGTGGAACTGCATGATGTTCAGAAATCATGAAATTACTCAACAACCATTGAAGCTTGAAGAAGCGACTTTCAGGATAGTGAAAGAGGCCATCTCATTTATCAAACGGTAACTAGTTTTGTTATCTATCTTCAGTAGTTATGCTTCTGATATCTGAATGGGTTAGCATAATTGGAAACATCCATCAGTATTCAGAATAGGTCCAAGGCTGCCTTTGCAAAAGGCAATTATTTCACCAATATTGGAGGGGTATCTTTAAGAAATTGAATGCAGTTGCATTTATTCAAATATTGAGCTTCTGTGTGACATATTTTCTATTTTTCAACCAAATTGTTTAAATGCCCAGTGGCTGTTCATAAACAATATAGTGAGGAATAATGCAAGGCTAAAATTTGATGCTTTACTTTTCTTTGGGAAACCACTTGTGGGGTGGCTGAAGTCATGTCTGTTAACACAATATACAATTACAAAGTAAGGTTTTCACTAATTTGGCTTGAACTTGAACTAATGTTAGCAGGCAGTATATATTAACTCTCCTATATGCTGCTTTGGAGTGTTCAAAGAAGAAACATTGTAGATTATATTTGCCTTTAATATCCTGCAAGCAGCACTGAGCATTAGGCTTATGTTGGAAGACTGGAATACAAATGCTCTTAAATAAATAAAATGTATTTTGTCATGAGTTTATAGCAGAGGCTAGATTTTGGAACCCATCAGTGATTTCTGATTTGTTTTTTAGTATAATTTTATTATAGTTCACCATATAAAACATACATTTCTCACTGTACATTTACCAAATTGTTACAGTTATCCTCCACTCCTCTCTGGATTACATAAACTGTTATATCATTGACATATTATCATTATGCATCGCAACAAATTTATCACAATTGCAAGATAGTTCCTGCATTTCAACCCAACTTTACTGTTCCATGATATTTCTCTGATTTTCTCCTTGCTATCATATTACCATGAATTAAGAATTATTTCCTGTCAAAACCCCATCCATATCCAGCACAATTTGCCATTCTTTATTGATATCATCTGATTTTCCTGTCAGTCTCTGAGAGATTATATCTGCATTCCGATTTTCAATAAAAGTTGCCCACCATTGCTCTATTGTGGGTATGTGTTCAGTTTTCCATAACCTCGCATATTCAATACGAGCTGTCGTAATCATATATAGTAATATTCTCCAATATTTCTTTATGCCAGTTCCATCTAACATATATGTCATATTTAACACATACAGTTCAGGTATCTTACCCAGTTGAACCCTTAATATTGTACATATCATATAATGAATATTATTCCAGTACTTTTTAGCCTTAGGACATGACCACCACATATGAAATAGTGTGCCAACATTCTCCTGACACTTCCAACATTGCCTTGTTCCCGTGTTATATATTTTCTTTAATTTTTCTGGTGTCATGTACCATCTATGAAAAAGCTTAAAATAATTCTCTTTTAGGTTCTGAGCTGCAGTAAATTTCTGTGACCGTTGCCAACTCTGTTCCCAGTATGCTAACTGAATTGGATGTCCAACATTTTGAGCCCACAATATCATTGCCGATTTAACTGTTTCTTCTTCCCTTTCTTGATGTAAAATCTCTTGATATAAGTGTGCTAGTAAATGAGGCAAATTTTCAGACAATAGTTTCAATAATCCTCCTTGCTCCTTTTGTTCTATTCCATAAGTTTTGACGTCCATCTGAAATCCCTCAGTTAGTTGTCTGTAAGGAAACCAATTTAATTTTATTCCTTCTGCTTCCAATTTTTCTCTTGATTTTATCTTAAAAGCATTCAAGTTTTTCTTTTCTAATATGTCATCATAACACAGCCACTTATCTGATTCAGTCCATCTTCCAAAGAAAGCTTCTTGAGGTGAAACCCACATAGGTAGCTGTCTAATGTTCTTATTCTTGTAATCAGTCCATATTTTAAATAATGATTTTCTTATATAATGATGCGCAAAATCTTTGTAGGCATGCCAACCCATCCTTAAGTCAGCTCCCTCAGGTGCCAGCATTCTCGTGTCTTGAAGATTCATCTAGTCTTTTATCCAAGTAAATGCCACTACCTTGTAATATGTGTGTAAGTCCAGTAAGCCCAAGCCTCCTCTTTCTGCTATATCTGTCATAATATTCCATTTTATTCTTGGTTTTTTCCCTTGCCATATAAGTTTGGTTAAGTCTCTTTTCCATTGTATGAATGGCTTGGTGTTTGTAATAGGAAGATTTTGAAAGAGATCATTCATCTTTGGAAGTACGTTCATTTTTATGACAGCCACTCTGGCCATCATAGATAGTTGCATCTGAGTCCATTTCTCCAGATCCTTGGTTATCTCTTTCCATTTTCTTTCATAATTATTATGAAATAGTTCATTATTTCTTTTTGTGATCCAGACATCCAGACTGATTTCTGATTTGTAGCCACCATGTTACCTCAGAAAGAATGGGAAATTTAAACAACAAATGGCCTAGTTGCAAATGAAAGACTAACAAATCTTTTTTTGGCATAAACTTTTATAGACTGAAGCCCACTTCTTCAGATACATGGAATATTATACACATGCTTTTATTTGTGGATGGGTAAATGGGTTGTTGTGTGTCTTCAAGTTATTTCCAACTTAAGGCAACTCTAAGTGAACCTATAATGGGGTTTTCAGAGGCTCAGAGTGTGTGATATGCCCAGTCACCCAATGGGTATCCATAGCCAAGAATCAAACTCTGGTCTCCAGGCTTGTAGTCCAATGCTCAAATCGCTGCAATACCCTGGCTCTCAGGTAAATGGACAGGTGATTATAATCGGTGAGACTGGAGGGAAATGAAATGCCAAATGTACAAACAGTGATTTTTACCTTAACAGCATGTGTATAATCATCAGCCAAATTAGATAACACTCTTTCCATAAGCTGAAGTGATCCCCTCCCAGTCCACAAAAGTCTCCCCATTTTAACCCATGCGTGCCAATACATGATTCCTTTACTCTGTGGTTTAAATAGGCATGAGGCTATGTATTTGATAGACTCAAAGTATACTCTTATTTAGAGCAAGTGGCCAAGAGCAGAGGAGAAATGGAGGTTTTTCAAATAGAGTTCTCCCCCCACCCCATATGCGGGTTTCACTTTCACAGATTTGATTGCCTCCCCGCTTGCCCCCATGCTTGCCTCCCCCCATTCTCACCCTCTGATTCCCTGGCCTTTTGCCCAGGGGCAGGGAGGGGGAAAGACCATCCCTTCCCTGCACTCCTTCACCTGTTGCCTGCCAGGGGACGCTGGCAGCAGCAGGCAAGAATGTGCAGGGAGGGCGATCGCCCCTTCTCAGCGTGCCCTCAGCTGCTGCCTGGGCGGGTGCACCAGCAGGAACGTGCAGGGTGGGCAATCACCTGTTCCCTGCACACCCTCTGCAGCCAATGTTGTGGGCACTAGGCAGCCTGCAAGAGCATGCAGGGGGTGATTGCCAGTTCTCTGCTTGCCCTTGGCCGCCACCAGTGTTGGTGCACCGGCAGGAGCATGCAGGGTGAGTGATCGCCCATTCCCTACATGTCCTCCACAGCCAATGTCAGGGGCTCTCTGGAGGCGGCCTACAGGAACATACAGGGTGGGCAACCGCTCATTCCCTGCATGCATGCCGTCAGTCACTGGCTGTGCGGGCATGCTGGCAAATGTGTGCGGGGGGGTGATCGCCCGTTCCCTGCATGCCCTTGGCCACTGCCCACATGCTGTGGAGGTGCCCCGAAGGAATGTGCAGGGTGGGCAATTGCCTGTTTCCTGCACACCCTCAGCCATCACCTGAGTGGGCACACCGGCAGAAGTGTGCAGGGTGGGTAATCGCCCATTCCCTGCATGCCTTTGGCTGCCCCCCTGCGTGGGCATGCTGGCGGGAGCAGTGGGCAGGAGCATGAAGGGAGGGTGCCGGCCAGAGAAGTTATTCATGGTTTTTTGACATTTGCAAGGGTTCTGTGTCCCTATCCCTCGTGAATGTGGAGGGCCTACTTTTGGAAACTGTATGTTTCAGATTTTATGGGAGGGTAGAGCAGACTTCAAGCTTTGGGGAGGATCTTTCCTTTTCTCTAGG
Organism: Ctenosaura bakeri; assembly: GCA_948474755.1. Lineage (NCBI taxonomy): Eukaryota > Metazoa > Chordata > Lepidosauria > Squamata > Iguanidae > Ctenosaura > Ctenosaura bakeri. The sequence continues at coordinate 475,421 of CAOLHI010000230.1, read as the reverse complement.
ACATCAAGGTGCACCAAATGGACTCCGGTGCAAACCAGTGACTCAGGGCAGGCACATAGCTAGAGTGGCTTGTAGTCAAAGTAAAAGATCCTCCATTAGGGCTACATCATCTGAAAAGAAAGGGTGAAATTACTCCCTTCCACTCAAACCATGAGCCACAGGTGTTTCATAGAATTAAAGAGCAAAGGGCCTCTAAGTACATCCCAAGAATTTGTTTGCAGTATCATAACTGAAATCCCAAACTTTTCAAATTCCCTCTTGGATTTTACCCCAAGTTTTCTTACCCCAAGTTACCTAATTAAGCAGAACTGGAGAGAACGTTTAGATATTGCTAACATTATTGGAAAAAAACACACAGATCTATCACTGGATATTTATATATATCCCACCCATTCAATCCAATGGCTTATGAGTTCAAACTCTGAAGTTCTTTTTACTTTATCAGAAATTGATTTAACAGATACATTGGGGAACAAGCTCTAAATGAACTCTTGGATGCTCTTGCTGCAATTGACAAGGAGGGTTTGAGGAACAACACTTTCATTTACTTTGCGTCTGACAATGGAGGAAAACTGGAAGCTGGACAGGGGAATGTCCAGCTCGGTGGCTGGAATGGCATATACAAAGGTAAACCTAGTATATGTGTTGCAGAATTTTCTGAAGGAAAGGAGTGATCTGAATGATTTGTTGATCTAAGCTACTTTTAAAAACATAATTTTTGAAAATCACATTGTTCAGAAATATCCATGAAACATTATAATACAGTCCTCCCTCCACATTTTTGGGTTTGAATTTGATTATTCACAAAATGCCTGGTTGCCTCCCCACTCTTTCTCCCCTCCTTTTGCTTGCCATTTGCTCAGGTGCCCTGCCCTTTTTTATCCATGCCTGGGCAAACAGCAAGCAAATGGAGGGAGAAAGGCTTGTGTGCATGTGCCTCACCCTCCCAACACTAATTTTCTTACCATTTGCCTGGGTGCCCTGCCTTCTTTCTCAGCAACCAGGCAAAAGGCAAGTGAATGGCAAAGGAAAGGCTTGTGTATGTCTTCTCTGCCCAGGGTGCTGCCCTGTCCCATTCACTTGGCTTTTGCCTGAGTGCAGAGAAGGAAGGCACAATTGCCCAGGCAAAAAGCAAAAGAATGGGAAACAGAGCCCCTGAAGGGAATGGGGGCGGGGTGCTCGCTCAGGCAGGGGAGAGTAATTTGCAGGGGGGGTTACTTTCACAAGGATTCTGCACCCTAAACCCTTGCAAAAATTGCGGGGCAACTGCACTTTGAAACCAGGGCTGGCAAAGTAACTTTCTAAAAATATTTATCATTACTTGTTCCACTTTCTAAAGGGTAACTTGTTGGGTGGCTTCAAATTGCTTCCAACTGTTGGTGACCCTAAGGTGAACCTATCATGGACTTTTCTTGGCAAACTTTGTTCAAAGAGGGTTTGCCTTTGGCTGAGGGAGTATGACTTGCCCAAGATCACCCATGGGTTTCCACAGGAAAGTGGGAATTTGAACTCTGGTCTCCAGGGTCATCATCCAATGTTCAAACCACTGCACCATGCCAGCTCTTGTTAATTACTTGCGTTACTTTCAAAGGGAATGTTTTTACCTCCCAAAGCAATATGTTACAGATAATGTTTCTTATAACACAGTGGGAGCATTCACCCTCATTAAAAAAGACCATAAAGTCCCAGATTTTATTTTATTTTATTTTTTGAGATCCGTACACATTTTGTTTATCCCAGAACACTTTCTGTCAGCTCCCAGTATGATCAGAGACTTTTTATACCTGCTCCCCAGGTCTGTTTACTTTAACTTAATGTAAAATTAGAAAGAACAGGAACAAAATCTGGGACTTTTCTATCAGTCCGGGTATGCCTGGTAATCCTAAGCTCTGCTTGAATCTTGTGTTGAAATGATAACTGGTAATTTTGTACTCAGTGGTTGGCATTCAGCTTAGGAAAAACATTTGTGGAGGCTTTGGGATTTAATTGTTCAAGTTCCAGTTCTTCCTATGTGTGTATGTGCCTTCAAGTCACATGCTTACTTAAGGCAATCCAATTAATTTCATAGAGTTTTCTTAGGAATGGAATACTCAGAGGTGGTTTTGCCAATTCCTTCCTCTGCAATACAGCCTACAGCACCTGGTATTCATTGGTAATCTCCTATTCATGTATTAACGAGGCCTGACCCTGCTTAGCTTCCAAGATTAGATGGGATCTTATGGCTTTAGGATATTTAGGTACACTTCCCCCAAAACTCCTTCCAAAAGTGCAGTGAGACCTGTGAAGCACTATTCATTCAAGTACTTGAGGCTACCATTGGAAGGAAGTACTGTCCTTCCTTTTAGGGGTGAGCAGAAGTGCTTTCCACTCATATAGGACAGGTGGTATATGGTCTGAGCACTGGATTATGACCTTGGAGACAGGGCTCACTCCCCCATTCAGCCGTGGAAACCCACTGGATGAGCCTGGGTACATTACACTCCCTCATTCTCCAGAAAACCCATAATAGGTTTGCTTCAGGGTCATCATAAGTTGGAAATGACTTAAAGGCACACAACAACAACAAAAGGATGGGGATAATCCAATATTTCTTGTCTCTTCTATTAATGCATTTAATTTTCTTCTGCCTCACATTTTCATTTCAAACTAGTATAGGATGACTGACAGCTCCTCCTCATAACATAAAAACTAAACAATATGTTTGAAGTAAAAAAGATTTTTCTAACCACAGTAGCCAGTAATACTTCCAAACAAGATAGAAAGAAAGTATATAGTACACTTACATTGCAGAAGTGGCTTTGGATTCTTGTAGCTGGTGTCATGAAAAATCAAGCATTATTTCATGATGTTTGTATTGGGTTATTTGTATTCTGTGTTTTAACTTTAATAGGTAAATTTATAGGTGTCATATTTAATACTGCTAGCCTATTTAGTTTACTAAAAATTATAAAGTATTGTTTATTATTTGTGAGGTCTTGATAGTCTAGCCAGTCTGTCAACATATTTTGGTCAAATAATCAATGATGAGAAACCAAAATATCCCACTTCTGGGAAGCAACTGTCAGAAAATAAAAAGGAACGGAAAAACATAGGTCTAGAACAACAAATCATCATGACTGATATTTTACAGGCAGATGATTATGTAGATGCTGAAAATATATGTAACTCTTTATAAGGAGTTATGTATGGAAGGTTTTTCGCAGAAATGCTAAAGTAAGACACCACAGAAACAGTGTCAAGAGAAGACACATAAGAAAATATAGATGAGAAAAAAATGTATGTGGCATGTAGTCTAGACAGAAAGGGCCACTTGTAGACAGTGTTTCAAAGAGGCAAATCCTTGTCCTCTAGAAAAATGGGCCAGTTGCCCTCTCAGCTGAGCCACAGCATATCTATTGTGTTTGGAATAACGAGCTGTCAACCAAATAACCTCAGATTAAACTTTCTGACTTGCCTGCTCAAACTATACTATGATCCACAATCATAAATGCTCAGATGACCACAAAGATGAAAAATGACCTCTAATGAGAAAGGCATTTTAAAAAGTTAATTAAAAAAAAAAATCTGCTTGGAAAGAGGCATGCTCACCCCTATTTGACTATTCACATCTAAGCCCCTCTGTCAAAAGCCATTTGTTGGGGCTTGTTCATTACACATGTAGAATATTTAACTGTTTATGCATATCCAAGAGGCTGTGCACACAAAAGTAGATTTTCTCTACCAGAATTGGTTCCTTTTTCCTCCCTCAGCCTTTTCACACTGAGATCCAAGATGCTCGTATTGTTGTTTGAAAAAATGATTAAACAAGAGATCACTACATAAAGATTGGTTGTAATTTTAACTCATTGTTTTAGTGATGTATCTCTTTTAATCCTTTGTCCTTGGCAGGTGGGAAAAGCATGGGAGGCTGGGAAGGGGGAATCCGTGTGCCTGGTATAGTCAGGTGGCCAGACATGGTCCCTGCCAACTCTGTTATTGATGAACCCACAAGTCTGATGGATATTTACCCTACAGTGGCTCACTTGGCTGGGGCATCTCTGCCACAAGACAGGTACAGAATACTGTTCCAGAAGTAGATCAATAATTGTTTGATTTCAGATATGAGAAAAGTGCACAAACTCAGATCATAATTGTCAACCATTAGTTTCCAATATAATATGTACACAGTTTTAAAATATCTTACTTTCATCTGAATTGTTGGACATTTACCACAAAGATTGGCCTACAGAGAATGAAAATATTTTGGCCTATAATTAATTTATTCAGATATATTCCCCATATAAAGGCAGTTATTAGTAAGCATTCTTTTTACAAAAATAAATTTTATTAAAACAGTTACAACTCTCAAACTACAGCATTCACCAAAAAAGGTGAAGAAACAAATCAGCAAGGCAAAGTTAGTTCCCAGGAAGAACGTACTACAGCATAAGTGACAACACAAAATGACAAAACATCCCTACTGGTCACCAACAGTGCCCCACTGAGACTACTCAAATGAATCATCAATAGTTATTGAGTACTAGCATATATACCCAGCATTGCCTGGGATTTTATTTTTTCATTGGTAATATTTGTTAGAAAGATTTGAAATCCTGTGTCTCTAATTCCTCAAACTGTCTTATCCAATACCTGTATCTTTTACCCATATTCCCCAATCCAAATTGTATTCAGAGTTATTAACATACAGAGGTTGGGTTCCTGAGGGAATACACTGCCCTCTTCCTTGCTGCTAGGTCTCATCTCCAGAGTAACTGGCCTATAGAGCTCTCTGGCTGAGAATTCTAAAGGCCTTTCCCTAAACTGCAAACCCTAGGATTCCATAGAATCTTCTTAGGCAGCCAATCATATGAGGTCTTCTCGCCTGATACAGCCGATCATATGAAGTCTTCTGTGCCAAACACAGACAACTCACAAACTTTGACTTTTATATATTAGATAACACAGCCCTTTCACAGCCTCTGGGGGGCAACTTTTTATTGGCCTACAGACAGCCTCCAAATCTTAAACAACTGCTCACTTACAACAGGATGCATAACATGGATAGTTATATAGAGACAAGACCTTGCCACAAATCCTGATGCCACATCTACTCTGGGAGCAATATTATTGGGGTCAATAATATCACCCACAACATCATAAGTACATTCACTTTGTCTTCTTTCAATGTGACATATGCCATCTTATGGAAGCAATGCCCTTCTGCACTCCACATTGGACAAACAGGACAGCTTCTACACAAAAGGATAAATGGGTAGACATTAGAGGTGGCAATAGCCATAAACTAGTTGCAGAACATTTCAAGCTCCCTGGACACACAGTACAGGATTTAAAGGCCCAGTCCTTGGATAAGGTAATTACAAAGTAAGAATGGAAAGAAAAAGAAGTGAAGTGAATTATATTCACAAATTGCAATCCTTTAGCAGAGGTATGAACAAAGCTGACAGCTTAATGGCACACTACAATATTAATACAAGAGTCTACCCCTACTGCACATGTAACAAAAGGAATCTGTTACCATGCCATACACTCCCACTCCATGGAATAATTGGCAAATATCATTTAATTGACATAAATATAAATTATACACTGTTATGGCTGAGAAGCCGTACTGGGTAAGAGGACTGCTGAACACATATGAAAGTAGGTCAGATGGGAGCTTAGGGCATGGCCAGGTCATAGTCAAGGAAGCTCTGCTGTTAATGAGCTTGCAAATGTCCCTTCAACAACACAACCTTCAGAAAAAATAGAACCTGAAACTCCCTCAACAGAGCATCTGATTGTCTTCAATCCACTTCCTCTTCCCACCAAAATTCTCCTTTGTTTCCTCACCTATTAAGGAGCTATTGTGATTCTCAACAGTGCTTTGTCACATAATACTAAGGCCATTAGCTTTCAGACCCCATTGTTTTCTCTGCCAAAAAGCCATTAACACCTTCCCCCTTGGGCAAAAACAGGGTATTTAAATAATTTGTAGTACTCTGGACACAGGTCATCTTTCTGCTGCTCTGATTTCCATTCTTATACTATCCTCAGACTCTTAGTCTGAGCCACATTGCTTCATCTCTTCTCTGTAGAACAGGTAAATATCACCCACTTCACCCTAACTTCTTTCTATCCAATTTTTCCTTCATTTCCTTTAGCTAGCCTTGTGTGGTTGTGAGACTGCTTGGATCTTATGTGTGACAGTGATATTCCCCAATAAAACATACTTTTAATCTCCAACTGGTGTCCCTGCATTAGTACCAGTATACACAGGTATAAAAGATCCTGTAAGGTTACCCCACCTCTCGCAGGCCTATTTTGAGCTAATAATTCCCAACTGTTTCACAGAGGTGCAATCATTGTGCGTGAACCTCTGAACCACCAAGCTTTTGGGGTAACAAATCCTGTCAGAGAGGGTTTTGAATCCAAGAAACTGACTTTTGATAAGCAGATTTACTGCTTTTGCACATCTACACTAAATGGCTAATGTAATGATTTGAACAACCTGTATCACCTCACCCATCCCATTGAAAATTTAGTGCAAGGGTCATGATTTACATCTTTCTGGGTCCTATTACATTCCATCTCATTCCCACAATTGTGTAAAGATGCTTTATATCCTCAGACCTGTCTGTCACTTTGAAAAAGAAGGTTTATATCCACAAAAGCTCATACTAAAATAAAAACCAGTTAATCTTAAAGATGCTGCTAAATTGCTTCTCCCTATCCACCTCCCACTGTCCTCCTCCCTTCCTTCTTTTTAAGCTTCTAGAGATTATTTCTTGGAAAATGTGTAAGGATGTAGGATATATTTTATCTTGATAACAAGAAGACTGTTATCACAAACCCAAACTAGCCTGAATTAGAGTAGAACCATTGAGTCACTTGTATTAATACAAGTGTTGATTTACCATTCAGCAATTATTGATTCACCAGTTGAGGTTAACAGTAAGATTTAGGTCACTGAGCAAGTTATCCATGCTCAGTAAGTTTGTCACTAAGATATGACAGAATAAAAACAAATCTTTGTCAATATAATTAAAAATGGGAGTAGTGTTCATCCACATCTGAATAAATAGTTATCTAATTTGTTTGAATAAGTGACATGGCACCTGCTTTGGACAGGAGTTCCACAAAGATGGAGACATTCCTAAAAGGGCTACTTTAGTAGTTCTGGGAGTGATGAGACAAAAATGTGGTCCAAAAATGCTGGAGCAGAAATTAAACACTTTACACAAAAAAGAGTCACAATATTCTTTAAAAGTTGCATTCAAGTAATCCTTGTCCTTAGATCCCTCATTATTTGAAAACAAACAATTTGGGATTTGTGTTTGTGATAATGGGGCTTTAGCTAAAGGGGGAAACTTCCCTCTTCAGGTAAACCAAGGGTTAATGAGGTGTTGGGATTAGATTACATTATAGGTCATGTGGGTCAGCATAATAGGTCAGAGGGTGAGACTTGACCAATCAAAAAGGAAAGAGGTGAGCATCTTCAGGATGCTTCCAGATGCTTCCAGATGCTTCCAAGGAGAAGTTATAAAACTTCTTGCGAGGCCATGTGGCTGGGAGATAACAAAGAAACAACAAAGGAATTGCCAGTAGCAGGCTGAGGCCTAGCCTCACCTCCTGGCCCTTTTAGAACATCTCAGCCTGAGAACCATCTGTGAGTACTAGACTAAAGTAGTTAGTCGCGTTAGGGACTTTTCTGTTATTTTGGAGGCTGGCTGATCTAAAGAATGTATCTGTGCTTTTATATCTGTTCTTTTGTAACTACTTGTAACTAAGCGTGCCTGGGAGGAGGGGGCTTCCCATGTGTGGTAATTTGCCTTGTTTATTTGCATACCTTTAATAAATACTTCTGTAAAAGGCCCTGTTTCTCTCCTTCCCACGCCAAGCTAGGTAGACTGGAAGAAAAGGAAGATCCTTAAGCTTAGGGATGTCCATGGTTGGACAGAGTCCCATTGTACTGTCCAGATAATCAGAATTCAATGGGTGGTGGCAGCAAAGATGAATTAACAGCTAAAATTCATAACAGGCTGGAATATACATCCCAGTATCACATGGTGACATTTCCAGCTTCACAGTGTTTCTACTTAATAACTAGATAATTTCATAGGTCGGAAGAATGCACTAAAGGTAACAATGCCACTTATAACATAACTTGTTGCTTTTGGGGTACTGCTGGTCTTTTTCATGTTATAATGTTAACATGTTATTTTGTAATATAACATGTCACACATTTTTACTACTTTCAAAACTATGTTGTGGGGAGGTCATATTGGATTTGGGGGCTAAGATCCAGTAGTTTATTTCTTTTGGACCCCACTGCTTCCACTAAAATTGGCGAGTATTCCTCCCTCCAACAGCCCCCATGGACCCTGAACATCTGTTCCATAGGGCTGTGAAATCATCAGCAATTGATTTGTGGCATCAATGTGGGCTACCTCAGGAAGGAAAGGGCAAGAAGGTCCTAATCCTGCTGGTGCTGGCTACCGACATACCATTGGATCTTGACTATTTTGCTAGTTTTAATGTATTTTTTCAAAGTAAAACACAGTTTATAAGTTACTCATCAAGTAATGAATCATGTGCTGTTTGAAACAAGTAACAAGTTAGCATTAGAATTCCACTAAAAAAAAGTAACACATTAACAATGTACCTTGTATTCTGGTTACAAAGCCATCTATGGCCTCACACACAGCAAAGACAAACAGATTTTTCAAAAGGAGGTGCTTCGTTGCTGTCAATTAAGAAGAAATTTTTATTGCATTTCTTTTACTACTTTGTTCCCTGTTATCTCAAGGCTATCTATGGGAGTATAACTTATAACTTACCCTTTTTTGAAAAAAAGTAAAACTAAATGCTAACATACTAACTTGTTTGAATAACAGTCCAAACTGTGGGTGATTTCACCTTTGTCAATATAAATGAAGAGAAGAATTTGGATAGGTTTTCAGTCTTCTCACAAGAGTTTCCTAGGTCAGGATTTTTATGATAAGAGTTTATTATACCTGTTTAATAAATCCTAGTTTATGTTTAAGTTGTTTAAGTTATAATAACTAGAAAGTAATGTCTTTTTATTTGTACTTTTAAAAATGGTGGAACTCTTTGCTTTTAACAACATTGTGAGCTATATCCAATTGTTAGTTCCAACCACAGTAAACTCACTGAATAAATTGGGATTATTAAATCAACACTTAGTAAATTCATTGATTCAATGGAGCTATTAAATCTAAATCTAACAATTTAGATTAGATTACAACCTTGGAGACTCCAGAAAACCCTGTGATAGATTCACTTAGAGCCTCCACAAGTCATAAACGACTTCAAGGCACACAACAACAATAATGTGTCATGAGCATTTCTTCAACTGCTAGTGTTTCCTTTCCCAATTTTCACATCTGTTCCTTCTGAGTCTAACCCTGATTTTCATGTTATATATTCTGCATATAAATTAAACAGATAAGGTGATAAAATAAATTCTTGTATGACCACCTTGCCAGTGGTTTGTGTTCTTCAAAATACACTCAGCCTATCAACTTTAAAAAGGCACTTTTTCACACTGGTTCACTTTTATTTTTAACTGTACATATTACACTTCTCCTTTGTTTTTGCTTTTACAAAATTTTGCTCCTGAACTTTCTGGCAACTGTATCAATAATCAACCATCAACATAGATGACTTCACTGACTACGTTATTCCCTTTAAATTAGGGTAATTGATGGCAAGAACCAGATAGCATTACTTCTGGGAACAGAGCAGAACTCAGAGCATGAATTCATGTTTCACTATTGTGGAACACATTTACATGCAGCACGCTGGCACCAGAAGGAGAGTAAGTATAAAATGTTTTGCTTAGTTTTATGTGGATGACATAAAAATAGGTAGATCAAATTCTGATTCCAGTTTTTTTTTTAATTTCTGTGACACATTTCTGCTGACTATAACTATATAAAAATTGTGTCCCAATGATGACAAATCAGAGCATTTGGTAATGGGTGGATTCTCAGCTTTCAGTTCAGCTGAAAAGCGCAATGCTCAGATTCATAAAACTTGCTGTCTGGCAAAAAGCCTACATGCATGTTTACACAGATACATTCAGCTTTCTACTCCTGCTTAAATCATTTTAAAACAAATTTAAAATACAAACCATGGTAAAACAACAGCAGCATAAAAATAACACTATAATTCCATATATGTTTACTCATATGTTCTACTATGTTTGGTAGAATTTGCAGCTAATGTGTGTGTTTCACTGTAGTCTAATATTTTTATAAGGGATGAGTAAATAAAAAGTTTGCCATTATTGCTTCTGGTACCTGAATTTGGTACCTGACAAGTCTCTCTGCAAGCAGCATTCAATAAATCTTTTAAACCATAGCTTAAAAGTTCCTAAACTGTTGTTACCCTGATTTCTGGGGGTCCCGGGAGGGATACCTAAGTGCACTCCAAATAATACTAAGTTGGGGAATTAGCAAGGAGCACAAGCTAGCAATACGAGAGGCAGGGTAATGTAGCAAGATCTTTAACCCTATGTTTATGGGGTCGGGCCACGACAAGAACTAGGCAAGTTGTTCAATTAAAAGATTTTATTAAACTTTCCTTAATTAAGCAAACAACGACACACGCACTCACGCACTGATCCAAGAACTATAGAAGCAGAAAGTGAGGAAAACTGATAGGGGTTTTCAGAGGGTTTCTGGGGTGATACTCCACCTGATCCTGCAGTCTGGTAAAAGAGAAGATACAGATTGAGGCTTGGGTTCATGGTTTCCCAGCACATGGAGGCTGAAGGGAGGCTCGCTGAACAGAGCAGCAGCAGTTTGGGATACAAGGCACGAGCGTTCCGACAAGGAGCTCAGACTTGGGGTTTTTATAGGGAAGATTGTACCTGGAGGCTAGCCCTCTCCCAAGGAGAACAATAGAGATTTTAGTGGAGACAAAGCCTCCGAAAGGTCAAAATCAGAACTGATGAGATTTAGCCAGCATTGCTAATTGTTAGAACAGTATGTAGATGAGGAACGCTTAATGTTTGTATAGAGCAAGCAGTTCGGGGCTGAGAGCCCTTGCATTTGCTTAATGGTCGGCTGTGTCTTGAGGGCACTAACAGCTGTGTGGCAAATGGTTGTTTACTGGCCTAGACCTAGCGTGCATAATTAAGGCCATGTGGCCGTGCCTGCCTACACAGGCTTTTCGTGACCCTTTCAGACACGTGGAGTTCATCTTATGGAGTGCCACGTGGAAATATTCACCATAACCAATATGAAATTGTAGTCCTCAGGCTTGGGCCAGATAACCACAGTAACACTGTGTCAGGTTTTTAAAGATTAAGAACCAATATATTACACTAAAATCAACACTTTTAGTGTTTGAATTTTGAATTGCACCTGGAAACATAACAGAATCAGTGTATGTGCTTTAAAATTAGCAAGGCATGTGTCACCTAACTTGTTCTTTACAATCTGAGGAAAGTAAATGTATTTTCTTAAGCCACATTTCTTCATGCTGATATATACTAAGATTGGACCCAATTTTTATCATACCTAGAGTAGACCTATTAAAATCACTGGGATTTATTTCAGTAATTCAGTAATTTCAAGAAGTATGACTAAATCTGGATCCAATGTATTTGAAACTAATCTACTTGCCATTTGTCAGCAATGATGTCAATGACGCATCTTGTCTGTATTCAGGGACTCAAACTCAAAGATTTTGTGGGATTATGCAAGACTGTACAATAAAATTAACAAACTGGTTGTTCCTTTCCATCATGTAGTAAAAGCCTGACTCTCTTCCTCAGACAAAATTAGATGTAGCAGATGATAATTTGACATTTTTGCATTCAGACATTTGTTTGCAAATTCTTACATTTTACACAGCTTTTCAGCAAGTAAGCTGTCATGTTCTTGCTGCTTAGGTTTCATCTGTAACTGAAAGTTCATTGTGTGTATTATGAAATAATCCACTAGAGGGCAAAGGTATCCAAGCTTTTTATAAACAAACAAGCAGACCAAAATCAGACTATGGTTTCAGAATGTGTTCAGCACTAAGAAACATTACATGCAGGCTCTATTTAAAGAAACAGCTTAAGAAATACTATAGATTTCCTTCAAACTGGCTATTTTAAAAATGTAATAATTCTTCATTTGTTGCAATTTGTGCATAAGACTGAGCACAGGTTGTGCACTTACACACTGAGCAGTTGACAAACCATATCCTAAAAATATGTATAGCACTTGTGGCTTGGAAGTACCATTACTTAGTGATATACCAGTTGCTTACTCAATGTAATTAGTGAAAGGGTCATGAAAATGGCAAACATGATTCAGTGTAAGAAAGGGAGATACTGTTTCTTATTCAAAGGGGAAACGTAACATTTTTATGAAAGCAATGAGAAAAAATTGAGTTTCCAATCCATAAGAGGATTTCTCTTCCCATACTGCAAAATTTACTGAGGATTTGATGTGAAAAACTGTTGAAAGGCTTTGTCCAAGTAAACAAGCCACCAGATCACTCCTGTTCACAAGATTATTGTGAATTCATTAATGGATCACTAGCCATTAACAACTGTTAACAGTTTAATTCTCAGTTTCAATTAGAGAAAATCCACTGAGACAACAGAAACACTTAAGTAAGTCCTATTGATTTACTATATCTACTCTAACAGTATGTTTTAGGCTATGATCTGTAACATTTTATTTCAAATAATCTCTACAGGATAGACTCAGCCAAATATAAATATGACTATTTCCAAAGCCAATTCATATGAGAAGTAAGGAACTGAAATTGCAGATCTATCCCATGAAGAAGCGTTCTTCCAAGGCAACTAGCAATTTATTATCTCTGGCCTTCACTTCTCAACATTGAATTATATATCTTTGGTTTCTTCTCTCTTAGGTGGTGCTCTCTGGAAGATCCATTACATAACTCCAACATTTCAACCTGAAGGAGCTGGTGCCTGCTATGTAACAACAATGTGCCCATGTTCTGGGGATGGGGTAACCTATCACAACCCTCCTTTGCTCTTTGACCTTACACGGGACCCTTCTGAAGCCAATCCTTTGTCACCAAACTCTGAGTTACTTTTTAACACTGTTATCAGCCAAGTTGAAAGAGCAGTGGCAGAGCATCGTAGGACAGTCACTTCTGTCCCTAATCAACTAGATCTACCCAGCAATCAATGGGAACTTCAGCTGCAGCCCTGCTGTGGGATTTTCCCTTTCTGTTGGTGTGATAAGGAAAACAACAACAAAGACACACTTGTTTAAACAAAGAGATTGTTGAAGGAATTGCTTTGCTTAGAATAAACTATTCTGGAGTGTTCTGTGTTGTAACCATGCCATCAGTAACAAAGGGAATTGAATCCTTAAAAGATTCCCTGAGGAAGAGAACATGAAAACTAAATTTTCCCTAAGTCAATCCATTATTTGCTTTAAATGCAACAGGTACCACTGAGATTTAAAGTGTGAAGAGGCATTCAAATTACAAGAGATTCTGTGTAAACATTAGGAAGATTTTTTTCTCTCTAAGAACTGTTTGACAGTGGAATAGATTGCCCCAGAGGGGAGAACTCTCTGTCTTTAGACATTTTTAAACAGAGGGTGAAGGGGCATATTTTAGAGTGCTGTAGTATATTCCTGCATGGCAGGGGATTGGTGTTACCCTGATTTCCGGGGGTTCTGGGGGTCCCGGTCACTGAATCAGTTATTTTGAGTTCAGGGGGGTCCCTGTCACCGTGCTCAAAATATAATATGGGGAATAGAAAATTAGCTTAAGCACAAGTTGGCAAAATGAGAGACAGGGTAACTCAGCAGGATCTTAAAACCCAATGTATACCAGGTCAGGTCAGACCAAAAACCAAACAAAAGGTCTAATAAATGGTTTTCATTTTATTTTTATAAAAAGTAAGTCACTCACGCACACAGAGCCTAATAGAAAATAAAAAGGGAGGATTGATAGAGGATTTTAGAGAGGTTTTCAGGGTGATACTACACCTGATCCAGACATCCGGGATGACTAAGATTGAAATAGAGAGTGGAGAGTGGTGAGACTTGGCATGTGGGGATGGAGGAAGGTTCGGCTGAGTGATGGCAAGTCAGGAGGAAACAAGAATGATCCTACAAACTGCTTAAAATCAGGGTTTTTTATAGGGGAAAATGCACCTGGAGGGCTAGTTCTCTTCCCAGAGAGAACAATAGAAAAAGGGGCTAGATCAAAGCCCTCAACGATTGACATCTCCGGCTTGATGGTTCATGATGGTTTGTGAATGTCTCTGCCGAAATAGAATAAAGGCATCAGCGGAGTAGAAATTGCCCTCACTTGGCAAGCTGATTGTGATTCTATCGAGCTAGCATTTCGGGGCAGGAAACCCCTTGTGTGCTTGATGGTTGCACTGTCTGGAGGGCTCCTTGGGGCTACGTGACAGATTAAGTCACTGGCCAGACTGGAATTTTCCTAACATCGGCCGTTCAGCTGTTCCTGCCTACGTGCTCTTACGGTGAACCTGTCAGACACGTGAAATGTTTTCTACTATTAACCATGTGGAGATATCAATTTGATGTTGTGAGTTAATAAATTGTAGATTCCAAAGAGAGAGAGCTATTGATCACAGTAACATTGGACTAGATGACCCTTATGGTCCCTTCCTACTCTAAGATTCTATGACTTTCAAGTCACATGTTTAATCAAGAATTTTGACTTTGCTCTGAGGCATCTTTTGAACCCAAACACAAGTGTTGAAAGCAAAATTCACTCAAACTTGCCAGAGTGAATATCCCAGGAACGAAGGTTATTGATTTTAAATCATTATATTCTACTCTTTCCCCCAGCAGATACCAAAGCTGCATATATTAACACCATAAAATACATTTAAAAATAACTGAACAGTCAAACTAAAGCTGTTACCACTGATTGATAAATGTACTTTTGTCTTGGCTATAGTCAGTTAGTCCTAATCCAGCCCATGAGTGATATGAAGTACCAGTTTCAGACATCTGCAACCTACTTGGAGTCATTACAAATTGTGAGAAAAAACTGAGTGTCATCAGCATATTGATAGTATAGATTAAAAGGGAATCTACACCAGTGGCTACAAACAGATGTTTAAAAACTGTAGGTGACAGAACAGAACCCTAAGAAACCCCACAGCCAAAGGCCATGGAGTGAGGAGTCTCTTGTCATCACCTTCTGAGGGGGGAAGCCTCCAGAAAGGATGAGAACCACTAAAAGGCAATGCCTCCAACACCCAATCCAAAAAGACAACCCAGAAGGATGCCATCATACCACTGAGAACAGGACTGAATTAAAGCCTTTGTACTTTGTAGGCCATAGTGGTAGGTCCTCAACATAGATATTTATATACATCAATTTCTTAAGTCAGTATTTTAATAATATATTGTTTGGTCTCATCTCATTCCTGTTGCTCACACATTGCATATGAGAGAGACTGTGCATATGAGAGAGACAGAATTAAAGCAATTTATTGTTCTTATGACATGAAAAAAGTAATAGCATACTACTGAAGGGAAGAGTTGATACCTGATTTTCCATAGTCATGGAAAGAGCCCCAGTAGTTATTCTTAAAGGGATAAAGCATAAGCATAACAACCACAAGGTAAGAACAAAGACCAAGGACACCTTCCCTTCCAATGTTTTTCCCCCAAAGGAATGTCTTACGTTCATTTACTGTCCATTAGCAATCATCTAACACACTTGGGCCCAATAAGAACTTTGAAAAGAGGAAAGATGCTACATCTTCTTGTGGTCCAGTGGTATCATGCCTAGCAGAAGAGAGGCATTAGCCACAACATTAAGCAATCCCACTTTTGAAGAATTTATTAGCAAGGATGGGTCACATATCAACCACATATCAACCCTGGCCAACCAAAGATGAAAATAACAAGCTGTAGTCAAAATCATCAAGACTTTGTTGTGTGCCTCCAAGTCACCGAATTATGGCAACCTTCAGGAGAACCTACCATAGGGTTTTCTGAAGCTGAGAGTGTGTGATACACACACAGTGGATTTCCATGGCCTAGCGGCGAATTAAACCTGGTCTCTAGGGTTATAGTCCAATGTTCAAACCGCTACACTGTGCTAGCTCATGGAACAGATGCTACTTATAAAAACAGCCCAATGATTATATGTTCACAGCCACAAAATACTATGGGTAAAAACCGGGGGAGATGGTTGTCGTTGTCTGTCTTCAAGTCATTTCCAACTTACGACAATCCAAAGGCAAACGCATTTTCTGGGGCTGAGAGTGTGTGCCATGCACAAGGTCACCCAGTGGGAATGGGGAATTGAATCCTGGTCTCCAGGATGATAGTCCAACACTGAAATCACTACATCATGCTGACTCTTGAGAGACATGGTACATAAAAGGATGTCCCCTGAAAAGAGACATAGCTGATCATTTTGAACATGAGTGCCTCACACTATCATCTTTCCCTGAAAGTCCCACTGATACTGAATAATGAATATTCACCTCTCACACATTCATTGCTGGAGATGGTGAAAAGACCAGTTTGATCCTGGGGATGAAATTACTTTGAAAGATTATGATCAGTTTACTTCTTGGATAGCTAGTCACTGCTACGGTAGGAATTTTACAAAACAGTTCCTCCTTTCTCAGAAACAACCAGTATCTCTTCATTACTCAAAAAAATACAGCAAAAAGACTGTTTGTTAAGCACAACTATAATGTAATGCGATTGTTATTTACTGAGCAAAGAAATTAATTGCAAGCTACTAGTAAGTCCGAGACCCCTCCCTAAACTCAAACCCCAGGATTCCACAAAATGTTAAAAGTGGAATAATAGTACTATAACAGTCTAGTGCGGAAATCGCCTAATTCAAAGTAAGCGTTTCGATTTATCTAAAATGCAAATCCCAATGCGGTAATCTTTTTGGAGATAGCGTTCGAAGAACTTAGGAAAGCGTCGAGAAGGGGGAGAAATCCTCTACGCTTTTTCAGGAATTGGCAATTCCCCCTTGTTCCCTTACTAAAGTTCAGGGTTTTCACGGAAGGATTTGGATACCTGTGGTGAACTTTTATCGATCCGCTCTGTTGTTGCTTTGAGAATTGCGGCTTTGCCAGGTGACCTACTTCCGGATGACTCCTGCCTTTCGGAATGGAAATCTCCGAGCCTGGCGATGCGTTCAGCCGAGGAAAGGAAGGGCGTTTGAGGTCTCTTTTCCCACCGTTTCAAAGGTGTGTCCCTCTTCCACGCTTTCGTAGAACACGATCGGTGGCTTTTCGGATCCGGCCCGCTTGCTGGGTACAGAGAGACGCTGTCTTCCTTGCCCAGCTAGCCTTTGGCGCACAGAGTCTAGCAGCCCCAAAGGACGGAAAGCCCTCCTTGTTGAACGGAATTGTTTTTCAGTGCCCATCGATTCTGTCGTATCGTTTAAAAAAACCCGCTTCTGAGTAACTGAGTATGTATCTTTAGCTCTCAGAGGTCAGAGGGACTTCCTCCCGAGTAAACAGATACAGGATCGCAGCCTAACTCCCTGTAATAGGGACATAGAAACACGCACGTGCGTACAAAGGAAAGTTGCTGCGTCTAAGTTCTGCTGTTTCCAGAACATTTGGTTAAGGACAAGGTTCTGCAACAAGAAGTGGGTTTTCAGTGATATCAATGACTTCCCAGTTTGAAAACGGAAATGGCAGCCTGAACTGCATGAATTAAAGGGAGAATGCTCTACCGACACAAAATAAATAAATGCTTCCTCCTACTAAATAAATAATCCACCCCTTTAAGGTTGCTGTAGGAAAAGCTGAATGAAAAGTGAGGGGTGGAAGGGCCCTGAGAAAATGAACTTTGGAGAACGCAGAGAATTTGATAAAGGGAGAATTGTTTCCTTCCAACAGCAGTCTATTGATGGGGGAAGGACATGGTGGTGTCTCCTGCTGGATCTGTTGTTATGATGTGGGACATAACCTCTAACATTTCACAGATGAATACTGGGATGCACGTGGCTAAGCAACATCAGAGTGTGGTCAAGATGTCAGAAGTGATTAGTAAAGAAGGACCCATAAGCTAGAAGAGGCTGCAGTATTTGCCTTTGCCTAGTCTGTATTGACAAGGAAAATTCTGTCCCTTCCTGCACAGCTTATTGAGTGCCCATTGATTTGGCACCTTGATGTCTCTTTGTAGCATTAGAAGTAGGTTTCGGACAAAGGAGGAAAGTGAGAACAGGAGAGAGAAACTGAACTAGTGTCAGGCTGCATTTGGATATGCCCCACACATACCCTCCAAGTGTCCAGATTAATCCTCTGTCATCATAATTTTTTCAGATGCTTCTAAAATGTCCCATTCTCTGCTCTCAAAGTACTGTGGTGGAAATTGTTAATGGGCATTTTTTAGTACTCTCACTAAATGGCAGAGTTCTTTGAAGAAAGCCATCATAGTTAAGCTGGAATCCATAGGTTTGTAGTGCAGATAGTTTCAGTGGGTGCTTGTGGAATGTGGATGCAAAGAATCATTAATATATAGATAGATAAACATTTGAGCACCATGTTGTGATCCTAATATATGGCATTAACTTCTAAAGTGGGAAAGGACCTTTGGTGCTCCATATGTTTTGATCTGCAACTCCAATTATACTGCCCGTTAGACATGCTAGTAGTATTTAAAGAACCGTGTAGTCTGTTTTAGAATAAAAAGGCATATAGGAATCCAATAACCTATCAATTGGAAGATAGGAACAGAATTCAAAAGGAGTTTGATAAACTAGAAAAGTGGGCTGAATTAATAAAATGAAATTCAGCAAAGAGAAATGCCAAATTCTAATTTAGACCACAAAACAGCCACAAATGCACCAGTATGGGATGGGGGATGCTTACTGCATATAAAAAAGAATTTAGGATTGCTGATCATAAGTTGGACATGAACCAGCAGTACGATGCTGCAGCAAAGAAGGTGAATACTGTCTTAACTTGCATTAATAGAAGCATAGTTTCCAAACTGAGGGAAGTAATAGTTCCCATATTCTGTGGTGGTGAGACCATTTCTGCTATACAGTATTGAGTCCTGGGCACTTCATTTTAAGGATATAGACAAGTTGGAGTGAGTTCAAAGGAAGGCAACAAGGATGATATGATATATGAACAAAATATACGAGGAGAGGCTGAAGGAGCTGGGCATGTTCAGCTTGGTGAAGAGATTGAGGAGTGACATGAACACAATCTTTAAATACCTTAAGGGCTGCCACAAAGAGGAAGCTATAGGCTTGTTCTCTGCTGTCTCAGAGGTTAGAACTAGCTCTGTTCATTGTAAGTTACAGGAAAATAGATTTTGGTTTAACATTAAAAGGAACTTCTTGACAGTTCTGTAATGGAACTAATTACCTAGAGAGGTGGTGAGGACAGAAGCTGGACAGCTACTTGTTAGGGATGCTTTAGCTAGAGATCCTGCATTGAGCAGGGGGTTGGACCTGATGGCCCATGAGGCCCCTTCCAACTCAGGCCATTTTCACACTACGCTTTTATAATACTGTTATTCTACTTTCAACAACCTGTGGAATCCTGGGGTTTGTAGTTTGCTGAGGCCAAAGAGCTCTCTGGCTGAGAATTCTAAATGCCCCTCCCTAAACTGCAAACCCTAGGATTCCATAGGATATTGAAAGTGAAATAATAGCACTATAACAGTATAATATGGAGATGGCCTATGATTCTACAATTCTATTAGTCTCTTTGGGACTAACTGGTTTATTCTGCCCCAAACATTTGTGAACTCCAGTCCACTTCATCAAATGCAGCAATCATCAGGCATTAACCATGCCGTCCAAGGCTTCTAGGAACTGATTTCTAAAAAACATGTGGAAAGTCAATAGTATGCCCACCCCTGTTTATAAAAGCGAGCTACCCTGGGAGCTGAAACTGGTTAGTTTTCAAGCACTAGATGAAGCCATCCTTGTCAGCTTCCTAACACTTCCTGTGGTACCTTCAAATTCAACTGATTAAAAACAAGATTTGTCAAATGAAAAGCAACAGGCTACTATTGGAGAAACAATCTCATGCAAAGCTGGTTTTTGCCCAGGTGCTAAGGGGACACTTACCATTCTGTTGGATTGCACAACTTATCTGCAGTTTGTGGAGTAAAATTCTCCTCACTACATAAGGACATGGGATAGATGTTCTGTCTCTGATGAGATGGAGAGAAAGACATGCTTCCTGCTTCATCTGCTATCTCAGTGGCACCTAAAGTTGCTCTAACAGGAGGGCACCGGGGAGCACATGTGTTAGAGTGGCTGCTTTCCAGGTGTAGAAATCAGTGAGGGGAAAAAGCTAGCATTGAAAGGCGAAAGGAGTATGGACAGAGGTACTGATTTTGAACTTGTGTTCAATAAGGACACTATTGGAGTACACACTTATGCAGTTTACAGATGGACAATGAGAGATAATGGAACTGCACCTATCTTAGTATCGATGCTGTCACAGCCCTGCTTCTCCTTTGTCTGTGGTTGAGCAAGAGGGAATACCTGTAGAAGGGTTTCTCCTGTGCATTGTTAGGCTCCCCTGTGATTTTAGCCCCCATGCAGTCTGGTTTCTGAATCACAGGAAGGACCTATACTCATGAAGCTGGCTTACTTCCACAGACATTCTGTGACCCTGCTTTCATTTGCCTTAATATTATACACCCAGTCATGGCTAATAAGCATACAGGGTGAAAGGCAAATAAAAGAACAAAGATTTAGGAAAGCTATTGAAAGATATACATCCTGATTGACGCAATGCTCTTACTATTTGATGTTATATCAAAAGCAGGCCAGCTTCAATTCCACCTACATCTAAATCCATAAAGTTTCATTATTCTACAATTATACTATCTGATATAATCACATAATTAATAATTTCCATAAATAGAGCTGAATATATGCAGTGCATTTACAAACAGAACAGAGAGAAAGTATAAGTGACTACACAAAGATTAAAGAATACTTGAGGAGAGTGAGAAAACTTTAGTTTGTGGACCATAAGGAAAATCTACAAAGTCACTGAAGTTCAGAAGGCTGCTGTAAATATGCTAGGATCCTAATACTATCTGGTTATTAGTTTAATATAATTTACCAGTAGTGCTGTGAGAGCATATGGGAGCATATTGCAATCCACAAAGGACAAGCTTCTGCCCCAAACACCTCCAGCCTGTTTCCAGTCTCTCTCACCTCAGTTTCTCTGCATTTCACAGTATGAATTGGCTGATTTATGCCTGATTTAATTATGCCCAATTGGCTGATGTATGCCTAATTGTGTTGCATTTCTCAGCTAAGCCATTGCATTTTTCAGCTGAATACTGTTGGCTTCTTGTTGACCTGGGATTATTAGGGTGAGCACTTGCACAGTGCAGAAAAACAGCTAGTTTTTCACATACCTGAGTAAATACTAAAAACTTGGGACAGAGCATGGGAAATCATGAATCCTGCTTTCTCTCCATTTTTCCGTCTGCTGTTTGTCTTCAGCAAACTGTCTTGTATATTGTAGCATTTGGAGGATGTTCACAAGGCTGAAAATATGTGATAAAATGACTCCAAAGGTCACTTTTCCTAACATCTAGGGACTCACTTCAGATGTTACAAAATATTTGGTATTCTGCTTCACATCATTGTCATAATCAGCACCAACACAACAGCAACACTAGTAATAACAAGAAGCAAAACATAATATGCCAGACATAACTGTGGTTAAGAAAAAGAAAGCTTGGACTATAGATCTGGCATCCCATGAGAAAGCAAAATCAAGGGAAAAACGGGGGAAAGATTATGAAATATCAAGACCTACAAATTCACATTTAACACCTTAGGGGAAAAGGAAGCATCTGTAGTTGCAGTGGTAAAAGGTGCTCTTGGAGCAATTATATACAAAACATCTGAATGTAATTGCCACTGATAAGGTCACAATAGCACAGTTACAAAAAAGTAACACTACTTGCCACATTATCCAATGATAACTCATTGATTCCTAGATTCTTGGATAGAATATGAATCACTAATGGTATAAAACTCCAGTTACTAACACCTGGTAGACTGAGAAATCATTGATTATAGTGAAGACTATGATGATGGCAATTATGATGATTGTGATGCTAACAATAAGAGGAATAATAATAATAATAATAATAATAATAATAATAATAATAATAATAATAATTAATTTATTTCTATCCCTCGTCTCCACATGGATCGAGGCGGCGAACAACATTAAATACATTAATACATTAAAAAACATTTAAAAAACATACCCAATCCTCCCCACCCACCAATCCACCTAAAACCAACCCCCTAAAACACACAACAATCAATCAACTGTTGAAAGAACAGCAAGACAATTGATGGGAGGCGATGGAAATGCTAGTCTTGGAAGGCCTGTCAGAAGAGATCAGTCTTGACTGCTCTTTTAAAGCAGTCAAGACTGGTAATGTGCCGGGTCTCCTCCGGCAGGCCATTCCATAACTTGGGAGCGATAGAAGAGAAGGTCCTCTGGGTAGCCGCAGCCAGCCTAGTTCTGACTGGCTGCAGTAAATTCCTCCCAGAGGACCTTAGTTATTAATAAAAGTAATACAGGAATCTAGATTTGTCACACATGCAGAAGTCCTGAAAGTATACATCCAACTAATAATGTTTAATGATAATAGTCTATTATAATAGTTTATTGTGAGCAAACTAATATTTGTCACCTTACTTAA
This sequence comes from Ctenosaura bakeri, assembly GCA_948474755.1. Taxonomy (NCBI): domain Eukaryota; kingdom Metazoa; phylum Chordata; class Lepidosauria; order Squamata; family Iguanidae; genus Ctenosaura; species Ctenosaura bakeri. Next base: position 452,754 of record CAOLHI010000230.1, on the reverse strand, counting down.
ATGCTAAGAGTCAGTGTAGTGTAGTGGTTTAAGTGTTGGGCAAGGACACTGGGAGACCAGGGTTTAAAGAGCTGGACATGGAAACCTACTGGGTGGTCTTGACCAAGTCATACTCTCAGTCTTAGAGGAAGGCAAGAGCAAATCCCCTCTGAACAAATTCCAGGAAGAATACCCCATAATATATTTGCTTTAGGGTTACCATAAGTCAGAAATGACTTGAATGCATGAAACCACAGTAATAAAAAGCTATGTCTTGTCAGCTTCATACATCCTCTGAGCTACATGCAAATGTAAATCTTCATTTTGTTCATTTTGATTTCAGATGCTATTCAACAACTTGCCTGGTCTTATTTGGATTGCTACATGCTTGTGGAACAGCTGCAGTTCCAGACATTAAGCCAAACATTGTTCTCATGTTGGCTGATGATCTGGGGATTGGAGATGTAGGCTGCTACGGTAACAACACTATTAGGTAAAATTTTCTGAGTTTACCTTCCTATTGGTTCAAGGTAGTTATATGCTGTGATAATGGGGCTTCCCATTATCTAGACTTAGCTAAAGGGGGACACTTCCCTCTTCAGGTAAACCAAGGGTTAATGAGGCGTTGGGATTAGATTACATTTTACTGTGGGTCAGCATCACAGGTCACAGGGTGAGAACTGACCATTCAAAAGGTAAGAGCTGAGCATCTTCAGGATGCTTCGAGATGCTTCCAAGGAGAAGTTATAAAACTTCTTAGAGGCCATGTGACCAGAGAGAGAGAACAAAGGGACAACAAAGAGATAACAAAGGAACCTCCTGGATGGGGGGTTCTGTGCCAGTAGCAGGCTGTAGGCCTAGCCTCGCCTCCTGGCTTCTTCCTCATAGAACATCTAAGCCTAGGAACATCTGTGAGTACTAGAAATAGTTATCTAGTGGCATTAGGGATTTTTCTGTTATTTTGGAGCTGGCTGATCTAAAGAATGTGTGCTTTTATATCTGTTCTTTTGTAACTACTTGTAACTAAGCGTGCCTGGGAGGGAGGAGCCTCCCATGTGTGTTATTTGCCTTGTTCATGTGCATGCCTTTAATAAATACTTTCTGTAAAACCCTGTTTCTCTTCTTCCCACACCAACGCTAGATAGCCTGGGGGGTGGAGGGAAGGAAGATCCTTAAGCTTAGGGATTGACATGTCTGGACAGCATCCCACTGTGCTGTCCAAGTGTCCAGAATTCAGTAGGTGGTGGCAGCGAAGATTAATTAACAGCTAAAATTAATAACAGGCTGGAATTCTACATCCCAGTATCACCTGGTGACATTCCAGCATCACATATGCTTTAACAATTAAAATGAGAAAAAGATTCCTAAGAGCCTTTGATCCATCTGACTTTTAAATTTATCTCATTATGACTTATACTTCTTACATTAATCATTATGATCAATTAACAACAAAGCAGAGATCCTATCAAAAACCAAACAACATCTTAATATAAATTAGAATCATAGAATCATAGAAATGTAGAGTTGGAAGAGACCACACGGGCCAACCAGTCCAACCCCCTGCCATGCAGAAAAACCCTCAAAGCACTCCCGACAGATGGCCATCTAGCCGCTGCTTAAAAACCTCCAAGGAAGGAGACTCCACTACACTCCAAGGTAGCATATTCCACTGCTGGACAGCCCTGACCGTCAGGAAGTTCTTCTTGAGGTTCAGGTGGAATCTCCTTTCCTGCAGCTTGAATCCATTGCTCCTTGTCCTGGTCTCTGGAGCAGCTGAAAACAAGCCCTCTCCCTCCTCTACATGGCATCCCTTCAAATATTTAAACATGGCTATCATGTCCCCTCTTAACCTTCTCTTCTGCAGACTAAACATACCCAGCTCTCTAAGTCTGTCCTCATAGGACATGGCTTCCCAGCCCCTCACCGTTTTGGCCGCCCTCCTCTGGACTTGCTCCAGCTTGACCATGTCCTTCTTGAATTGGGGTGCCCAGAACTGGACACAGTATTCAAGATGAGGTCTAACCAAAGCAGAGTAGAGTGGTACCAGTACCTCCCTCGATCTAGACACCATACTCCTATTGATGCAACTGAGAATTGCATTGGCTTTCTTGGCTGCCGCATCACACTGCTGACTCATGTTCAGCTTGTGGTCTATGCAGACTCCTAGATCCCTTTCACATGTACTGCTATCCAGCCACGTGTCCCCCATCCTATATTTCTGTATTCCATTTTTTCCTACCTAAGTGTAGGACCTTACATTTCTCTCTGTTGAATTTCATTTTGTTAGCTTTGGCCCACCTCTCCAATCTGTCCAGGTCATTTTGAATTTTGATCCTGTCCTCTAGCATATTAGCAACCCCTCCCAATTTGGTGTCATCTGCAAATTTGATGAGCATGCCCTCTATTCCTTCATCCAAGACATTGATAAAAATATTGAACAGCACTGGGCCCAGGACAAAACCCTGTGGCACCTCGCTAGTCACTTCTTTCCAGGATGAAAAGCAGCCATTTGTGATCACCCTTTGGGTTCGGTCAGTCAACCAATTACAAATCCAACTAACAGTAGCCCTGTCTAGCCCACATTTTACTAGCTTCTTTGCAAGAATTGTCGTATACTACCTCCAACTGTTGGCACATCTATTTTTTCCCCTCTCCTGCTATAACCATTGTCTTAAAGCATGTTAACCAGATCTGGACTTCAAGACAAAGATTTCCTATTTTGCATTTAAGAAATCTTGTATTATCAGTATTGCTATTTGGTGTGTGAATACATGACTTTCCTTGGTTATTTAGGCCCCTTCTGAGCAATCTTTGAATGTGATGTTCTGATCACTAGATGTTTGTATTGTACCATCTCACACACTACAACTAAAACCTGCTCAGCTCTCCTGTCTTCTCTCTTTTCTGCCCTGTTTATGCAACTTCAGGCCCTCTAGAAGCACTTGATGCATATTGGGAAGGAGAGATCCAAATCATTCTCACAGTGCCTCTTTTTTGCTTCTTCTGTCATGAGAGAGCCATTATTAGAGGAACATTGCTTGGAAAACTAACCTTTCTGTACTATAACTCTCCAAATCCCTTAGCCCATGCGGCAAGTTGCCAACATGGCAGGGGATTCTGGGGGTGGTTTTCCCAAAAGTAACTTCTCCAACTTTTGTAGAGCAGCTGTGACAGAACTTCCCCGTGCCTTATGGAATTGACTTTCAAGATTGAACATCTTTGTTTGTCCACAGACATTTTCACCACATCTAGAGAGTAATTTCCTTTACATTCAGTGGTACCTGGGAAACCCTTTAAGGGACCAAAGGATTACTGCCTTGTAGATCCACTTTTCAGTCTAGTGAACGCTACAGGTGGACATACAAAAGTTCCCAGCCTGACTAGACTTTTATTCTTTCAAGGGCTGGAGCTATGTGCATAATTGAAAGACAGTTCTTGTCAAAAAAGGTATTATGTTGCAAATATGGATGTGGCCCTAGTCATCCCATTTCCTTTTCTTTTGGAATCACTTACACATAAGATGTCATTTGAAAACATTTCTTATTAGGCAAGTTATTAGGAGAAGAATTTGGTAGCTTATATGCATGTGACAGAGTGTTACGTCACTTTTGTGCTCTTGCAGATCATAATTTGCCACTTGTTTATATTAATATATTGTATTTTCATCTTAGGACTCCTAACATCGACCAGCTAGCAAAGGAAGGGGTGAAACTGACACAGCACATTGCAGCAGCTACACTTTGTACCCCAAGCAGAACAGCTTTCCTAACTGGAAGATATCCCATCAGATCAGGTGAGTATGTTTGGAATGTGTAGGTACACATACAACTGAATTAATATGAAGAGTTGAACAATGTAAGTATCCCTTATTGTTATTCTTTGCCTTGCAGTCATTTCTAACTTATGGCAACCCTAAAGTGAACCTATCACAGGGTTTTCTTGGCAAGATTTGTTCAGCGAGGGGTTGCTTTTGCCTTCCTGTGAGGCTGAGAGAGTGTGACTTGTTCAAAATCACCCAGTAGGTTTCCATGGCTGGTCAGAGATTCAAACCCTGGTCTCCAGGGTTGTAGTCCAATGCTGTAGTCCAACCACTACACCGTGCTGGGTCTCACTAACCCCTGTTGTTATCTCTTTAAAATAATGCATTTTGTTCTTCATGAAAAGCTGCATTGTCAGTCTGAACACTGTAAAGAACACAATAGGTGAACACTAATACATATATCCTCTGTATATTTATCTAATTTCTCTCTTTAGAGGTCATCTATCCCCACTGTTAGCTTAGACCTCTTTCCTTATTATGTAGGCTGCTAGAAAGTAGTCAAGTTAAGTTTTTGTTCTTTGCAGGATTTGGAGGAGGAATGGATGCTTAGTATTACAAAGTCTTGGTTTGAAACTTTGGTATTTCAGATTCTTTGGTAGAGAGCTGTAGCTCATCCCTTTGAAACTATTGTTCCCAGGTTGCCCTGAGAAGGAAGATTGAGAATTAAATCAGAATACTCTGGGAATACTTTCAGAAAAGTATGCTAGAACGCCTTAGTAGAGAATTCTAAGAACTACAGATCCTAGAAATCTCTAGGATGACACCATGACAGTTACAGTGGTATCAAACAGGTCTAATTTACTGCTGTTGCTGTCTGCTGTATAAATCGTGAATTAGACCAAACTCTACTGTCAGATCTTTTTGTGCCAGATCACCTTTCCATAGGAGTGGTAACACCTTGGGTGTGTTAGGGGAAGGATTTGTCTGTGCTTCCCTTCACACTGAGTGGAGAGCAAAAGTTAGTCAAGGAATTAGTCATGAGTAACTTGAGGTGGTGTTTTGTTTTTGTTTTTGTTTTCTGTCCAACCTGAAATCCACATTTATTTCTTTGGGGAAGGGAAAAATAACACTCACCAGACAGTTCTCAGTCACTTAATTATTTAATTACTTATTCAGTTTTTATCCTGTCTTTCTCCCAATATAGTATCCAAGGAGACTTGTTTTTAGAGAAGTTCTTGTGCAACTTGTTTTTCTCTCATTAATATTTATGCATAATAGGGATGAGGAACATATACATAAGCCTGTACATTGTCTTACTAACTGGCAACTACATAAAAATATATTTCACATTAAGGTTATTGAAATCAATGCAATGAATGTATACCAAGATCTACAGGAGATCATCCACACACAGAAAACTCATCATTAGCTAAGATTTTCTCCTTTCTCTTTTAGTGTGCTTTTCCTTTCATGTGCAGGACAAACCTATGCTTTGGCCCCTGTAACTTACACAGACTCCCCCCTCTCCCCACTACTGAAGTAAATGAAGAAACCTTGGGTGATAGACAAGTTCCCTGAGTGCACCAAGACTACACTGTGCATAAAGAGACCACTGGATGCATTTGCAAGGCGGGCTATTCATATGTCTTTTCAGAATGAGAACTGAAGTAGGAAATGATAACATGAAACTGAATTGTGTGGTGAACTGATATGGTTTTTCCTTGGTCAATGCAGGCATGGCGTCAAGCACCTCATATCGGGCATTGCAGTGGAATGCTGGCTCAGGAGGACTCCCTGTCAATGAAACCACTTTTGCTAAAGTACTGCATCAGCAAGGTTATGCCACAGGGCTTGTAGGTATGTAGATATTCTGTCCATTCACTTGATGATGTGGTAATGCTAGCAAAACAAACTTAGCACCTGTAATTAAATTATGATAATGCCTGAGAATTATTATGTGCAATAGACTCATACCATTTTGAGTGATGACCCTGTAATCAGTCTGTAATGTGGTAAGCATTTAAGTCACCCATAAACTAGGAAGTGTCTTAGCAACCGTGCCACTTTCATCTAGACGGCCTACTTGTTGTACTGATTTCTTTAAAATGGCTTTTGGAAGCAGAAGTAAAAAGGAGAGGAGAATTCAGAAATATCAGTTCATTAGATTTCTGCCTACAGGAAAATGGATAAAAAGGAGGAAGGGAGAAGGCAGAGAGAAAAGAAGAAGGAATGTAGCAGCACCCCTCTAAGGGATGAACTGACTCCAGCTCTAGGAAATCGTCTCTGAAATGAGTGATATGACCCTCCCTACACTATTTAGGATCAAATACTGATTGTGCAAAACTAGACGTTCAAGATTATTTGGGTTCTGTTTATTTTGTTTATTTTATTTTATTTTATTTTATTTTATTTTTGGCATTTGGGGCTGAGTTACGAGTCTTGCTGAATCAAGGACTACTACAGTTACCTGCTATTACTCTACATTGATGTCTAGCTAGCATAGAGGAAAGAAGGATGAGAAATAGGAAGTGCAACATTAACGATTTCCAGAGGAAACCTCATAGATAAAGGAGTAATTTTGATTTAAATAAATGCCCTGGAACAAATTAGTTCTACAAAAAATTTAAAAAATGAAAATAAAATCCCTCTTCTAGAATAAAATCTAAGCTATTTAGATTTTTTTTTAATGCAATCGGTTCAGACTTTCCCAAAATGCATTCATTTGTAGTATACAGAATGCAAAGCACAGAAATAATTATGGCCTGTTTTTACCTATCTCAGGTCTCACAGTAACTGAAATGTTGGCAAAAAAGAAAAAAAAAATTCAGAAGGTCATGGCTGTGTTGTGATATCTCCAGAAAGTTTTTAAAAAAAATTCTAGTGATGGTAGGGATGTGTGGGAAAGGTACATAACATTTAAACCAGGTATGGGAGCATACAAAGCCCAATCCATTGATACCAAGTGGTACTCTAAGGTCACGCCCAGAGGTCTTCAGTGGTCTTCTGCTGCCTATCAGGAATTACTGCAAATGGTTGAACTTGGGACTGTCATATTTTCTTCCTGTATATTTTTCTGTTCACAAATAAATCATGAATTTAGAGTGTGGTGTCTGTTCTTTTTCACATAAAAAAAGAATGCAAGTCTCCTAATTTACTGTTTTTAATTGTTTAGAGAACTTTCCACCACATCCCAGCTGTCTTTCAATATTGGAGTAAGATTTGAAGAAAATAGCTTTCAGTATCAGAGAAAAATAGTAGAGAGTGAAACTGTGGAGAGATGAGAGATGGCATATTTTTTGCATAAGGCAGGGGCGCTTTCTTTCAAGCAAATTTCATGTAATGCTTAAAAAAAAATTCAGATGTATGCATGTTCTTCCATGGGAACAAAGTAGGCACATAAATACATGAGGCTGTGTTACAATGTTTCTTTTGCCCTTGGTCTGTAGTACCTGTGGGCATTTTTGCAAATCCTTTTTAGGCTTATTAATTTGACTATATGCTTATAGCAAGGAATCATTGTTAGGTCAATAGACAGAACGTTAGGAGTGTGTGATGTGGTTCCAGAACCTGTGTCATGGACTTAGGTAAGTTACTGACTCTCAGACTTGTATGCAACAGTGCCTGTCCCTCTTCCGTGCATCTAAAACACCTGACTTGTACAAAAGGATTTATTTAGGAAGTAAAGAAATCTGGCATCTATTGCTCTGTCAATATTACATAAAATGTGCATTTAAGAAAGTGCCTTACAAATGTAACTACAGTCACCTATTGTGGTACCTAATGACATTCTGGCAAGTGAATTTCCAATTGATATTATTAGATAATACTATTTCCATCCTGGTGAAATAAGCTTGAACTTAAGAAGTACTGGTCTTCCATTCCGCTTCCCCCACACACACACACACACCACTGTTTGCTTAGTGTATGTTCTTTATGGTACAGCATACTTTTGGAAAGCAAACTGGGGCCACAGGTCACAAAACAGTTATTGGGTCTGTATATGGCCCATAGGCAGCACTTGCCACACCCTTGTCATAGAGGAATAGCCTGAGACATGTTTCAGGTTGGTGTGGAAACTGTCTTTTGAGCATCTGACCACTGGCGAGGAATTTATAGTTCTCCAGATATTGTTGGACTGAAACTGCAACTCCCACCAGCCCTTCATGGCCAATAATAAGGAATGTTGAGAGCTGTAGTCCAAAAACATCCAGGCAGCCACACATTCCCTATCCCTGTATTGAACAATCAATTGCTAAGAAAACATTACCGAGACAGTATAAAAACACGCGGGGGGGGAGGGGTAGAAGGTAAACAGTCTCCACTAACACTGCTGTGATGCTTTACATCTATAGAAAACACACCTATTCTATCTTCTACATGGCATCCCTTCAGATCTTTAAATATGGTTATCACGTCACCCTTCCATCTCCACTTCACAGTTGGGCAGTCCCATTTACTTCCATGGTGCTTCAAAGAAGATGCTGAAAATACTATTTCCCCCAGTTGCTTTTAAGTTTTTGTTATGGAAAGGAAAAGTCTAGCCTTAAAAATGACAATCTGTTTTCTTTGATTTCCAGGGAAGTGGCATCAAGGTGTAAACTGTGACTCTGTCAATGATCATTGTCATCATCCTCTAAATCATGGCTTTGATTATTTTTATGGCATGCCTTTCACTCTTATCAAGAACTGCCAAGACAACAGACCTACAGAGCTGGATGCTGCCTTTCAAGCTAAACTGTGGTTTTATACTCAACTCATTGCCATAGCCATCTTCACGGTTTTTGCAGGGAAACTGACAGGGCTGATCTCTCTTACTTGGAAGGCATCTATCTGCTTGGCCTTGCTTGGATTTCTGTTTTTTGCTTCCTGGTACTCCAGTTATGGTTTTGTGAAATACTGGAACTGTATCTTGATGCGCAACTATGACATTACAGAACAACCAATGAAGCTGGAAAGAACAGCTTCTCTCATACTAAGAGAAGCAGTTTCATTTATTCAGAGGTAATTAATCCATTTCCTGAAATATCAAAATTGTAAAACCAACATCATTTATTAAATGTGACTAAAATTCTGATTTTTTTTTCCTTTAAAGCAATCAACACAGGCCATTCCTTCTCTTTGTTTCTTTTCTACACGTCCACACACCTCTGTTTACCACAGAAAAATTTCTTGGAAAAAGTCAGCATGGTATATATGGAGATAATGTAGAAGAAATGGACTGGATGGTTGGTGAGTTAGATTTCTTTAAAAAAAAACCAACTCTCTTGTCCTTAAACAAACCTTGGTCATTCCGTAAGACAAGGCATGGCTAGAGCACTATTAACATGCCATAACTTAATTTTCCGGCATGTGACTGTCTTGAACGTTTGACTCATTTCTGGAGGCTAATAATTCACAGAATGGGTAACAAGGATCTACTGTTTCTGGTAGAAAGGTACCAAGATGGAAATTTTGACTCTATTAGTGATCATTGGAATCATCCTCTAAATCATGGCTCAACATTTTTATGGCATGCCCAAAACATAGGATAATGGCTAATGCATTATTCTGTCCTGTCTCAAAGCTGCAGTTTGTTACTTTTACAGAGCTGAAGGAATATGATAAGGAAAAACATCACTGCATTAATTAGTATGCTCTGTACCATTTGATGTCTTGCCTTCATAGTAAATCTGTTGATGGTTATTTCTTTACTGTGTAGGCCAGATTCTGGATGCTATTGACAAGGAAGGACTGAGAAACAACACACTTGTTTATTTTGCCTCAGACCATGGAGGACATCTGGAAGCTCGAGAAGGTGCAGTCCAGATGGGTGGTTGGAATGGCATATATAAAGGTAACCCACATGGAAATACAGCTGTTAGTCCATCTAGAACAGGGATGGAAATGATGTGACCTCCATATGTTGCTGGATTGTAACTCCCAGAATTCCTTAGACTTTGCTGTGCTGGTTAGGGCTCCTGGAAGCTGCAGTTCGATAGCATCTGGGTGTGTGATTCCCACTTTGGTCTAGAATTTTAGAATACATTCTTGTTTGGGTTCCATTCCACGAATAGGTAAGTGTGTGTACCTTATGGTGTATGGGAGCATTACACATTGTTTGTTTTAATGACATTCTGTATATATGCATCTATTGTTACATTTTATGATATACTTCGGAGATATATATAATGCATACACATGGTATTTGTATTTTTTTTAACACTGTGAGCCAGTAATTGATGTTCTCTTTGCTTATATAGATGAATAAAGGAGTTACAGTATAATCTGAAACCATATGAAAACAGGATTATTGGGAATTAAACTAATTTAATGCTACTGATTTTGGGCACTTATGCAAGTATTTTATGAATTATTCAGCTGTTGTATTAGTAGGAATGTTAAATCCTCTGTCTTTGTTTTCATATTCTTTGAGGTTTTTGATTTCCCCCCCTTCAGGAATAAAAATAAAATAAAAAAAATAAAAATTTCACCAACAGAATAAAGCCCACTGTATGAGTTGTGTGCTCCTTTACCTGCCTTGAGACCACATTGTGAAAAGGAAAGTATAAATTTTAAAAATATATACTGTTCTTGATTTCAATAGTCTCTCAAACAGGGCTGGGCATCTTGTGGGCCTCCATATGTTGGACTGGAACTGCCATTTCCATCGCTCCCAGCTGGCATAGCCTCTGGAGAGAGATTATGTTAGAGCCATAGGTTTTCCACCCCGCTCTAAAACGGAAAAGAACTGTACTTATCTACTAATATATAAAAGTCAAAGTTTGTTTGTGTGTGCCAGATAAAGACCTCATATGATTGACTGTGTCAGGTGAAGACCTCATGTGATTGGCTGCCTAAGAAGATTCTATGGAATCCTGGGGTTTGCAGTTTAGGGTGGGGCCTTTAGAATTCTCAGCCAGAGAGTTCTTGGGCCTCAGTCAACTATGTCTGTCTTGAATAGGCTGGTTGCCATGGAGATGAGGCTTAGCAGCAAGGAGAAGGGCAGTGTATTCCCTCAGGAACCCAACCTCTGCATGTTAATAATGCTGAATACAGATTGGATAGGGGAATATGGGGAAGAGTTACAGGTACTAGTTTGGGGAATTAGAGACACAGGATCTCAAATCTTTCTAACGAGTATTACCAATGAGAAAATAAAATCCTGGGCAACGCCAGGTATATATTCTAGTCTTGAATACAATTATATTCAAAATATTGAATATAACATGTAATTATTATTTAAAGCAGTTAATGCCACTATTCTCACTAGAAGGCAAAATGACTAAACTGAGGCTATCAAACTTTAGAATTAGCATCAGATGGTGTGAGCCATTAGAAAAGACAATAAAACTTGGTAAAGTTGAAGATGGTCGAAGAAGAGGAGGACCATATTACAGGAGAATAGACTCAGTCAAGGAAGCCACAGCTCTGAATTTGCAAAACCTGAACAGCGTTGTTGATGGCCAAAGCTCCTGAAGGTCTTTTTGTTCATAGGGTCGCCATAAGTCCAAGCTCACATAACAACAACTAAGAGAAAAAAATGCCACTATAGACTCTTTTAGAATTAGTTGCTTTCATAAATTCTCATTTTCTGTCTCAGGTAGGTAGACAAACCCTTAACTAGGTTCTCACAGACTTCTAAAGTCCATCTCTGTATTACCAAATGTTTCAGAATATGAACTGTCCCTTGGAGAAATTCATATTAATGCATGAATGAGAAGCTGTGGGTTTTCTCCTGATCAGATGCTTCTAAACATAATGTTTCGGTCCCTCACCAGGCACCCTATCTGTCTGTCATGCACATCTTGCAAAAATATGAGATGGGGTGTTCCAATTATAAAATTATTTATTCTTTGCAGCTGCACTTCTTGTAATGTTTGCTCTCTGAAGTGTACTTATAGAACTGAGCCTAAGGGAAAAATGCAATGAGATTACCAGCCATCTGTAATTCTGCACGGAACTTCAAGTCGGTTTAAGTCAACTTGTCTGTTTTCATAATGGTCACATTTGACTTGTATTCCCAATTTAGGGGGCAAAGGCATGGGAGGCTGGGAAGGAGGAATCCGTGTGCCAGGCATATTTAGATGGCCTGGAATGCTCCCTGCTAACACTGTTGTGGATGAACCAACAAGCCTTATGGATATTTATCCCACCATCATTCATTTAGCTGGAGGAGTTTTGCCTCAGGACAGGTACAGAACTTATGTTCTTTCTAATACCGTGAGAAATACACCTTGAGATATATAAAATTCCTTGTGCAATATATACGTAACTGGAAAACTGTGCATTTTGTTAAGCAGAGTAGCTTTCTGTTCCACTCAGGTATCCTTCATTTTATTCAAGAATGTCCTGTCTTCCTGACTTGTTTTGTTTGTTTTCTATGAACTAGTATTCTTGCTTTGTTTGCTTTCTATGAACTAGTAGTCTTGCGCAAGGTCCAGGCATCTTGCCTTAAGTAACACTTCCTGTAGTAAGAAAGTTGCAGCTTTTTACTCTCTTACAACCATCCAAGCTGAAAAACTAAATTCCTAGCCCATGCGTAGTACCTCTCCTGTGATTGTCAGTGTTTTGTGGGATTTAGCTGCCTTAGAATCATAAGCACCTCTTCTACAGTGTCTGTGATGTCATTGGTTGTTCCTTCCTCTGTGTCCTTTTGGTGATCTCTAGGAATGTTTCCTTAGGTGGGAAGAATTGTTAGGGGAGTCTGGCTTCTCCCCTCATGTAAAACTGAAGCACAAGCATGCTCACACAACACCCTTTTCAAATGTTTTTGGAAATGTCAAATGCTTTGCTTCCAGCCACATCTTTCATTGTGCAGTCATTCTGCTTCAATCTTTAAATGTGAACAATGGTGGGTTCCAAATAACACTGTCTTCAGTTTATATCCCCCGTGTGCTTTCCCACCACTAGTTCGTTCTGTCTGTCTGTCTGTCCCACAAAAAAAGTACCTTGTGATTGTAAAAACTAGCACTATCCATCCGGAAACACCCTAAGAAAACTGTCTGTGGTGTCTGAGCTTCTGGAAGTGTTCTGCTTGACTTATTTTTTAAAAAAAGATTGGTTTTGTGTTTATTCATTTTCTATGAATGTGTCTCCCATGGTTCTGTATTATTTAACCATGTACTGGAGTGTTATTGGGATTTAGTAATTTTTTTAAATTAAACTTTTGCAGGCAGTTAAAGCATTGGTTTGACTGCATGTCATTCACAAGAAAGCATCACTTATTTACTTACTCTTCTTCTTCTCAATATTTCACTTGATGACTTCTCCATTCTGCCTAATTACAGAGTAATTGATGGAAAGAATATGTGGCCTTTACTACAACAAAAAGTCAAGCACTCAGAACATGAATTCATGTTTCATTACTGTGGATCATACTTGCATGCAGTTCGCTGGCATCAGAAAGACAGTGAGTACAAAGCCTCCTGTATGGGAGAAGCTTCCTTCCTTAATAACCAGGGCCCAACCAGGTTAGTACTTGGATGGAAAACCACCACCAGGGAGTACCAGTGATCTCCAGGTAGGGCTGGGAAAGAACTCTTCTTGAAACCCTAGAGAAGTGTTGCTGCCAGTTAGAGCTGCCGGTGCTGGCCTAGATGGACCAGTGGTCTGACTTCATATAAGGCAACTTTCTGTGTTTGGAAAATTGGCCAAATGGCCAGAAGGAACGTGAAGGGAATACATTATATCGCATACAAAGGGCTTTTGGAGAGTTGTTTGTGTGCATGTCATGACATTGGCAAGGAATTTTATCCAGATTTTTTAATGAAATCTAGTCTTTGGGGAAGATTGTCATATCCCATCAGTTTCATAATTACTGTATCAGGGATTGTTGTTTTGTTTTCTCCTACCAGCTGCTGCTTTATGGAAGGCTCATTATGTGACACCAATATTCCATCCCAAAGATGTTGGAGCTTGTTATGAGAATCATATTTGTCCATGTTATGGGGAAGGTGTAACTTATCATGACCCGCCTTTGCTCTTCGATTTGTCAAGAGACCCATCAGAGACAGTGCCTCTGTCAGCAGATACGGAACCACTGTTTCACACAGTCGTAAAACAAATTGAGAAAGCTGTGGAGGAGCACCGGAGGACCCTCACTGCTGTCCCACAGCAGCTGTCTCTCTACAACATTATGTGGAAACCATGGCTGCAGCCTTGCTGTGGGATGTTCCCATTGTGCTGGTGTGATAAAGAAAGTGCCAGTGCACCTTCAGTTAATGTGGGCTAATCAAAGCATCCAGCTGCAATAAATGCCAACCAATATAGTGAAAATGGACTCTGAAGATTCTCAAAAGGGGTAAAATAGGATATAAAAAAGCATCTGTGAGATGATAGTTGATATACCATTTTCGCATTGTCCTGGGCATGCTATGGTCCAGCAAAACTGAGCCAATACGTACACTTCATGACTGTGCTCCGAAATTTAACTCTTCCCATTTTCTCCCCTTGACTTTGCTAAAGTGTGTTTTAGCACCCACAACTTCTTTCCTCTTCCTTCTTTAGAGGGGTCCCCCCATCTCCCTCCCCTCCTTACCCTTTCTGCACAACTCTCTCTTGCAAATCGTAAGATTTTTCCCATTTTCCATAATCTCCCTCTCTTCCTAGATTTGCACTGAATCCTTTTGTTTGTTTCGCTATTCCATAGTGCAAGGATGAGGGGGATGTGACTCTTAGGTTGCATGTGTTCCTCCAATCTCTTTTTAACAGCCTACCCATGAGCCTTTGGAACCCTACAATTAATGAAAACAAACTTTTGTCCGCAGAGGGCTTGGAGTGGTTTTATGCACTCAGAACTGCTCTGAACCACAACTACCCTGCTTACATTTTCCTCCCCAACCTTCCTTAGAAGATGAAGAAAAAAATGGAAAATGTTTCTGCTGCTGTTTTCAGCAACCAAGGAAGGAGGCCTTTGAGCACTTCACCAGTACCAGAAGTGGGTATCATCCTTGCTTTAGTTGCTTGCCCCTATCTCCCTCCTGGCCTGTCATTTTCTTATCATTCAACCCAGACCTAACTCTATGGTACATGCCTTCCTTTTCCTCTTTCTTAGCCTTTTGGCCTTATGTGTCATGCATATCCAAAATCTTTTGGCATCTAACAACAGCATCAGCCTTATCCTTGCAATAGCTCTTCCATTCCCCTTCTTCTTAAGGCTTCATTTTTCTGTGTTAACATCCAAGATGCCATTTACCCTCTCTGTACATCATACATTTGGCAAGAATCTTTGAATTATAAAAATCTAGTTAAACTGCAATGAAGATGGAGATAGGCTGATATCTGATTGCATACTTATTTCACTGCATTCAAATATCCAACTGATTTATTGCATACATTCTATTTCATTGCAATAATAATGTGATATTATCTTAGGTCACCCTCATTAAAGTCTTGGTATATTTGATTGATTTGTTACACATTACTGCTCACAGCACTAAATTTATTAGTTTGACTTTGTGAGGGAAAGGCTAGTCTTTTGCAGCTATGCTGTCCCCCAAGCCTGGATCACTTACCAGATCCCACGATAACAATCCCATTGCTTATTGAACCTGAAAACAGACTAAACAAGTTTCTGTAGTTATATTATTTGCAAGAATCAGTAACTCAAACCACTTAGAAGACAGTAACACCAAGGCTTCATACACCCAGCATTCCCTTTCGTATATTCTCACTCAACAAGGAGGGAAGCCATATCACAAATGCTGTTTCTTTCTTTTATGCCTGGGTGAGTTCATGATAATGGAACCCTGATCTCATATTACAGTTCTGAGTTTAAAAATAAATAGTTGTTTCCTTTGCTGACATACTTTTTCACTTAGAAATGCAAATAAATTGTTACGCTCTGTGTGTCTAGCTTTTTAATATAGTTTATACTATAATGGGAATTCTATCAGTAAATATAATGTTGCCACATTTTTGACCCTGCATCTGACACTTAGGTCAAAATGTGTTAAAAATTACGGCCTAAATTCTGTTGTTGGTCCTGATTAAAGGAGATCCATTCAGTCAAAGAGATTTATCTACATGTTGATTCATTATTCATTTTATCTATTTTATTTATTTATTATATTTTTATGCCACCTTTCTCCTGATATAGGACCCAAGGCAGCATCCTGATGGTTTGTTCCAACTAGAGTAGACCTATACAACCAACAGTTATTTGTGTAGGCCTACTCTAGTTGGGACCAACCATCAGGATGCCAGCCAAAAAAGCACCAACCTTGTAACAGTCAAAGAAGTATTAACTGGACAGGTTTGAAATCTGGTCCTGAGTCTCATATCAGCAAACTCAAAAATTATATAAGATATTCTCTTAGGAAAAAAGAGAGAAGGAAGATGATGCAGATTCTTGATGGAACTGAAGTCTGGAGGGGAACATGAGAAGACAAAGAAATGAGTGGCTTCCAAAGGTGCTTTAGTAAAAACCCATAGAAGGATACCAGGAAGTAGTGTGCACTTCCTGCAGCTGGCATTTTCCAGAGACATAATAACTTTTGTTTTGTTTCTTTTTTTAATTGGGCACATTAAATGCTATGAAAACTATATAAGCAGAAAGAAGACAGCAAGTTATGGCTGTCCTATCTTGTGCAACCAGGTGAAGACACATGAGCTGCTGGTTTATTGCAACCCTGACAATGGGTGAGAGTACTCTGTCTGAAATGCTGGTCTGAAACAATGGTACAGCTATAGTGAATTCATGCAATGTATGTAAATACACTACAATGCTGAACTAATTTGAAATGTATTTGGTGAGAATCTACATGCCTTATATGTAAGGTATTAGAAATGCTACCAAATACTGTGAAGTATGTAAACATCTTTATGAAATATGCCAAAGCCCTCAACAAATGAGTTATGATGTCTCAGTGTTGTGTTAAGTTGATATTCTCTTTCACTGAGGCATACTACAAGTGGCATGTTTCTTATATGATGAAATGTTTGTACAAGTAATGTGCCTATAGTCTGTAATGACTTTGATAAGAAAGCTAACATGCCTAGACTGAGATGTCTGTGTGATATGATGAACCTGCACAAGCAGTGTGTAATTGCATAAGTGAATTGTTTACTTAATAAATACAAGAAAGAGATAAAACCTCATGATTATTCCATGTTATATAAAGTTCCTGGAAATCCAGAGATTGCAAGATTCTTAAGGGGATGTTGATGTCCATCTATCTCCTAGATGATATTACTGTTTACAACCTTGGGATCTCAGGTGACATTAAGGTAAACCCAAGAAACTCTGCTTAGATATAGGTTGATAAAACCTTCTGTCCTTCAACTAAGGTCGTTTCTGCACTACACTGTTATAGTGGTATTATTCTACTTTCAACATCCTGTGGAATTCTGGAGCTTGTAGTTTACTGAGGCCAAAGAGCTCTCTGGCTGAAAATTCTAAATACTCTTCGCTAAACTGCAAACCCGAGGATTCCATAGGCAGTTGAAAGTAGAATAATACCACTATAACAGTGTAGTGTGGAAATAGCCTTAGAGATAAGAGTGAGGGAACCATTCCTCTTTCAAATGGATGCATTGCATAGAACTATATACTGACTGAAATCTTATTAGAAACATTAACACAGAAATAAACTAAATATCTTAAGAGGAGAAGACAATCAACACTGTAAAATGAGGAAAAAATAACAAAATACAACATTTATTTACATTGATAGAAACTAAAATTCTTGCTGAACCATTACTTTGAAAAGATGAAAGTAGAAACATGTTGGGGGGGTTGCATTCATATTTACAATAATAATAAGTCAAATGTTGTTACTGACCTACATCAGTATAAATGGTACCAGTTAAGTTGCATAAAATAAATGAGTTAATATCTTTGCTATTTTCATAAATTGCATTTATGAAATTTGTAGTTGCAGTTAGTATTAACTATATTAAAATTGAATGGAAAATGTGGAGAAAGCCATTTTATTCTTTTTAATTGTTTGAAGAAAAATAAATTGGATATCAGAGCTGTGGCTGATTTACATAACAACTAGTTTGTACCAAAAATATGAGATAGATGGCATTTCCTCTATATTTCTACTTACAGCCTGGGCATAATAATATTTATTTGCATTTTACCACCTAGAAAGACAGTAATAATCTGGTTGTGACTTTTAAGTGTTCCTTTCAGATGTGATCATTGAAGTCTAAAATCTGTTTTGCCATTGTGCTGAGGAAGTTGCAGTTTTGGTAGTGGTCCCTTCCAAGCTTGTGTAAGAAGACATCCTTTTTGTCCAGCATCACCTGGGTAGAGCAACATACAGCCCTTCCCAGCACTATTATCTTGGCATATGCCACAGCAAGTAATGAAGGCTGTGCCTCTTCTCTCAGCTTCTCCAATGTTTTTCTTCTAAGCTGACTGGAAGGTTGGATGAAGGGGTTGGCAGTGGTCACTTTAAAATTTCACTGTTACTCCCCCATCCCACACCATTTTGGCAACTGATTGGTCCAAGGGTGCATTGGGAAGCTCCCAGCTAGATGTTGGAACTCTCTAGCTCATTGCTTAGGGGGATCCCTCCAGGACTTCTAGCCAATGCAATATAAGTACACAGACAAAGCTTTCCATTACACCAGCTCTCAGCTGAATCTTGGCCTTAAGGTTTGATTCCTCACATTCCAGATATCTGAGATATAGACCATTTCCACACTACACTGTTATAGTACTATTAGTCCACTTTCAACATGCTATAGAACCCTGTAGTTTACTGAGGCCAAAAAGCTCTCTGGCTGAGAATTCTGAATGCCCTTCCCTAAACTGCAAACCCCAGGATTTCATAGGATGTTGAAAGTGAAATATAACAGTCTAGTGCGGAACAGTCAAGTGCGGAAATGGCCATAATCTATCTTCTTGTCAGTTTCTAGGAATGAAAAGTACTTGTTCAGTACAATTGTTTTGTTCAGTGTGACTTTCAGATATTAAGCCATGTTATGCCTATATTGACAGTATCCCAGAAAAGTAGTGTCTAGATGGCAGTTTGGGTAATGTTACCTAGGTAGCCCTGATGGGGTGAAGGTAAGGAATCATCAACTATAGTCTGACATTTAAACATGTGGCCAATTATTTTGCAAAATGTTAGAAAATATTGGCATATTCTTCAGGATGGACAAGGATGCTAAACATCATTCCTTTTGAAGATACTGGTTAGGTGGGATTTCACATCAAGCAGATCCACCCTGCCCACACATTGTCAGGAACTATAGTATCCTAGAGACATCAGCCCACATGCTGATTGGGTTTAGTGTAAACATGCTTGTAAAATGACAGAGCTTGAGGATCATGGCAGTCAGGAAAAAAATTATTTGTGGCACTTCTTCATATATAATACCATCAATGAAATATACATTATTCAGTGCACTTACCTAAGGAAAAAGACCTTGAGAAAAAAATTGAGAAACATAATGTCAATTTTAAAAAAAGCACTTTGTACAATGTTTTCTGAAGTATGTAACATCATTGGATGTTTTGGGGTAACTGAAAGATTAAACACCAGTACAAACAAGATGTTTATTAAGCAGAGAAACTGAGTGGATGTTCATCCTGAAAAAGTTGGTCTTGCAAAGGCTGAATGACAAAATAGATTTCATTCCTCTTCAATCATTTTTGAAAGCCTTCAGAAAGGTCTGAAAATGATTCAGATTAGTATTTTTATTTTGTAACTAAAAAATATTTAGAAACATTCCTTAAGATTCCCTTTTCCATCAAAACAGAAAATTCCATTTCTAGTAACATCTGAGTGATGACTGACTTCTGTGGAGATTGAGAGCTATTTAAACTAATTCTTTTAACATTCATTCAAGGAGCCAGTTATTTGCTTAACAAAGAATCCTGGAAGCTTTGTATTTTAAAGCAAGTACACATAGGCCTTAGGGCAATTATATTGTTCTGCTTTTCTTTATTATGTATAGCATATTTTATGCATTTCCATTTTATTTTGTATTCCATTAGTAAGCTTCCAAGTATGGATCAAGCCAAAACATGTCATATTTACTCTCATTTTTCAGAATTAAATTTTGTCTTTTGGCATTTTGAGGCTTGGTCTTTTTTTATCTGTTGATGAATGCCTGCCAGTATTTTTCCTCCACTTTATCCTTCATTTATTTCTCTACCTTAGTTCTCCTTTAACAAATTATTTGCCAAAGAGGAAAGGCAATGTCTGGACTTCAGGCTTTGGTTTCAAAAGCCAAAGTTGTTGACTTTCTTACTTCTAGATTGATGATCAACCATATTCTTGAAGCTGAAGCCATGAAGCATTTTCTTGGCATATTTATCTTCCTTGCAAAGATTCCATGGCCCCTGTGAGCTTTTTCCATAGTAGGAAATGGGGATTGTAATAAATGATGTAGATGGCAGAGGATGGATTTTTTTTTTCTAGTTGCGAAGGAAAAGATGCAATCTGCCATCTGTCTCCAGATAAGCCGTTACTCACATGAGCTGGCCATACAAATATAAACTCTCAGACATTGCAGAAAAGACTGTCCCTATACAAACCTGCTAGAGCCCTAAGATCTGCAGGGAAAGGCTTTCTCTCAGTTCCACCACAATCCTAGGGTAACTTGGTGAGGACATGGGAGAGAGCCTCCCCGGTAGCTGCCCCCCCACCCTGTGGAATGCTCCTCCATGGGAGGTTAGGTTGCCCCCCCCCGCTCTCCTTTCACCCACAGACAAAAATATTTCTCTTTAAGCAGGCTTGTAATGTGTGAGCAGGGGAGCTTTTTATTTATTTATTAACCTGTTTTTAAAATGTCACATTGTTATAGGTTTTTATAATTGCATGTGTTTTTAATGTTTTCATTTTTTGGAAACCCCCTTGGATCCCATGGAAAGGCAGCATACAAAAATAATAAATAAATAAAATTGCATTATCATTATTATTGGCCAGACTCTTCTGTCATGGTCTGCATACTTAGCTACATAGGAGAAGCGCTAAGAAACCCTGCTAGTGAATTAGGAAGATGTGTAACAGGACACCCGCAAGAGGATCCCAATGCACACTGAGCAATACCAATGCACATCAGCACTCCCTAGCTGGTGTTCCCAATGCACAATGAGACCAATGCTTATCTGTCCTGATGTACATTGGTTCCATTGTGCAGCAGTCACTTTACTGTCTTCCTTATGTAGTAGCATGACAGCAGACCCATGCTGGATACAGACATTACAGAACTGTCCAATTCTAACTTCTGTAGCTCCACATATAAAGATGTAAGTCTCCAACAGGATTCCAGCCGTCATCGTCATCGTTGTCGTCGTTGTCATCATCATCCTTGCCTTTTTCACAAAACTAGGACTCAAAGCAGCTTACAATTTTTAAAAAAAATACAAGATAACTTAAAAAAAAATACAAAATATCAAAATTAAAATAGAGTTAAAAGGTGGTGGTGTGGTGGTTTTGTGCCTTCACGTCATTTCCAGCTTATGGTGGTTCTAACCTGTCATGGAATTTTCTTGGCTAGATTTGTTCAGAAGGGGTTTGTTTTTGCCTTCCTCTGAGGTTGAGAGAGTGGGTTTCCATGGCCAAGCGGGAGATCAAACCCTAGTCTCCAGAGTCATAGTCCAACACTCAAACTGCTACACCTTGCTGGATTAACAATACTGAAACAATTTAAGACATAACACTTCGAAATAATTAAAAGAAGTTTAAAAAACAGCATAGTTAAAACAGCAGAGCATGCTCTTAAAAGTCCTTTCTTTAAAAGGCTTCTGAAAAATTTCAGTCAGAATTTTTTTTAAAAAAGTCTTTGCTTGCCAATTGAAGAACAGCAAAGAGGGTTTCACTTCAGCCTCCCTGAGAAGGAAGTTCTAGAGCTCAGGAGTAGCCACCAAGAAGGACTTCTCATGTGTCCCACCAGCTGGTGCCATGAAGGTGGTGACGCTGGAAGAAAAGCTTCTCCTTAGGAACTTAGGGCCCGAATAAGCTCCTACAGGGAGATACTGTCAGATGTCCTGGGCTTAAACCATATAGAGCTTTATGGATCACAACCAGCATACATCACCAGCACCATCACAACAATCAAGTTAGCATTCTATGGTCATTGTTAGTTAGTCTCCATAGGACTGTTTCACTCCGGTTTTTCTTTCCCATGGGACAAGAATAGGCAACATGTAAGCCAAGGGCAGCACCCAACCCCCTGCTGGATTTTGTGGCTGGCATCTTTCCTGCTGTCACACTGCTGTAATTTGGTGATGTGTTGGAATAAATGTGATGCAGTGTTTCACATGGGGATCAAATTCTGCACAGCCAAGTTTCCTGCCCTTATCAAAGTATTTCTGCAGCCTTCAGGGCTCCACCAAGCATTCTGATGTCTCTTTCTTATGTGTGGGTGATCCCTTAGTGGTTGCACTCATAGGAAATGATCTAAGCAGTGTTTAGTGTGACAGCTGGCTACAATAACACCTGTACAGGCCGCCTGCGACAACATCAGTCCAGTCAGTAACCATCATTTTATATAATCAATTTTTAAAGACAATTCAGGTGTATATTTTTATTTCTTTTCATGTTTACAGGAAATAAGGTTGCCTTCTCATTTACTGCTCCTTTCCCAATACCAGCACACAGAACATTTGATGACACAGAAATGATTGGAGCAAAAGTTTTCCTGACTTTGAAGGGAGATTAATTGTGTCAAAAGCTTCACCCGTGATAATTTTTGGTGCTCAAGTGACGTTTTTAATTCCTTGAATTAAAAAAAATAGATTATAACTGTTGCTGTTGTGATGTGCCTTCCAGCCAATTCCAGTTATAGCAACCTTATCCTGAGTTTTCTCAGCAAGATTAATTCAGATGAGGTTTGTCATTTCTTTCCTCTAAGACTGAAAGTGTATGACTTGTCCAAGGCCAGCCAAGGGTTTCCGTGACTGAGTGGGGATTCAAACATTGGTCTTGTGAGTCTTTCTCCAACATTCAAACCACTACTCCATTATATATATTTACATCAAATTTTAAAAGGCACAGTGAAGGGAAAGTGGGATATAACTTTCTTTGCAGCAGAAATGGGGAACACTTCCTTTGACAAAACAATAAACAAAGTTCTGTGGCACTTTGAAGAATAACAAATGTCACATTAGCTTTAATAAGCTTTATAGTGATAGCCCCATGATGAGGGAGGGAAAGATTGGGTCTTAGTTTTCTTTTTATCCTCATAGAATGTTTCAGATCACAAAATAAACCAAGGCTATTTCTGCACTAGACTGTTATAGCTGTATTGTTCCACTTTCAACATCCTATGGAATCCAGGGGTTTGCAATTTAGGGAGGAGCCCTAACGGATGGATTTTATACTCTGCTATTCAAGGTTTAATTTGTCAGTGTTTTACAGCAGCATTAACACTAAATCCATCAATGTGCTTATCAATATTACAATGTTATATTACAATATTATACAGAAGGAATAAAACCTGTTTCACTTCTCTTTCTTCTTACCATTTAAAGGATTAGAGATGCTTAACAAATCAAAGAGTGGGATCACCAGTCAAAGAAAAGCCTTCAACAAGAGTATTTCTGAAAATTATTTTTGAAGACAAATAATTTATATTTCTTTTTAGGTAGCAGCTAATACTAGACCTTCCCATTTATGGGCTTGGTGGTTTTTCTATTTCTTTAGAAGTTGCTAAAAATAGTTTTTGCTTCATGAATATATGTGCTGTTTGGGATGTAAATCTTTGCATGTGATGAAGAATAATTATGTTGGTTCTTTCTGCATTGTGGGAGAAAGCAAATCTTCCTCTGCAGTATTCTTCCCGTTATCTGATCATCCAAAAGCATTGCAGATGAATTATTCTTTGGAGAAAAATATGTTTTTGGCACACAAAAGTTATTTTCAGCATAGAAAACAGTTTTGTTTTGTTTTTTGAGGGAGGCACACACATAAAAAACACCCACACACATTTTCCTCTGAAGAAACATTCCTCTGCAGCACGTTAGGATGTTCGAAGACCAGGAGACAATTATGCAAACTTCTTGCTCGCCTATTAACATTCCTAATCATTCTTTTTTCAAGCTGGTAATACCATAGAAGGAGGTGAATGCTTGTTGGGAAAGAGTGTAATATTCCAAAGAAATCTCCAGCATAGGAAAACGTTAGGGAGAGGCTTTCAGAGGAAATTACCTTTATATCAGTTTAGGGTATTTGTCCATCTAGCTGAGTATTGTCCACACCACTTAGTAGTAGCTCTCCAGGGTCTCAGATTATTTCCAACTACCAACTACAGATGCCAAAGATGGAGGTTTGTACATTTTGCGCAAAAAGTGTGCTCTAATCAGGATAGTTTTTCTCCTGTTCACCTAGATGTAGGTTGGTAATTTATTTTTCTTTCTTATTTCTTCAAACCTATTGACTGAATGTGTCAAGACCCAACATTTTACTGATAATGGTGGATGATCTTGGAAATAGGTAATTTGAGTGCTTTGGGAATGACAACCAATACAATATACAGACAGGCAGATGTTAAAAGCAAATAGCAAACTCTTGCCATTGTCAAGCAAAAGGAACTCTCTCTTTGGTATCACCCCCTTGGGCAGTGGCACCGCTGGCAGTGGACTTGCCTCCACAAGAGTCCTGCTTTTAATGGCTTTGACAGGCAAGGCAGCTATGCTGGATGGTGGGCAGTACGTACTGAGTTAAGGCCTTGGTCCTGTAAAGAGCAGAGTCCCACTAGTGAAGCAGAGGTCCTAGGCAGAAGCAGCAAACAACTTCTTCCTCCTTACAGCTTTCATGTGGTCTCTATAGTCCTCTTTCTCTGCTCAGTGGTCTTTGGTTTGTTTGTTTTATTTGATTTTTATATAAAACAAGGGAGTTTATACACAATACATATAATTTATCTTGTTTCGTGTTGGACATCATTCTTACATAAGTCCTCTATTAGTTCTTTCCAGACATTGTTATCGAGTATTTCTTATTATTTTATGTATTTCAGTCCCTCTTTTTCTTTCCCTCCCTATCTTCCCCTTCCCTCCCCTTTCCCTTCCCTTTGTATAACCATTTCCCCTCTCTCCAGGTCTTCCCCCTTCTCTCTCTCTCCCTTCTTCCTATCCTTGTTCTGCGTTTTCTCCACTCCAAACTCTTTATTTTCTTTCTTATACTAAACCTCCTTCATATGAAATCTCTTTTTGTTGTTGTATTCTACCTTGATTAATAATTTTTCTCTTTTTTTTCCTTCCCTCTATATTCCCTCCTTACTGTAAATGTTACCCTTTGCATTTCTTTCTTCTATTCTTTACCTTCTTCTCATTTCTCCTTCACCCATGTAATAATTTCTTTCCACTACTTTTCAAATTGTTGAGTTGAGTTGCCTTTCAAGTTATTGGATAGTTTTTCCATTTCAATAATGTCCATCACTTTTATTTTCCATTCTTCTTGGGGGTGTTCTTTTTCTTCTTTCCAATATTTTGCATAATTCAACCTTGCTGCTGTTATTAGATTTAGCAATATTTTTCTTTTACTCTTCATTTGACTATTCTCTTCAATCATATTTAATAAATATATCTCCGGAGTCATCTCAAATTTCACCTCTAGCAACTTGGTTATGCTGTCATGAATCTTTTTCCAATATTTTTTTGCTGTAGGGCATAGCCACCATGTATGAAAATAAGTTCCCATTGTTTTTCCACATTTCCAGCATTGCCCATTTCCTTTTCTTATTTTCATTAATTTCTGGGGAGTCATATACCATCGTATATAACGTCAAACTTTGTGTAAATTTTATATCTTCATTCCATACTTTACCCCATTTTTCCAGCTCTATATTGTGGCCAACATTTTGCACCCATTTTATCATGTAATCCTTGATCCGTTCCTGATCCAGTTCTCTTTCCAATAAAATTTTATAGATTTTTGAAACTGTTTTTTTTCTTATTTTTAATTAAAATTTCATCCAATTTGTTCTTTTCCCGTTCCCATCCTATTTTTTTAAATCCATTTTATACCTTTCTTTTATTTGTCGATAAGGAAACCAATCTATTTCGATGCTCTTCTCTTTTAATTCTTCTCTAGTCTTTATCACCAGTGTTCTTCCTTCCCATCTTATTAAATCTGTATATCTTAATGTTCCTCCTTGTTTTGGTTCTGTTATTCTAAAAGCTTCTTGGGGTGATGTCCACACTGGTAATTTACTATAGAATTTCTTGTTGGTCATCTGCCACATTCTCATCAAGTGCTCAGTGGTCTTTGGATGTCATCTACTTAGGGTACAATTAAGGTCTTTCCTGACTAGGCCCTGAGTTAGATTACTGATTCAGTGTCCAAATGGCTTTTCTTGTATCTTGATAAAAATAGGGGAGGTTTTTGGCAGTCCTTTTTGTATAATTGCCTTAGTTAATGCAGCTCTAAATTCAATGGGATTTCTGGGTTTAAGGTTCTTGAAGACCGTTCAGTTCCTGGAACAGTGTAGCAGTACTTTCACTTGTTACAGATGAATGTGTACTTGATAGTTAATTTTAATTTTAACTGTTTAGATCTAGATGAATGCACACATTGTCACACAGACACAAAATCTTTTTATATCTTAAATGAAAGAGTTTCTAGAAGGAAGACCAAGGCCCCAATAAAATATACTGAAACCACTTTAGAAACAACACTGCCACTCCCTCTTGCTGATAGCTGCTCACTATTTTTAGGGTCAATAGATTGGTGAAGGAAAGGAATGGCATTCCACATCTATTCCATGGAGCCAATTCATTGTATCTGACAAAGCTGCATGATAGTGATTCATCATCTCCAACAAAGCCTTTGACAAAAGCTACAGAGGTAAACAGAAGCATCTTAAATCTAAATAAAGGAACATAGAGAGTAGAGAAGGGCTGTTTGTTTATCCCCGAAGCACTGGATATCTTCAGTTTGTTCTTTCTCTCTAAGAAGGTCAAAATTCATCCAGAGGGGGCCTGTTATGAAAGAACATAAATAGTTCTGGAGGAAATAGAACCACCAAAACCTTCCTTGCTTTTTAGACCTCTTACATGATCCTTCTGAAGCCAGCACTTCGTCACTAACCACTGAGCTACATACTGTTGAAAGTGTGGAAGTTAACAACAAAAACAAAAGCAAACTACAGAAAACATAATTCAAATTGCATCAGCAACAAGTACTGCAGATCACCTGCTATATACTATATGAAATGCACACTGTGCAGGTCAAGATGAGTTGCATTGTTAAAATTCTAGAATAGGTATGCAGCCTCAGTTTTGATTGCTATCAGTAGGATAAAGCCTGAAACCCTCCTTACCTGGATTTTATTTAAAAATTAGGGATGTCCCAAACTGGTGTTAAGAAAAGGAAGAGAAAATATTCCATTGGTTGATAATGCAGTTCTTTTTTTAAAAAAAAAAGTGGAGGGTGAGTTAAAGTACAAAACAGATGCAGTGGAAGAGTAAAATTTCCCTGTCTACTGCATGCAACTCCTGTAGCAGAAAAGACTGAACCTGCTTACTCTACCCTAAAAAAAAAAAAGGCAGTGGTCTTAACACTGCACACTACATGTTTAATAGAACATGTAGTTTGAACCGAACCAATTCTTGACGTTGTGGATACAAGAGCATGAGAAAATGTGAGTGAAGCTGATGAAGTGGATGAAATAAGAAACATGATTAGTACAGCTTAGTGAGCTTCCCAAGAAAGGACTTTGTACACTTTTATTCAGGATATCCTATCAATTTTTAACAAAGATATTGTCACTAAACCTACTTGCCAAGGCATTAATGCTAGAGTAAACAGAGAGCATTTAAATATGCAGAGAAAAAACCTAGAATACTCTTATTTCCACACAACTAAATAACCAGTGATGCTAAATAGGCTGAAGAGTGGGAGTTCCAGGTAAGATAGAAGCTTTCAGACAGAATTTATTTCTCCTGCTTATTTTCAAAGGCAAATAATTTGCAGTTCTTTTAAATAGCAACCAGTGGTAGGTTTTCTCAATTATGCTAGCAGTGATTTTTGGTATTTTGAGGAATTGCCATCAAAAGCATTTGCCTCATGAAAGTAGATGCTGTGCAGGCAAATCCCAACAGTACAATAATCCTCTTTCTTTCTCCCTTGATTTTCTCTCTTCTGCTGGTAACTGTGGAATGTGGAAACTGGCAATAAAGTATGGAATAGCAAGAGTGAGCTGATTTTTTCCTCCCAGCACACCAAGGATGCATCCCAGTGCTGCAGCAAAGAACCAACCCAGGGCTGTTTCTGAGGGAGCATTTGAGTGCTTAGAGTTATGAGCTAGTCATTACTTTGTAACTTAGTTTATTACATTACATTGCACTATTCAGTATTAAGTGGAATCATTGTACACAGAAACCAATTTTTCTTGATCCAAAAAATTAGAAATAGCTCATGGGATAGTTTTTGATTGGGACGAGCTCTTCTTACATGCCATACATCTTGGCAGTGGAAATACCAATTCTGTTTTCTCTCGAAAAGTTTGATCTGTATCTGGGCATGTCAGATGTGACTTGGACATTACTTTTGCCTCATGAATGCTTTAAAATGAATGTCCATGACAGGATTTCTACCTCCACAATGAAAAAAAGCACTTTTTCTACACATGTTATTGAAATATGAAGTTGAGTAAATTTACATGATCACTTGTGATGGGGAAGGATTTCCAAGTGTGAGTATGTGGGATTTGTTTATTTATTTGTGAGTGGAAACAAGGGTGTCCTGAATGGATATTTCATACCCAAATTCGTAAGAATGTCCAAAGGGAAGCTAGCGTTTATGGTGAAAGGGAGATACTTTTCCAAAAAAATTTTGGGGAAATGATAGAGGAGAATTTGGATAGGAATTACCTTAATACTGAATCAGATCATTAGTCCATCTAATGTAATTTTATCTCAAATCATTGGCAAGCCCTCGCCATAGAGATGCTGATCTTAGGACCTTATGCAAATAAGGTCCCTCTCTCTCTCTCTCTCAATCTCTCTTCCTTTTTCTTTTTTTAAGATAATACAGTTTTAGGAAGCTATAGTCTAAATTCTTTGATGCTGTTCATCTAGATGCAGTCTAGCCACTTGGCTAGTCTCCTTCGTTCTTCAAACGTATGGACTGAATGTGTCAAGACCTAATATTTTACTGATAATGGCGGATGATCTTGGCTATGGTGATTTAGGTTGCTTTGGTAATGATACCATCAGGTAAGTATAATATTAAATATAATTAAGTTGGAACTACCCCACAGTTCCAAAAGGAGGGAATAAGGAAATGCAACTGTATATGAAATTTGCAAATAAATTAAAGATCACTTTGATGGGAGCAAGATGGCCTAGAAATTCAAAAATAATATACATAAATAAAATAGACCCCTGACCCATTCAACTTCAAAGAAAACCTCTGAAATAAAACAATTACTACAGCCAAATATGGCCAAACAGTTTCATGTTCTAATCTCTGGAGCAACAGAACATTACCCGCTCTGTCTTCTATGTGACGGCCCTTCAAATATTCAAAAATAGCTAGCATTTCATCTCTCAGTCTTCTCTTCTCCACACTAAACCTACACAGCTCCCTAAGTCATTCTTCATAAGGATAGTCTGGGAAAGAATTTTACCCAGAATTTTACTGTGGAGATCTTCCTCATAATAATGTTGTTTGTGGGCTGATCAATTATGTCCCACAATATAACTATCACAGTGATTTGGCAGTTGATGGAAGCATTTGCTTTGTTGCAATTTGTATAATTATATTAACTCGATTTCTATATAAATCTGTCTTTGTCACTTCTCTAACCACCAATATTCCACCATTATCAAAGAAAAAATTCATGTTGTTTTGATTGTTCTTTCTTTTCTATTACATTGAAGATAAAAATATACTACTGAATCATGATAAGGTATCATTTCTCCCTTTTTAGGACCCCTAACATTGACCAGCTTGCAAAGGAAGGAGTGAAACTTACGCATCACATTGCTGCAGCCCCACTTTGCACCCCAAGCAGAGCAGCTTTTCTGACTGGCAGATACCCCATCCGATCAGGTTGGCAGCATTTTCAATGAGTGACTGACCTCCATGCACCCTAGAAATGGACAATTCCATGGGGTCTGGGTGGGCAGCCTCATACAACTTCCCATCTGTCTGGAACCTTGTGAACCATACTTCTGGTTTCCAGCAAAATCCAAAGTGACTGCTCACTCCCAGTTTCATTTTATGGTGTATGGTGTAAAAGTGGGGATGCATCTTGGGTTAACCAAGTATTTCATCCCTTGAAGACTTTTTCAGGTCCAATTTTCCTTGTTTGTTTGTTTAAAAATTATATGGGGCGCAGCTTGAGGGACTGCAGAATTCCCACCCTAATGCACAAAGAGGGAAACCTGCACTGGAGACACAGATTAGTGACAATCATCACTCACTTTGAAGGACTTTGGGCTAGATAGCTTTGGGAATTGGGAGGGCTATGTTGGCATCCTTCTGCAACCCGCTGGGCGAGGACTAGGGATGGGCCAACTGAATCCTTGAATCCTGGGCAAGGATTCAAGATTTGCGAATCTGAATCCCTGTGACAAAATAGGCAAACCAAATCTTTCATATCCACCAACCAAATAGTTTTTTGGAGACCGGGATGCCTGAAAACCTGGGAGACCGAGACACACAAGGGGAGATAGCAAGTAGGTGAGTTTTTCTCTTGGAGTAGTAATGGCCTTTGCTAACAATTTCAGAAATTAACTCTGCTGTTGTATTCTAAGATATTTAAATTGAACATTTAATATTTAAGTTCAGCACTTTACCAGAAGGTACAGGCTTGAGATTTCAAGGACAGCTAAAAGATTCCTTTGCATAGCTCCCTTGCAAAGCTCTTTCAGACACAATTCTGGGGTTTGTACTTTTACAAGGTGCCACAGCCTTCTCTGCCAAAGTGTGTTGGTGCATCATCAAACTACAAACCCCAGGATGCCGTAAGGAGCTATGCAAAGAAAATCCAGTTTTGACCTGGATTATCTCTGTATTGTAGTGGTCCTGTTTACACAGGCAAGATATGTGGGATTAATCCACATTTTCCTGCCTGTGTAGAAAGGGCCTTCATGTCATTTTCAATCTAGGGAGATCCTGAGGCAAAACTATGACAATTGTCCTGGCCAGATTTCTTCAGAGGGAGACTTTCCTTTGCCTAGGGCTTTTGCTAAGGCTGAGAGAGCATGGCTTGCCTGAGATTATCCTTCTTTCCCTTGCTTTTTAAACCCTTTTTTTAAAAAAGGATTCGAAAGATTTGAGATTTGTGGATTCCCAGAACCTTCTAGGGATCAGGATCTGCATTCGGATTCAGAAAAATCTGAGTCATCCCATCCCAAACAATGACCCATTGATACTACTGCTAATCAGCAAGGGACACAGATTTTGACAATTACTTTTATTAAAGCTTTCTTTGGTGTAGGAGAGTGTCAGAACCATTTGTTTTTGTTTTGTTCTGTTTGTGGTGGTGACTGTGCCAGATTTTATTCACATAATTTGTTGGTGTGGACAAAACAGCTGGAAGAAGCAGATGTGGCCTACTACCATGTCACTAACCCTGACTTAGTTGCTGGAGGCAACATATAGGAAGAGTTCTTCTGTGTAACAGTTCTTCCGGCATTCAAGAGCTTTCTTATACAGTGGTAGGTAATCCCTAAATGCATGAGGACTCTACACAAAGAACTGGAACGTGATTACACTGGGAGAGCGCAGGGCAGCTCATATCAGTAAACAACGGAGGTGTGGTAGGGTTTTTGTGCATTCCTAAGTCTGTGACCTGATGGACGGATTATAGAGACCAAGGCCAAAGTGCTGTCAGGCTAACATCAATTCTTATATCAGTTGATGCCCATGTGGCTTTTGTAGACTCTTCATATATCTATTGTTCCTCTGACTGGGTTTCTCTCCAGCTTCAGCTCTCTCTTTCTTCCTGAACTCAACCAGCAAGTACAACACCTTCCTTAAGGCTTCACCATCCACTGGCCAAACCAATATTCCTAGGGGTTACATTATGACTTCACAAGATTAAAAAAAACCAACTCCTTTCACTTATTGTCCCTATCAGGAAGAATATGAGTGGTCTAGACTGGAGACAGTTTTAATTTCTCTACACTGTTGTGTTTCAGGCATGGCATCCAGAGGTCAGTCTCGGGTCTTCCTCCGAATT
This sequence comes from Ctenosaura bakeri, assembly GCA_948474755.1. Taxonomy (NCBI): domain Eukaryota; kingdom Metazoa; phylum Chordata; class Lepidosauria; order Squamata; family Iguanidae; genus Ctenosaura; species Ctenosaura bakeri. The sequence continues at coordinate 420,941 of CAOLHI010000230.1, read as the reverse complement.
GGGAGCTCAGGAGGGCTCCCTCCAAATGAAACAACATTTGCTAAGTTGCTACAGCGGCAAGGCTATACAACTGGTCTTATAGGTACGATATGCATATGTGATTCATTATTCATCATAGACATTGCCAGACTATGGAGTTTGACTTGAAGTTTCAGATCCACTCATTTTTTTGAAGATGATCTGTTGGCTTCCTTCTAGACAGATGATTCTGAGCATCTATCAAAAGGTGTTATGTATCTACTCTGATCTTTTCCCACTCAACTGATTTTCTGAGGGTGGGGTCAAAACCAATGTTAGGAAGGCACAGGATGCTTGCAAGTGGAAAATGTCATGACCTGGATCCTTCATAACATTTTGTGGAGGAAGTATGACCATTGCATAATAAAAGCCTCACCAGAAGTACCATTGAGGTACTTCTAGGCAATGTTCTTACTCTGCAATCACATTGCCTTTTTTTACAGATAGCCTAGAATATTTGTAGCCTTCCCGTTGTTTTGCCTTATGAGAGAAAAATCAGTCAAAGGGAAAAAATATGGAATAACTGCTCAGTCTCTTTTATTTGCCAAGTGGAAGGAACTCTTTATCTAGAAGCACCCTTAGTGTCTTCATTTTTTTTTCATCTTTACAGAGGAAAATTACTGAGAGATCACCATCAGTAAAGACACAATAAATCTTTCTCAGAAGCCTAAGTGACAGTATTCTTGCATTTGTTATCAAATAGAAGGATATGGATGAGATTTCTCTTTTAGAAACCATTACTTTCTTCTGGCTCTGCTCCCAGTTCCAAATGGTGCCACACCTAGATTTTCAGACTTCTCCCCCAGCATCGCTGGGTTTTTCTGACCACACAATGGCATAGAAATTTTAAATGTTCTTGAAGATTTGCTGATGTGTAGCATTGGAGAGAAATGTGGTATTGTAATAGATTGAGGTTCTCTGTACACTTAGAGATGGGTGGGTTCCAAATTGAAGATTGTCTCTCCATTCTGCAAATATATTATGGTGTCTCCCCTACTCTCAGACTATTAGACTATTAGACTATATATTAGACTATTAGACTATTAGACTATATATTAGACTATTAGACTATTAGACTATTAGAGACTCTGAAATGTTCCCAAAGCCACTTTTAAAACTTGATTTCAGTCTCTTTTTGTTTCTCTAAAGTCTGCTTTTAAAAGTTGATGTGAGGAAAATGATAGGTAAGAACAAAAGCCACCTTGGCTCCTGCTTCACTGCATCTTTGCTGTCACAAGCGAAAAAGACAGTGGGCTTCCAATGAGTTCGTGCCATACTATTGCCATACTATTTTGCCATACTATTTTGTTTGGTAATGTAGTGTTAAATGCCTGTTTCATTTCTAATGGGCACTTTTCCTTTGTTTTGGTCACTGCGTGCACCATTATATGACAGATTGGTTTTTACACTGTATTGTTCTTACTATATTTTGTGAAATACACTGAAGAGTGTTGAACTAATAAGTGGAGTATAAATAAATGAATGGACAGCTAACAGTGCAACTCACTGTATGTATTCTCACTGTTGGTTGTGTCTGCAAGTGATTTCTGACTTATAGCAACCCTGAGTAAACCTATCAATAGGTTTTCTTGGAAAGATTTACTCAGATGGGGTTTGACATTGCTTTCCTCTGAAGCTGAGAAAGTGTAACTTGCCCAAGGTCACCTAGTGAGTTCCCATGGCCAAGCAGGGATTTGAACTCTGATTTCCCAGAGTCCTAGTCCATCACTGAGGCCCCTTCCACACGGGGGTGTTAAAACGGTGTAGCACGACCTCTAACAGAGGTCGTCTACACCATAAAGTGGATTGGGGTGGATTACTTTAGAGTAATTCCACACCCCAATCCGCACTCGGGCGCCCGGAAGTGGCGCCGCCGCGTGCTTTCTAAAAACCACTTTTTATGTGGTTTTTAAAAGGCACGGGATGTGCAGCCCCGTGCAGCCCCGTTGCAGCGCCCGGTATGGATTTGCAGGTGTGCACAAAGGTGTCCCTGCAGATCAGGCGGGGGGTGGGATTTCTGGCTGGCGAGCTTCTCCGGTTGGTGGAGAGCCTCTGCCAGTCGAAAGCTACCATTTTGGGTGCTGCTGGACACCACGGACGCCGCGGGATGCCGACGAGTGTGGAGCAGCGAAACGTGCTGCTCCACGTGGCGACGGACTAAAGTAAGCCCCGTTTTAGCGTGGCTTCCCCCATTTCTCCGCTCACGTGTGGAAAGGGCCTCAGAGAACCAATGTGGTACAGTGGTTTGAGTGTTTAACTACAAATCTGGAGACCAGGATTCAAATTCCCACTCAGCCATGGAAATCCACTGGGTGATCTTGAGCCAGTTGCAGCCTGAGACAAAGGCAGCCCCCCATGAAAAAATCTTGCCAAGAAAACCCCATAATAGCTTCACCTTAGAGTCACCATAATTCAGAAATGACTTGAGAGCATACAACAACCACTTAAACCATTGTACCATATTTGGTCTCTGTTACACATCTATGCAGAAGCAAGTCCTATGACCTAAATCCAGTTGCTATATCAATTAAAGTAAACCCACTGAATCAATGGAACACATGTTAGTGTTGACTTTCTAATGATTCAGTGGATCTGGTCTCATTGAATCTAACAATTTGACTTAAGCTGGGGTTTCCAGTTGCACCACTTTCTAGGATTCCTCCCATATCTGGGGCAGTGAAGTCCCATCGAATATTAGAGCCATATGGGACATCCCAAAATCCAATTTTTCTTGAATTACTGAGAGTGGGTGTCAGCCATTCCCTGAATACCCTGTATGCAGCAAAACTGCCTTAAGTACCAAATGCTGAGGTTCTACCTGCTGGATTGCAGTGGGAGCAGTGCTGCTTTTCTTCTTCCTCCCACCCAACCCCTAGCAGCCAGAAACGCAGAGCAGCCCTAAATCTTACCTCATGTACTCCTCTTTCAGTCATTCTCACTCTCATTTTTCCAAACCAATTTGATATGTATCAAGGTAGTTATCAGAACATGATGTACAGTTTGAAGTTGTGAGGTTATAAAACCATTTTGGGTATGATACTGGTTTGAATTATATCCAAGTTTGTTTGTTTTTTTCCCCAGGAAAATGGCACCAGGGTTTGAACTGCAAATCCCGTGATGATCACTGTCATCACCCATTAAACCATGGCTTTGATTACTTCTATGGCACTCCTTTTACATTTGTGAATGAATGTCAGCCTGGAAAGGCTCCTGAGATAGGTCAAAAATTACAAGCTAGCTACTGGTTTTATACACAGCTGGTTTTTCTCTTGGTGTTCAGCCTCGTTCTGGGGAACATTTCTGGTCTGACCTCTGTGAAATGGAAAGCAATTGCCTTTGTTGGTTTGTGTGGCATTCTATTTTTCATTGCCTGGTTTCCCTGTTATGAATTTTCAAGATACTGGAACTGTATCCTATTGAGAAATCACATTGTTACTGAACAACCCATGAAACTGGAGAATGTAACCTCCAAGATAGTGAAAGAGGCTGTCTCATTTATTGAACGGTAACTAATTAAATTATTTCATTCCAATAGCAATAGCATATGTATTTCTATACTGTTTATCAGCTAAGTGCCCTCTATGTGGTTTATAATGTGTTAGTCAATCGCCCCCAACAAGCTGGGTATTCATTTTACCGACCTGTGGAAGGATGGAAGGCTTTTCATATTTTTTCATATTTTCATACTTTTCATATTTCATGGAAGTGGTCTGGTTTTGAACCTTTTAAGCAGGTCATTGCTCAGGATGGGCCCAAGCCTACTTCTGTATGTATCACATCTCAAATTACAGCATGACACCAGTATCATGGGGATTCTTCCCAGACACCAATTAATATTGGTTTGTATCTTCAGGATCTTTTGTACATTTCGTACAAAAAAAAAAGTGCATTTTAGCCAAATACATTTTGTACATTTCCTCCCATCCTTGGAAGTAATAACATAATCTTTGCAAATCCCAGGATTCCATAGGATTGGAGTATGGCATTTAAAGTTGAATCATAGTGCTATAATTGTGCAGTGTGAAAGGGCCACTATTCATGGATCACTTCCATTTCTCTATCTAAATCAATAGACAAAGCAAATTGAAGAATGTTTGATTCAGATCTATAGTCAACATGTTCAGATCTGTGCTCAGCCCTGGATCTCAGTGAGTTAATAATATCAGTGTCTATAATGGAATGAGGGATAAAAGCAACTGAAGGCATTTTTCTGCTTTCTGTTTTCAGAAACAAACAAGGACTATTCCTCCTCTTTGTTTCTTTCTTACATGTCCACACTCCATGTTATACCACAGAGCTGTTTCAGGGAAAAAGTAGGCATGGTTTATATGGAGACAATGTAGAAGAAATGGACTGGATGGTGGGTGAGTAGCATTTATTTTAATTAGTTATATTTATCCAGGAAAGTATGCCCAAATCCAAATTCTGGTCTCAGCTAGAATAGATTCATTGAATCAACTGCTGCCTGGAAAGGCAATGAATCCCACTGATTCAGCGGGTCTACACTGGTTGGAACTAGCAACTGATTTAGGCCAAAGCAATAACCTTGGAGCTGATTTTTTTCTTTCTTTCTGAAGCTGTAGCTTCTTCATTGTCTAACAGCTAGAATTGTCTAAAGGAACATGACCTCTCACAATATAGTTCCTTGGGCTTTGCTGGGCTTTGCCAATTGTTGTCACCTCTGCACTCACTCATTCCATTCTTGAGGGATGGGGCTGTTTGTAGCAACCTCCATTTGGGCTCTTCAAGGTTTTTTTCTTTTTTTCAAGTCTGGCACAGTCTTTGCTGAGGTAATCCTATGCTTTGAAGGGAAAATCTTCTATTCTTTCAGATTTATTTATTTTATTTGTTATTTTAGAGATATATTACACTAATGCCAGTTCTACAGCACTATAACTCTAAAAAAATAGGAAGGAAGGAAGGAAGGAAGGAAGGAAGGAAGGAAGGAAGGAAGGAAGGAAGGAAGGAAGGAAGGAAGGAAGTCAACAGAAGGGAGGATATTTTTCTGATATGCCTTTGAATAAAAAGACTTTGAGGTGGGAATTAGTGCTGGTAAATGTCAGAAACAATTAGTGCTGGTAAATGTCAAAAACTTCTAAGAAAATAAAAATATTGTTCAGGGTTTTGTTTTGTTTGTTAAGAAGAAGAAGAACAACAACAACTATGGCAACTTATACAGCAATTTTCTGACGTATTTACCTTTTCTGGAGGAGCCTAATATTTACTGTAGTACTTGATCTGCAAACATTTGAAAATAAATCTCAAAAGTTCCCCATTCCCATCACCATGTCTACTGTAGACCTTTTTTATCCCATACCAGACATTTCACTTGAAGCAGAATTTTTCTTGTATCCTCAGACAAGCTGGTGATGGGGAAAAGGAGGAAGGGCAGGGTACCTCTCTAATTCTACAGTGATACATTTCAAAGTCTGGCAGAAAAAGATACGTTTCCTATGCATTGTCAAGAATCAATTCAACAAATATGGATCCTGTTTGGATATAAATGAACATGTTTTCATTCCCTCCTATCTATGCAGGAAAAATACTTGCCACCATTGACAAAGAGGGTTTAAGGGACAACACTTTTATTTACTTTACTTCTGATCATGGAGGATTTTTGGAGGCCAGAGAAGGGGAATTTCGACATGGTGGCTCAAATGGTATATATAAAGGTGAGATAATTCACTTCAGTTATCTTTACACTGATGGTGGTCTGTACTGCGAGCAAGCAGGGCACTGCATGGTCACATGACCAGTCCCTCCCACCACTGAGTGATGCTATGAGAAGCAGAAGCAAGGACTTCTGTGTGATCTTGTCACAACTCTTTATTGCAGCGTCACTCTTGTCAGGATGCAGTGCCCTGCTCATCAACAAGACAGACCACCATAATTTGGGATGGCCGACTGTCTTTTAAAGCAAGTTTCAGGATCATTTGTAGTTGTGGTAACAGTGCCACAATCACAAGTAAGAAAACAAAGCCATTATGATGTCAAAAGTCTCTCTTACATAATTAACATGGTGATGGCCAATTATAATAAAGTTGAAACATGCAAGAGATTAGAGATGTAAGTCTTCACTAAGTTTCCTCTCGAAGGCATCACCAAATAATTTCAGCCATTTTCCTCCCACTGCAGGAAAGCCTTTCAATACCACTGAGTTTTTGAAAGTTATTCACAATACTTCTGCAAAAAAAATTGCATATGGTGGTTTTGTTCGGAAAACAGCATTTTCTGCATGGAAAATAATATTTCTATGCAGAAATATTAACTCCTGTGCATACAATGCTTCTTTCTGCATGGAAAATGCTATTTTCTGTGCAAATCAACCTTATGTGAATTTTATGTAGAATAAACCCATAATTATGCATTTTCTGTGTAGGAATAAATATTTTATGCATTGAAATATTATTTTCCATATTTTGTATGCAAAACAATCACATGTGAGTTTTGCACAGAACAAGTTGTGAAATGCAAAGATTCTTATCAGTACAGGATTCTTTTTGCCAGGGTTCTCAACACTTGAAAAACATGTTTTTCAACCATTTTTTAAATATTGTTGTTGCATAACTACATAGTAGAGCCTGCCAGTAGACTGATGCACAACTGGATGAAAGCAAATCAGGGCCTATATGCTATGGACCCTATGGGACACATTGGGCACCCTGATGCTCCTCAGGCACTCTTGTGGATGCCCCATTATGCATCTTCACAATTCAGTAACTGCATTTCTTAGCACCTCTGCTACTTAGTTAATTACATGCAAATTTACCTTGAAGGAAAAGTCATACAGGATTCCAGCAGTCTTCGTTATATTCATGCTGCATCTCTGCTTCAGTGTGCTTCTTTAAATTTTCCCAAAAGTATTTAGTATTCTGGGAAGTTTTGTTTTGTTTTGATCTGAAATTGTATGCATGGCTATAAAATATAGAGGTTTCTTTTAAAAAGGACTTTAAAATACGGCAAATCCCAGCACAAGCCTAGCTTCCTCTTGCTATGCTTTTCAAATTCCAGGTGTCTAGATTTCAGGTCTTCAAGCTATGGAGGCAGACACCCACACACATGAACATAAACTGACACACATTTCTATATAGGGGAAAAAACAGGCAATTTACAAAAAAAAAAGCAAATATGGAATACAGCTATAATGACACAGCAGCACATCTGGAATCCCAAGATGAAAGTCTTGAATGGAATGGAATGTAGCAAAAATGGAAGTAGCCCCCTCCAGTTTCTGTGGCTTTCTTTTCATGTGAGAAGCTAAGAAGGTCTCTTAAATGCCTTAACCAGCTGATTTTCCTGAGTGCAACTGTTTGAACTGTGGGACTGAACTGATTCATTGTAACTTTAACTCAAGAGCTGAATGAGGTATCTGTCTTAACTGCTTTCTCCATGCAGGTGGGAAAGGCATGGGAGGCTGGGAAGGAGGAATCCGTGTCCCTGGAATAGTCAGGTGGCCAGGCATGGTCCCTGCCAACTCTGTTATTGATGAACCCACAAGTCTGATGGATATTTATCCTACAGTGGCACACTTGGCTGGGGCATCAGTGCCACAGGACAGGTACAGAATACTGATCTAAAAATAGATTGAGATATATTTGATTTCAACAATAAAGCCCTCTTAAAAACATATTCCATTTCATCCAAGTCAATATGTGGGCTTTTTAGCATATTCTAATTGTATAGTATGTTTCTCTGGCATTCTTTTTGGTGTTTACAAGATAGTAAGCGACATTTACAATCTCATAACTTTTGGGAGTCATGTTTATGGTTATCAATGACAAAGCATGACCCCAAAAACCTCTTAAGCCAGTCCCCAACTGAATGGTTTTTGAGATTCTCCAGATCAGAGTGGTGTGAAATGATGGCTGCAGCACTCTACTAGTCACGTTGAGACAAATGTCTGCCCATCTGAATGCATATCAAGACTGAGAGAGTGCTCCCATCATCATTTCCTAGCATCATGATCTGCAGCACCTTAGAGATCTTTCTGTTAGAGCACTGCCTGCCTTAAGAGGTAGGTTAGAGGGAAGGCATCAGAAGTAGCTACAATGGCAAGTTCTGTCATCTGATGAACAATAATCATGACCTTTCATTCCATTTCATCTGTAATGCTGCATTTTGGAAAGATTCACTTTAGGATAATGAAAATATTTTAGTCTCTGTGTAATATGTAGTGGTTTGTGTTAGATTAGCTTTCCAGGAAATCAAGATTTGTTTTCCTAGTTGACTGTGAAGCTCACTGGGTGACCTTAGGCAAGTCACAGTTTCTCAGTTGCAAAGAAAGGCGATGGCAAGCAAATGAACAAATCTTGTCTAAGGTGTGCCTTAGGATCACCATAATTCAGAAATGATTTAATGGCACATTGAAGAGTTATGAAAGCATAACCACCATAGTTATGCAGCTACACAGTGAATCCGACCCAACCCCACCACCATCTTTGCTTTCTAGGCAGCACCCACTGCAGTCAACAGGGGTCTGTTCCCTGTCATTCAAGAAGCAGGTAACTGATGTCCCCACCCCCTCCTATGAGCAATCTCCATTACAATAGGCAGAAGCAAGGTCCCTGTAAGCAATTCTCCCTCACACGAGAGATCACTCATCCAAGTGGGGTGGGAAAGTCAATCAGCTGCTTCTTGAGTGACAAGTGAACAAGACACCATCATTCACAGCAGCTGACTGAAGGAGTTTCACAGTTCCTACATGTTCTCCAAACTGGTGAATATGTAGGGATCATGACAACCAAACAGTTATGCATATGTAATTCTTGGTTATGTGTTTGTAACTCCTCAACAGAATTTTGGCCTAATGTTTTGACTGTTACAAATATATAAGGATTTGAGATAGATACTACCTTGAAAAATCTTCGGCCCACACTATAGACATTCAAGGACTTTGTCATTCATATATGGCAGGATAGAAAATCATGAAATGTTTGGGGTTCATCAACATATTCACAAGCAGGTTTCCACTTTAAATAAGCAGCCTAATTGTGGCACCTCAATTAAGTGGCACCTCAATTTTTGTACATCATTGCCACAAGTTCTCCCAAACCACATAAGCTGAGCGTGTGAATTCATGTGTGTTGTACATAGAGGAGATGGAATGTTGATTTCAATCAACATGTGCTTTTATTTATGCAAGAAGATTGCTTTAATCCATTAAACTTAACAGGGAACCTGTGCTATATGTGGGAACCCTCTCACCACACTGGGGTTCCTGCAACTGAAAAAGATCCTTCGTCTGAGATGTGCAACATGAAGCACAAACATGTGGTTGCTGGACTTTTATTACATAGTTGTCACTCCACATTTGCTAGAGTTAGGGGCATAGGATCCTCACAAAAGTGAAAAAAGTCACAAATATCAAAAAGCATGGTGTGTCTGTGGGAAGCGGGCCAAGACATGATGAGGAGAGCAAGTACTCAGTGTCCAAACCAGGTCAAGAAAAGGAAAGAGAAAGGGAATGGGTCAGCATAGTGATCCTATACTTCCTCTCTCATACTCATCTCCTTCTTTGGGTGTGTGGGAACATCTGGACAGGGCTCGTGATGCTGAGAAATCAGGCTGTGAGCCATCCTTAGCTGACCACACAACAGCTGGTGGACAAGGAGGACAAGGGTAGGGTTTTAAAGGCTGCATAGCCTGATTGGAGCCACTTAAAGGAAAAGTTTCCCCAGAAAAGAAGCTGCCAAGATGGTGGAGGGACAGACTTGCAAATAATCAAATTCGCAAATGTGGAGGGCCAACTCTATTTATAGTCTGGCCTATCTTATCTTTCACATGCTGATCTCTTCTTCTGTCACACCAGATCACAGAATTTGTAATCCATACCATGGTTCACACTCAAAGAAACATGTGGAATTAAGGAGAAAATGGTGGGAAAGGAAAGGAGAGGATGAATCTAGCAGCACCTTTAAAATTAACTGATTTATTTTAGCATGAGCTTTCACTGATTTCAATCAATTTCAGACACACCTGATGGCGTTAATATAAAGCCACAGATATATTAGCAGTTATGAGGTGGGAGGAGAAAACCATTGGATATGGAAAGTTGCAGTTTGTGACACTGACCATACACCTTTAAATATTTGAGTAGGATGATGCAGGTCTATCAAGCTCATCAGCAGTTCTAGGGGGTGAAGCAATCAATCTGCTTACCAATAGTCAGGTCCCTTGAAGTCAGAAGTTTTGTGGGGAAGAATTCTTTTCTTACACACCTTGTTGTGAAGACACATATTAATATGTAAAGTGTGCCAATAAACTATTATCTCTGTTCAAACCTCTGCTAATAGATCAGAATTTGTGACTATATCCCAATTCAGCAGCTTCACTTTCCAGTCTTCCTTGGATATCTTTGGTTGTTGCTCATAAGCCAGATATTGAAATACAAAAAATTAGAAATACATGTTCATTAAACCGAGAGACTGATAGTACAAACAGAAGGCTCCATTCCTAATGTAGGAAGATGCCTGGTAGCACAAAGAGGGATCTCTCAGCATTTGACAGTAGAAACAAATATGTTGATAACTCTCATATCTTCTTCTATAAGCACACATCTCAGACAATTTTAACACATGCTTCTCTTCAAACATATTTTAACTTTTCCCCCCTTAACTTATTGGGAACCTTATGTTAAGAATCAGTGACCATCAATATAACATTCTGTTCAGTTTATTTTCCCCTTCCTCCTAGGATAATTGATGGCAAGAACCAGATAGCTTTACTGCAGGGAGCAGTGCAACACTCAGAGCATGAATTCATGTTTCACTACTGTGGATTCTACTTGCATGCAGTGCGCTGGTATCAGAAAGAGAGTGAGTACAAAATGTTATTCCTGTAATATATTCTTGTATATTGGTGAAGAAAATACTTAGCTTAGCTTGAACCATCCAAATTCATCAACTGGGCTTCATGAATTCCACGTGTCCATTCTTCCAAAGCACCTCATATTATGTTGGCTCTGTCTTTTAAAACAGCAGGTTTCTTTCCTGCTTTTTCAGTTTCCTTTTGCTTGCCAGGCTAAGCCTCCAGCTGTTTCCAGAATGCTTAGTGGAACTTCAGAAATCAGAACTGTCCCTGATGCCATCAACTGACAAGAGGGACGTTCATACTATCTCTAAAATCTACAAGCTGTTGAAGTATTAAGTGTCTACACCTGCCTGCAACAATGCAAACAAAATAACATATATATATTCCCCTATTTGTGTTTGCTCCCAATCCTTGCAAACCTTTACCCCCCCCCCGCAAATGTAGGGAGAAGCAAAAGAAACAAAAAGCAATTTCTCTCCTGAAGTAATTATCTTGACTTGTATCAAATGTCATGTGGTTTCATTGTCATCACTTGGCCTTAGAGTACCAACATTATTATAGTTTTCATAACATGCATTTAAAGCAAGGGTGAAAAAACCTGCAGAGGTATCCAGTTAGTGACATAAGTGTCTCTTTTTGGATGAGATACAGAGATCCGTCCTCTGGCCTTTTGTACTCCATCAAAAAACCTCCACCCAGCAGCTGTAAAGGATCAGAAGAAGCAGCTGGTACTGTTGCTTACAAGTGTGGAAGGGAAAGGGGACATAATTCAGAGGATAAACTTTTAGCCACTGTGGGCTCTCAGAGGAAGGAAACAGATGTTATGCTTCATCTGTGAGTTCAGCCTCATTTCTTTTCCCCTGTAAGCTGAGGCTAGCTGCTTCTTGAACTGCCTCCTTCTTATCTCTCCTGCTTAACAGTGAGAACAAGCAGGCTTCTTGTGGCAATTGGGCCACCCAAAAGGTGTAATATAAATCATAATAGTTTTTGAAGCCTCATGTGCTTCTGCATTAGGGAAAGATGGTAGAAGTGAACTTAGAGAGTCAAAAAGAGACAGTGTCATGGTTTAAGATGATATAGGATGTATGTATATGAAAAAAATGAGGCCTCCCTTATGGTTTCAAACAAGCTGGAAGTGAAGACAGTAAAACAGAGGCAATAAAATCATGCATCTCTTCTTTAAAGTGGAATAGTCTATGTGCTTTCAGGTTTGGAGACAAACATAGGTGTTGGAGCAGGGAAAGTACATCAGTTGAAGCTGGATCAGGTTGTTTTATTTTACTCAGAAAAAGAGTTCCTGGGATATGATGACACAAAACCCACTTCCTCATGTGTAGTATTCTCCATTTGCAGCTACATTTGATATTTTTATATTAAAAAGAATTATACAGGTAATTCTATCCCCATATAACTAAAAAAAAAAAATCCATCCTGTGGCTGGCAATACTTTTAGTGGCCAACCAAAATGTAGAATAACTAGAGGGTAACATTTTCATGCAACAACCTGGATTTCATTGTTATATTTTGTCACGCTGCTTCTGTGTATTCTTATAGCAACAGAATTATTCAATGCCTGTGATACCTGAGAAAGGAGTAACTCCTTTTTATTTGGGCCGTTAGCTCCCCTAGAAGAGGAATACAAATAAATAAATATTTGACCAGTAGTCAAATAGCACCAAATAACTGGAAATGAATCCAGAAATATAGTTTCAGGTACGCTTGAGGCCTAGCACCACCCATTTGAAAGATGAACTGCAAGTACTATGAACTTGGTAACATTCTCTAACCCTAAGCTTGAAATCTCATTTGAGAATATAAAATTTTAACGTCCAATTTATATCAAGAAGCAAATAGGAATACAAAAAATACAAAATACAAAAATACAAAAAAAAATCCTGATTTTTTAAAATATATTTTTATTTATGTTCAAAGGTGTTCTTAGTTACAAACAATTATGCTCCAGTATAACAAAAGTTGTGTTGTTGCTCTTATGTCCCTTCAAGTCGTTTCTGACTTATGGAGACCCTAAGGTGAACCTACCACAGGGTTTTCTGGGGCTGAGAATGTGTGATGTGCCCAAGGTCACCCAGTGGGTTTCCACGGCTGACTGAAGAGTCGAACCTTTATCTCTAGTCATTGTCCAGTGCTCAAACCACTACACAGTCTAAATACCCTAAAGACACCAGATCCTGTCTGATGTTGGAATCTAAGACCATTTCCACACTAGACTGTTATAGCGCGATGATTCCACTTTCAACCTCCTATGGAATCCTGGGGTTTGCAGTTTAGGGAGGGGCCGGCCTAAACTGCAAACCCCAGGATTCCATAGGAGGTTGAAAGTAGAATCATTGGGCTATAACAGCCTAGTGGGGAAATGGTGTAAGCTTGGTCAACCCTGATTGTGCTTGGATGGAGACCACCCTCAAATATCAGATGTTGTGGGATATATTTCAGAGCTGATAAAACCACCTCTGATTATTCCTTGCCTAAAACCAAAACAAAACAACTCTGATTGGGATTTGTGTCCTTTCATTGAAATTCTAGATGAGCCTTCCCCCAAATATCTACTAACATATGAAAGTCAAAGCGTTTGTTTGTCTGTGTCAGGCAGGTGAAGACCTCATATAATTGGCTGTGTGAGGTTAAGACCTCATATGATTGGCTACCTGAGCAGATTCTATGGAATCCTGGGGGTTGCGGTTTAGAGAGGGGCATTTAGAATTCTCAGCCAGGGAGCTCTTGGGCTTGACTGGTTGCTATGGAGATGAGGCCTAACAGCAAGGAGGAAGGCAGTGTATTCCCTCAGGAACCCAACCTCGGTATGTTAATAACTCTGAATACAGATTGGATTGGGGAATATGGGGGAAAATTACAGGTACTGGACAAAACAGTTTGGGCAATTAGAGACACAGAATCTCAAATCTTTCTAACAAGTATTACCTATGGGAAAATAAAATCCCAGGCAATGCTGGGTATATATGCTAGTTCATCTAAACCTGAATATGCAGCAAATGAAAAAAGATATCTCTTTACATAGCTAAATTTGTGGGGGGTTTTCAGATATTCTGTTTGTTCTATAGAAGTGTGAAACTTTTTCTCTTATGACTTCATAGAAACATCAGGTGACTGACTGTTGTCTCCAGTCCTTCTTTTATCTTATATTTTTGTTTTTTTTTTAAAAAGGCTGCTTCATGTCAGTCTTTTTTTTCTTTTGTATCTCTACTCTTCTGAGACAATGTGGTATTACCTTCACTTAGTACTTGGCTCAATTTTAAAATACATATTTTATCTATCTTTATTGGGGTATAGATTGTTGCATAGGACAAGATCCTGTTCAGCAACATTAAAGTGTAAGCTTTCGCAGCATAGTTACACAGACAACAGAGGCAGTTACAACAGAGGAGCAAAGCAGAGCAACTTCTCTGTGCACTCCACAGCCAATTACAGGCTGCTTCCATTGTTGGGAAGACAGGAACTTTGCACACACATCAACTGGCCTGTAGTGCTGTGAGCGAACAGGAATACAAATACATAAGAAGGTACTGGAGAGCCCCTCACACAAGCTTGTGAAAAGTAAAACTTTCAGTGTAACTATGAGAGTTCCGGCTTATATTTTCTCAGCTTTCCTTTCTCTTATTTCAATTGAAATGAGTTCTACAAGATGGTTTCTCCCACCCATCTACCCCATTATTCTAATATGTCAGTTAAATACATCACAGAATGCCCCCACTAGATTATTTCTAGAACCATAATCTCAGAGCCATTTCATGAAGAATCATTCTTTCTTCTTTCTACAATGGGTAACAATTCACTATCTATGGTCAAGCTGGATGCAATAGTGTAAACTTTCTAAAATCTTTTCAACTGGGAGCAGCATTGAGAAGCACCAGGGGTTTGTCTAGTAGGAATTCTTACAGCTCCAGTTTGTTCTCTCTTCAGGTGGTGCTCTCTGGAAGGTCCATTATGTGACTCCCAGATTTTATCCTGAGGGGGCTGGTGGCTGTTATGACAGAAAACTTTGTGCATGTTCTGGAGACAGTGTAATTCATCACAACCCTCCCTTGCTTTTCGACCTTTCTCGTGACCCTTCTGAAGCCAATCCCTTGTCACCAACAACCGAGCCACTTTTTAACACTATTGTAAGTCATGTTGAAAGAGCTATAGAAGAGCATCGAAAAACACTCACTGCTGTCCCAGAACAGCTGGATCTGTATAATACTATATGGAAGCCATGGCTGCAGCCATGTTGTGGGACATTCCCTTTGTGTTGGTGTGATGATGAAACTGATAGCAATCCTATAATGGTTCAGATGTAGATTATCAATGGAACTGTTTGTCCATAATAAACACTTCTACCATGTCAAACATGATCTTTTATACTGTTGTTGTTGTGTGCCTTCAAAGCATTTCCAACTTATGGTGACCCTAAGGTGAACCTATCATGGAATTTTCTTGGCAAGATTTGTTCAGAGGGAGCTTCTTTTTGCATCCTCAGAGGTTGATAAAATGCAATTTGCCCAAGTTCACCCAGTGGGATTCCATGGCCAAATAGCGATTCAAACCCTCGTCTCCGGACTCATAGTCTTAGCACTCAAACCACTACACTATGCTGACTCTCCTCTTTCATCAAGGAATTGGGGTGTGTACAGTGTTTCTTGATAAATGAAAGTGGAAAGCTAATTATGACTCTGTTCAAGAATGTATTCTAAATGCGCTGGAAAAATATGATGTTTTAACAGGAGAAAATCAGCATTGTATAATCGTTAGGGTTTTGGACTAGCACTAGAGAAAATTAGGTTCAAATGGCAACTTAGCCAGGACCCCGTGGGTGACCTTGGGTCATTTACTATTTCCCTACCTAACCTACCATATATATATTTATTCTTGTTGTATGGATAAAAAGTTGAAGGACTACATATACTTGAATTTCTTGAGAGGAAAGATGGAACACAAATGTAACAAATAATTCTTACAAACTGAAGAATTTGTGCTGAGTTTTCAAAATGACCAAATGCAAATCAGGTAATGGCAAAAGTTTCCAGATATTTTGAACTGCTTGTGTGAAGGTAGCAAACCATATGGTGTTGAATACTTCCCAGCTCTGTTTGTAAACACGGTAGAGTATATTCCGGAATATACAGAATACTGTCAGAAGTCATACTTCCAAGCCTTGTTTGCAAATAGCCTCACTGAAAGTGTTTGTATGCACAGCACATGCACACCCAAAAGCTGCTCAAAATCTTTCCAGCTGAGACCTGAGTCCTGTTTCTACCTGCACAGGTGTTGGTTGTCCCTACACCTACCTGGACCTAGTGGAAGTTGTGAAGTTATCCTGATTTGAGGCCAACAGTGAAAAATACAGGCTCCTATGGAACAAAACTAACTTCCTCTGCTTGGAACTCATTTTATGCTGCTGATTACAAACAATCACACACAAAAAAATCCACGAGAGAATATTCCATGGGCACATTCAGTCTAGACCACATCACACCTAACCAAAAAGTAAATCACCTCCTTTTGCAGCTTTTTTACCCATTGGGCTGTAAGATAAGGGGAAAACATTAGTTACGCAATTCCCCATGTAAAACCACAACCTGTTTCATACAGCTAATTGTGTATATAGCATCTGATACAATGTTTTTAATTTGATACATTTTTCCCCATAGAGTTCTTGAAGAAGTTGCTTGCTTAATCGGTTATTTTCCTCTTGGCAGTGGAATCTATACCATGCCCATGATTCTCAAACCTGAAAGAAATGGCCCCATTTTTTTTGAATATGCTGAAAGTCAGTCACTGAATCATATATACTTAATCTCTATTCATTTCAAGTGCACGTAACTGTATATAAGATTGCAGCTAGAAGCATCAGCTTTCAGTTTAACAGTCCTGTCTTCAACACTGCTAAATCCAAGCACTTGGATTTAAGTAGATTAATTTTCATTGAGAATGGAACTAAAGGAGCTTCATTCTATACGTGCCAGATTAGCTGGTATCTACACTGAGTTGCTAGGCACCTAAAGTAAATGGCTAGCTTCCCAGTATGAAGAAGCGATTAAGTGAAACCCCACTGTGCTGAGCCTTTATGAGCTTATGCAGTAGATACTACTCCATCCTTGCACAGCTCCTCTCTGACATCAAAGTGTTGAAACAGATAATCCAGATATGATTAACCACTAATTTGATTGGTGACATACCTGTTTTAAGAGTATAACAAGAGACATTCAATTACATGCATGCTTCTTCTTGGATAACACTATTAGCTTCATAGGATAATGTGTCATTCAAAATTAATTGTGTTTTGGTAGACAGACCTCTTGTTTCATATAAAAATATTTATGGTGCATCCTTTTATCATCTTACTTCACTGGTTAACTGTAGGTTCCCTATCCCACACAAGAAACCTAGGACACGGCACACTGTAATTACTACACCTTGCTTTTCTCCTGTGGTTCTCATCAACCATATTCACATTATATCAGATCCTTCATAACACTATGGTTTTCCTTTCCACAAACACATAGGTAAAAGCCCAATCTTTTGCAAAAGGCATTAATTTTAGAGACCAATGTCCCTCCCTGCCAAATCAGGCATATGAATTTCAATTCTGAAGAAGTGTACATTTTTATTTCAATTTAATTTGGCTTCAGCATGGTGCCAGATTAAAAATGTTCATCCTCCCACATACATCAGTGAATGTAACATGCTGAATACAAAAGAAATATTCCCAAGTAGGTTTTATGGTGAAAAGGCCCACAGAATGACAGTGTCACCTTCAAAGACTAGATAAGTTCCATAGGTTATGATAGTCTTCACTGCTACTTGAAAAGGCTGACATTTGTAAAGTTATTAAAATACAGCCATAACATGCTCCCTCATAATTCACACTACCTATACCATCAAGAAATTGTGAATACAATTCTCAAATCCATTAATAGGAAGATATATAGGCTGATGTAGAAATTAAGAATATAAAATGTTTATTCAATAATGAAGAGTAACAAAAAGGATAGGGCTGGGGGAAAACAGGATTTCCATCTTTTGCTATATAGTTATGAAACAAAACAATATCAAAGCAAAATTATCAGACAGTAAGTGTGGATGGAAACGCACAGAGTGTCTTCCTCTTGTAACTTACAAAACTAAACTAGCAGCATCAATTAGTAAAGGAAACTTTGTTTAGGAAGAAATCAAATGATCAGTTTTGAAACTGACCTTTCCAACTATACCAGCACCATCATAGGAAACATAGAAAGCTGCCTTATACCAAATCAGATGCTTGGTCTATGTAGCTGGTATTATCAACTCTATCAGCAGCTTTTCAGGGTTTCAGGCAGCATTCTTTGCTAGCTTGTGATCTCTGGTACTATCTCTTGGTCTCCCAACCAAGCAGTTACAAAACCTGACACGGCTTAAGTGTCCACATTCAATTGAAATCAGTGTGTTCAGGCTGGTATGATGGCACATTCTATGCATTTCAACACAAGCACAAGACCCACTGAATGCAGTGCAACTTAACTCCCAGGTATATGATGAACAGGATGACAGCCCAGTTAATGTTCAGAGTGAAAACCGAGTAAGGCCAACGTCAATTAAAACTAGTTCAAACAAACTAAATGATATGTTTTAATGACAGGCGGTAGTCTCTTGCTATTGTAAAAAGGAATCATATAGTACTCACATTGTTCTTTAGTATTTAATATGACATTTATAATTCTGCACAAGAACCACTGAACTCTATACTAATATGTTTAGGAATGATATATTCTTAAACAAAACAAAACAAAAATCTATCTCAACAAGCTGTTGCTTCACCTTCAAATAAACACTACTGAGTTTAATGGGACTTTCTCCTAGGTAATTAAGCAGATTGCGAAGACCAAAACCTTACTGAACCACTGGAAAGCATAAATCTCCACTTGTGTGCTTATGCTGGTATAAGAAGGGGGCTTTTTCTTCCCAAGGTGCACAGAACCACCCAGATGAGTGCCTAAAGCAGTGCTTGGAGTTGCAATCCAATCCACCTATACCTGGACTGATGGAAGTTGCCATCCTACAACATCTGGAGTGGTACACATTCCCCATCCCAGGAGTAGAATGTGTTGGTTGGTCTATTTGTATAAAACAGTTTTCCTTATTTCAGAGGAAAGTGAGAACATTTCATGGCACATTGCAAATCAATATCCAAAAACAGGGTTTTGCATTTAGCTGAGAATGCATCAACACTCAATGAACAAGGTCTATTAGTTTCTATTATAAACTGGTCCCCCAAAAAAGGAATGCAAATGAATCCTAAAGAACTTAATATTGGTTCAATATATTAGAAAAAAAGACCCTCATTAAAGGTGGCTTTTCAGTTAAAGAGTTCTCAGGCAGCAAGGCCAGGAAAAATATGTAGCTTGCTGACAAGCAGAATAATCAGTATGAATGAAATAAACCAGTAGTCTCACTCAGTGTAAGGCAGTTTTCCAAGCTCACCATGTTTCATTCTCCAAGACTAAACACTGCCACAGTACATTACACTGGTGTGTTTAGAAAATGCAGCAGTTTTGAAAATGCAGCAAGGGTCTTTTCTTGGAGATTTCTCAGACATTGGCAAATGTAAACAGTGATCAGGTTCCATATGAATACAAAAGCAAGATCTATAATAGAAAAGAATCTAATTTCTTTTGAATATTTTCAAAAGCATCCTTCCCCAGATAGTCAATGTGTCCTTCCTCCCATTTTCTTCGTTCATCTTCTGCACTCAGCTCCTCTGGCTGTGGCTGAATGGATAACTCAGAAACAGAACACGTAACCTCATCCTGTGCAAAAAACAGAAAGAAAGGGGAGGTTAAGAAACATAGTTTGTATCAAATCAATCACCTGACAGATGGTCTAAAAGCTAGTTTCAAATTTTTAATAATGCAAACTGCTGAATTTGCAGTGCTTTGAGGAACACAAATATGAACTGCATTTTATTACAGAAAAATTAGTTTACTCAAGAGTTCTGTAATATGGATATGTATACACATTATTTCCTCTGACTCTCACATGTCAAAAGTAAGCTAACCATAACTTTGGATTCTAACTGCTGTCAAATCCCAAAACAGTACAATCCTATGCATGTGAACTCTGAAGTAATAGTATGTATGTGATAGCTCTGAAGTAAGGTCCATTGTGCAAAGGGATGCTTACTCCTAAAGAACTGTGCATAACGTTACATGCTATGCCTTTAATCGCCACACAGGAAATATATCCTATTTGCATCTCTTCAGTAGTTTAGCAGAAACTTTGCTTCCATTCCTCCCACATTATTTCAATGGCTAGGATTGTCTTCAGGCAACTGACCTAGACCACCTCCCCCCATGAAGATGCATTTCCCTTCACACTTTAAAATATGGGACAAATTTAACAAGCCATGTTGCTAATTAACTGTCTGTATAACCTTATGTTAAGAAGCAACATTTTGGCTTTCCCCAAAATGATGTCCTCCAGGCATGATGTCCCCCCATTATCCCCCAACAGCATGGGTAGGTGGTTAAGGAAGTGGGAATTATAGCCCAACACAACCGGGGGGTACTGGGGTTGAAGAAGGCTGACATATCAGAGCTTGCTATTAAAATTTCCCCCCCGATCACAAGTGGCTGACAGGGAATGTAAAGTATAGGAAGTCTTTACTGTTTCCACAGACGGCTGAGGAACAGGTTGACAAGAAGATGCTGCAGATGATTTGCCTGGCTCAGCAATGTTGACATCAAAACTGCACTCAGCCTCCTGTACAGATTGCAAAAAGGAAAAAGAAAGCCTCTTTTTCTGTTGTTTTAAGTTTTATTATCATTTTTCCTTATTACACACTCAAAAGGAAAATACTATTTTGTTTTGTTTTGTTTTCGCAAGGCCAACCTTTATTATGCCTAATAACCCTCAACACTTATTTTTCATGCAAATAATTTTCCAAGCTGAAATGAACTACAGCTTCAAAATAGTTTGGTTAATGTTAAGAAAATAACTGTTGAAATAAATGCATATATTAATTTTGTTTCACATCTTATAATGTATAAGAACCTCCACACCACTAATGGTGTGTAATTAATAAGAGGAATTATTTCATGAATAACTATTTAAATGTAAGGAACTTAATCCCAATAATTGTATTTATAAGTATATTCATATTTATACATATATTTAAGCTTCCAGACAGAGTCAACTAAAGACCGCTCATTCTTAAAAAGAGTTTCAGATTGAACAAGGAACTTAGGTTCACTGGTACTATTTCCAGAGAAATGTGTTTATGACCGGACTAGAGAAGTCTGAAAAAAATCCATCCATATTCTAGAAGTTAAAAACTATAAATTAAGACTTGGGTATAGGGCAGAGAACAGAAGGAAAGTGGTACACTAACCCTATTCATGCATTCAGAATAGTGTTATATTAAACTAGGAAGGTGGGGAGCACACAAGCTGTTACTCTCCTCACACAGAGGGTGGCACTCCTTGCTACACATGGAGGCACTCCACATGATTCAGAAATCTAAAAGAAAAAATAAAATCAGGGAGCCCTTTTACAGTATACAATTATAGCATTATGATTCCACTTTAACTACCATGGCTACATCCTATGGAATCCAGGGGTTCGTATTTTGGGGATATCACCCTCTGGTTGAGAATCATAAATGCCTCTCCCTATACTGCAAATCCTGTAATGCCACAGGATGGAACCATGATAATTAAAGTGGAATCATCGCACTGTTGTGTAGTGTAAGAGGACCCTGTGTCCTTTCAATCTAAACAGTGCTATAACTATACTATAATTATGTAGTATGAAAGGTTCCTGAATACCTGGAAAACTATCACATTTGGAAAACCTCCACGCTTAAACCAAACTGTTGTCTTCAGACTATCTTCAGACTGTTTCTGTGAGTACAGAGGGGGGTCAGATTAGTGTACTCTCCCTTCTCACATATTCAAATTAATCCTAATCTGAACACCTAAACAGGGCTACTCTGAGGCTGCAATCCAAAATACATCTGCAGGAGAGCAAGCTGCAACTACACTAAATTCTGAGTTAGGAGCTATGCTTAGGATAGCATATTATGCGAAGTGTAGAGAAAGCAAATACAGATTTTTTCTTTCTTTCTGTCCCCTCAACCCCTTCTGTATTATCAGACAAGATACCCAATGAAGCTTGATGGTGAGAGAGTCAAAACGGATGAAGAAAAGTCACTGGTTCACATAGCGCATAATTAGTCTGTGGATTTCACAAAATGAAACTTGCCCATTTGGACAGCTTTATAGGGGAATCAAATCCATGGATGATAATAGTACAGATCACTGATGGCCATGAGGATGAAATACTACTTTCACTATCAGAGGGGCAGTATGCCTCTCAGTGACAATTCACAAGTAGGAGGAGATTGCTACTGTACTCATGTCTTACTTGTGGGTTGATAGAAGGTATCTGGCTTATCACTGTGGAAAGAGGAAGCCAGCCTTGGATAAAGCATGGCTCTTCTTATGTTCATCTCAAGTTTCTGCATCTTGTACTAAGATCCAAAGAGAGCCATGGATAGGCTTCAGGTGAGATGCAAAAACCTGATGAGGGTAACCCAAGTCATTATTATTACTGCTGCCTATCTCATTTGAAATCATGCATTTCAAAACAGATACGTGTTTTTACACATTTGCAGCTGAAAGCCTAATTTGAAAAGATTGCTATTGTTGAAGATAGCTCACGAAACATTTTAGATCAAATGGTTGATATTTCTATAAACACAACACTTTGAGACATTCAATTTCTTTTAAGTCAAGGTTATCATTACTAATTAGCAGAAATAGCCCCCAAATACTTACATCTTTGGCAGATAACTGATCAGGTACACTTTCAATCATTTCTGACACCTGTTCTTTGTCTTCTGAGACTGGCAAAGGGTTGCAACAGCTGGGATATTCATTTTCACATTTATCTCCATCTGCATTGACTTCAGGCTAATAACAAAACCAAACCAAACAAATGAAACACTGACATTTTCCATCAGTGAATTCTGCTATGTTTGTAATTGTTGTTGTCGCTGCAGGCCTTCATGTTATTTCCAACTTATATTGATCCAGACAAACTTATCATGAGATTTTCTTTGCAATATTTGTTCAGAGGGGCTATGCTTTTGCCTTTCTCTGAGTCTAAGAGAGTGTGACTTGCCCAAGGTCACCCAGTGTGTTTCCACAGTCAAGCAGGGATCTGAACCCTGATTTCCAAGAATTCTAGCCCAATATTCCCAAAACACTACACCCTGCAAAGTACTATGTTTGTAGTGCCTATATTTCATTATTCTTATTCCTATTTTGGGCCTTTCTTTCAATAATTCAAGGTACTTAGCAACATCTTTAAAAATAATAGAGATTAAAACTGTACAAAACCATTATATAAAAGTATAAATATAGAAATTCAAAAAACAAGCAATTGATAAAGTTAAAAACAATATACAAACCTTAAAAACAGCACTGCACAGCATTAAAGGTCCACCCCAGTCAATTTCTAAAACCCTGACAGTGTAAACATTAACTTGCTGACAGAGGAGCAGTTGACGATGGGGCCATTCTGGCCACTCCAGGGAGGGAGTTCCAAAGTCTGGGAGTAACTCTTAAGATGTCCCACTCTTATTCCTACCAAACAAGAGTGAGACAGAGACAAGGCCATTCCAGATAATCTCAGAGCTCTAATGGGCTCATAGAGGAAGACTCGGTCCTTCAAGTTACCTGGACCTAAGCTGTACAGGGCTTTGTAGGTTGTAAATATTATTTTCATTTGTTATTGCTATTCTTAAAACATCCTTTTGCCTATGTTTTTGTGACAAAACTTAAACCACACCTCTCCCATATATCTTTGCTATTCAAGATAAACTTGTGACCATCAATGCAGTCCAACTTGCAGCAGCAGAATTCCAATCATTCTGGCTATCTTACAATTTCTGCAACACTACCACTTGTGTTCACTATAGCCCTTTCCACACGCGGGTGGCAGAATGGGGCAAGCCACGCCAAAACGGGGCTTACCTTGTTCCGTTGCTGCACGGGGCAGCGCATTTCGCTGCTCTACATGCAACAGCGTCCTGCGGCGTCCTCGACGCCTGGCAGCGCCCAAAATGGCAGATTTTGACTGGTGGAGCCTCTCCGCCAATCGGAGAAGCTCGCCAGCTAGAAATCCCGCCCCCCACCCAATTTGCAGGGACGCCCTTTCGTGCGTCCGCAAATCCTCACAGGCGCTGCGACGGGGCTGGACGGGGCTTGAAACGTGGTTTTCAAAAAGCGTGTGGTGCCACACTTCCGGTCGCCCCGGCGTGGATTGGGATGTGGAACTACACAAAAGTAGCCCACCCCAATCCACGCTATGGTGTAGATGACCTCCGTTAGAGGTCGCTCTACACCATTTTTTTTACCCCATGTGGAAAGGGCCTATATTTAACACAGAGAACTTAACATACTGAAAAGCAACATGGAGACAGAGGGTCTTTCAACCCTACACTGTTATAGTGCTATTAATCCACTTTCAACATCCCATAGAATCTTGGGGTTTGCAGTTTAGGGAGGGGCATTTAGAATTCTCAGCCAGAGAGCCCTTTGGCCTCAGTAAACTACAAACCCCAGAATTCCACGGAATGTTGAAAGTGGAATAATAGCACTAGAACAGTGTAGTGCAGAAGTGGCCTAGTAATGAGCAAGTGAAAGTCAGTGTCAGAAATTTTCCACTGGGTACTAGGACAGTATATATCTGCAGTTGTTACTCACTCTGGCCAAGTTATTCCGAACTTAGTCTTGAGAAACCGATTACCCAGACTACCAGCTATTTCAACAATACTGACACGTAACATATGTTTCAAAGCTCAGATCCTCCATCACTATCAGCATGGAAACTTCTGCAGCTCTTGACTCAAGAACATATAAAGGAAAAGAAGATTCCTGGAACTTCCTGGGGGCAATTTGGGAACAGTGTGATCCAAATTGCTCTGTGGACCCTCCCTCCATGTACATAAATGACATGCCCTCAAACCAGCAAGTAATTTATGAAAACCATGGAGCTGGTCTAGATTACTTTGTTCCCACTGGACTCAATAGGAAGGAACAAATTAAATAATTTTTTAAAAAAATTAAAAATGGCTGGAAAAAAAAGAAAAAAAAAAGACTGGAAACAGCATTCCTCTCACTTTCTCTCCACTGGCATGAGTCTATCAGAGCTCTGCCTACCTTGGAATACAGGCAGGTTAGAACTGATCAGTTAGTCTTCTCGCTCCTTTTCCCCTGGATGTTGCTTTTCATTTTTAAATGCAGAACAATTCTGACTATGATCATTGAGTTGTTGCAATTAACTATACCACCTATAGATCAACACCCATATGAAAGTCTAGCTGTGCCATTAAAAGGTATATTTTACACATGCATAGCTGTGCCCCTGACATGGAGAGTGGGGGTGCACATTTAAACAAATATTCCATTGGATATGATCCACAGAGCTACTTCGGGTACACTCAGTGTGACTTTTTAATCTTTTTCGCTTCTTTGAATAGCAAAATTCTGTGCCTTATCACATACTGTTACTGAAAGCAACCTCGGCTTCAAAATAATTTTCATACTCGCACACACACACACACACATGTAAATTACACATACAGACAAAGAGTATTTTCAGTATACATTTGCAACCAAATTCATGATCACAGTTACAAATGCCTAATCTAATTTGTAACTGATTCATAACCAGGATTTCTATGTACTCAATGGTGTAACAAATGCACAGGGATTGCACAGGGCCTTACTGGCCAGCAGCTGCTGCAAGCAATGGGAATCTTCTCTTGTCGATCAGGACAGTTTCTGAAGTTTCTATCCCTGCTCCCATGAGCGATATCTGGTACAAGAAGAATTGTGACAGTGATCCTTCTTCTAACTAGCACACCAGACATGGCTGCTGCATCCTTATCGGCCAGAGAACCGACCCCTGCCACTTGCAATAACTGCTACCCAGTAAGGCGCTAGAGGAGGGTTGGGCCTGAAGAATAGCTGATCTAAAATCTTGGTCCATAATAAGAGCAACAAGAACAACAAAAGGGTATTTTACCTCCTTTCTCTGGATGTTTGACTCAGAAGACTTCTGCAATTCACTCAGCAATGGTAAAATACTAGAAACATATATCATCCACCAGAGTTCAAGGAATGAGAGCTGACTTGGAGATACTGAGGTTGAACTATCCTCTGTAAGTGTTTTTGTTTGAGTATTGTATTTGTAGTTCCAGGGCTTTGCTGGTCCTAGGAAATGGACTACTTTTGCTTCTTTGCCAAAACTGCAGGAACACATAAAAGAATGTCTGAACAACAGGTTTCTGTTATGCACCATTTTAAAATACTGAGGCAAGATGTCTCTGAAATGGCATCATGAAACTAATCGTCTTTTTTATTTTATTCATTTACTTGCTCACAGGATAGATAATTTTGTCTACATCTCAAATTAAAAAAAAAAAGTAGAGTGGCTCATAGCAATTAAAATTCAAAACATAACGCCACTGCAGACATTGCTCATTAGTGAAAATAAGGCAGGTGTTCAGGCTTACAAATTAATAAAAATAAGACATACAAGGGAAGGGAAAGAGGTAGAAGAGAGAGCAGTTTGATGCCAGTTCCAAGAAGTAAATTATGGATACTGCATTTAATACAGTATTTACATTTAGATACAGGTTACACTGATCCTCATTTCCTAGCATCCTTTCTAAAATGGACACAACACAAGTATGCAGCAGACCTTGGTTCTCTAGCTGATCATAGGAACCAGAGTGCCCTTCATTTCTACTTTTTTTAGCCACTAAGTGACAGTTATAGCAGTGTTCTTAGTGGGAGGGACAGCAAAAGCAAGCTCTCTGGAACCACTCATTCTTCAACCAGTGACTGAGGCCACACAGATCTTCCCTTTGCCATGATGGTCCTCTAGCTAGCGATGGGTCAAACTGCTTTTACCCTCACTGCTGTAGACACAAAGCAAGTGACAGGAGGAACAATGTTCTTAATGGGAAGGAAGAAACTCTTGTATCTCCTCTTCTAAGGCTGGAGAATGAACCAGCCTATTAAAGTGAGGAAAGACATAGTGTAGGAAGGAGATGAGAACTGCCAGTCCTTGTCATCACAGGCAATAGTGAGAAGCCTTGCTGGAAGTTATGTTCATTCTGTGTATTTATTTAGAGTATTTATACTCTGCCCTTCAAAAAAACAATATCCAAAAGCAGTTTACAAATTGTTAATTTGACAATACCCTGTCCTCAGGTTTACTTTCTTACAAGGCACAATACAAAAGGAAAAGGGGATAGCAATGGGTGAAGAGACTGAGTCCAGAAGATTCTGGCTGCTCTTTTCTACCTCAGAGACCACAACAGTGGCAGCTGGGATGGAGGGTGGGCCTTTCATCAGCCACTGAAGCCAAGGCACAGTGGAACTCTGCTTGCATGTTCTTCTTTCCCTCAGAAGCTATAGTGGTGGCAGATAGAATGGAGAGAGGGTCTTTCATCAACTCCTGAGACCAAAACACAATGGAGCTGTGCCTGGTTTGTTCTTCTCTTTCTCAAAGGCCATAGCAGTGGCAGTTAGAATGAAGAGAGGGCCTTTCATCAGCTAGCCAAGGCAGAAATAGTGTAGTCCTCCCTGTCAGTGGATCACAGTAGCACCAGAAAAATACTTCAGTCACATCCATCCCCCTTCTATATGGCCACCAACATCACTCACCAAGAAGTCTCTCACCATATTATCATTCAACAGTCTTCAGAGTTACCACAACATATTTCACACATTTCTTCCTTGACTCTTTTTGGCCAAATTAATACATGTCATTACAGTCATTAATATACCACCACATTTATATCCTGTATCTGACTTGCTTCTGAAACAGTATCAACTTTTTTTTGTCACAAAACAGAGAGCAACATTTTAAGGTGTTCTACATGTATGCACAAATCACCTATTACCAGCAAAGATAGACACTGTCCTATGAGGAGATTAAGTGCTTTCCTCTACTGTTCAGAGAAACCTATTTGTCCATGCTAGATTGGACCACCAGATTTCCAGCACAGAATTAATTCAAATACCCAGTAGTACATAATTAATGAATAAAATAAGTGCTTACTGTTGGAAAGCAGGGGCATAGCTGTAGACTGCACTACTGCTTAGATTATAGATAAATGGCAAGTGTTTGTTAATGTCTTTTGTAGCCCAGTTGCTAAAGAACATGTTTAAAAGTCCCTGATCACCTCCTAAAAAGAAAAAAATGGAAAAGAACATATGAAAAAGGTGGAATCAATAAATGGATCCACTAACACAATCCACACAGACAGCATATGTGATTGGAAAACAAAACCAAATAAAGGCCAATTAATGTTCTTTAGCTCATTTCCCCACTGATTCAGGAATATCAACATACAGATAGAAAATACTGTGCATTTTAGCCACAAATCAAGTACGTCCTGCTGCTTTGATAATAAGCAAGCTAGCCAGAATAAGCAATAGACTATCTACTAACATACCATTTGGCTTGTAATGGGCCTTCACTGTCTATATATTTCATGTTGGCAAAAAGACATGATAACCACATGGCAACTAGATGTCTTTCAGGATTCAACACTGCCCTAACAGTTTAGAATGTAAGCTTCCTTTTTATTTATGACCAGCAGCCCCATCCAGTGGTTTACAAAAAGCACAGCAAACCACTGTGCATTTCTACTCAATTACTTTATACATATCCAAATGTTAATCTCAACTAGAATAGACCTATTGAATCAGTAGAATTTAGTAAGTGTTGACCTACCATTCAGAAATTAATTCATGTGTCTACTCTGCATGGGACCAACAACTGTATTAGGGGCCTAGTATGTTACTTAGCTGCACTAGCACAATTATACTGCACATGGTTTAACTTTTTTAAAAAAGAATTCAAAAAACCTTTTCATTGCAAACTATATGTTCTATATAGGTCTATATGTTCCCATTTGTTTGAGGATAAAAAAATATAAACGTACAGTGCAAAAAGATGACATATCAAGAAATAATTAGAGCAGTTCATATCTAGCCAATGACTTGTTTCAAATATAGCACATCAATTAAAAACAGCAAAAAGATATGAAGATTAGAATCAAGAAAACAATAAAAATGTGAGAAGGATGAAATACCCATGTGGTGAAGACACCAAAACCAACAGCCCATATTTCCATTTCTACAGTGTACTGCTAGCAGCAACTGAGCTAGATATGGCTGCCACAGGAAACGGCATCTGTGTGTACAGTTCTCCCATATCCACTTACTACTTTGCTTGTCCAATTCAGCAAGTAGCAGCCAATGCTATGAAAGTGGAGAGAGGAGTTCACACAGTGCATAGTTACACAGGAAGCAGTTGGTTCCAAGCGAGCCTCTGTAAATCCTTCCTGTTCCTTACAATACAGTAATGGGTTCCGCTTTTCAACTAATTCTGTTCCCTGTGCTCCAGTTCCTAACCCGTCATATAAGTGGAGAAAGCCTGTATTGTAGAATACACTGCCAAGAGATGTAGTGATCAACTTGGATAGCTTTAAAAGGGTTAGACAAATGCTGGAGTGAGAGCTGTCATTGGCTACTATGTCAGGATGGCCATACAACACATCCTCTGTATGTCAGTTGCTGGGGAAGACTAGATGGAGAACACAGTTGCATTCATGTCCACAAGTGATTGGTAGGTCACCTTGGGAATATAATGCTGGTCTAAGTAGGTCTTTAGTCAGCTCCAGCATGATTCTTCCTATGTTGCTAAACTCAGGGTAGTAGCATCTTGACACATGGTTGCTGTTGTTGTGTGCCTTCAACCCTCAGCTGAACCTATCATGGGATTTTTCTGGATCTAAGAGTGTGTGATGCGCCCAAGGTCACCCAGTCAGCTTCCATGACCAACCAGGGAATTGAACCTTGGTCTCCAGGCTCATAGTCCAACACTTAAACTATTATACCATGTTGGCTCTCTGACCTAAGGCACATTCTGTGTAATCAGAGGTGAAGAACATTTGGGCCTTCAGGTGTTGCTGGACTACAATTTACCATTAGCCATGTTGAGTAAGGTTGATGGGATCTGCAGACCAAAACATCTGCAGGGCTAAAGTTTTCCCATATCAGTACTAGATGACAGATGATGGGGGAGGAGGAGGGGGAGTCATTTACAAATATCTACTTTCAGCCTTCAATATAGGAGGAATTTTTCTATGACACTTCCAGTACTACGTCAAAAGATCATAAGAAATAGTCAAAACTAGGAAATAACATTTTTTTTGCCTCTGAATCAGTGATACTATCATGTTTGGGATGATAGCTAACAAAGCTAACAAAAAAAGCTAACAAAGCAGGATTGGCTAAACCAGATTCAAAATGATTCAGAATCAGGTCTATTTGTAGAAACACAGTTCACTTTCATTGTGCCCCTGCTTATCATGTCCAATTTAGAGGAAAGTATTTGGGTAATTTACTGACTGCTTTTCCCACATCCTTCAACAGATGACACACTCCTTTCTTGCAACTGCAATGGCGTGTTTTGTTTTTAGAGTTCAACTTTGTATTGTGTTTGTAACTTGAAACCTTGAGAAAGGCTATTTTTAAAAAAGTTCATATCCTTTGTCAACATCATCAATGCAAACCTCAGTCTTAAAAAAAAACCAGGAAGAGGACGAGGTCCAGTTAACTTACCGTCAAAGCTTCCATGTTCACTTGCAAACTGCAAGAGGAGGTTAAAGGTTTTTAAGGAAGGTTGGAAAACGAAGACACCACTGTTGAAACAGTCTGGCCAGCCAGAATCTGGAGCTGCTGAAAGTTCTTCCCGATCAAACAGCTCATCAATATTGGAAAGTACCTAGGAAGGGCATGTCCAGGTTGAATAACCAAAGATGATCTACTGCTATTTTTATTGTTGTTGATGATGATGATTATGATGATAATATCCACTTTTTTCCCAGGTTGGGACACAAAGCAGCTTACAACAATTAAAAAGACATAGTATACAAACTTCAGAGAGCCAAGTTCTTCCACCACCACTATATGACTTCACAAAATTCACTATTCTCTTGATGCCATCATCAATATAAACACAGTAATAAGTTCTTCACATGTGGAACTATGGGATACCTATTTATGCATGTTACCAGGAGTGCTGGGTATCTATGGCCTTCCGTCTCAAGTATGCAGTTTGACATTCTGCACCCTAAGTTATTTTCAAAGCTACCATACTGCCTGTGATGCTCACTGCTACTGTCCTAGGCAACATGAGAGGGGTTTTGTTTTATCCCTAGTGTTCATACACTGTTCACATGCATGTTAGGTACATGTTCATATAGGTGTGAGAGAACATCCCCTGAACCTAAATCTTTTTTACAAATAACAAACAAAGAGATATCCACAAGTGACACTGTGAGAGTTCTATAAGGAAGAAGGATGCCTTTCTCTACCCATGAACTCTTCACTTTTCTTAAGGAGCCCTTTCACACCACAAAACTACAGCTCTGTGATTTTGTTTTAACTGCCATGGTACCATGCTAATAAATGTAGAATCACAGCACTGTAATTGTGTAATCTGAAAGTGCCCAAGGGTTTCCAACAAAAGAAATACTGAAAGGCTATGAACTTCCTGACACACCCTAATTTGTCCAACTGCTCAGGGAGTTTCTGAGCCCTATAGGCTAGGATCCTTCCCTTCAATCCAGCTCAGAAAGGTGGAAATTGTGGTAGAGAGAATGGGTCTTTGGATTTTTTCTTCAGATGCACAAAGAAAACCTGGCAAAACTCTTAAGAACACAACAGGTACATTATAACCATGCAATCCTCTGTGTAGAGAAGAGTTTAGTGGGAAATATTATTTTTCAAAACAACAAAGTCAAATGTCCAAATATAAAAAAGGGGTGGAGTGGAGAGGAGAAAGAAAAGGGGAAATAACCACAAATGCAGATAAAATAAAATAAAAATACAGTCAATCCATTGTGGCTTGTTACATGTTGTCTACTTGGGTGAAGTCTTCTAGAATACATGCAAAATTGTTACAGAAACTCCTTACTTTTATGGGAATCTGTGTTCAGGGGGAAAAAGCTATCCCTTTAGCAGAAACTGGCTTGTTTATCCACTAGTAACACTGTATTTCATATATTAAGGGTCTAGCCAGCAAACCAGAAAGTTACTTAGCATCCAGATCTGGATACATAATGACCTTAACTTTGCATTTCAAAAGTCAACTGGTTTAAACCAGATGGATAAATATAAATATTAGAGAACAAAAAGTTGTATTGGGCCTATTCTGGTTGCCCAATTACTTCAAAAACAAAAAAAGTTATGGTACATACACATTAAAGGAATATGACAAACATTTAGGACATCACGTCCCTTACCAATGTGTCTGCATCCATGAAGACACATTTGCTATACTGAATAAGAGTCCAGCAATGAAGTTTGGTAAAGGTTACACCCAGTTCCAACCTCTTCAGCAGAGCCAAGTGCACCGAGTCATTGCTGTCAATTTCATTCACATCAACCACTGTGTCAAATACGGTGCCGAGGGCAGTCCTGACAAAACAAGTAAAATGCAAGGCTGAGATCCTTAAGACCTTTCATTTTACAAGAAAAACAGAAGACAGTTTGTATTAAAATAACAGAGACCAGCAACTGGCATTCATTAAAAATTCACGTCAACTAGATGTTAACCTTTTAAAGAAAAGACCAAAATCACAATGAAAAAAGAGATACACAAAACCAAAGACTGCAGAGCACCTCCAGTCTGAATATTCCACATTTCAACAGATAGCTAACGGTAATGATCCATCATATGATGCTAGAGATTTGTTCAATTCATATGTTTGAATTACAGTGTCACTGAATTACAGTGACTTATAGTGTCAAACAGCAGTGTCATTTAGGGTGGGGTGGAGTGGGTTAGTGATTTCTCTTTACCAGAGGAAATATTTGGGGGGGGGGTTTAACTGAAAAAGTGACTTAAGAAAAGAGGAGTTCTTCCACATCTGGCCCAATATTCATATAGTCAAGCATTCTGTTCCCAACAGCAGGCAGACAGCTAGACAACTGTTTCCGTCTCTGCATAAAGGCTATCCCCCTGCTGTTCAACTCCACCATCTAGTATTCAGAGAAATACTGTGCCTGAACATCAACTATCCTCTAGCTATCATTTTCTCTATTTCTGATGTCCAAGAGTGTCAATGTGGCAATCCCATACACACAAGGAATGTATCAGAAAATTAGGAAAACAAAGTCTAATGATGACTGAGCATGCTGAGTAGCCATAGAATGCTGACTCACTGTCTGGGTGAGAAATGGAAAACTGGGTGGGCAGGGAAATGGAATGGGTTCTTGTGAAAGAGGACATGGCCAATGCTTGTATCAAGGAACAGGAGCAGTCTACATTACCTTTTATGGCAGGTTGCAGCAGTTATGGCTAATAGCTCTCCAGAGACCAATCCTCCACTGTCTACTACTTGTTAAAATCATTTATGCTTACACTTGTAAACAGCACATCAATATTGCATAGTACACGTCTACTCAGAAGGAAGACTCACTAATTTCATCAACCATACCCCCAGGTAAGTGTATACGAGAACACAGTCACAATTATTCATTGTGCAAAGAAAACAATTCCATTTATGTGCTCAAAGTCTATTGCCAATTTTTTTTTCAGCCAGAAAGCCTCATCGTATTATGAGAGAGGAAAGAAAGAATTCTTTTTAGCCATTGTCTTGACACAATGTATAATTTTAGATGGCCTCCTTAGCTGTCTTCTTCTGAATGGAAACAAATATTTCAGCACTTCCTTATAGCTTACTTATGTATGGGATCAACAAACTGTTTGGGATAAGAGAATGAGATTACAACAGGAAAGAAATACCACCAAAGACTATTTTTATAAATATTCAAGAAAGCAAATACTATCCATAAATATGTGGTAAATATGATTTCGGAATTAGCATGGCTGAAAACCCCAAAATGCTCAATTGAGTCCCCACTGCTCACACTGCTACTGAAATATGCTAGTCTCTGCTTAGTTCTGTACCTGAAGTAGTTAAAACAAAGCACCATGTGTGGAAATGTGTTTCTTACAAAGTTAAAACAATCCTGGAACAAAACCCAACCTTATTGTCTTCATGTTAACCTATGTCTGATTTTAATTGCACCAGCCATCTGGGAACTGAGGTACACATCAACCCAATGTTTGCTTATTGTTATTTTGTAATTAGGCAGTTGTGCAGCATTTCAATTTTATAATTATAGTGTTAATTGCATCTGGGAAGGCAGCCTTACCTCATTGCACTGGAGACCTGAGGTGTGATTAGTACTGCCAATCTTCTAGTTGTTTTGTGGTTCCTCAAGGATTGTCCAAGAACCAAAGCTCCATGGCAGTAAGCATCATTAGTAGCAAGGGTCACAAAGGCCTGGTCTGTCACTGTAAATAAGCATTTACAATGGTCACTTAACACAGTACAGTACAGGAGAATTAACCAGACAGTTCCTTATCTTTTCCCACTAAACATACAGGTTGTGATTTCTATGAAATCATGTCCAGTCCACAATAAGCTCTTTTGCTATCCAAAACTCCTCAGAGAGACACATAAATAAAATTGTATATGCTGGATGGGTTTTGTTTCCTGTCAATACTACATGACATCATGTCACACACTTCTCTGTGAGAGAAAATATGTACAGGTGGAGGCAGTGCTGGTTTTGGCAGCAGCCACGAATATCCATCCTTATAGCTTAACTGATCGACACAGAGTCTTGCTGTCAATGATCTATGTGTGAATCAGTACTGCAACAACCTTTTACTTTCTGTTTATCCCTTAATGTACAATGAGTATATGGGTCCATCTATATAATTTATACTCATCGAAAGAAAGGCAGTCATCCTTTGTGAACAGGTCTATGTATGTGTCAACAGATATGTATACAAGTTGATGCATCTGAGCCTTGTATCAAACATACAGAAAGAGGGGAGAGACAAGTGCCTCAGAGTCCTTAGGATACCGACACTAAGGTACTACACTGAGATACTACACTAGGAAAAGAAACAGGGTTTGAAACTGGTAGCCTGAAACGAGTAAATAATTGGCCTCCAAATCGTGCTGGATAAAACTTCTCACTTGCAGTATTCAAAGGTTATGTCATCCTGGCCTGCCTTGCCCCACAGGCTTCTGCTGTGGGGCAGGACATTAAGTTTGTTTCAAACTTTTTGAGATTGGTATTTTTATTGCTAAGCTGCCTTGAGATTTCTTTTTTAACTTCTCATTTATTTTACAGCTGGCCCTCAACTTTTGCAGGCTTAACTTTCATGCACTTGATTATTCCTGAGTTTGTAGCTTCTGTTTATCTAGCAATGTACTTACAAGTGTAGATGGTCATAACATTATTCTGTAGGGAGAGAAAGTGGCTCCTGGGGGACCGCTGGCTCTGCCTTCTCCCTCCTCCTCCTTCTGCTGTCCCCGACTCCAAGCCTTCTCCCTCTCCCTCATTCCCCCACAACACTGAAGGAGATTTTTGCAGCAGTGGCTCCTTCTCCTTGCCTGGCACAAGCATGCTGCTTGCCAGAAACAGGGATCATGAAACACTGTCCAAAAGAGACTTGTGCACATGGAAGTCATTAACTCTGTTCCCTAGAAGCAAAAAATCACAAGCACTGCCCAAAAAGGGCCTTGAGCACATGGAAGTCAATAACTCTGCTTCCCAGAGACAGACAGAACACATGCGTGAGGTTGTCTTGATACCCGCCAGCTCACTCACATGGTTCATTGGTGGGAAAGAATATGGAGTGGAGGAGAAGGATGAGCAGCCACTGCCTCCATCAGGATCTAGACCCTTTTCTAGGGGAAGACTTGGAGATGAGTGCAGGTTATGAAGGTCTGGCAGAGGGGACCTGACAGCAAGTGAGGCAGAGGCCTCATGGTGCCAAAGCAGCAAAGGTAGTAATAGATAGAGCTTTACAGAAAAGCAGACGGAGACAGAGAGGAATGGTTTCTTGCTGCAGATGCTGCAAAGATCTCCTTCAGTGTCGTCGTCCTTCTCCTCAAGAAGGATAACAACACTGAAGGAGATTTTTGCAGCAGGAGAGTCTCTGGCACGCAGGGTTGGTAGCCCTAGAGATATTTGCAATTTTTCCACTTTTGCAGAGATCCTGCACTCCTAATACCCTTGAAAGTTGAGGAGCAACTGTATTTCATTTCAATTTATAACCTACCTTTCCAGGTTTTTCACACATTCAAAGTAGATTAATATCAAGATTAGTATCACACAGCAGTAATCAATCCTGACAACAATGAAATGGAAGCAACAAGTTCAAGATGTCATATTCCTTCCATAAAATGTGTCCCACACAGTTGGATCCACACAGAACCTTCACAAAACCTTTCATGATTTCCCAAGCCACTTCTGGTAGGCTTACTGGGATATAAAATACTAAGTCCCTGGTTGGAATCCTGTTGGTAACTTATACCAGCAGAAGCCACACTTATATTAGTGTAAGCTATCTTTTGACCAAAACTTAGCAACAGTGGGAGAAGGTGACAGCTACAAAAGGTGTCTCTGTCAAGATATAAAGTTGCCTTACCAGCTGTTCAGCAGTGGCTCAAGTCCTGGCAAAGCAGTGCCACTGCAGTGCCTATGGCCTCATTTCCTCTGCTGTGGTGCTTCTCCTTTGCCAAAATAGTTATGCAGGCAAACACGACATATATTTTTGGGGGCAAGCTGCAATGCAGGGAATGTTGCTCCCTTTGTTTACAGCAATGGACAGTAAATGGGATGAAGGAAACGTAGCCAAAGTAGCATATGAAAATACTATTACAAAAGTAGTACAATAACATTACATTGAAATATAGATAAATACAGATACTTATTTATTTAGGTGCTGTATTCCACATTTTTGTAATTAAAAACCAGCTGCCAGACACTTTTCCATCACACCTGGATCTAACTCCAGTTGAGACCTGCCTGTTTGTCCATCTCCCACATGCTACAACTAAGGCCATTGGAAGGAAAGGAAGCAAAAGCTTCCCCATTGTGTTTACCTCTGTCCCCATGACATGCTGAATTACTACTTGCCATGCAGAAGTGACAGGCTACCGAAAATGGCTAAAGATTGTCTAAAGCAGGGTAGAGAAGGGAATGTTGGTGGATTGAAACTCCCAGCAATCCTTTCCATTGGCTGTGCTGACTGTGGCTTACAAGAGTTGCAGTTCAGCAACCAGATAAATAAACAAGCAGTCATCTGATCCTGTCTTCATTTCAGTGTAATGATATTGCTACAACAGTTTTGTAACATAGTTTCCTTATGCTGATCTGGCTACGTTTCCTTCATTTCAATTACTGTGCAGAGCTGTAAAAAGCAGAAAACATTTTGTACACTGCAATTTGACCATAACACTAAGTAACGAGGGGAAAAAATCCAAAGACCATTATATCTATTTTGTTTAGTATGGATTCCTCATTGAAAACAAGTGGTACTGTTTTAAGGTGTTAAACTTTAAAATCAGGAACCAAAGGAAAACATGTAATTTTCTTTCTGCATCTGCAGAGTTTTCCATTACTATAACTAGATGCTTACCTTTGAAAGCAGATGTGATGCTTATCAAACATTTAACACTTATGAGGGAATCGGTTCATTATAGACAATTCTGTATTCTGTCAATTCTGAACTATGCTTGTACTAACAGTGACTGGGAGAAATCTGCAGGAACAATAGAGAATCATCTAGATCAAATGCAAGCTGCAGCAGATGGAGGATCTGGCAGCCAATTTTCTGCCGCAAGATTCTTCAGGGGCTGCACAGACTATCAAAAATCCTCCTCCCCCACCCCAATGTAGTAGTCTGAGTGTTGGACTAGGACTCTGGCAGACCAGGGTTTGAATACCCATTCAGCCAAGTAAACCCACTGGGGAACAAGTCACACTCTTTCAGCCTCAGAGGAGGTCAATGGTAAACCCCCTTTGAACAAATCTTGCCAAGAAAATCATAAGTTGCCATAAGTCAAGAACAACTTGAAAGATCACAACAACATCAGTTCTGAAAGTGTCACAGGACTCTGTTGTTAATTTTTTATTCACACAGCGCCCTAAATCCAATTCTTAGTCCCAATTAATAGGCTCAGTGAATCAATTGGATTAACGTAAGGGCTGATTTATTATTCAGCAATTAATATAATATGTGTACTCTGGTTAGGACTAACAACTGGATTTCAACCAATGTTTCAAAAAAAAAAAATCATTTGTTTAAAATGTGTTGCAGTCTGCCAAACCTCCTAATGCCTCAGAATCACCTAGAATTGATATACCACAATTTCCACAGAGGTCTGTAGAAGCATCTAATTGGTAAAATAACTTTCCCGCCCACACCCTGAAAAAAAGCAAAAACTCTGCAAGCACCCAGAAAAAGTGGGGGGGGGGATTAAGCCACTTTTTTTCCTCCAAGTATATTGTGGAAAGGACAGCCTGGCACAGTGGGCAAAAATCAGCTTGCTTTAAGAAGTCCTCTTACCCAACTACATTCTCTTCTTTCCTTTTTGGTGAACTATACCCAATATCGTGTGTCATAAATGAAAACATCTAAAAAATGAATCTCAGTGCCTAAAAAGAGAATCAGAAAATAAAGAACACAAGGAGGAAGGGGGAGAATCTACTTACCAGGCATCCTTTAAAACCAACTGGCTAAGCTGCTGACAGAGAAAAGCCTGTATCAGAGAAGGAACTCCTTACTTGCTCCCAGCAGGACTGCCTCAGTCAACGCACTACCAGATGGGATTAGCCTCCTTGTTTCCTGCTAAAGACAAGTGAATTTTATTAAACACTCGTGCTTTTTTCATTTATTAAATATTTCATTTATTAAATTAAATATTAAATATTCCTATGTTCTAAAGTCTTTCTCATTCAAAGCTTTTTCTTTCTCTTTCTTTCTTTTACCTTAATAGCTTTTACCTTAACAATAAGATATTGTTCTTTTGGTGAAACCCCTGAGAGACGGAAGAAGAGAAAGATCACAATTCCCACTGAGTCCCAATTCTTGGGGGAAAGGGTAAGGATCAAGTAAAGTTAATAATACTACTAATAATAATGGTACTTGGATTTTTTTGTTACTTTTCAATAACTCCCTGTCTTTTTTTTTTTTTTTTAGTAAGGAAAAGAAAAAGCCCTTGCAGTTCAGCACAAGCCCTTCAAAGAGGAGCTTAAATACACAGACTCACATACTTTTATCCCCCAGCAAAAAAGAGGGCCCAGCAAGTGGTTTCATGTTCCCTCCTCAGATTCCTCTAGCAAAACATTAACCATTTCATAGCTATCACTATTTATCAGGCCCCTCTATTTGCAGTAAAGGGTGTGGGCAGATGAAAAGCAAGGGTCAATGCAGAACCATGCTAAAATGAATCTTGAAGTCTTGGTAACCATGCTAAACAGATTTCTTTGGCCAGATTTTCACAGACAAGCATCCGCTTTGTGCACCTCATCTGAAGATGTGGAAAACTAGACCACAAAGGGCTGTGCCACAACAGTGCACCATAATTCTAAATGTACTTACTCAAGAACACTATCTCCTGTGTTAAGTGGTATTTGCTCCTAGGTGTGATCAGGACTGCAACTCTGAGGCGCGCCTCCTGTGCACCCTTACAAAGGAATAGATGCCAATGTGAGGCTTGCTTCTGAAAAGAAGGGCCATTTGCACACTAGACTGTTATAGTGCTATCATCCCACTTTCCACATCCTATGGAATCCTGGGGTTTGCAGTTTAGGGAGGGGCCTTTAGAATTTTCAGCCAGCAAGCTCTTGGGCCTCAGTAAACTACAAAGCTCAGAATTCCACAGGATATTGAAAGTGGAATAGCACTATAATAGTCTACAGTCACCCTTCCACATTTGCTAAGGTTATGGGCACAGGACTCTGGTGAAAGTGGAAAAACCCTGAATAACTCTAGGCCCTCCCAAACCATATTTAACACACACAAAAAGTATGATCACCATATCCAACCCACCATGGATTCCTTTGAGGCATCAGGGTTCCATCCCAAGGCAGAAGGGCCACCTCTTCCGCTGCCCCACACCATTTTTAAGAAGGACTTGCAAGCCTGGGTCGCCTTTCTCAGTCTCACGTGGCTTGCAGCCCCTATGAAAAATGGCGCAGGGAGGCAGGAGAGGGGACAGCAAGTAACCCGTGAATAATCAAATCCGCAAAAGCGAAACCCGCAAATGTAGAGGGCTGACTGTCGTGTGGAAATAGCACCGCCCCAGAATTGTGTGGTTAGCCCCTCACTCCTTCAGACGCCAAACAAAAAAGATAGGATGGGCTGAGTTAGCAATAATAAGCCCGCTGCGCTTTAGCCAGAGTGACTTCCACGGTACAGCAACCACCTTGTGGCCCCCAAGGCCCTTGAAGGAGTCCAGAAGGCTTCCTCCAGCCCGCCTTCCTTTTTTCCCTCTGGCCCTCCGGAACGGATCCGTGTCTCCTCACCCTCATTGCCCTCCCTCGCTACGGCCCACCCAGCGCGCCCCTCGCCAACGCGGCCACACGGCGGGGGGCGCAGGTCACCCACTAGGTTGCCGCCCTCCCGGCCTCCCTCATTCCCACCCTCTCCCTACAAACCATGCGGCTGCGCTGTTGTTAGGAGGGCCGCCCCCTCCGCGAGTCCTCCAGCCGCCCTTGGGACTCCATAGGCAGCGCTCGCTCTCTAACGCGGACTCCCCCGCCGCCCGGGCCAGCCGATGGGGCGAAAGGCAACCTTGGACGCGCCAGCCCCAGAGCGCGCCGCGGGGCGGGGCGGGGCGAGGCTTCGCCCTCATTGGCCGGGAAGGCGGCCCCTCCCTCCCTCCCTCCCTCCCTCCGCTGGGCTGCGATGCCCTCCTGTTCCAGCTCTCGAGGCGCACTGGGTTGCCGCAGCGGGGGGGGGAAGGAGCCCCGGAACCAGGTGTGGGGGGAGACAGACCTCAAGATCGACAGAAAGGTCGTTGTTCGTTTTGCCCCCGCGCGGGCATTTGCAAGACAAGGGCCGTTTCCGCACAGCCTGTTATAGCGCGATGATTCCACTTTCAACCTCCTCTGGAATCCTGGGGTTTGCAGTTTCGGGAGGGGCCGGCTGGCCCCTCCCGAAACTGCAAACCCCAGGATTCCAGAGGAGGTTGAAAGTGGAATCATCGCGCTATAACAGGCTCGTGCGGAAATGGCCAAGGGCAACTTATTTTTCCCATCCTTGAACATGATTTGAAAGGCACCAGGGGTCCTCAGGAGGGCTCGCCACGTGTTTAGTGTCTTCAGCCATTTCTGCACTAGGCTCCTCCCTAAACTGCAAAGCCCAGGATTCCATAGGATGTTGAAAGTGGAATAATACCGCTGGAACAGTCTAGCGCGGAAATGGCCAGTGTGCGTGTCACCTATTGCTGGTAGCCTTTGTTATTCCTGCGAGAGCTTCACGGCAATCGCTGTCTTACTGATCTTTAGGCGTGGGATTGATCACTTAGTACAGTGCTGCTCCAAGCAATGGTCCCTTGAGCAGTGCTAGTGGTTGGCAACTTACTAGGAAAGAAAGGAAGGGAAAGTGGTAGCCGATGAGCACAAATATACTGGTCCCTGGCACATTGAGAAAAAATAGTGGCTGCCCCCAAAGAGAAGCACTCATCTAGTATGAGTTAGGGTTGATAATGCCTGAGGGAGCTTAACTGCATTGGAGTCTTTGTGGTCCGGTTTCTCAAGATCATTTTGGGAAGAGTCAGCCTTCTCCCCACCTTTTCAGGGGATCTTGAGGTTCCTTGTTTCCCCTTCCAAGGACTGTGGACACTACTGGCAAGCTGTTAAAGGTTAGCTCAATACCTCCCCACTTCTTGGTGTTGTGTGCTTTCAAGTCACTTCAGACTTATGGCAACCCGCATGCAGCCCTATTATAGGGTTCTCTGAGGCTGGGAGTGTGGGCTTCCATGGCTGAGCCTGGTCTCCAGGGTCATACTCCAGTGCTCAAACCATCACTCCTGCAACTTTCAGCCAGCATTTCATAACAGTGGGTCCACTGCTAGTGGGGCAAAATTAATAGTAGTACTTACACTATTATTATTAATTTGGCCTCACTGAGTTGTTGGCTGTGAGTTGCAGAGAGAATTGATATTCTTCAATATTCTGATTGACTTTTCTTCCCAGGCCCTCATCCTCCCCAAGAAGATGCTTTCCAGATGTGTTCTACTGCTATCATTTTCCATAGCCCACAGTAGCAATGTTGCTGCTTCTCAAGGTAGAACTCTTGGTTGTCTTTATACCCCACCTTCCCTCCTCTAGTAAGGTTAAGGTGGTGTGCATAAAGCAGTCTTCCTCCTAACTTTATCTCTGGGCTGAGAGTGTGTGACTGCACTGAGGTACTGAGAACCTAGCATCTGGATCCTCTGAGTACTAGGCTGACAATCTTAACTGCTGCAGCACCTGAATACAGCGCACACAAAATCAAACTGTGAATGAGGAAAACCAAATATGATCTCTCTGTGCTTTTGCTTTAAAAAAAAGTGCAAGAAAAAGAGAAATGACTTGGTTTCAATGCTAGGAGGAGCAGGCTTCAAATCTCCCCTCGTTCTTTTGGCTGTGGGGACAGACGAACCTATTATGCTTGCGTCCTCTTTCTCTTCTACAACAAGTTCATATATGTGCAGGGTTTGCCTTACCATGAAGCAGCATGGTGCAGTGGCCGCATTAGTGGCGGAAGATGGGCAATGAAGTAATGGAGTTGTCTGTACCCTGTGGTGTGCATTGGGCTTCCTGAGTTAGCTTTCTGCCCTACTAGATGTGGTCAAATATTAGCAGTGAAATAAGTTTCAACTAGCTCTTGCCTAAAGTCAGGTCTTTCTCTTCCCTTTGTCTTAGGCAGAAAAATGTCTTTTGTGAGCTCTACCTGGTATCTCGTTGTGATTATAATTTGAAAAATGTGACAAGGGGAAAAAGTATTCCTTGCCTCAGGCTAAGCCCTGCACCATTCTGGATATCTCTTTCTTTCTCTCACTCACTCACACACACACACACACCATTCCTTTGTATTGGTTTTCCCCAATTGCTCAGGGCTCAGGTACCATCCAGCCTTCCATTCCAATGTGGCACCTTCTGACCTACGTCTTTATTAATAGTGTGTTGATACCATTTTACTAGAACAACAGAATCCATGCAGCCCTGTTTCAGCAGTACAAAACTAGACTGATTATGAGAAGGAAGAAAGTGGCTCTTTAAAGAAGAGGATCCTCTTTTACCACGGAGGCTCTCATTGCTGGAAATTCAGGGTGTTGGAAAAACCTCCACAAAAAGAAACTGCTCATATATGTGAGAAATGCATGGAGTGAGGGCAGAACTAGCATACAATATTTGAGGAATTACTATGGAGGAAAAATCCACCACAGACCCTTTCAATTTTATTTCAGTGTGCAAAATAACAATATGTTGAATTTCTTTTCCCCTGTACAATCATCACAGTTCTTCAAAGTGGAAATGAACAAGAGTTTCATTCCATGAATTCCCCCCCTCTCCACACTCCACAATAACTGATATACTAGAAAATATGAGAGTGTATTTTAAAAAATGAATACACAGAGAACTGGGATAAATTTCCTCATTCTACATTTGAAGAGAAAACTACATCACAGTGCAAGCCCAGCAATAACACTTGCCCATTTAAATGTAATGGCCCAGAGATCTTCCAGCATG
The DNA here is from genome assembly GCA_948474755.1 of Ctenosaura bakeri. Lineage (NCBI taxonomy): Eukaryota > Metazoa > Chordata > Lepidosauria > Squamata > Iguanidae > Ctenosaura > Ctenosaura bakeri. Next base: position 377,415 of record CAOLHI010000230.1, on the reverse strand, counting down.
GCAGCTGTCAGTATAAAACATCCCCACTACATCTGAAGACTTCGGTGCCAAACAAACAGCTGTGCCAAGCACACTAAAACAGGTCACCCATTCTGGGTGATCTTGGATGAAACAGCACCCAAACATCTCTTTCTGCATGTCAATTCACACAGCCAGCTTAAGATGGTTTCTTATTGATAAATGTCTTCAAGTCATAGGGTTTTATTGATAAGATTTATTCCGAAGAGGTTTGTCATTGCTTTCTTCTACGTGTGAGAAAGTGTGACGTTGTGCAAAGTCACCCAGTGGGCTCCCATGGCTGAGTGGGGAAAAAACCCAGGTCAGCCAGGTTAACTCTGGGTGTTTACTTGAAAGCAAATCTCATTCCTTTCACTTAAATTCATTTCACACAGATATTGATAAATTGATTTCTGTCCTTCCCTTCCATGTAAAACAATACCCACATGGCCAAAAATAAAACAAATCTCAACCCCAAAACTACAAAACAAGTTGAGGGTATACTTGATAGCATTGATACAATGACACTAATGAGTGAAACAGATCTTAAAAACAGGTTTTATTAAAAGCAGAAGAAAACAACCCCTACCAGGTCCCTGAAAGATAAAGAGTGATGGCACCAGGCAAATAGATCTGGACATTTTCTGTTTATGGAGCCACAACTGAAAGATCCTGCCTAATGTCTAAAGAGGGGAACAAGAAGAGCCAGCCCTCTATATTTTCTTAGCACACAGAGTTTTATGAAGGAGGACAAATTCCAGCTGAGGCCCAGACATTTATGCCTTATTCAGAAGTTTAGATAGCATGTTGGATCAACACGTGAAGAAGGAAGCATGCTAGCTGTGTCCACCATGTCTCCAGTTTCATTATTCTCAGAGCAACAAAGAAGAGTTTCCACTACACTTGCAAGTTCTGTGTGTGATTGGGAAGCCTGATTTTTTAAAAAAAGTTTTATGGTCATATGGTGTGATTCCACATGAAACAAAACTCTCCTGTTCAGATCTGTCACTCTCCATATGAGAAGACAGAGTAGGATAAGGCCATTTCTGGACTAAACTGTTATAGCGCTATTATTCCACTTGTAACATCCTATGGAATCCTGGGGTTTGCAGTTTTGGAAGGGTCCAGCCAGCCCCTCCCGAAACTGCAAACCCCAGGATTCCATAGGATGTTGCAAGTGGAATAATAGCACTATAACAGTCTAGTGTGGAACTGGTCTCGGTCTTGTGCACTGAGTTTGATTTTACACATTTCCTAGAAGCCTGAAGAAGAATTAAATGACATTTTAAAAATAAAGAAGCCTCAGCAAAATAATTATCAATGGCTGAATGATACTGGTGTATTGACTGGGGTGCAAATATTGCTGATTTTTTTTCCGGGGATGGGGGCATCTCTGATTGTTATTGACAAATAGGTGTGTGTGCCATCCAAAAACACCACTGTAGTGACCATCTGCACATAAATAGAAAATGTAGTATAAAAACACAGGTTTTTTTAAATAGTAAACATGCATTTTAGACGCATTTTATGTTACATTCATCCAGACTTCTTTAATAGACCTCTAGCTCTAGAAAGATCATTCTTCAGTTTTTACCAAGGTAAAATGTCATATTGCACAAAATCTCCATGATATGATTTATACATAAACATAATATAGTGCATCAATAGCTTGGATGATCTTCTTGAAGTAAATTTTATCCAGTTTCTTGAGAGTTTAGACAACAGCTCCACCTAAATTGGACATTTAAAAAAATGAATTATTAAATTCATTCATTTGATAAAACTATGCAACATAGATACTTTAGTCTTGTGTCCAAAGTGCACTTTGGTGCACTTTGGTGCATACAGATATGAGACAGTGTGGACAAAGTACCATCCTTCAGATGTTGTTGGACTGCAACTCCCAGCATTCCTCACTATCAGCAATGCAGACCAGCACTGATACAAATTGCATGACCAAAGTACTAGGATGCAAAGCATGCATGATCAAAGTACTTGATGGACTTAATCCACACAGTATGTTGGCTGGAAACCCAGCTTCACTCTTCCTCCCTTTTTCTTATCTGAAGAAGGAAATGAGCAGTGAAGTGCTCTCAGCTGGCACTGCAAAAGCCAAGTGAGAACCACCAGTTTTGCTTCTCCCATCTTCCCCTCTGCGAGAAGGAGGAAGAAAGGTTTCTCAGATAGCTTCTGCAAATATTAAGATCAATATTTTTTAAAAAAAATGAGGACACTAGCATGGGCCCCAAATGTATGAAAAATTCTACATTCTCTAAATTATTTAAATAATATCTAATTGTAAAAGAGAAGCTCATCTGGAGAAATCAGCTTTCTGTTCTTGCAAGGTATCTATTTACTCAGATTTCAAATTATGCCCACAGAATATCAAGTCAATGGTTTGTTTGTTTTTACAAAAGCAGGCCTGTAAATTACTGGCCATTTCCGCACTACAGTGTTAAAGTGCTGCTATTCCACTATCAACCTCCTATGGAATTCTGGAGTTTGTAGTTTAGGGAAGGGCACTTCAAATTCTCAGCCAAAGAGCTCTTTGGTCTCAGTAAACTACAAACCCCAGAATGCCACAGGGTGTTGAAAGTGGAATAGCAGCAGTTTAACACTGTAGTGCGGAAATGGCCACTGACTCCTGATATACAGATCAGGCTCCACTGAAGATAATACGTGCTGTGCTTTCTGTTGTCCTCATACACTCCCTGTAAAGATAGATTTTTAGAAGAAAATCAGTAAGATTTTCTACTTCTCCTCCGAAGTCTGTTCTGTCCACTCCCAAATCTCCCTTAAGGGTTCACAGGAGATTTTGAAGGTGCATGGGTTCAAGATGAAAAGTGAGTTGCCCCCATCCTCTGCTGCTCATGGATATCCTTCCATGATTATGGATATCTTCCAACAGCAGCAAGGAATTCCTGAAGTATCACACTTCCTTGTTTTCATAGTTTTATAGTAGGCTGATAAGATGGTTTTAAAATCCAATGGTTGCTGGCCTGGACAGACAATTTTGGGATGTCTGTTCCCCCCCCCAAAAAAAGTGATGCTTGGCCAAAACAACACTGACTTCCAAGTTCTAAGCAGAATGTTGTAAGTTTTGATCACTTAAACTTCTGAAAACACCCCCTGGGTTCACTGCTCAGAGTATGTAAGTATGTATGTGTGTGTGCTGTGGATAGATAATCTTGAGATTTCAATCATAAAGGCTACAGACTATAAACAGTAAGACCAGACTAACTGCACTAACTGTAAAAATTAGCTGTTGTTCAAGTGGAATGCTAATATTCCTTGCTCTTAGTAGACTTATTTTTATAAAATTGAGTGTGCTGACTTGTTTTTGTTTTTAATTTCTTTTGGGCTTTTTTTTGCTCTCTCAACCACTCTCATCCTATAGCCATGTTGTTCTTAGTCAGCTTGAGCCCTGGTTTTTGGAGAAAAGGGGACTATAAATAAAGTGACTGACTATTTGATTGACTGTATAGTCAATTGAATAACACATCTCATCTCAGTTATTTGAATTAGTCTTTCCATGAGGGCAGAAGGCTGCTATCTCACCACTTAAATTAGATGCTATGCATAGTTGTGATTCTGAGCTCAGCTCTTCATTGTTCTGATAAGGATAGCAGTAGCAAGTCAAAATAAAGAGTAATGAAACTGTTTTTCCTACCTCACCTTGTTTTTCCTTCTCTTACAGCAGAGAAAGAAACATCTTTACCATTTTAAATTCAGACTTTATTTTCTGAGTACTCATTCCTTCCAGCATATGGTAAAATTAATCAGATAGGCTTCTACTTTCTGCCACATGCATAGCCTAAATTCTTTTCCAGACCTGATAAAACAGAGACGTCCTTGCTGTCTTCCTCCACAGGGACCTGGATAGAAACAGGCTTTAAATTTCAAGGGATGGGGTTTCCTTAGCATTCTCAAATGGAGAACCAAATTTTATTGCCTTGCTTTTATTGCCTTCCTTGTTAGGAATGGGCCTAAGGTCACTAAAGGTGTGGCCTGAAGAATTTAATTTGATATTCAATCAAACCTTCCTTGCAGGGCCACATTAAGTTTTTGTAGGCCCTGGCACTCTTGTATTCAGCTCCTGCCTCACCACAAGGGCCTAAAATTTTGTAGGTCCTAAAATTTCTGCAGGCCGTAGGTCTTGTCCTTAAAGTACCAAAAGGATAAGCAGGACTACTTCCTTGTGAGACCCAGTATAATCTAGTGGTCTGAGTGTGGGACTTAAGACTTTGGAAACCAGGGTTCAAATCCCTACTCAGCCATGGAAACCCACTGAGTGAATCACATTCTCTCAGCCTCAAAAGAAGATGATAGTAAACTCCCTTTGAAAAAGTCTTGTCAAGAAAAGCCTGTGCTTTACCCTTAGGCTTGCCTTAAGTTTGAAATGACTTCAAGGCACACAACAACAACAAAAGCATTACTTTCAAACCTTTGGAGGACAGAATACACCCTACCCTTCCATATGCTCTTTCTGGTCCTACTATTATATTATGATGCTGTTGTTGTTGCTGTTGTATTTCTGATGAAGAAATCTTTGGTTCTGAAGGCTTGCACAGAGAATTCTGTGTCTTTTGGGTCAACCTAATTAATATAGACTGGAATTTGCCTGATGGTCACTTAGGCACCGCCTGCATTTGTCCACCCTCGACTGGGTGATCTTGCTATCCTGTATACTCAGAAGTAAGTTCCGTTGAGTTCAGTGGGACTTATCAGGTAAATAGATATAAGATAGCAGCCTAAGTTACTTTGTCTAACTAAGGAAAAGGTCATTCATTTACTCTCTTTTGAAGTTTTTTTGTAGACAGCTTCATCCAGTGGAAGCAATTGTTTAAAGTTTCTTTCTTTCTTTGTTTCTTTTTTAAAGTTATAACCCATTCTATAATGCTTATTGTAGCGAGTCTTACCTCTTGGTTTGAAACAGTATCGCTTCTGTTTATACGAAGTATAGCCAGCTAGTGCCCCAACAGCTAACAATACCACTACAGCCACAACTGGGGATGTAATCTGAGCTGTCGAACTTGAATCAACTGTGGTGGGAAGAAAAATAGCAACATAGTTACTACAGAAATATAGAAATTCATTCTGCTTTAGAGTGCAGAAAGTGGAATCGCACTTTGGCCCATATTTTCTAGGGTACATTGCAAATGTGCAACATTTTAAAACTAGAACAAAAATTATTTGGATTCTCCCCATGGCATTTTTTTAAAAATTACTATAATTCCCAATGAACAAAAAATGACTATAGCGATTCTGGCAGTCTCATGACAAGAAACAGAGACAGTTCTTATGAGTGAAAAAGGGAACAATCTAAGGGGAAATAATAATTTTAGGGGAAATAATAATTTTAGGTTGTTGATCAGCCATGCCTAAATGTCAGGACATTATAATATACAACATTCAGTCATTCTCTTTCATGGTTTTTATTTTAAATTTCTTCCTTTTTACTATTCCTCAGTATTTCAAGTATCAAAGTTAGTGTGCAACTGATCAAAAGTTTGAAGAAATAAAGTCCCACTGAAATCACTTAGCACAATCAGAAAAAGAAGTTAACAACTTAGGTTAATTAACTTCAACAAAAGGGTGGGACCAAACTGGACATCATGTTAATTCTATGAATACTTAAGGATAAACATTACATATTATATTACACATCCTATATTAAAAAAAACTTGCTTAAGCTCCCCAACTGAGTTAACACCATTTTCACAAGTGCCAATCTAGAACATGCTCCTTATCCAAACCAGGGGCCTGCAACAGTGTACCAACTAATAGTCACCCTACCTCGAGATGCTATTTGCATCCAAAATGAAACGTCTGTTTCAGACTTACCTGTATTTCCACCTTGATCTGAAATATGCGGTCTCTCACCTGAAACAGAGGCAACAACATGACTTTTTCCTCCAGGAAAAAAAAAGTCTTTTAATGCTACTGTTAGTTTAATTCTATTTTTTTAAAACTATTTTTGATATATATGAGTGCTCAAGTTCTGTGTTAATCTTTGTAAACCACCTTCAGTCTAGATTCAGAAAAAAAAAGTCCAGATTAATTAACACAGAAATATATTGCTATTAGCTTAAAAGAGATATAGCTCCAATTATAAAACTCACTAAACAAAGGAAATGATTTTTTGCTAAATAGTTCATCAATAATAAGAATAATGTTAATACTACCAGTTTAATAGCTATATTTTGTATAGGCTATTAAATAAGTTCAGTTAAAATGTTCTGTCACAACTTGCCGCTTCTTAACCCAAGACCAGTGGGCACCTATGGCCTTCCAAATGTTTGGGGCCTACAGCTCACATCAGTCTTAGCCAGGGCTTAGGAGTAACTTAGCTTATGGCCAACTTGGACCTTCCAGGGTTTTTGGGATGTTACTACTCATAGTTCCTTATGGTTGGCATGTTAGGTACAACAGATGAGAGTTGTGAGTCAAAAAATATCTGAAGGATCATCTCAATCTAAGGCCCTTTCCACAGCATCCTCCCATCCTGCCATGGGGATAGGGGAAGGATGGGACTACAATGAGGCTTCTGCATAATGTCATCGCAGCCCTGTCCTTCTCCTGTCCCCAGGCAGCATGATCACGGGTTAAATCATTGATAAGTTTTCCCCATCAATGACCCACAATTGTACCACCATCCTGCATTTACCTCTCCTGTGGAATCCCCAGAAGAATGATGGCAGTGCTTCCTGCCCCAGCACAGCCTGGGAAAGTACCCGGCTGTGCTGTGAAAGGAAGAGGTGGAGCCATCGTGCTCCTCTCTGCAGGGAACTGTTTTCGTACAGAGGGGAGCACTGTCATCGCACTCTCTACCCAGCAGAACTGCTGCCAGGAACACCACTGGATGCTGCCACAAGAAGGTAGAGTGTGGGAAGGGCCTCAGAGATATCACCATGCTGAGACACAGATAAGAAGAAAGAACCTGAACAACTGTATCATACCTGCTGGAGGCAGAGGCTTCCCATCATTGAGATCCAAGTCACTAAAAGCATCTAAATAGATAAAATTGTGGTATTACTCTTTCCTCTCAAGTGGTGTAAGCAATACTGGGCTAAGTAGACTAAAGGTCCAACTTAGTAAAGTGCAGTTTTTTGTGTTCAAGTGGTAGTCATGCTTCCTACTTTCCCAACCACCTGTTCTCCCCTCCAAAGTATATTGCCATATGGCTTTCTCTCTACACTGCCTCAGCCCCACATTTAAGATCCATCCAAGGAATAGAGGGCATGCTCATCAAATTTGCAGATGACACCAAATTGGGAGGGGTTGCTAATATGCCATAGGACAGGATCAAAATTCAAAATGACCTGGATAGATTGAAGAGCTGGGCCAAGGCTAACAAAATGAAATTCAACAGAGAGAAGTGTAAGGTCCTACACTTAATGGAATACAGAAATGTAGGATGAGGGACACGTGGCTGGATAGCAGTATGTGTGAAATGGATCTAGGAGTCTTCATAGATCACAAGCTGAACATGAGTGAGCAGTGTGATGCGGCAGCCAAGAAAGCCAATGCAATTCTCGGCTGCATCAATGGGAGTATGGTGTCTAGATCAAGGGAGGTACTGGTACCACTCTACTCTGCTTTGGTTAGACCTCATCTTGAATCCTGTGTCCAGTTCTGGGCACCCCAATTCAAGAAGGACATGGTCAAGCTGGAGCAAGTCCAGAGGAAGGCAACCAAAATGGTGAGAGGCCTGGAAGCCATGCCCTATGAGGATAGACTTAGAGAGCTGTGAGTGTTTAGTCTGCAGAAGAGAAGGTTAAGAGGAGACATGATAGCCATGTTTAAATATTTGAAGGGATGCCATGTAGAGGAAGGAGAGGGCTTGTTTTCTGCTGCTCCAGAGACCAGGACAAGGAGCAATGGATTCAAACTGCAGGAAAGGAGATTCCACCTGAACCTCAGGAAGAACTTCCTGACGGTCAGGGCTGTCCGGCAGTGGAATATGCTGCCTCGGAGTGTAGTAGACGTTCCTTCTTTGTTTTTAAGCAGAGGCTAGATGGCCATCTGTCGGGAGTGCTTTGAGGGTGTTCCTGCATGGCAGGGGGTTGGACTGGATGGCCCGTGTGGTCTCTTCCAGCTCTACATTTCTATGATTCTACGGTGTGAAATCTAGCAGAAAGAAAACAGACAGTTTGGAACTTGGAAATTGTAGACAATGAAAGAGTTAAGGGGGTGCTGCCAAGCACTTTTCTAAACCTTCTTTTCTTTTCTTTTTTAAAAAATCCACCACAGTTTGTATCCTACTGAGGCACAGCAACACACAACCACTAGTTCCATAGGTGGCTGTAGATTCCCCACACTCATGGAAGGAGGTACTCTTGAACTCCATGCATGAACAATTCCAGTCAATGTAAACTTTGCTCCCAGGTACTATGAAGAGGCTGGGAGGCTGGAGGACCAGCTGGGCTGATGTGCCAACTGAGCACAAGTCAGGTACCTGAGCACAGTTCTGCTGCTAAACCCAACAAGCTGTAGCTGGATTCTGGCACCATCTGCCACATTGGCTGGATGCCGTCACATCCCTTTCTGTCCAAAACCATGCAATTATGCCATGGGGCTTTTCATGTTGCCAGCACTGAATAAGATCTTGGTTCAAGATTTTCAGCTATGTGTTTGTGCATATATGTCATGTCATTAGTTCCTTAATAGCCTTGGACATACTTCAAGACCAAATCTTGACCATATCATTATGGTAAATATGGATCAGGCGATTTGAAAACATTTTTTTCCTAATCTCACTAAGGAAACACATGGTCAAAATATTTATTGTGAGAAATTTGCTCTAAAATAGCCTTTTCTATTTTCCATACAATATTTTTACCTGAATTGCTATGCCCTCCTGGCTCCAGAAAAGGACATAGAAATGGTTGAAGGTTGTAGTTACCTGCCACCATATCCAATGCATGCTCTACCCATTAGGGAAGGGGCAGAACATGCCCAGAAAATACAAAATTGACATAAAAATGGCAGAACATATCCCCAAACACCAAAAGTAGTAACCAGTATAGGTCTGTGTTGCTGACACTGCTCACATTTGGAGAGAACAACAGGAACAGTCCACCCTGGTACATCCTCCGCCTTCCATGTATGATGTGCAAAACTAGGCCACAGCATCCCCAATCCATCAAAAAATATACAAATATGGTTATAGAAATAATTCTATAACAGAATAAGTCTGTAAGCATAGAGTCAGGCAGCTTGACCTCACAGAATTTCAAATTAACAAATTAGCATTGTGAATGTGGCTAATGTCAACTTAAGGTACGTCCAGCAGCATGACCCCAAAGGTCTGTGTGATTCCCCCATCACGTGATCATAGAATATAGAACTAGAAGAGACCACAAGGCCCATCAAGTCCAAATGCATGAATGATGAATGCATGAAGATGGCTAAAGCCTGACACCCAAACCAGTAAATCCAAATTACCTGGACTTAAGCTAGTAGTTTTGGTTTGGCTTAGATTAATTTAGATGACATTAGTCCTACTGGCATAAACCCCAGTAATCTGAGGCCACTGATTTATAGGTTTACATCAAACTTTCTTTAAAAAAAAAGAAAAGAAAAGAAACACTTACGACCGCCAATGCTGCCATGACCACCACTGCTACTGCCGCCACCAATGCTGCCACCGCCACCTCCACCTCCAGTGCTGCCACCTCCGCCTCCAAGGGCATCCCCTAGATGAAAGTCAGAATCTAAAACGTATCAAAGCAAAGCGTATGGTCATTGTCAAGGGAGACAAATCTCAGCAAGAGCAAATAATTAGGGGAAAAAGAATGACAAATGCTGTCACTTCTTAATGCCCAAATGAGTCACTCAATTATAGTACAATCCTCCCTCTACATCCACAGGTTTGATCTTCATGAATTTGATTACTCATAAGGCACATGCTTGCTTGCTTGTTTGCTTCCCTCCCTCCCATTCCCTTGCATTCCTCACCCCAGGCTTGCCAGACTTGTTTTTAAAATGGCAATTTTTTTCTTTTTGAGTAAGCAAAACCCCCTCCCATTGCTGGAGGCGTGTCTTCTTTCTCATGTGTTTGCACTTTCTGCTATGTAATGACTCCTGATTGCTCAGGTGCTCTCTTTGCTCCTGTCCCTTGAAAGGAAGAACTGTGTTCTTCTCCCTTTGAGGGGAAAGTATCAGTAAGCCCTTTACTGTGTCCTTTTTTTCACCTCGCCTCCCTACACTGGGTCCAGAGGCAAAGGAATAGAGGGGGAGCTCTGGAGGGGAATCATGGGGTGGGAGTTATTCATGATGTTTCCACTTTCATGTGCCCCTAACTCTCATGAATGTGGAGGGGCTACTGTACTACAACAACACTGGATAATGTATTCTGGGATTGTTTTGGTCTTGTCAGATGTGTTTAAAGTACCTTTTGATAGTGAAATGAACAATGATAGGGAAACAAACCCATCAACATATCTTAAAGTTTAGAAGATGCTAATAAGAATTTTATATATATATAAGAATAATGGAACCTAAACAGTTATACATTCCTAGAAATTTTCTAAAATGGAGATGGTGGCGGTGGCAATGGAGGAGCAGGGGGAAAGAAGGGACTTCCAAAATACTAACCGAAACAGCAGGTAGCAACACAATTAAACAAAATAAAAATTAAATAAGCTTCTCTTTTTTAAGATCCTAGCTATGAAAATTTATGAAAATTATTCTTACCGTCATTTCCATAGCCACCTTGTGGTCTAAGATCAGGATAGAGCTTAGGTTTAGAGTTCCCACCTGTTAATGATAAGCATTTCAAAATATACCGTATTCATGATTAGAAGCAAAACAGAAATCCAACTGAACACCATCTATTCTAAATCTTTAAGCGGAAATAAGTCTTACCATCACTTCCCTGGCCACCTGCGTGTGGTCGAAGGTCAGGATATAGATGAGGTCGCGGATTGTCACCTATTAATTATAAGCATTTCCAAATATGAATTCCGTCAGCACATACTTTATTTTTCTTTAGCAAAAGGATCATCTACCCACCCTCTTTTAAAGGCTGATTATCATGTAATGTTACAGATCGTGGGATTGCTAAGCTTGTTTACTCTGGTACAAATGTGACAGAAACATTAATGTTACCACCGCTGTAATTTTGCCAAAATTAACCATACACTTTTTGTCAGGCTAAACTCATGAGTATCTATGCAAAAGAGGCTCCATCTTAGACTTTCTGAATGAAAACAGAAAATTTTGATTTTTCTGCCAATCTTTAGTTCTCATCAGGTATTCTATTTCCTTTTAACAGATGAGACATTCTGTGCATTTTCATTATTATAAAGCTATCTATTTAAAAACACACTGGTTTTTTTTTAATACAACACATTCAGTTGTCTGTATCAGTGGTTCTTAATCTTTTCTTTATGATGGACCCCCTGTAAATATCTTTTGTTGCCATGGATCAACAAAAGTTAAGATTTAAAACTCTAAAGCGCATCAAATTTTTTCAAACACTTTTGAATAGTTAAGATATTGTAATGAAACTTTGTACAAACAATGTCTGTCAACAGCAAAAGAGTCCTCCCTCTTTGAGATTTATCCGTGAACATCCATTTGTCTGTCGATCTTCCTTCCTTCGGTTGTTGTGCGTTTTCCAGGTTTTGAGGCCGTGTTCTATTAGTATTTTCTCCTGATGTTTTCCTGCATCTATGGCTGGCACTTCAGATCCTCTGAAGATGCCAGCCACAGATGCAGGTGAAACGTCAGGAACAAATACTAACAGAACATGGCCTCAAAGCTTGGAAAACCCACAACAACCTATGGATTCTGGCAGTGAAAGCCTTTGACTTTACATCTTCTTTCCTTCCTTCCTTAACCATAAAAGCTCATAACATTTCTTTAAGTCTTCACAGACCCCTGTGAGGACATTGCTGCTCCCCAGGGTCCATAGGCACAGGTTAAGAATGACTGATCTATATCCTTTACTTCAGTTCAGGCTTTCCACCCATGGGTGTCTTTTATTCTAGTTGAGCTTCAATAGATGCTTCCATTTAGCATGTAGCATCAGTGTGTTGTCTGCACACATAAGGTAAACCCCAAAACAATCCACTTCAAGAAACAAAGAGCTGAAGAAAAATATAAGTGGATGCCCAAATATTTTGGTAATTTTTTATATATAATTCTTAGCCATTAAGCCTAAATCGTAGAGAAAGTATTCACTTCTGTGGTTAAGACCACAGTCAACCACATTTATAGAAAAGAAAGGGAAAGTTAAAGCATTCAGTATCACAATCCAGTTTCCAAGCCTCAGCTGGATAATATTTTCCTTCATTCTGCCTCTCTCTGCTGAGTAATGGAAAATTCCTTCTATCCTCCTCTCACATAATCCAAAATTACCAAAGAAGAACACAGTTGGTAAAAAGAGGTAGGAGAGTAGCACACTCTATCAAAATTCAGTGCAAACTTTACTCTTGGGAAAAATCAAAAACCTGAAATGGCTACAGCACCAGGAATATCATCACAATTACAACTACATTTACAGCTCCATTAGTCTGCTTAGATCTTGCACGCACACACTTAAGCATTGTGATTTCAGTCATTCATACTAAACTGCAATGTAATACTCACCAGCTGGTGGTCTCTTGGTAGGTGGTTTAGGCCTCTTGGTAACTAAACCAAAGAAATCAAATCAGTCTATGGTTAGATTATCAAGAGAAAATTTCTACCAATGTGGCTAAACACCAGAAAGCTAGAGCTTTTATTCACTTGGCTAAGGCTACAATTCTATCCTCATTTACCATCAAAAGCAGTAGGACTTACCTTAGAGTAAATCGTCATACAAATGCTCTGAGGAACATCCTCAGACTTTCTTTAAAAGTACAGAGAATTCAAAGGCTTCACTGGGTTTGGATATTGTGTAATTTTAATTAATTAATTATTAGGGTTGAATAGCTCTGGGTTCAAACATGCAATTCAAACATTATTCTACAAATCTCAAAGAAGGTTATGTTTTAAAGTTATGTTTAAAAGAGGGATTCTTAGGCCAAGATCTAGCTGTGCATACACATTATGTTCTATACACTTTCTATATTTTCCTACTGAGCTATACTTCTGTACATCCCAGAGCTATTAAAGCAGTTTTCTCCATCTGGCCACCCTGATCTGTTGTGCTAAAACTACCATCAAGTCTAGTCACTATGTATTTTCCATCACATCAGATGGCCACCAGGCTGGGGTGACTGGCCTGAAGAACCATCTTTTGAAATCCCATAAGTTAAAACAAGCAGTCTGAAGTGGAAAAAAGGAGGAAATAGCATATACAACTCAGTAGTGTCTGTTTAGGGCAGGGATTGGTCTATAGGTGTTGTTGAATTGCAGTTTCAAATCATCACCATTGGCTAAACTGCCTAGAACTGATAGAAATTCCATCTGAAGTCCTATACATGATACATACTGACGTAACACTTGTTAAACCAGCATATATTTTTTTCAGTTGTTGCAAAAGAAGGTATGTAGTACCACTTTGTGCAACTACCACCACCATCACCCACCGCTTTGAACACAACACGTCTTTTCAGCAGTGGAGCACAACTCCACAACCAATTTGTGGCCAGGGGAGAGTGAAAAGTGCCTAAACAGCATTTAACTGAAGTTCTGGAGGTAGGAAAAAAAGAAGAGATACTGTCTTTCCATATCTCCAGCAAATCACTTGGCTTCCTTCTGGAGCCTGAAGTGCACCAAGTTTCCTCCCACAACAGGGCCCCAGATTGTTCCTTCCTTACACTGGGGCAACTTGCCTTATCTCAACATTTTCTTTCAATTGACTACAAGTTGTATAAAAAGTAATAAAGTGACACCAGAAACATATGTAAGCATGCCTGCCTTCCTGGTCTCTGTATATGTGTAGTCAGGAGCTGTTAAATCCTCTGTGCAAAAGAATTTAAGCCAGCATGTTAACACAGAGAAGGAACCAAAACAAAAAAGTTAGGTCTTTGTCCAAATGATGGATCACTAACATACTGGAGACAGGAACAGAATTCAAAAGAACTGCAGTAAACTAGAAAACTGGGTTGAATTTGATAAAATGAAATTTAGAAGAAACAAATGCAAAATTCTACATTTAGGCCACAAAAAATTCAAATGTATAAGTATAGGATGGGAGATATTTGTCTCAGAAGCACTATATTGGAAAAGGACCTTGAGATTATTCTTTATAATAGGTTGAACATGAGCTGGCAGTGTGATGCTGCAGCAAAGAAGGCAAATGCTATCTTAGCTTTCACTAATAGAATTGTAGTTTCCAAGTCAAGGGAAGTAATAGTCCACTATATTCTGCACTGGGCAGGCCTCATCTGGAATACTACGTTCAGTTCTGGGCACCTCCTTTTAAGAAGTATATAGACAAATTGGACTGAGATCAGAGAACAGCAAGTATATGGAGAGGTTGAAGGAGTTAGGCATGGTGAAGGGAATATTGAGAGGGACCGACGTGATTGCCCTCTTTAATTATCTCAAGAGCTTCCACAAAAAGGAGAGTGCAGACTTGTTCTCTGCTACTTCAGAGAGTAGAACTATGGCTACTGGTTTTAAGTGACAGAATGATAGGTTTTGATTGAACTTAGAAGAAACCTCTTGACAATAAGAGTGGTTTGCAATGGAACCAGTTCCCTAGAGTGGTGGTGAGGTCTTCTTGTCTGGATGTCTTCAGAAAGAGGCTGCTGGGGGTGTTGTAGCTGGGAATCCTACATTGTGCAGGGAGTTGGCACTGATGACCCATAGTGACCCTTCCAATTCTATGATTCTGTTATTCTAAATATTATTACATTTCCAGGCTGATTTTATTTCATACTTCTTTCAGATACTTTTGCATCATACCATATCCTCTTCCTGAACTTTCTCTTAACTCATTATACTACCAAGGTCATTCCAGCTCTGGAAGGCCATCTTTTCTATTGGTAATTTCAGGACTAAAAGTGGCAGATGCAGAATCCACACACTTTGCTGAATCCCAGCTTTGCAGTTCCCTTTTGGTCATAGCCTGAAAAGTGAGATGTCTAGCCAGTCATATTAAACATGTTCTCCTTATTTTGAATTGTTGTTTATTCTGAACTTCAGCATTTGTTTTCTTCCTTTAATCTTGCTACTTACATGTGTGTTTTTAGAAGTTTATTCAGGATACATATACAGTCTTCCCTCCACATTTGCTAGGATTAGGGGCACAGGAC
This sequence comes from Ctenosaura bakeri, assembly GCA_948474755.1. Classification (NCBI taxonomy): domain Eukaryota; kingdom Metazoa; phylum Chordata; class Lepidosauria; order Squamata; family Iguanidae; genus Ctenosaura; species Ctenosaura bakeri. The sequence goes on along the minus strand of CAOLHI010000230.1, from coordinate 362,224 downwards.
TCCCGTGAAAGTGAAAAAACTGTGAATAACTCCAGGCCCTCCCAAACCATATTTAACACACACAAAAAGTATGCTAAGCATATTCAATCCACCATGGATTCCTTTGAGGCAACAGGGTTCCTTCATAAGGCAGAAGTGGGTGGCTGTTGGGGCTTACTGCCACTTCCACTGCTGCCCCACATCTTTTTTAATATGGACTTACTAGCCTCGTTTGCAGTTTCTCAGTTTCACGAGACTTGCAGTCGCTATTAAAAATGGCATAGGGCAGCAGCAGAGGCAGCAGCAAATAATCCATGAATAATCAAATCTGCAAAAGTGAAACCCGCAAATGTGGAGGGCTGACCGTATACTTTTTTAAAATCAATGTCCACTTAGTCACTTGTGTAGGATGAATGAAGATTCTTTTGAATGCTTTACATAAATAACTATTAGGTTTATATTTATTTTTTTCCAACACACTTACCTGTCTCAAGAGCATCAGACAAATCAAAATCATCATAACCTATCAAAAGAGCACAAACATTAATTATTTTAAAAGAACTTGCATGCTTACATCTCTCACCAAATAGAATTGATCAACACATCATACATTCCACATGGTGGTGCTGCTAACAGGGCTTGCATGTTCCATGCAGACAGCTGTAATATCTGTGTAAACCTACTATGTGGCTCACTGCTATTTTTGTGGAGAAATTTCATGCTATCTTTAGCTATTACTGGGAATGTCCAGGACTAAGATGGGGAGCCTTCATGTAATGCCATAAGAGAGCTTATCAAAAGCTTTGGAAAGTTTTTTACATTTATTTTTATTATTAGTACTACTCCCAAAATCTTTACCATTATCACCAGAATGGGTGGTACCATATACCAACTTGTACTATTCAAAGCTTGGGAATATTTTTTTTTTCCTACAAACCTCAGAAATTTTCCCAAGCTTTGCATGATACAAAATAATGCATACACAGCCCATCATGGGGAAGCTACTTTTAGTAATCTTGATAATAGTAAAATATAATGATCTTATTCATAAAATCACCCACTCAGTCTATCACCATAAACATGAAACTTGTGATGCAGCCTTTAGAAATGCAAAGCCAAGTCAGCCACAGTTCTGAAAAGCTTATTTATACATCTCAAAAGTAAGATTAATGGGTTTATTCACAACTAAAAATTATTTGCTTTCAGTCATTATATCCTGACAAATAATCCCTAAGAAAAAAGAATGACATTTTTCATAACATTAAGGAGAGCTTCTATTGGATCACAAGTAGTTGTTTCCTTTCTTCAAGTTGTTCTCTTGAACTGCCTACAATCTACTTTGCATTTCTTTGGGAACCTCTAGTCTTATATTTGGCTACAAATCAAAAGAAATGTAAAGAACTTTACATACATAAAAATGCTATAAAATGATTTAGTAACAATGCAGTGTTGACATAGTTTTCTAATTATGTGTGTTCTATCACAAAGTATTTGAGCACATGATGTATTATGAAAAACAAAGTAGTGTGACACATAGCAAATACAGAAGCTGTAAAGGAAGCATAAGATGTTGCCAATGAAATAATTCCACAATAATTGTCAGTAGAAGTGCTCCTTTTGAAAAGCTGTATGTGGGTGGAGTGAATAGCATAGCTGCTGCACTCAGCTTACCAGTGAAGAAGTAGCCATTTAAAAAAAAAAAAGCAGTTACAGTGAAAAGATGAACAATATTCTTGTTTACTTTCTTGCCATCAGTGTTCTTTAGCTACAGTATTGTGAACTGAACTGACCTACCCTAATGGTACAGCCATCTATGTTTAACTGGGAATTGACACGTGCATTCTGAATGAGAAAAAAAAAGTAAGAGTAGATTTTTTTGCTATTGTCATTTATGGGCAGAATTGAGAAAATAAGAATATTGTGACATAAAAAATAATATTGCACCCACACCCTGTTCCACAGTCAGTGCTTTATGAAAGAATCTGGGATTTTTCATACCCAACAAATAATAGTTTCCCATGGATCTATAATGTCTGGTAAATTGTTATTGTTGTTTATGCCTTCAAGTTATTTCTAACTTATGGTGACCCTAAGGCAAAGCTACCACAGGGTTTTCTAGGCAAGATTTGTTCAGAGGTGCATCGCCCTTGCCTTCCTATGAGGCTGAGAGAATGTGATTGGCCCAAGTAGGTGTCCATGATGAAAGCAGGTTCAAATTCTGGTATCCAGCGTTATAATGCAATGCTCAAACCACTGCACCACACTGGTTCAGCAACCTAAAGGCATTCATGATTGTATTTTTGGTGCGGAGGCATAGTGGTGATGGTGGTTACCAGTAACCAACACATCGTGTTAACCCACATCTTCGGAAAAATTTGTAACACTTCAAAAGAAGTCAGAAAGTGGTGAGCCACATTCCTACCATCTCTCAGGTGTTGACAGTCTCCACAACACTTATCAGGCACAATCAGCTATCATGTCACCTCCTTAATTATTTTAACTATTCTGAATCCATCTTGAAGACAGTTTAATTAATTGATTTGAATGCTGAGATAAAAAAAAAAAATTCAATGTGTTACCCCCTTGGTAAACCCTGTCTCAGGGTCTACAACTTTGATATGAAACCAATCTAACCCACCAGAGAGGTCACCTGGATGCACACGTAGGCAACAATGTTCATACAATCAAAAGAACCAGGTCAGGCCAGTAAACTCCCCGGTCGCATAGCCACAGGAGACCTCAAGCTGTGCCAACCCATGGTGGACAAAAGATCCTCAGCCTTTAAGGAGACAACTTGAAGGGATTAAGCGTTTTCCCACAAAGTTGGGCACTGGAAGCAATAAAATCTTATCAGGCAAAATCCATCTACATAAACTCACACTGCAACCCAAAGCGGCGGAAGAACCTGATACTTGGGTAATACCTCGTTATCTTCCAATATCAAACATGGTGCCGGTGTGAAGTTGTTTTCCGTTGCTGTCCCCTTTGTTCTCCCCAGGAGAGGATTTGCCCTCAAGGTAATTTTTTCCTACAAATAGTCCCCGTTTTTGCTTAGTTCTTTGGATGCCTCCCAGTCATACCAACTGACTGTTCCCTCTCTCGATAGCCACGTGATCCCCTCAGCACCTCTTTGCTGAGTTCCTTTTCTTTCATTGCTTTCTGGACCAAGGACTTCAGGAAAAGGTGCAGTGTCACCCAAACTATGAATCCTTCAACAATCCCTCTATCTTATTTCCACTCTTTATTTTTCTTTAGCTCTTGGACATGTGTGTGAGTGTTTGCATTAATGAGTGCCACTATTGTTTAATAAAGTCATTCATTGGATCTTTTTGTGTGATTTCTGACTGGGCCTGACCCCGTAAAAGATCTTGCTAGGTTACCCTGCCTCTTGCATTGCTATTGCTTGTGCTCCGTTGAGCTTACTTTCCTCATCACTTGGAGCGTATCCAGGTGTCCCTCGGGGACCCCCAGATTTTCAGAGTAACAAATGCCTAACAAATTCCATGTAAAAGCTTTGAAATACCTCAGCTCTAGGAACATCCTGCAAATATTGTTACAGGTTATAGAAGCAGTGAGGAACACGTGGACTTTTAGGCAGCCTGGAAGTGTAAACAAATTGGTTAAAAATAGTCTGTTTCTATTTCCCTGTGGAATATCCGTACAAACCTAAACAGAAGTGATTTCATTGCATGGTTTTGTGCCAAGGAGACTGAAGTTTGATTTGAACAGGTGAAAAGTTTTTTAAAAACTCAGTTATTTATTCAGATTAATTTTCTCGAAAGGAATGATCCCTGAGAACTTGACAACCGGGGGAGAGTTGCTTCCTGATAGCAGACTGAGAGGCTGCTGAGAGAACAGTCTTGAGCAGCTGAAGAGCAGACTGTTGTTCTATTTCTCTGGGCCTCTGCTGAATTTTGCACTGAAGTGTTTGTATTTTAAAGAGGGGGAAATGGGATGTGATCCAACTCAAGTGCTTCATTACTAATTTCCCTCTAGACTTGCCGGTCTTTGCAGTTTATCTTATGATCCCCCAGGCAATTCCATTACAAGGAGTGGATTTTTAATTTAAGTGGGTTTGCAACTGAAGCTGAAGCTGATGAAAAGACAGCCTTTCAAGGCAAGTGGCTAAAAAAAAAAAAGCAATATTGGTATGCACTGGAAAGCAGGAAAGCAAGATCACAAACTTCTATCAGGAAAAGAGCAGAAACCATAATTTAGGAGAGTACGAAAGTGGAAAGGACTATCATTATTGTGGTGGATGGGTTGATTTGAAATCATTTTACGTATGTGAATGTGGCTTCAGGTCAGCTGTCAACATATGTGATCCCATGAATTTCACAGGGTTTTCTTAGGCAAGGAATGCTCACAGGTGGTTTTGCCAGTTCCTTCCTCTGAAATATAGTCTACAGCACTTGATATTCATTGGCAGTTTCCCATCCAAGTATTCACCCTGCTTAGCTTCTGAGATCAGGTAGGATGTGGTACCTTTCAGGTATTTAGGCTAATATAGCACCTTAATATACTCCAAGTAAAACCTGGTGGAGGTCCAGAGCAGCAGGAAATACAGAATGAGAAGGACTAAACTATGACTTGGAAATCCTGACTTCTGTACTAATTTTAGTTCTCAGTTTAGTTCTTTTGTTCTGTTTTTCAGTGACTGCTCCCACCCTCTGCAACTCTGTTCCTCAGAAAGTAAGGCTGATCCCCTTCTTGCTCTCCTTTTGCTGGGAGGCAAAAACATTCTTATTTAAGCAGGTTTTTAATATGTAAGCATGTGGGCTTTAATTTATCAAGATGTTTTAAAATTTTTGTAGGTTTTTATGATTTTATACATTTTCTAATGTTTTTAATTGTTTTAAGTCTTATATCAGTGTTTGTACCTTTTTTGGAAGCTGCCTTGGTTCTCAACCCAGGAGAAAGGTGGCATTAAAATAAAATAAAATAAAATAAAAATAAATAAATAAAAAAATGACTTCTCAGGTAGGTCAGCTTTACCAATTTATCCCCCACTCTCAGCAAAACCAAGTGTTGACTAAGGCTGTAAAAGCATTTAGTCCTAGAGTCCAAGTCTATGCATCTACAATTTTTCAAGGACATTGACATTTCAGGACAGTGTGTGGTTGCACACACACTTGGACACCATTTTTATTTGCAAACAGCATTTGACCCACTCAGCGTTCCATGCCCACTGAGTATGTGTAGGCTTCCCGAGCTGTTAGGAGGAGTATTCTGTGGGTTTCTTTCTCTTTCTTTCTCTTTAATGGCATTCTACAAACCTTAGGGTTCCCTGCCTCTTCCTTACTGGTGCTTGATTTGGATCTTTTTCTTTCAGCACCCACCTCTTGATCTCATAATTAGAGGGAGTGGTGGCATCCCTAAGTATACACCTTTATTTTCTCTTATGTAAATGAATGGTCGCTGATCACTGACTTTTGAGATTGAGAGAGACAGAAATCAGAATGCTAGACTTGATGACATTGCTACATTGAGGCCAACATTTGTCCTCTGACACTGGATACTTTATGCTCAGCTCATAGGGGTGCTGCAGAAAGGGTATATTGCAGGAAAACCTGTCAGTATAGGAACAAAAATAACCTGTAAAAAAACCAAACACCTTTAAATACCACTGAGACCCATTGCTCTGGCCTCTGTAGGAGAGAACAGCAGCCAGGCACAGCACCATCATGCTTTGATTCCAGTGAGTGAGGAAAGGCCCATCCTCCCTACCAACTGCCATTGCTCTGGTCTTGGAGGAAGGCACCATCATGATTCCACAGCTTGATTCCAGCAGCTGAGGAAAGGCTCTCCCTTCCCACCAACAGCCATTGCTCTGGCCGCCTAGGGAGAGATCAGCAGCCAGGTATCGCACTATGGTGCTTTGGTTCCAGCAATTGATAAAAGGCCCTTCCTTCATACCAGCTGCCACTGCTGTGGCACTGAGGGAAAGAAGAACAGCCAGGGTTTTCTGGATGACTCCTCTCACACGCTTCTATCCCCTTTTCCTTGTTTTATGTGTGTTTCCTGAGTGTAAGCCTAATGGAGAGACTTATCAAATTAACAATGAGCAGCTGCTCTGGGAGACTTTTTGACAGAAGAGTGGGGTATAAATGCAAGAAAGAAAGAAAGAGGGGAAGGTAGGTGTGTGTGTGTGTGTGTGTGTGTGTGTGTGTGTGTGTGTGTGTATGTGTATGTGTATGTGTATGTGTATGTGTATGTGTATAATATGAATCTCCAGAAGCTTTGTGGTAGTCAACCCAGGGTTTTGAGAGTCAAAGCACTACAACATTTTTTTTTTTTGGCATGAATAATTATATCACCTGCCATTTTCTTTATGTATACTCACTCCTTCCAAGATTAACTGTAGTCCTCACAGTTGTTGTATGCCTTCAAGTCATTTCTGAATTATGGCAACCTTAAGGCGAACGTATCACAGAGTTTCCTCAATGAGATTTGTTCAGAGGAGGTTTGCCTTTGCCTTCCTCTGGGGCTGAGAGAGTACGGTTCCCATTTTCACCCAGGAGGTTTCCATGGCCAAGTAGGAATTCGAACTTTGGCCTCCAGAATCATAGTCCAGCAGTCAGACTACTACACCACTCTGGCTCCCTAGTGCTCATAGTAGTTAAAGGGGAAAGGACTTTCCAAGCAACTATGAATTATTGCAACCTTTTCCTCTCTTACAATGCAAAATATTGAGTAGCTGTTACAATACAAGTTATTCCACAGCAATTCTTAATCTTGAATGGGCAATTAAAGCCCATGAGCTTTATAAAAAACCAGGTCCTGGTTAAGATAAAACTTCCAGAAGCACTTTGTTGATACGGATCGATACAGTTGCCCATCGGGCTCTCCTAAGAGTGTGGCTGGAGAACTGTTAAACAAGTGCCTACAATTTGAACGGTACCACCTTCTCACTGCCCAGAAGTCCCTGTGATATACAAATCTTATCTCAACACATAATCTGCTTGCCATAATGATGACCAATTTATATAGATGAAAGTTTTTAACATTTCAGGATGACCAGGAAATAGACTCAAGGATGCAGCTATGCAGAGGGGCATATACCTGATTGGTTGGAATACACCGGAGGGAAAGATGATTTAGTTCCGACCCTAAAGTCATTGCAAAGCACACTTCATCTGCATTTAAAATGATTGTTTTTGCACTTCTATGGCAAGAAAAATAATCACTGTAGTTTGGGAATCGTGCTGATACCAGATTGCATTGACTATGTGTTTTCAAGTTGATACTGATTGATGAAGATGCATTCACAGGTTTTCTCTGCTTCGCTGGAAAGATTTGCCATTGCTTTACTCTAAAGCTGAGAGAGTATGACTTGCCCAAGCTCATCCACTGGGCTTCCTTTCCTGAATGGGAATTCAAACCCTTGTCTCCCATAATCCTAATCCAGCACTCAAATTGCTACGTTTGAGTGTCTCTAGATATGGGATAATCCTTGCTAGGAGACATTTCACTGGGAAATGTCATGAGTCTTTGCATTAAGAGATGTACCATATCATGCTGGTGGCTGGGGGGACTGCAGTATACAAACCCTCTCTCTCTTTCCTTAATGGACGGGGATATCAGTGTTTAATATCCTGGAGAGCTTCCATATCACCTCCAGTGTCAGAAAGAGGATGCCTCTCTATACCAGCTGCTGGGAAGAATGAGTGGAAGGGTGCTGTTGTGTTCTTGTCCTTCTGGGGTCTCCATAGCATGTCTTGGAATGGAATGCTGGACTAAATAGTCCTATAATCTAATCCAGCATACCTCTTTTTGTACTTTTATATTCTCAATACCCAAGCGTCCATTACAATAGGAATTTTGCTGTATTTCTCTGCACCTCTTTAATAGCTGAAATTATTGAAATTATCCAATGAGTCATCAAATTCATGCCACTCAACTTTGTGGAAAAGAAAGAAAAAATTTAAAGAATGTATTTTGCTCCACCAAGATGAGAATGCTCCAGTTTTATAATCTGGCATGTTATATATGCAGGTTTAAATAATGGCTAGGGATGACAGTTGTTGACCACATCAACAATGCCATCATTGTGCAAATCAGGTCTTTATCATACAAGTGATATGGGTTTAATTATGTTCTGCACAAATACACAAGCTGAGGTCAATAAAGGAGGTAGTAAGTTTATTTGGAGATGATTAAGCTTCTTTCATGGCCTGATGAATCAAACATCACTGGAGTAAACACCACAGTGCAAAATTGTCACCTGACCTCATTAGCAATATGTAGTTATAAGTTAAGATGGATTTTGTGTGCCTGTGTACAAAAGGGTATTTGCAGACTTCACAATAAATTCAAGATGAGATCCTACATTGCCAGCTTAGTTACAAATATGTAACTAAGCATTGTCTCCTGGCCTGACTCCCTCCCAGCTTACCTTAACAGCCAATAGCTACCCTGAGCGATGGAAGTCTGTTCTTCTGGCAACTGTTTCCAGCCCTGTCCCACCAGAGATCTGCAGTTCAACAGGTAGTTGTGATGAGGTCCTACTTTTGATTGTCACAGCATTGTTTACTGGCTGGAGGGGGCTGGAAACTGCATCCTGCTGAGTGCCAATGGCCAGCAGAACAGACTGCCATTGCTCAGAACAGGTCCCTGGGGTTTAAGATGGGATTTGGGGATATTTTATGATTGAGCAAAAAGTGCCACAGTAATGAATACATAATATAAATGAACACAGATCAGTTATCCATCTGTAACTCTAGTTCTGAATCTGTAACTGCAATACAGGATGCCAAGCAATGCTTCCATTTTGCAGTTTAACATAGATACGTATTCTTGGCTGAAAATAATTCCAAAGCAAAGGAACAATGCCACCCTCACAGTCTGACATCTGTTTATGGTTTGCTTGCTCTGTGCTGGAGTGGAGTCCTGTATTATGAAATAAATTTCAGATCCTGAGTTTGATTGCTATAAAAATGCCCAGGCAACTTCCTATATTCGTAGAGCTCACTCAGTCAAACTGAAAAGGAAGTGAAGAAAGACATGCATCCCATATCCATAGCAGGGGAGCTGTCCTTTGAGTCCACCATTGTTTTTGAGTGATGCCCTTTATCTCCCCCCAGGGAAAAAAGCGGGATAGAAATAAAGATAACAACAACAACTCCTCCTTATGAGCCCAGTTGAACTTTACAAATGCAGAATTTGTGGCTTGTTCCATAAACTGCACTTTGGACCAACTAAAATCATCCCTGACGTTTACAAAAGAACGTGATTTATAACAATCAGCCTCAGGCCTCCAATATCACTGGATTACAACTACCAAAATCTCTGACTGTTAGTTATGCTGCCTGGGGATTTGGGGAGTTGTAGTCTAACATCAGTTTTGGGAATGACCACTCTATGAAATGGCTTAAAATTATTTGTGTTATATCCTGCCTTCCTCCTGGCACAGACATTGTGCAATGTTTTAAAAGCAGTATGCAATTTTAAAAAACCAAACAAACAACTCTTAAAACAGAAGTTAAAACCCAAATTAAATTTCTATTTAAAAAACACAGGTTAAAAACAATTTTAAAACAGCATTAAAAACAAGTTCAAGGCAGCATTAAAAGAAGTTTAAATCATAATAAAATAAAACCAGGAGACCCCCTCCTCCATTAAAAGTCTTTTCTGTTGCAGCACACTGAAAACAAAAGCTTCTTTAAATAAAAAGTCTTTACCCATCAGTGGAAAGAGAGTAGGGAGGGGAGCAACTGGACCTTCCAGGGAAGAATGTTCCATAACTAGGGAATGACCATTGAGAAGGCTGTCTCTCATGTACTCACCAGACATGCCAGGGATGGTGATATGACCAAGAGAAAGTGTTCCCCCTGCAGATTTTAGAGCATGGGCTGGCTCATATAGGGAAATACAGTTTTTCAAAATATCTGGACTCAACCTAGGGAGGACTTTAAAGGTCATAGCCAGAACTTTGGATTCTGCCCAGAAAAGAATTAGTAGCCAGTGGAGTTGCTTCAGCCAAGGGGTTATATGGTCCCTATAAACTGCCCCAGTCAGCAACTTGACCACAGCTTTTTGGAGCAGCTGAAGTTTCTGAGCAATTTTCAAAGGTAGCCCCAAGTAGAATGCATTAAATTAATCCAAGTGGGTTATAAACAAGGTATGCATCACTATAGCCAGATCTGCCTGTAGCTATACATGTCACAAGGAACAAGTATAGCTGACATACTAGTTTTAGCTTTGCAAATGCACTCCTGGCCACCAGTGAAACCTGAGCATTCAGGCTTTGAGGTGAGTCTGAGGGAACACCCAAGAACTGCTACCAAGAAATATATTTTGTTAATGAAGAAGACACTGTCAAGGGCAAGTGTCTGTGCCAATAATAGGTAAAGTATGTGTACATAAATAAGGAACTGGTCAGACTTTTCTTTTTTGCCTTTCAGTGCAACGTGGTAGGGAAAATGGGAGCTAGAAAACACACACACACAGAGAAGAAAGTTGTACAGTGTCAATTATCACAATGGATATATATCCCATAAAACACCTAGGGATGTCTGTGCATGTAGAAGTCAAATTCTCAGAGTTGCATAAAGAGGATACTCCCTGTATGATATTTTCCAGAACTAGAAAGTCCACATACCAGACTTAATGAGTGTTATTGTTTAGAGCCCTGGCACTGTCAGAAATAAGAATCTGGATGCATAAGATCATCGTCCTTCACCAAGTTCAAATAAACTTCATTCCATTGTCATTCTTTTCAGTTATTTATGGTTTGGTTATGTGATAAATTGAGTTTGACAAACACACCAGTTTACAAGGTATGAAGCCCATGGAAAAATTGGGTTCTGTTCTGGGAATTGGCATAATTTGTATTAAATAAATTTCAAAGTCTGTGGTTCATAAAAATAATTTGTGAAGCAATGTTCAAAATACTAGGTCAAGAGTTTGCCAGCCAAGAAAAAAAGAAAGAGAGAAAGATAAACCACTTGAATTAGTATGAATGGTAATTCTTTTAATGCACAAAAGATGCAGCTTAACTTGTATCTCTCTTACTTTTATTGTATGTTACTGCTCATACACAGCATCATGAGACTCTGAGACCTTTGTTTCTTCCTCCCTACCTGGTGGGATGTAGAATCACTGGACTTGGAACCTCTGCAGGGGTGGATGGCCAGTTAAGATGGTCTGCCCTAGAAGGCTTATGGATCCACATGTATTCTTGATGCCTCCTTTAGAGTTCCCTGTTGCCTTGGCAGGTGATACTGTCAAAGCTCTGGCTGACCTCTGGAATAGGGAAATGGTCAGGGCAGTGGACATGATCACCCCTTAGACTCCCTTCTCACAGAGTGAAGTCAAGCAAGCCCCCTGGTTCACTAGGGAGTTGAGGGTGATGAAATAAGTACAATGAAGACTAGAACATTGATAGAGGAAAACTCACAGAGTCTGACTGAACATAGTCCATTGGAAAGCCTACTCTATGGCAGTGGTGGTAGTGAAGACACCATTCTTCTGTGCCACCATTGCATCTGCACAGTGTAGTCCAGTGGAGCTTACTCTAGTGGTCAGGGGCCTTTTATGTTCTGCCCCACAGGAGTATCATGAAGACTATTCCACAGACCACTATGAAGAGTTTGCAAGAAATTATGCAGACAAAATCACTTATATCTGCTCCATCTTGGATGCTGTGGCTGCCCTGTGGATGTATTCTTGACACCTGCTTGTCTAGTATTACTAAATATGTTTCATTTGTGCAGCCTGAGTATGTGGACAGAATCCTCAGAGAACTGAGACCACCACGTGTATGCTAGATCCTTGCCCGTCTTTTCTTTTCTATTTAGAACAATCTTATCTTTAGCACTGTATTAATATTTATAAAAAGTGGTTCAACAGAAGTCAGTGCAAAAGACTAAGCTGCATCCATTTAAAACTAAAAGCAAAAAATAATGTATGAAAATAGTACAGTTAAAAACAGCTAACAAAGAAAATTAAATGCAACAAAAATAAGAAATCTCCATAAATTTCCCAGATGTTCAGTGACGTTAAAGTGGCCTCATGGGATTAAACTATTTACAGTGCTCTGTCAAAAAAAACCAGGACATCCCTCTGAAGTGTATTCCTTAACTCCATGGCTATGCTACAGAATTTAGCTATTAGGATTCAGCTATGGAATGCACAAAAAGAGTGTCTCTGAGTAACTACAACCTCCCTGGGGCTCAGTGACAGGACACAAAACATCCCAGGTTTGATCCGCTGACCATCAGATTTTGAATTGACAGGACTGAACTAAATGAACCAATGGTCTGACTCAATGTAAGGCAGCTTCCTGCAGATGTACAATTAGGAAGTAGAGCTTTCAAATATTTCATTTCAGAAATTACACATTTGAAGTAAAGCACCATTAACAACTTATCAACTTCATGGAATAAAAACACTATATTTCTCACAAGTATTGAACCTGAAAAGAATCATACAGCTTCTTACCTGAAACTATGAGCAGGAGACAACCTGCCCCTAAAAGGGCAGCTACCAACTTCACCATGGTCTTGTTACGTCCTGCCTCGTTTCTTCTTACCAGAAGCAGTTAAAGATGTTACAGACCCACAATATGAGCGATTTCCTTTCTTCTTTTTCAAATTCAGTTTGCAGCTATATTTTCCCATTCAAACATGAACAACTTCCTGTCTTGCAGATATTCTAAATGCCCACATCACAGGCAGAAAATGGGGAAAGCCTCCAAATTCCACTCAGAAAGTATCCTAGACAAACAAGAAGCAGCTGCATTATGCAACACTGACACATACATAGGCATATACACACCCTTCCACATCCATTAACCTATGAATAAGAGGCATGCAGGTTAAGAAAAGGGGAGGACCAACTGTTCATAACCAATCAAAAGGCATGAAGTAACACTTTCCCCAACCTGCCTCCTTTCCCACAGAGAAAACACCCAGCCCTTAGAAGTAATTATCATATGATTACACACAGGCAAGGTATGGCGTAAATATCAAGTTATGCTAATCCGTAACAAAGAGGTGTTTTTCCTATGTAAAGATCTCTATCTACAGGTAGACAAGTCTATATGGAGAACTGTTGCTCTCATATGCATTTTTCAGTGGTTGATGGGGTCTCTTGTTAAGATTTGGGAAGACAGGATCAGTGCCAAACTCTAAGCTGCATACACACATACATTTGTGACCTATAAAGAGGTGTTGGAACAAGCCTTGCCATCTCTAGCTGTTGTAATCTACGAACTTGAATGATTCCCAACTGAAAAGGCTTTCTAAGGTAGTTCAGAAAGGATGAGTTAACTTAAATGTTGGATGTTGAGACTGCTTACTGAATGGGAAGATATACTGTACAGGAGGTGGTGGTGAACTGAATGCTAACTTATATCTTTTTACTTGCATTTACATGAGTTTGTTGTACACAGTAACAAACTAAATTAATATTACTATAAAAAGCCATTATTATTGTGGTTGTTCATTGTTGCTGAGAGTTAGTGGGACTGCAGTGCAGCTGATAACCGGAGTTCTCTGGGCTGTTGCAATATATTAAAAAATATTGAATACAATGAAAGAGCAATTGTAGATAGATATAATAAAACCAAACTAAAATCATAACTAAGGTGAAAACACACTATAGTATATAAAACCGAAGCAGAACAAGCACAAACAAAGAAAAATATTAAGCTCTAAAAGTATTAACAGTTCTTACAGTGCCTGTGCAAATAAAAAAAGTCTTCTTCTGGTGTCAAAAAGACTGTAACATAGGCCGGTCTCTCCGAGCTAGAGCATTCCATGGATTAGGTGCTATGACTGACAAGTTTTTGTCTCTTGTAATCACCAGCCTCCCCTTATTTGAAGGAAGTATGTCAGATGATAACCTTAGGGTCTAAGGTCCAGGTAGGTAGATGTGCATATAGTTATACTGCTACTGCTACAAATGTGGTTTAATCATAGTGTACCATCTACACCAATGTATTTTTTTTTTCATTGTTTTAAGTCTGTTTATATCTGACCATTTCAAACTAGGACACCAGATAGCTTGGGGAGGGGGGAAAGGATGTGGCTAAGTTATTTGTTGTTGTTGTGATGTGCCTTCAGGTCAATTCCAACATCTGGTGACCCTACCATGGAGCTTACTTAGCAATATTTATGCAGAAGAGGTTTGCTGTTACCTTCCCCAAGGTCACTAAGTGGGTTTCCGTGGCTGAGTGGGGACTCAACCCTGATCTCCCAGAGTCCTAGTCCAACATGAAAACAGCTACACATGTTTGCTATAATTTATTCCTTGCTTCCATTGAATATAGTCTTTCATACAGCGGAAGGGAAATTTTGTGACCCTTTTATGACTGTCACATATTTGCACCCTAAAATGTTATCAGATTTTATTCTAACACCATAATCCTAGATAAAGGACAATAGATAGCCTGGTTAAACAAATGACACAGAAACCTGATGTATCATCAGTAATTTTCAACTGATGCAACAGTGAATATCCACATGTAAAAAAAAATGTGTGAGAACCTTTAGATTCAGTACCTGGTGACAGCTTCTTGAGTGGCAATTACTTCAAGTGTTTCAAGAAAGCTAAGATTTAATAATACTGGAAATATGTGACAAACCCCAGGAGTTCACTATTTTTTTCTCACCACTCTATCCATCTCTTATCTCCCAAGTTAGAGACAGCATTACATGCTGAGGAGAGCTACTGCCCAGGATTCTTAGATCTGTGGTCTTAAAAAAATAAAATAAAAATAAAAGCTCTGCTTATGTACTTGTGACTGAATGGGGACTTCAACATGGCTCGGTCTTAGTCTAGCACACATCTTACCAACCTCATTTGCTATACAATTCTAGTTTTTAGAGGACAGCCAAATCTGTGGTCACTTTTGCTCTCCCAATCCCTGGAAAGTTGATGGGATTTCTTTTAAAATACTCAAGTTCCACCCCCCTTGATCAGTTGGGCAGGGTTGCAGAAACAAAGCAGCAAACAGATAGTCATAAACCAAAAACAATTTGAAATCAGAAGCTCATGTAATTATGGGAAGCTTGCATTTCTAGCAAACCCTTTTAGGCATTCTGAAACCTTAAGGCCACTTTTAAGTCTTGAGCAGTAGATTTGACTTCTCTTGAAAAGGTTTGAAACATGCCTATACATTGTCCTTCCCCATAGGAGCTGATATCCATTAATAATCAACATCATCTAAAATCACAAATTATAGTGATGGCGTCCACCTGCATGTACATGCTGAAGTAGTTGTACTGTGTAAAAATTAGGGTCTAGCATTCAGAAAAATATGCCACTGAGCTTTGTCAATTGCTGTTAGCTGAACTTTAATGCTGTGACTGTTTCATGGTCATTTCCTGCTGTTGTTACTTCTCTTCAAGTCAGCTCTTACTTACGGTGCTATCAAGAAGTTTTCTTGACAAGATTTCTTCAGAGCAGGTTTGCCATTGTGAGACAGTGTAACTTGCCCAAAGTAACCCAGTGGGATTCCATGGCTGAGTGTGAATTCCAGCCCCTGTTCTTCCAATAACAGAGAATACAACTTTCACCATACTGGTTCTATACATCAGTATTATACTGAATCATACATTCAATTGAGAATTCAGTATAAGCATTTCTATTCACTTAGTTTTTCAAAAATTACAAAACCTATCTTTTTACCCTTGTGTGCTTGGAAGTGTATAAAAGCAGTGTCTGATGAAGTCAAAGAAATGAGGAGGCCTCAGGATGACAGTGAAGCAGGTAAGCAGACCTCAAGAGATATAGGAGGTAATTTCTCATTTCACTCAATTTTTCAACCAATTTATAGTTACTCCTTAGTGAGGCTAACAGAATTCACAGTTCCTTCCCCTTTGGCAGGAGCACACATTTGTACATAGTGTACATGGGTGGAACAAGAATCATTAGAGAGAGAAGCAGAGACAAGTTCTTCTCAAACTCCATGTGGTCAGTACCACCAACTGGGGCAGGGGGAGGCCCTTTCAGCTTAATGTCAGTGGATACAAAGGAGCAGAAAGACACCAAACATGAACTGGTAGGGAGGGTGCTTTGCTTAGAACTCCAACTGGGCATTAAATAGACAGCCTCAAATCCGGGTGGCAGCCAATGGAGGCTGCAACCAGACTTTGTGCTTATTTTGCCTATTTATAGCATACATGCCTGCTTTCCATAATCGTCTGTAGAATCTGTATCATGCCAACAGGAAACTTGCTTCTTGGAACAGGAACACGCAGGCATGCTGACATTTGCAGCCAAAGTTTATTTTACTGACTGGCATCCTTCCTGCCATCATGAGCAACACTTTCAATGGAAGAAAGTAGGGGAAGCACAAATACTGATTCTCTGCCTTACCTCCTTGTTTAAAGGTTACCAGGCAGGTGATGGGTTTCCTATTCATATCATACTGTGAATTCCAATGTTAGACTTGAGATACAGAAGAAATAAGATACAGAGAGCATTTGAGATGCACAAAAAAAAGAACTATAGGAAAGGTGTGACAGAGAACTTGAGATGGTTTCTGCAACTTGGCTTGGATGGAAAAAGCAGAGTGTATATACAGCTTTGCCTGTGGTCATGGTGGCAGGGGGATTCTGGGAATTACAGTTCAAAAACTGACTTTTTCAGTGTGCATACATGCACACAGTCCTTGAAATCAAGAGCTTTTGTGGTGGCTATATTAAAATTCTGTCAATTGTTGGTTTATTTATACATTTTCAACATGAGTTCCAAAGTCCATCCATGATTTAGAAATCAAAAGCAATGCTTATTCTTGATTTTTTTTATTCCAAATTCTGTTATAAAAGACATACTGCTCAATTTTGACTCACCATGAACTATTTCCTTAAAAATATAACAGCAAAGAAGAAATAGTTATAGATTTGTTTATTTTTTTTAAAAAAAAAGAAATCACAATTATTAGGTCTTAATTTCCAAATTCTTTGGTTCTAACACTCCAAGGCTCCGTAACTCTAGTTGAAATTTAACACATCAAACACCTATTGATATACTTTACATTTTCACCACATAATATACACAACATACCATTGGGATGAGCTATGATAATTTCATTGTGCAGATTAACAGTCTGATCATATGTATGTTTATATAGAAGCAAGTCCCTTCAATGGAATTCACTTCCAATTTCGATGGAGTTTATTTACATGAGAAGGACAAGTTAATCATATGTGCACACAGCAAATGCACATATTATTGTGGAAATGCACACAGTGACACACACGCACATTTACAATCCTGGAGGTAAGCTATACTCAGTTCTGCAGAACTTTCTTCCAAGTAAAATATATATAATTGGGCTACTGGGCACTAATTCCAAATATGCCTAATAGCTTTTGTGACAAAACGTAAGTATGTTCTGGGCTAAAAATCTGGTGGTTCAGGAATGACACAGGAACATCTTCAGAAATCAGACGCATATATTAACGTTTAGCATTCCTCCTGGGTTGCAAAGTGAGTCATATAAAAAATATTGCCACTTGTGAAGAACGTAGATCTAGCTCAGTTTAAAAATTGTAATGAAAGACTGATCTTTTGTTTTCTGTATTACTGCAATGTAAAAAGGACAAATTCCATGCATCAATTGCTAGCTTCTATCTAATTTTAACAGGAAATTGCTAGATAACATCATTTTGTTCCAGAAGTCCATGCATACAGAAATTGCATTTTGAATGATAATGTGATTAACTTGCATCCACACAGTGTTTGGCTAGATGCTATGAGTTACCAGAAACTAACAGTTTGAATCAAACGCGTCATGATTTGGCTGGTTTCTTTGGCTAGTGCCAATCCTGGAAATGAAAGCATGGTTACAGGAATTCTTTTAGATCGATTTCATCTAACAAAAATACAACGTGTTCCTGATGACCATCACTAAAGCTTTTCTTCTCAATGAATGAAATAATATTAGTATTTAGTTTGATCAATTACTTGCTACTGATAAACTCTATGGCACTTCAGGTTGTACTGCTTAAGGCATCTGCAGTTGAAGAAATGAAACTTATTATTGGAACTTTGTTATCTATTTATTGAAAAGAATAATGAAGCAGTAGCAAGAATGTCAACTTTTTTGTAAATATGAAACAAAGAGCTGGTAGGGCACTTAGGAACAAGAGAGGTAAGTTCAACACTCAGAGGCACATGCCAGCACACAGTTTTAAGAGGCAATTTTTGTATTTTACTTCAACACAACTCAGGCTCATCGGCTTTATTACCAGAAGAGAGGGAAAAAAAGGAAGCAGAGGAAATGGTTACTGTTGTCGTAAGGTGACAGTTAGGTGACATAAGGTGCCTTGAAATCATTCCCAACTTATGGCAACACTAAGGCACACTTATAAAGTTTTCTTGGCAAAAAAATTTTCAGAGGGAGTGTGCCACTGCCCTCCTCTGCAGCTGAAAAAGATGTGACTTTCCAAGCCCAACCACTGAATTTCTATGGCTAAGTAGAGCTTCAAACTCTGGTCTCCTGAATCCTAGTCCAAAACTCAAACAACTATACCACACAAGGGAGGAAATTCCAATTGCCATATCTAAATTTTAATGCAATATTGTTTTTAATTAAAAAGTCCCCAAATGCAATGTGTAAAAGGCAAGAACTTCATTTCCAAGTGATAAAAAATTAAGGCAGCAGGCATTTCAGCATCCTCACTTCCTACTGTACTACATAAGAAAGCAAAGGCACAATGTCAGAGTTGCTTCAAAATGAAAACAAACAGTAGATTTCAATACTCTTTGAAAAGCAAACAGATATATAGACATATTCGCAATATTCTTAATGTGACTCCAAAGAAAGAAGACTGGATGTGACTGTGCAGAAGGTACCAGGGTTGATTCTTAATAGCTGGGGTTAGCAGGCACAAATTCAAGCTCAGAAACATTCTCAAAGGTCACATTCCACTGGTTGTCGGGGCCAGAGGCAAAAGGGTGGGACCCAAAATAGTTGCCTGCTTCAGTTTAAAGCTCTTACTGCAACAAACTAAGCCTTAGGAGAGGCATTTCAATCTTTTACAGTAGGTAGAAGAAGCACATACAAAAGCTAGGAATGATGAGATGAGAAAGGGAGCATGGCCTCTTGGACAATTGCAAAGGGATGGTCTGGGACTCCAGAAAGGCCAGGTTTGGCTTTGGGCCCTGAGACTGGCCTGTTCTATGCCAATGATAGCCTGAAATGCAAAACTGAACTTCTCCTTTATAAGAGGATGGTTCCACATGCTCTTACTGAGGGAGAAATCAGGACAGTAATGAGGTGAGGGCAGATGTACTGCATTTCCAACAACTGAGTGGTCTATTATAGGGGCCTGAAATAAGGCATGACATGCATATGTAGTGTGCACACAGCATGCAGCATTGCCCCTCCATGCAACAAATAGGACCTGCCTCAATGCTCAACCTGCCCAAACATATTTTTCTAGTATATACTAAAATCATCTCCCCTTTTAAAATTCCCACCATGGGGCAAAAAATAATAATTACCGGTAAAAATAATTCAGACAAAAGCAATTATTTCCAACCGAAATATTTTCATGTCAATAATTAGTCAATATGCAACTTTGAGTTTCTAAAGAATAAGTCTGAGATATATGCAATCTCATTTGTTAAGAACATTCTTTTTCCTTTCAAAAGATGTTCCAACAGGACTATTTTAATTCTACTTTTCAGCTTCATTGTTTTGCTGCTTGAAATGTACTGTATTTTTCTCAGGGAGATATGTAGGTTCTCTATCCAGATCTTGGTCTTCTCTTCATCTTAAATTCCACTATGACTTCTGCAAGAGTGTACGTTGAACTAAAAAAAGAGAAGGGGGAAGAAAGAAAGAAACTGATGTTACATTCTCCACTGGTACAAATACCTCAAATAAAGTTAAATATACAGGATGCTAATAGGGCCCTTTCCACACGGGGGTATTAAAATGGTGTACTGCGACCTCTGACGGAGGTCGCCTACACCGTAAAATGGATTGGGGCAGATTACTTTAGTGTAATTCCACACCCCAATCCACGCTAGGGCGACTGGAAGTGGCGGCGCCACGTGCTTTTTGAAAACCACTTTTCATGTGGTTTTTAAAAAGAACAATCGTGCAGCCCCGTGCAGCCCCTGGTGTGGATTTGCAGGTGTGCGCAAGGGCGTGCTTGCAGATCTGCCGGGGGCGGGCTTTCCGGCTGGTGAACTCCTCCAGTTGGGGGAGAGCCTCCGCCAGTCATAAGCCGCAATTTTGGGTGCCGCAGGACTCCGAGGAGTGTGGAGCAGCGAAAACGTGCTGCTCCACATGGCGACGGTTTCAGGTAAGCTCCGTTTCAGGACGCCTCAGGACGTTTTTTCCTTCCCGTGTGGAAAGGGCCAAGAACTCTCTACAGAACAGCCTGAAGCATTTGAATATTTTTAGTGGGCTAACTGTGGGCTGAAATCCCTTCTTTCCCTAGCAGATATTATCTCTGCCTCCTCCTTTTAAAGTCCACAGAAGACATCAGACAGCTAGATTCAAGCTGTTTGTAGTTGGAACTGCTTTTGAGAAAGTAGTGGTTTGAGAATGCTATTGGCATTAGACTTTGTACCTCAAACTAACATTGCAATTACTAAGTTGATACCCCACAGCTCCTCTATTTATCTCAAGGCAAAATACTTGGCACTTGCCACTTTTTATTTTCTCACTCCCCTATAAACTAGGCTAAGTTTGGAAACAGCATAAATACTGTTGTTTAGCCAGAATCTGACTCCAAATCTCTTAGATTTAAATCCAAGATTCTAGTCACAACCTCACCATAACTTCTGTGCCTGCAGGTAACATGAGGTCAAAGAAAGACCGCCTTTGATCACACTAAGAACCTCATTATTCCAATATTCTATTCCTATCATGATCCAACAGATGGAAGCATGCATGCAGGACATGAATGCAATCATCTCACTTTTGTGTCTCAGCAACAGGTACTGAGAAGCATGCTGACTCTGATCCTGGACACAGTGCATCTTGTGTCAGTGAATTTCACAGTCTAACTATGTGAAGCACTATTGTGTAACGTTCTTCCTTTTAATTCAGCTTCAGCTGATGACCCCAGGTTCCAGTATAATGAGAAAGATAAAACACTTTTTCTTCAAAAAAACCCCACACACTTTCTTCACATCATACCTAATTGTATATACTTCTATCATTTCCCTCCTTATCTTTTTGTTCTTTTTTTTTCCCAAGCAAAGAATGCACTCATGGAGAGCCAAATGAAAAGGTTACCTCATTCCCAAATCCCATGTCCCAGTAAACTGAACAGGCTAGTCTGGTTTCATATGATTCCTCTGTCTCTGTGCACCACTGCCCATGTAGAACTTTGGACCACAGGTTCAAGGAGCACAACTTTTGAATGGATCCAGACTGGCTTAACAACCAAATCACTCAAGACAAAATCTGGTACTGGAAGCATTTTGTCACTACTCCAGTCTAAGGTTCAAAGCTACCTGCAATCACAGACACCAGTCCTCAGCCATCCTAAGCCCCATAAGCCTTTTTTTTTGGCAGCTACAATGGTCCTGCACTATGGAAATGGAGCAAACTCTGAACAAACAAATTTCTCATAATAATGAACACAAACAAAAGGAAAACTTGCTGCCTTGTGCTTTTCTAGGAAGCTTCTTTGTTCTCCACAACAGTTTACCAGCAACGTTAATCTCTCCTGCTTCCAGCTTGCTTTCATACAATTTCAACTCTGTCCAAATTCTGTTAACATTTCCCCAATGCCAATTCCTGTTAAGCCTTGCTGTATTATTCTAATTCATGGTCCACAAAAGAGGGCACTGCTGTCAGACTTCCAACACATTCCACGTACATTGCCCAACAGCAAGTTGAGCCAATGTGGGTGCTTTCCCCTGCAACTGAGATTGCAATCCTACATGCATTTACTAAGCATTACACTCCACTGAGCACAGACTAACTCCTGAACAGACTGGCAGTGAATCCTAAGTGGACTGCATGCTATTTCAGGCTTCCGGCTTCCAACTTATAGACTAAGCACATACCCCTGATCATCACAATCATTCATTCTCCATTATTTTCTCTCACAGTTGTTCCTTACACATTTACTTTAAGAATGTCTAAGAAACATTCTGACTTCCATTCAACAGTTACCTCCAATTATAGCAATCTCACTGTATCCATGGAATTTATATTAAGTGTTGACTTACCACTGAGTAGTTAATTTGAAATGCCAACTCTAGTTGGGATCAGCAATTAGATTTAGGCTTCTGAAGCTACTTACTTTTCATAATTTTGCAGAAATCATCAAAAGTAGGCAAAAAATGAAGCTGGCAAATATTATGAATTATCTAACTTCATATTATATATTAAACTATGAACTTTATATTATATTATCTTAATATTATATCTTAATATTATATAGTATATAATACTGACAGCATAAATAAGGTGGGGAGAGGGAGACAGACAGAGACAGAGAAAGAGAGAAGAGGTGCACTCTTACACACGTCTACATGCACTGTAGTGGTGGGGGGACTTCTTTTGCTAGCAAAGGATTTCTCAAAAGGACAGTGTTTCCTATTAGATTGTAAACTTTCGATTTAGCCAGCTGCTTATATAGCAGAGTGGGGAACCTCTTACAGCCAGAACTGAACTCCATTTCAGAAAAATTCTCGGCACCACACTCTGGTGCTGAACAGGGCCAAAGCAGACTACACAAGCCGACACATTTTAGCTTAAAGCTTTTCCTGCCAGTATCTAAGCCCTAGGAGAATCACTGCAACCTTTTAGGAGCGGGACAAAGAACGGTACAAAGTGTACCTCTCCTCTTTCCCAACATGTAAGACAAAGTGGGGGCAAAACCTTAATTTTGTCTCTGTGGCCAAAGCTACACTGTTTTCTTCTGTGTTTAAGCCAACTGCTGCTAACTGTTGGGAAAAGCCTAAGTTCAGGCAGAGAGCACTTATGTTGGGTGTCAAATATTCCAAATTCAAGCCCTAGCCCCTCCAGTTAGGGATGGAGAAAACTTAAAAAGAGCTGCTTCCAGAGAGCATTGGCAACACCAAACTAGATGGATCATCTGTCTCACTCACTTTAAGCAACATCCTACATTCTTACTGACATGTAGGAAGAGGAACAAATGCAGCCCATTGTGGCACTGTGAACTTTCCTAGTAAATACAACACTGTTCTTATGAATATAAAGCACTTAAACATTGGGTTGGATGCAGACTTTGCTATACTTTAGCGTTAGATCCACTGAAGTCAAATCTTCACCAATTCGTCCAACTGATTTCACTGAGTCTTAACTCTGTGTATGACTAGTCTGGATCTAACACCTTTTTTCCATAACAAAGAAATTCAATGAACCAAGGACACAATGAAGTGGCTAACAGGCAAAATCTGATTTTCAGAGAGCACTTGATGATTATGGGAAAGAAAAAGAAGCAGTTCTCTTGTTAAATAGGTCAATTCTTGTACACTGCCTGGACGGGATATGACATAGAATCCCACATGCTGCCCCAAACTAAGCTCCTTAGAAAAAGACAGTTGTATAAAGAATAGTTTAAAAAGGCAGTTCTTACCAGGTGGCTCTGCATGTGCTCCTTGTTGGCTTTCCATGTTAACATTCTCTTGATCTACAAACACAGATACAGTTAAGAGGACTAGGACTTGTGTTCCCAGGAGTATTTGGCTCAGACATTTAATCAGACTCTGTGGAATCCCTTTCCCAATTGCACTGGGAAACACAAATATAGTGGAATATCTGATTGTGGGAAAGACGGGACTGTGTGGCTCTCTAGATGTTGTTGGACTGTAACTTGTAGCACTCCTCACCACTGGCTATGCTGGCTAAGACTGCTGGGAGGGGCAGCTCAACAACATCTGGAGGGTTGCATGATTTCCATCCCTGATTGAGGGGAAGGGTTTGGCCTCCTTGCTCTTTTGGATGAAAGCTCCCACAATCCTTCACCAATGGCCAAACTGGCTGAAGCCGATGGAGAATGGACACTAAAATATCTGAAGGGTCAAAGGTTCTCTAATTCTGATCTAAGTAAAAAGTTAACTCTTCTACAGAGCCCACCCCACTTTCACTTATCACACCATTTAGTGAAACACTGTGGACAAACATCTGAAAACAACAACACACACAATTTTTAAATACTTACCACTTTGTTTGAAGCACAGCTTTTTCTTCTGGTAAGCTATAAAGCTTGACACAGCCCCAACTATTGCCACTACCACTGAGCTAACAATACCAGCCAGCATTCCTTGAGAACCTGTGAAAAGACATCCCCCAGTTAATTCTAATTGTCTCTCTCAGAAATCATTTACAAATCCTAGTGGGAGATTTCTTTTAAAATAACAACAACACAATAGAAGCAGCTGCCAATTACCACATAAAACACAATGCTGACTCACAAGAAATCACAGTGTTCAAAAAGAGTTCCTCCCATGTAACCGTATAAACAATATGCAAACTCTGAAATCTGGTGGGAATACTAGTCTGTATAATATCTTAAAATTATTTACTAACAAATACTGCACTATGAGAGGAAGAATCAAAACCATGTTCTCAACTATGCATAAAAGACTACGTTACAGTCAATATTAATTTTTACTTTCAAATTAGAAACTAAATGTTGTGAAGTACTGATTTCCAGTACATTCTCCCTTTCTCTCTCTCTCTCACACACCTATATCTATATATCTAGATCTAAATCTAGATACCTAATGTAGCTTGAAACTCCATGCTTTTGAACAAAACCACAGTGAATTCAGGCACTGGTGAGTAGGAAAAATGGCATAAAAAAGGAGCAAACCACCATTGCCTCAGAACCACTATTGAGGCAAGATACTGGAAATTTTAACATTCACCACTGCCCGTCCAGCTGCACAACATCCTCAGCATTTGCTAGCACCACTGAGGGATGCTGACTCCTGAGAGCTTTCAAGGTGATGGATGGAAAGAGAGGAGGATGGAGAAAGGCTGGCTTCCTGGCCAAAGTTACCAAGACAGATCTGACAAAAATTCCAGGTTCAAAAATTCTCTTTTCCCCTAGAAACACTCATATTTTTAGGGGGAAAGAGAGAGATAATGTTTTTTTAAAAAACAACCTGTGGAGGCAATAACATGACCCTGACTTTCACTGGGTATAATAAAGACTGAGTAATGTTTAGATCAAGAGAGGGTAAGATGGAATTAGCAGTACTTCTAGGCTGTTTTTGGTGTGTGGGTAGAATGGGTCTGATTTTAAATAAAACAACAGTACAGGACATACAATTCTCCTTCAGCAGTCCCTACTCTCTTTTTAAACAAAGATGTAGTCTAAAAGTACTTGCTCTGAAATTTAAGCCACATCTAGCAAGGGGCTCAGAGGAGAAGTCAGCTAACGGGCCAACTGAAGTTGCTCACTGTAGTTTATTTAGAGCAGAGATGGACAATTTCCGTGAGTCTGGGGGCCGCAAACATCCCCTACCAAACCTGAGAGTATATCTGCCCCACCATGTTCCTCAATTCTCTTTTTCAAAATTTCATTTTTTGAAAGAGGCCCCTCACACTCCTTATAAGGTGGCAATTTTGTCAGGTTTTTGCAGGATCCATGCATTGTTTTGGTGTATGAAGAGCCTTCTTTCAAACTGAAAGTGACTTCTAGGGGATAAGAACTTGATCAAATTTAGCCCATGGCCCCATGACTATGCAGCCCATGGGGTTGGGAAAAGACTGAAAGTGTTATAGCAAGATTTTTTTTTCCACATAAACTTCTAGGATATTTTTCACCTTCAAACAGTATATTTTGGACTCCAGTTTTGTCAAAATATTATGCTATCCTCAGAAATGAGTTATATTAGGAACACTAATGCCAGACTGCCTGCACTGGAAAGAAAGAAGATACCAAACAGATGCTCATGCAGTATGATTACCATTTAGTGACCTTGCCTCTCAACTTTGGGAAAAAGGCAAGATAAGAGGAGGAGGAAGAGGAGGAAAAAGAGAAGGTGCAACAGAAACAAGGAGGAGGAAGAAGAGGAGACAGGGATACAAATGCTAACTATTTTGGAACTGTATAGAAGTAAAAGTGGCACAGCAAGAGCACAAAAGCTTACCTTCTGCATTTTCAGCTGAGCCTGAGCCATGTCCACCTAGAGAAAAAGTTGTGTTAGATATGCTTATTACCCATTCTTACATTTTTAGAAATTTCTCTACATCCTCTCTTTGAACATGCTGACTGCCCTGTATGTATCAAACAACTATCCCTTCTAATATTCATCATATATATGCGTGTGTGTGTGTGCATGCATATGTGCATGTATGCGTGTGTGTGTGTGTGTGTATGTGTATGTTCATGCCTGTGCCATTAACAGCACTCTTAGATGGAAAAGAAGTTAACAGCATTCAAACTGAGGTTCAGTTGTCTCTTTCAGATGTAATTCTATTTCACAGGTATTCCCACATCAACTGTGTTCATTTACAATGTGTCAAAATATCTTGGCAATATTCAGATTAAAACCTAACTTAATGTATCAGGATATGCTCACACCTCATCCATTCATCATGGCCCACTTTGCTTCTCCTGTCTCGCAAGAGATAAAATAAACCAGGACAGTGCAGTTGACTAGAGCTTCCAATTACATGTACATTTCATTAAAAAGCTTCCAACCAAGCTGTGGTTTATATGTGACTCTTTTGGAATCCGTTAACTGTAGTTTCTGGTTTGTATGCAATACGAAATCATGGTTGAACTGGTTTCTTCAGTTGCCTTGAAGAGCAAAAGCAGTAGCAAAGCTGCTACATTTGAGTGTACAGAACTTGCTTGTAACTTGGATAAGCCAAGACCCTATTACTCAAAAAGGTCTGCTGAACAACTTGTAGAGACAGCAACTTATCTCAAACTTTACCATCACCCACTGTTCCACATTAATTTGCCACTGTCTCATTGAAGAGATAGTGCCTTATGCACCTCCCAGGATCTGGTCAGGCATCACAGACTGTCACCCTGACAGGCTATGTCTGTGAAAACGGATAAACCAAGGCCTGGTTTCTTAAATATTTACTGAATCAGCCTACAATCTCAGGAGAAGGATTTTTAAAAGAAAAAAGAAAAAGAAAGAAAATTAAAATAAGAATCAGAAACCCTCTTGGAAATATGGAGACAAGTAGCACCAAGACAGCAAGAGGCAAGTAGTTACGAGTTAAAACAAGGAAGTACAATGAACTGTTAGTTCTTCTACTAGTTTTGATGAATATTTTGCAATATCAAATCAAACACTGACTCAGCGCACATACCTGAAGAGGGATTAGAAGCACGGCCTAAATTAAAGAACAAAAATTGTGCATAGCAGTATGAGAAGCAAAAATCAGCTCATATTATACTCAGAAAAAAGTAAACCAAATCATCAGCATCATTTAATTGTACATGCAAATACATGCATCAAACAAAAGATTAGTTCTAATCATATGGTTGATTGTTTTATATACAATTGTTACAAGGAACTGCCAGACAAATGTTAAATCAAATATCTTGCAAAATCTATCCCAAATTAAAATACAAGGATTAAACAATATTTATCATGCACAGTCATTAGAAGCATAGGGAAGATACAATTATATTTAGGGAGAACCTAAACAAGGAGTTCCATTCAAAATATACAGAGCCTTGCAGAAGTATTCACAAATATATATACACACAGTTTTCTGTATTAAAATCTGGAATTGGGATGGATTTCATTGGCATTGTTACCAGTTGATGTCCATAGTGATGTTTGTGTAAATTTTGTGCCGCAATAAAAATATTTTGCACTATCACAGTGTTGAGTCCCTTGTGTTCAAGTGGTAACAAAGGCAAGTAAATTCATTTCAGTTCCAAGTTGTAACAACAAAATGTGGAAAAGCCAAAAGTATCAATTAATACATGTGCAAGGTACTGTAAATGTATGGGAAATTTCTTTTTGCTTGCTTGCTTGTTTTTAAGCATGAATTTCCAGAGGCTAGCAGTGTTACAACAAAAAGAAAGCCTTATGGTATTTTAGGTTAGCACAGATATTATGGCATACGCTTCTGTGGGGTCAATTTGTTGGCTTTTCTCAATCTGAGCAGATACTTGTCAGACAGACTTGAGGTGTGTTGAAAAAGAAAAGCAGAGAAACAGTGGAAGGACCTTTGAATACTGCACAGCATATTGTGCAAGTGCATGAACAAAACTGAAACACACTTTTCAGTCATATCAGAAAGAAAATATACAGGAAGTCCAAACTAAAAATAAGTCAGACAGTATGATGGGCAAGCTAGGTAGCTGTCCCTTAATGCAGTGCTTCTGTTGCCCATTTTAGCATACAGTTTGGACAGAACACAATCATTCTCTATATGTTGTTATGTGCCTTCATGTTGTTTCTGACTTATGGTACCCTTAATACAAATCCATCATGGGATTCTCTGGGCAAAATTTGTTCAGATGGGGTTTTTCTTTGTGACTTACCCAGTGGGTTTCTATGGCCATGGGGGAATTCAAACCCTGATCTCAGAGTTATTGCAAATTCTCAGATCACTGCACCATGCTGGCTATCTATGGACTGCAGGATTAAATTGGTAAAGGGGATAGGCGAGGCAAGGAAATCAACTTGTGAATATTCCGGGTAAACAGAGAACAAAATGTCAATGCAGTTATGAGCCCAGAAATTTCTTGAAGGAAGACAATCAGGGAGTCTACAAAACAGTGAGAATTCTGGGAATGTCGACCTAGAAATATATTCATCTACAAGATGCCTGGAAATAAATCCAAATCCTAAACCAGTGGTTTCCTCTGGCTTTTTAACAAATGATTTTCAAAACCAGTAATACTGAAAAATATTAACCAAGTCTGAAATATCTAAATTTCTTTCTTTGAACTTGTTATCTTTAATCAGCCACCTTAAACAACATTATAAGACTAAAAATTTGCTTCTGCTCTATTTTTGAGCAGAATATTTAAATGAAAATTAGAAATGCACTATTTCACATAATGAATGGAAACAATAGAAATCCAATCTAAAATCAAAGCTACAATTAACTTTTTCAGATAACAATCAATGAGAAGCATATATTTTTTCAGTGCCTTCATCCTGCCCACCCCTCACTTAGAATCCAAAAATTATGAAATAGATTCAGAGCCTGGAAGTAACTAGTTACACATAAGTAGTTACTTGCAATTAATCCCATTTTTTTTAGTAACAAAGTCATTATTTTGTTACATTACAATTATAAATTACTAAGGGATAACTTGACTCCTTTTGTGCTGCAAGTGTTTATAAGTTATAGTATTAAAAGATATGGCAGTGTCAGTGTATTTCAGTATAAAAAGATATATAGGAATTTCTTAGCCTCTTCTGTGACTGAGAAAAAATTTCTTTCCACAAGCGTTTTATGTTAGATATTTCTTTTTTTTCAGTGCCTTTTCTTTCTGTTTCCTTTACATCTTTTTGTAAGTCACATTTACAGTTACCAGACGTTGCCACGTTAAATCATGGAGGAAGAATATCACATGGTCCCAGTGCTGGCTTGTGCTGTGCCTTTTGACTATTCTCTGTAGTGGATATTGGGATTAAACATGGTAGGCAGGAAGAATGTATGACAGAGCAGTGGCTTGCAACATTCTTTACTTTTTAAATGGAATCAGAAAAATTCTGCTAAAAAATGTAACTAAAATGGAAATCATGGAATCAATATGGTTAGCTTCAGAACTATAATTATAACTATAATGCAGATTTGCTGGGGGGAAAGTCTAAATAACATACCACATTTCACCTCATCAGTTCACTGTCATGAGCAGGGAAACAAAAAGCAACAACCCAGAAAAGCAAAACCTTTAAGTATCTTTGAACACAGTATGTACTAGAAACTTACCTGCTCCAGGGTCAGCTGGAGGGTCAGCTGGAGGCACCCCGCCCTCATATAAATCTGCATCACTAATTCCTTTAAAATAAAAATAAAAAATCCAAGATTAAGATATAGGCTGAGACGGTGGAGACACAGTGGAGCTCCATCACATTGTTAGGTGGAACTGCATCATATTGCCTCTGTCATCTCCATGAAACCCACCTTTTACCTGTTGAAGTCCCCAAACCTACAGAGCCATTGACTGGTTGTTGGAGACCAGGGGGCGGGAAAGCAAAAGAGAAGTGTGCAGTTAAGTTCCTATAAGCTGGATGCAAACAACAAGGCATGCTCTGTGACCTCCCAGTGGTCATCTGGAAGTCCTAAAAGATGACATCAGTGCTTCTCTGCCATTCCCCAAACCAGTAAATGGACATGTTGAAGGGGCATAGCATGTGTGTCATAATGCAAAGTTGGTAGAGATTTCCAACCTCAAGCAACAACCGAAAAAAATTACTTCCGTGGATATAAGTTGGACTGTATAAGTCACTAACAGGATGCCAGTCCAATAATTTTCTATTATAATATATACACTGTGGTGTTCTTGATTCTCTTCTAGCTTCGCAACCCTGATCAAAATCATAAGCATTTTTGCCAGACATTCTCACAAAACAGGACTTCTTTCCAAGCAGTTTTATATAAAATTAGTAGAAAACTTATTGCACTGACATTAAAATACGCATCAAGACAGACAAATATACAGTTATGCCATAGGACTTTCACAACAGATATTGATATCCATGCATTATGAGTTTCATTAGAATTGCAGCAGTCACCCTTCTGATCTTTTTTATCATACATCTGCTCCTGGAGTTCTTTTCAAATTGATCTACAATTTCCTCAGAAAGGTCTGCTATAGAAACAACACTGCTTTACCTTTAATCAGGATCTCAAGCCACTTCAAATCCAGGTTAAGATGAGAGTAGCCATCAGTGCATGCCTAACACTTCACCATCTCCAAAGCCAGCAAAAGAAAGGAATGGGAGGAATTCCCAAGATTAAAGAGGAGGAGGGAATGTACATGCTTGCAGCCCACTCCCAAATCTTTTGGCTGTATTGAAGACAGAAGCAGCACTACATCGCACTGGGCCATTAATCTAGGGGAAGATGAAGTCTGGAAACATTTTAAAGAAATTAAGCAAAGATTAAGCTATCAGTCTTTCTAATCTAGTAGAACATTTTTGGTTACTGAAACAGTGCTTACTCATGTAACAAAAGATATTCCAAATGATCAAGGACTGTGATCTTGTAATAAGATATTCCTGTCTAGAAGGAATTCAAGGCATTCCTGCCATATCCTATTTTTATTAGGTTATTCAAACCTGTTTGTAGGACTCCACTGATTATCTCCTTCTAAGTCCAGAGAAAACACTTCTGTTCATTTCAAGACCGGACATATTTGCAACTGAAAATGACTTATTCACTCAAGTTCCACCATACAGTTTTATTTTAAGTAGTACACATACCAGAAGTTAGTAAAGTTACTTTTTTGGACCACAGCTCCTAGAGTTCTGGAAGGGCTCTGGCCTATGCATCCCATTAAACAGATATAAATTTTAGAACAGGCTCTTCTAGACAAAGTTTATATACAGAGCAATAATGTTAGCGAGTCTCAGTTCTGTCCATTTCTTGCCCCACCTCCCCAAGCTTCCTAAGATGAAATGGGCTTCATTGTGAGAGCTTTTCTGAAGCATATAGAAAACTTTCAATTAGTCAAATTAAGTATACCCTCTCTTTTCAGAGAAAAGTTCTCATGGTAGAATCCATGGCTACCTTAAATACTGAACCACCACCATCCTAACATTCCTGTAGGCCCCTCCCTCCCCCTCCAAAAACCAAATAAAACCTATCTTCAGGCATTGGTGAGTAGGAAAAGAGGCAAACAATCCAGTAACACTTGGCAAAACATCTCTGCCTGAGTACTATTGTTCAGACAAGAACTTTCTAATATTCACCGCTATCCGTCCAGCTTCACAATATCCATAGTGGGATCTGAAGCTTTAGCATTTGCTAGCCCTGCTGGCTCATGAGAATTTTTGAGGTAATGGAAAGAGAGGAAAAAAGAGGGAGAAAAAAAATTTGACTTTGTTCCCAGAGATATCAAGAAAAATATAGAAAACCACGAGACACACTGCATAGCTAGGTCCTAGAAAAGTATGTTGAGATAATCTCACCCCCAGTGTCACTATGAGTTCCAGGTTTTGGCTGATCTGGTTTGTGAGAGTCATCTCCTAGAAAAGGACAGAAATAAGTATAAGCTCAAAATACAAAAATCAGAAATAAACTAGGCAGCATGGCATTATCCTTATTTATCAAATAAAATAATCAATGTACTGGGACAAGCCCATTTACAATGGCAAAGAGAAGAATCAAGTTAAAGCCACAATAACGGCTTCTTTATACACAACTCGTGCGTTGTGCATAAACTCCCAAGTTACTCAAGTTTCCTGTTCACCAGCTTCCATAGTCTGTCTATCAGTCTCTCACTCTCTCACACACACATACATTAAGGAATCTTTTAGATAGCTGAGACCTCTGCAAACACAAAGAACCAAATCCAATGGACTAATTCACAGACTGATGGAAACTGAAAGTTCTTTGATTTCCCTGAACAATTATTCCACAAATTTGGCCAGCAATTATTCCAAAGTTGTGGTAAGTTTGGTGGAAACAAGGAAGAGAGCCTTCTCGGTGGCTGCTCCCAGACTCTGGAACTCCTTCCCTATAGAAAGGCCAGAATGGCTCCATCCCTGCTGTCATTTCAAGGGCAAGTGAAGATATTTTTGTGCTGGCAAGCTTTTTAAATTGACTGCATGTGAGCTCGTGATGCTGTGTACCTTTTAAGATGGTATAGTTTTTAATGTCTTTAAGGTATTTTATATTTTTAACATTAGTATTTTGAACAGGTAATAGATTTAACTTTATAAATTGTTTAATTCTTTTCTAAATTTTATACTTCTGTGGACATTTTCATTTGTTCTATTTCAATCCTGTTAACCACCTTGAGTCTCACCACTGGGGAAAAGGTGGGTTATAAATAAATATAATAGTAATAGTAATAATAGTAGTTAGGAGTCCTTTCTCACTACATCAGTGGTTCTCAACCTTCCTAATGCCGCGACCCCTTAATACAGTTCCTCATGTTGTGGTGACCCCCAACCATAAAATCATTTTTGTTATTATTTATTTATTTATTTATTTGTTAGTTAGTTAATTAGTTAGTTAGTTATTTCCAACATCAAACAGATTGGAAACACTGCCCTAAATCACTACTCTGGATAGACTTCTAATGCCTAAAAACTGGTAACCCTCCCCCCTTTTTTTAAGCACAGAAAACGTCCATCAATGCCAGAATTAAGGCAGTAGTTCTAGTTCTGAATGTTGGGTTTCCACAGTTCAAAAAGCCAGTCACTCCCAAAGGCAATGCCGAAACAGCCCACATTTTACACAAGGCGCAGGGAGGAAAGGACAGGGAGAGAAGAACGATGGCGGTGGCATAAGCAGACGCGTTTTTTTTCCCTCCCTCCCTCCCTCCCTTAAAGGGAGTGCGGACGCTGAACATACAAAAAGCGAGGAATGTAAGACAGTCAGGGCGAAGAAAACAACACGTGCGTGTGGCAAGCGCCAAGGGTCCACGCACAACAAAAGTGAGAGGAGAAAGTCATCCTGGCTATTTCTGCACTAGACTGCTATAGCGCTATGATTCCACTTTCACCATCCTATGGAATCCTGGGGTTTGCAGTTTGAACTGCAAACCCCAAGATTCCATAGGATGGTGAAAGTGGAATCATAGCGCTATAACACTGGAATGTGGAAATGGCCAAAGTCCACAGGACGGATCAGAGCAGCACTTTCGGGTCAAAAAACCAAAAAACAAAACAAAAACCCAACCAAGGAGCCTCGGGGGCTCTTGCTACACAAACCGAAGCCCTTGGCTGATGCCCCCTGCTCCTTTCGCGACTGAGTTCTCAGTCTGAGATGGACCGATCTCCCTCGTCGGATGGCAGATCCGCTGCAGGAAAGTTTCCCTCTTTGCCTGCCGGACCAAAGGCGACAGCCATACCGACAACTCCCACGGAGCGGCGTGCCCAGAATGAATGGGCGACCGGGCGATTGCCGCTGCTGCAGCCCCGCCACTTTGGGAAGCAAGCGGAGTCCAGCTGCTCGCTCGCCCCGGCAAGCAACTCCTTTCGCCGGCATGAATAAGCGTGAGGTGAAGAGGGTGAGGGGATGGGGTCTTACCTCCCAGACATCCTGCTGCAGTGCCATAAACCCTGAAAGGAAAGCCCTCTGTCTGTGTGTGTGTGTGTGTGTGTGTGTGTGTGTGTGGTGCGGGCACAAGTGTCCAAGCAGCGCCCGGCTGCTCACTCGCCCCGGCAAGCAACTCTGACTCTGCAAGCCGGCATGAAGGAGAAAGGAACACTGAAGGGGAAGCCCTCCATGTGTGTGTGTGTGTGTGTGTGTGTGTGTGGTGCAGGCACGAGTGTCCAAGCAGCGCCTGGCTGCGCCCGGCTGCATGTCTCCTCTCCCCTCCCGCCAGTGCGGGGTTTCCTCTCCTCACCTCTACCTTAACATTCAGGCTCCAACTCTCTCCTTTCGCTCTCTGCACCTCCGGATCCACCTCAGGCTCCTCCAGTGCTTCCCCACCAGGCAGGGAAAGACGGGGAAATGCCCAGCATGCCTCCTCTCCCCTCCTTCCAGCGCAGGGGTCTCAGAAGCACTGCTCCCATTGGCTGTGAGGCCACTTTCTTTTAAAAGGGGGGGCAGGATTGAGGAGTGGCGACCCCTGTGAAATGGTCGTTTGATCCCCAAAGGGGTCCCGACCCCCAGGTTGAGAACCACTGCACTACATGTTAATAGCACGATTGTACTTCTCCTGGGCTTTACAGTTCAGGGAGGGATATTTAGAATTCTTAGTCAGAGAGCAATACCACCTCCCCAAACTACATATGTCAGAACTCTACCATATGTAGCCATGGCACTTGAAGGGAGAATCATGATGCTGTAATTGTGTAGTATGAAAGGGTCTCAAAATGGAAACCGTCTTGTTATATTCTCACCTTGACTTATAATTTGTTGAGGTATACTGATGATATATTTCTTATATGGACTTGCAAGATTAACCTCAAGAATTTCTACCAGTAGATGAACAAATTTAATAAACAGTTTAATAGCTTAGAAACCCATTTTTAGACCTATAAATTAAAGTCTTCCCTATAGGGAAAACCCACAGATGTTAACATTTATTTATGTTTTCATAGCTCACCATCTAGGTCACTTAAAAGTTAACTTTCTAAATGAACAAGTTTTCACACTGTTCTAATGGCTTTAGATACAAGGCTCATCAATTAACTGAACAATGCTGGCGAGAGGATACTGATATAGAATAGTGCCCCAGAGCCTGTTTAAAGTATCTTGAACACATTTTAACGTATTAAGGAAAGCGGACAGACCATCATCTGATTATCTGAATTGCAGGCTGACTTTTCATCCTATTGTGAATGGCATACAGGACATCATAAGCAAACCAACCAACCAACCTTGGGACATAATTCAACATATATCAGGGAAAGCCCTAGATTTTATATTTAGAAAGCAGGAGCATCAGAAGCATGTTTGTGCAGTCCAAGGGAACAACCAGACATCAAACAACACTCTGCTAAGTACAGCTGTGCCTACAGGAACATTTCCCACTAGGGCGGTGTCTCAACTGCAGATGTACTTCTAATATCACAGAATTTGTAAACCATCTGAACCACAAAAGGTATTTCTTACTTCATGTAAATTATATTTATTTACAGTGTACAATGGCAACATTTAAATTTTACAGAATCCAGTTGGGAATATGTTGGGAGACTTCCAGTACTTACCATTGAGGGCTTCATTTAAGTCAAAGTCATCATCTGAACAGGAAAAGCAACAGAGCATTATCTAACAGGAAATACGATGTCTAATTCAAAAAAAAATTAGACAAAATGATAATATACATTTTCTTAAAAGGATGAGAAAAATTTGTCACCTCACACACAAACAGAAAATTGCACACATGAGAGAAGAGGTGGGAATATGGACAAAATTATCTTCATACCTAGCAATTAAGTGATAGAGAAACAATTTTACTGATTTGCCAAGTGGTTTTATAAGAGTATCTTGTGGCACTACTATGCTGATAGTTTATGAGAGTGTTCCTTAAACTACTTTAAAAAAAATTAGCTGATCCCAAATAATTATTTCCAAGTATATTTAAATAATTTACACTGGAAGATTTCAGAACAGTCTACAAGAATAAAACAAATAATTCAAAAGTACGTAAGATGAACTGCACAATATCCATCTTATCCATGAAACATATGGCAGGCTGAACTACATTGGAAATGCCGGCAAATTTTCAACATGAATTTAGAATTAAGAATTGTTAGAGAATGTCTAATTATCAGGGGAAAGCGTAATTTCACATGTTGGATTTTACTGCTTTAAGTGATTTGCTTAAAATTACTTGACTGTTTAACTAAATCTCATACCAAGCACGTTTTAGTGCAATTACAGAACTGCACATGGAATTAGTTATAGAAATTACAGAAAAGGATGAAAATATCCACACAACCACCAGAAAACACAAAAATGCTAAAACAAAAAGAACTAAGTCAAATTCAGCACCTACTAAGTCCTTCTTTCATCAAAATCAAAGGTAAGCATTTTCAAGCTATACATAATGCTATGTACAGTTCTCCCTCCACATTTGTGGGTTTCACTTTCCTAGATTTGATTATTCGTGGCAGTGCCTGCTGCCCCTCATTCTCCTCCTCACACTCTCTGGCCTTTTGGCAGTGGCAGGGAGGAGGAAAGATCATCCCTTCCCTGCATTCCCTCCTGGTAGCCCTCATGAGCCCTCCGTGGGGGCAGCAGGAGCGTGTAGGGCAGGACTGTGCAGGGACGGCAATCACCCTTTCCCTGCATGCCCCGGGACCTCCACTCACACGGGTGCTCCAGAGCAGGCCTGCAGGGGCATGCAGGGCTGGCAACTGCCCAATTCCTGCATGCCTCAGGGCCTGCGCTCATACGGGCACTCCAGAAAAGGCCCACAGGATTAGCAATCGGTGCCTCCCTGCACGTCCTGGGACCTCCACTCACCCCAGCTCTCCAAAGAAGGCCCACAAGGGCATGCAGGTCTGGTGATTGCAGCCTCCCTGCACACCCTTGGGCCTCCCTTTGTGCAGGCTCTCTGGATGAGGCCCATGGGTTCCCTGCAGCAGGCAGGAGCCTGAAGGGAAGGCGCCCGCCTGTTCATGATTTTTTGACATTCAGGAGGGTTCTCTGTCCCTATCCCTCAAGAATGTGAAGGGCCTACTATATTGCACAAGTCTACTCAAATACAATAAACAACAGTTGCACAGGAATATCACACCACTGATCCTGTTCCTGTGAAAAGAATACCTGTACTCACTTTGTGATGGTTTTTTGGTAGGAGGAGTAGGCTTCTTTGTTGGTCCTGAAGTATAAAATATAAACAAAAATTAATACACATTTCTGCAATCAGTTATCCAAAGGACACATGCTAAGTCTGCTTTTGTGTAAATAACTGTACATATCTCCAGTACTTTTTGAAACAAAATATAATAATGAACTCCCTTAGAAGGCATGAGCCGTGTACCTCTTCTGTCTGATGAGTAACTTAACAGCAAGCAGGCCATTAAAGATTTCAGTTATTAGCCAAAAACAATAACCTGAGCTTGAAAACATTACATTAAAACATTACATTAAAAAACAATTAAAATAAAACATTATAACATTAAACAATAAATTATTTAATATTTAATAATATTTAATAATGATATTAATAATATTTAATATTATTTATTTATATATTTATTTACTATATTATTTATAATATAATAATAATATTTAATAATATTTAATTATTATTATTATTATTAAATAATAATAAAACATTACATTCTTTGATTCTCCCAGTAAACAAAAACACTGGAGTTGGACCCCAAGTTAGTCTTCAAACTTCAGGTAGGAGCAGGATATGTTTGAATTCCTTAAAAACCGCTATATTACATATATATAATGTATTACATATATGTATTACTTATATAGGAAAACAAGCCCTGTCAAAATGAGCTTGCACTGCTATCCTATATGCTCCTATTAAAAAGCTTACCTCACCGACTTCAATCCTCAGGTAAGCAAATATAGAATCACCTAATTTAGCAGAACTTCTTCATTCTTTTATTTCCTATGCTGCCACTGAGTTAAGCAGTACCCAGTTTTGCTTTTACAAATAAACGAACAATCTTAACTTTTGGTTCCCAAAGCAGGCCAGTTCTCAAACACCTAGATGTTTCTGCTGCTGATAAACATTTAAGAATACAAAATGGTCTGGGAGGACCCAACGGACTAGTTTTGCTGAAGCTAAGCAGATGTGGACGTGACTGGCATCCAAGCAAGAGATCACCATATAAGCCATTCCGTTCTTTCTAAAGTAAGACTGTGACACTCACACACTTCAGCATTTCTTGCATCTCCCACACTTCAAATTATTCAGATCAAAATTGTGTTGTCCTCCTTATTCTATAATTATTATGATCCAAAAATTAGTCAAAGGTTTCACTATTGAATAAATTCATACATTTCGACTATCAACTAAAGGGTTAAGATGTGCTATAAACTAAAATTAACATCATGATGAGATGCTACCTTTACTAAGTAAGCCACAGTGAGGCTTCCATTTATGTTTCATAAGAGTGCAGTTACATACCAGGTTCTGGAAGTGCATCACTCAAGTCAAAGTCTTGTCCTATATAATTAAATAATACCTATTATTATTTTGAATACATTTAAACTTTTTTTTTTCATTTTTAAAGACATCAGAGTACTTTACAATGAAACAGATACAACAAATAGCCAAAAACATTAGAATGATAATAAAACAAAACAAAACAATATAATAACAGAACTATTTATTGCAAAGGATTCATTAACTACTAGGAGCAACTGACAATGTTAACAGCAGAAAACAATCAGAAAGTAATTGGCTTAATTTCATTCCAACATATGATTATGGTTCCAGTATGGGCTTGCTGGCCATGGTTAAAACAACGAGTCAGAACCACAGAACATTTTGACCTTGTTAACCCTGTTTTCAGGCTAACAAAATACACCAATATCCCGGTGAATAAAAGCAATTTTATGGGATTTAGTCACAAAGCCTGCGTACAAGGGTGTGGTGAGGGGCTGAGAGAGCTATTGGAATGTGAAATAGAGTGACGCTTCAGTGGAAGTCAGCCACTGTGTTCATGGTTTTGTATTTTCTTTAATTTTCTTTATTATATCAGTAGATCTCAGGGTAGGGTACAACCAATAAAATCATTTTAACAATGCCTTCAATGAATTTAACAACTCAAATTTTAGTGTATTTTGCATTATTGGATCTTACTGTTAGCTGCTTTTTGTGGCCAAGCCCACCTCAAACCTGAAACAAAAGTTATATGCAGCTGAATATAAATTAAGTAAAACAAAAAGGCCCAAACTAGAACACCAGACTGCCAAGCAGAACACTCTCTGTATAATAAAAAATTAGTTACCTAGCTCCAATAAAGTGTGCGCATCTATGACAGAAGTGAGAAACATGTAGCACTCCAAGTGCTGTTGAACTACAATCTCTAAGCATTCTTCATTGTTGGTTATGCTTGCTAAGACTGCTGGACCTGCAGTCCAACGTAATATGGAGGGTCACGTGATTCCATTGTCTAGCAGAAGGTTTTTGAAATGAAATATATATAAGGTTGAACAAATCCACAAGATCTTCTATATGTATCAGTCACCAATACAACTTATCCCAATGTGTTTCAACAACATAGATCTGGATCTGTAGATACAATACATGGTGGAATGCCACTTGCCAATAATCCATTGTCTCAGATTCCAAACCTGAATGAATATGTCAGAGCTTGGAAAGTTACTTTTCAAGAACTAATTTGTTTCTGCGATGGTATTTCACTGTTTTAAAACTAATTTGCTCACACTATGTGTTATGATGCTTTTAAAAGGTGACTTGCTGCATTATTTGTTTTTCCATTACTCTTCATTATTTTTCTTTTTTAAAAAAAATCTTAAGATTGATAAAAGGATGGAATAATCACTGAAAGAGTCCTGTTAAAATGCCCCCCAACGGATGAAAATACTCTTATAGGCAAAATTTATAAATAAATTTTGTTTGTGACACCAATAGGATAATTTGGTTCCCTGTCACTTTGTTACTTTTAAGATGTAACTTAGCCACTGCTGCTGGGGTTTGAGATTACATCTAACTTTTTAGGTCTGTAAAACTTACTATTCATTCCTTTGTTATGCATTTTTAACTTTTCAATACTTTTTTTCTGGAATGTATCACAAATCTAGTCAAATTTCATTTGAAAATATTTACAATAAGTATTATATTTCTACTGCCCACCAGAATAAAAAAAAAAGATGGAGAACGGCATGTTTAACTCTTAAACTGTACTTCTTTCTCAGTAATCAGAACATTCAGCTATACAACAACTAGTTTGTTCTTGGATTACTTCTGTCAAAAGTTAAAACATGTCCAGAGATAAGCAGGGGCTGGGAGGAGATCTGATATACTACTGAATCTGGAAGAGTAAATCCAATATTCACCACTTAAATCATTTCTATGTAAGCAAACCAGCTATTGCTAGACATCTAGTTACCCAGATCTTTACATATTCAGTGCAGGAATGAAGCATTTTTATCAAGCATTATATCCAGCACAGTTCTTATTATGTCCTTAAGGTGGTTGATATCTAGTTGTAAGCTAGATCAATGTCACAAAGAAAGAACAGTTTAAAAAACTGATCATAAGAAAGTGAAGAATTGATTACTACAAGCAATACATCCTTCTTTGGTCAATTTTAATTACCCTATTTGCTGGCATACAAGACTCACTTTTTCCCCTCAAGAAACACTGTTTGAAAATGGGGTGTGTCTCATATGCTGGTGCATTTTGTATGCTGGCAAATACTATTTGCCAGTGTATAATGGGGTGCATCTTACACGCTGGTGCATCTTATATGCTGGCAAATACTGCAGCTGCTTAACCCTGCTAAAAATAGTACATCTTGACCAGATAGATCTTGTGTCTCTCTGCTGATTAATTTGCTGATAGACATACAGCTCTCTAAATGCTGTTGGACTGCAGCTCTCAGCATTCTTCACTACTGGTTATGCTGGCTTAGCAGCTAGGAGCTGCAGTCCATCCACACATGAAAAGCCACATAATTCCCATTCCTGTGCCTCTGTGGATAACTTCTAGCCTATAAAAAGACATCCTTGGGTAGAAATATGGTTTTTTTCAAAAAAAGGGAACAGATAGATAAACTTGCACATAGTTATACAGCAGAAATATCCTCATTTCCTTGCACTGAGGGGTCAGTTGTGTCCAAACTGGAATATTCCCGGTCTTGCAAAGCCAATACCGTAGTTGTATTTGCCCACAAGCCAAGGTCTAGGCACTCTGAAGATGCCTATAATAGTCTAATGTTTGTTCTCCTCTGATTCTGGGTACAAAAGTTTCAACTCTCCACTCAATACTAATCCACAGTTAAGTGCATGACCAAGCTGTGAGCCCAAATGGGATTTCGCTCACCTCATAAAAACCATCACTCATTTCCCCCCAGAGTTAGGCAACGAAGAAAGAGGCAAACAAAGACTATAAAGGGAGCGTGGTATGCAATAACAGCAGGAAGACTGCGTACTATTTAGACAAACCTGCTATCCAATTTCATGTTATTTTTAAAGCTTCATTCACTCAGTCAGTATGCAGGTGTTCATGGACAAAACAATTAACATGTTGCTTAGGTAGATAAAGTCCTTTCTTATTTTTCAGACATATAGCCACTTCTTTCCTGTACTGTTAACACTCCAGTGACTCAAGGAGAAACAAAGAAGAAAGACAGTCTAATTTGTGTACTGGTAACTGTGAACTTGCCATATGACTGTTAAACATGTCTTAATTTAAAGCAGTACAAGCAAGAATTCTACCTGATGAATGTTTGGGAAGCAATTCTATTCATAAGCAAAGTGCTTCCTTAAAATAGTTTGGGGAACCTATGCCAATGACACTACCACTAATGACAACTCGGGACTATCTTTCATTTTTGTATGTCAAAACACAAAATTACTTGGAGAGAGAGGAAAAAAAGGTAAAATAGAGATTCACACTGAATTTAACTTTTTTGCCCTCATCTTGGTTGGATGTTAAAATATCCTCTCCAAAATTCATTTGTCATCTGCAGTCCATTGAGCTGTGGAGTAAAGGTGGGAATTGGATGTTGCTGAGCTGTACCTCCCAGCATTCCTGGCAATGCTTCCAAGAGCTGCTGGGAATTCAACAGCAGGAATAGGGCTGGACAATTCCCACCCTTGATACAAAAGAACACAAAATTCACTGGGTATGAAAAGGTCAGAAAGGTACAGCCCTGATCACTCTTTACTCTGAAATATAGTAGTCTGTAATGCCTTTTGTCATCTTATCTTTGGAAACAGCCAAATAGATTTGAAAGGTTTTTTAAAAAATGAAGGAACGGGAATACAAGTATGACTCACATAAGAACAGACAGTTTGCAACAACATGAGTCATCTCACAGTGTGCAGAAATTTGTGGGCATCATTCTTCCCAGTGAGGCCAAAACTCTGACAGGATGTTTACCCTGCTGCCAAGGAGCCCTTTATAATTAGCACTGCAGCAACAGACCATGAAGTTAAGAAGACTCAGTGCTGCACTGCAGTTTTGAGGAACCGTGGGCCACAAACACTGCTTCTCTCGGAGCAATGCTCAAGCAAAATAATTCACGTATAGATTTAATTTTATATTTTTGGGCAAATCCTTCATCCATTTCTAAAATGTACTGGATCAAGAATGTGGAGTAAGGGTGGGTGGACCAATTGGTCCTGCAGACAAATTTTTGGCCTCCAAGACCCAAAGTGGGTTGCACCGAGCCCAACTGAGGGAAAAGCCACACAGAAGAGGTTAAAAGTCACTTGTAAAAATACCTATTCCAAGGAGTTGGGGCAAAACAAGGTGTGGGAGGGCTGTGCCTTGATTTAAAGGGAAAACTGCTGCTTCTAGATACTTCCAGGAGTGGCAATATTTTTGGTCTAGGGACTTTGGGGGTTGTTCAGGGAATCCTATGCCCTCCAATGGCCCCAATCTGCAGGGACAGTTCCAATTACTCCTCTGTCATTCCACTTTTTCAGCTGATTTAAAATGTCTTCTCCTCCCCCTTTTTACTTTCATCTTATTTTAACTTATTTCAGTTGCCGTAAACTGAGTGCAAAAAACAAAGCAGTTTATGCTCAATTAATTAACTCACTGGAGGGGAACATGACAGAAGGAGACAGAATCTTGCCCTTCCCAGTAGGCTCAGGCAAAGGCAAACTGCTGCAGTCTCTCCTATTTTTTGTGTTCTTTCTCATTAGTAATTTTTGCTGTTTTGATCCCACTCTGATCTTGAGTAACCAGACACATCCTAGGCCATTTCCGCCCTAGCCTGTTATAAGCTATGATTCCACTTGCAACATCTTACGGAATCCTGGGGTTTGCATGTAACTGCAAACCCCATGATTCCATAGGATGTTGCAAGTGGAATCATAGCGCTATAACAGGCTAGTGAGGAAACGCCCCTAGTTTTCATTTGTGAAATGCTGGAAGGCATGAGATGCAAAAAAGGAACACAGGGCATATGCAGCCTACAGACCACAGGAACCCAGCCTGTGTCATAGAGTGAATTGCTACAATTATCAACTGCTACAAAATTTAACTCATAGCCGCTGCTACTTCACTTCCCCACCCTTCTCTCATGCCACACTGCTTTACAGACCCTAGTAGATATAACCACAGACGATGTCTCCTATTTCCTCTACTGTATCTTACAATGTTGCAATCACAACCTTTCAGTTCCCTTCTCAAAGAATAAAGGAGAACAATATCAGCAATTATCTAACATTGTTCATTTTCTCCCCCCTCCCAACTTCATCTGAATGTCTAGTCTTCCAAATGATGAGCAACTTCATTGTACCTCTTTCCTTTTCCCACTTAATATATCATTTTCAGCTTCAAGTGTAGCTAATCAGAGCGCTGAAGACTTGCAGCCTTCTCAAAATGCAATGAAATTCAGTAAAAAGGAACAACAAAATCTCCTTCTCTAAAATTTCTGGAAAATAGCATTTATTCAGGCTACGTGGATATGGTGTGGTATCTTGTGCTCTGGTCAGTTTCAGTTTTATGACTATCTGGCAGCTGGATATCTGTCAATGGCAAGCCTGAGTCACAAACTGATCTGTTCACTGGAACAGATTGAAGAAGTTTCTGCAACTGGAGCTACCATTTCAAGTACAAGTACCCAACTGGCAACCAATACCATTCATACAGAACTCGGATGGAAATAGTATACTCCTCCAAATGTTGAACAGAATGAAATGGGGAAAACTATGTTTGCTGCTTTGAATTTTCTGAAGGAAAGGTGTGATGTAGATACAATTAATGTGCTGACTCCTACAAGTATGATTTCTTTGGTCC
This sequence comes from Ctenosaura bakeri, assembly GCA_948474755.1. Taxonomy (NCBI): domain Eukaryota; kingdom Metazoa; phylum Chordata; class Lepidosauria; order Squamata; family Iguanidae; genus Ctenosaura; species Ctenosaura bakeri. The sequence goes on along the minus strand of CAOLHI010000230.1, from coordinate 317,810 downwards.
AGTATCACAGCCCTAGCAAATCCACTGGGATAAGATTCACAGGGCCCTCCACAAATTCTTGGTCTCTCCACTTCCCATCATAGGCCAGGATGGGATTTATATGGCCCACCATATGGCTCCTGATCTGCAGCTCACAGCTTCCTTCACCACTGGCTATGCTGGTTAGGGCTGTTGGGAGCTTAGTAACAACTGAAGGACAACATACCCACAAATATATATAATACAAATGAAAACTGTATGCAATCAGTGAGTTCTCTCCTTACAATACTTGGCCAAAACCACTGTTTTAAGTTTTCAAACCAGTTATTTTTTGTTGTTCTTGTTATTTTGTTTTTTAGTGAACATACTACTAGTTTGTTTGGATTTTGGGTTTCCCATATAATGAATTAACACTGCTGCCATTCTATCCTAATTCTAAAGAAAGCATGTTAGAGCCACAACAGACCATGATTAATTAATTTAAAAATCTGTCTTTTGTATACAAGCAGATCATCTGACTTGGAACTCAGACTCCTAAGCAAATATTTTAAAGTGATGTAGCTTTGAAGTCAGACTTCTGGAAAGCTGCTTTGCTTCTGCAATGCCCTGATTTTGAAATAAAGTTGAGAGATTCTTCTAACTAACAAGGATAGGAGAATCAGGCAATGTCCACATGAAGCTATGCCACACTATAATGCACATTTACAGAATTCAATAGGAGTGAAGCCTCTGAGTTGTGTGCAGGGCCCAGATTTTGCAAGCAAAGCAGCAAACAGACCCCCCCCCCCCCAATCCACACAGGTCAAGGTGCATAGCACAGGGACTGTTTTTTTAGCTCCAATGGTAAAAATACAGCAAATTAAACAGGTACCACTTCTCCACTGCAGTGCAGTGAATCAGTTTTTGGATCCAAAGGGTACATAGCTTCTTATGATAAAAACAGGGCTAGGCAAAGTTTGTGAAACTAGGTGTCAATTTTTCCTCCTTCGCATCTGTCTTATGTTTGCTTTTTTACATTTTCAAAGATTTTGTTTAAAATTGGTAGTGATCAGAAGTTTAAAAAAATCTTAAAGCTCATTTTCTTCACTAGTGCATAGCTTTATGATGTGCTTTACAATACAGCCACTCTCAGAGGTTCCAAGAATGGCAATTGTTTTTTGTTGGGTAGGAGGGAGGCACAGGCCATTAAAAACGGGGTGGGGGGGTGTGCTAACAATGGTAGGGGCTATACACAGTGTGCTAACCACCTTTGCTTTATCTCCTTTGAAACACCTTTTAACCAACGTACTTCCCTTGGTAATCCATTTCCTTTCACTTTGTCTCTGTTGATTCAAGCCTGCAAACAGTGTCATCACATAGAAATGAATAAAAACAAAGAACACTGTTCTGAAAAGAAAAGATATAGCACATGTTTTGCATACTGAAGATGCTAGATTCCATTTCCCATCTACCTCTAGGTAGGGATGGGGGGGAAAGCCATCTGAATCCATGAAAAGATACCACCACTTATTGCATAGATAGTACTGAAATAGCTCAGGGGTGAGAATTGTGTCGCCCTTCAAATGTTGTTGAACTAAAACTTCCAGAAGGCCTTCCACAGGCATAGCCAATGGTGAGGGAGGCTAGGAGTTACACTTCTACAACATACGAAAGGCTGAATTATTCTCTGCCCGGAGCTACATGGACCAATGATCTAACTTAGTACAGGCTACATCCAATATAACTACAACTAATTGGCACTGAATAGTACAGGGAGGAACTGCACAGAACTTCATCATGAGCACTTGTAGGAAAATAGGCAGGTGGATGCTACACCTCTCCACAATGAATCAACTGTCCTTTGCAAGTATATCCCCCACACACATTAATATTAATAAAATGCATAAAACTGCTAAATAGTAATGTGTTTCTAAATATTCTTCCCAACTATGGATGTTCCCTTCCAGTGATGAGGGTGAATTTCCAGTGCAGGAATCATCAGGGTAACCACAACAATTAATTTCCCCATTCTATTATAAGTAGATTTACAACTTTCTTTCTTACACCATGGGGCCTAAAAGCAACATATGGATGTGTGACAGGGAACTGAATCCTTTAAGACACCTATACATTTGGCTGTAATAAATGGAACCAGTTTTGTGAAGCCCCTCCAGTCACATAACAAACTTCATTTAAATCCTCAAGTTTGGCAGAAGAGGACTGGCACCATGCTTCTGATTTCTCACCTTTCTAAGCACATTCCTAATGTTGATTTGCTTCCTTTGATATTATTTGCCTCTCCAGGAATAACACAACCTTATCTGTCCTTGCAATCAGTCCATAACTCTCACTAATGAGTCTCTCAAATAACATGAGAAAATATTTCATTTTTATGCTATATTCTAACACTTCCTAACCCTCTTCAGAGGCTGTATAAAATGTTGAAATGATCCTGACTCTCCATACAAGTCTGCTTGTCATATAAGATTGCTCAGGACAGGGCACAGAATATTTGATGCTCCAAATATTTCAGATCTTAAGTCCTAGAAGCTACAAACTTCATGGCCATGGCAAAAGTTTACAGTAGCTGGATTCCAAAGTACCTGGAAGACCAAAGATTTTCCATTCCAATCTAGAAAAACCAATGAAGGATGTGTTTGTTTGTTTTTAAGTGTATCACACATCCTCATTGTCTCACTCAAATTTTCCCTTTATAGACTTCTTTAATAGCATATCATTTATCTGGAAACTGGGCTCAACTGAATTCCTGTAGCATTCAAGTGACACAGCCGCCTACAACATCTGAATCATACTATGGGAATTAAAAAAGGAAAGTGGCTTGACTAGTGCAGACTGGAAGGTTTAGCTGATAGTTCCTCTAATTTTAGAGGAACAGAGCACAGCAATCCCAACATTACCCAAATAAGGCTGAACAGAACGAATACATGGTGGAGGCAACAAGATGATGAAATCACATTGCCAGTAGCATCCCTACAGAGTCAGTGTGAGTTGTCCCCTGTCCTTCACAATATAGTCAACAGCAGTCCTCCATCCAGATATTGACTAGACTCACATCAGTTTAGCTTTAGCATGGTGGGTCCATTATGTGCCTTCACAGCATAGCCTGGGAATCCTGCCCTTGTATTTACATAATCTTGGCAAACAAAGTTTTGAGAACATCAGACAGTATTAAGATAGCATGTACTTCTGTCCCAAAGGCTGATTACTGTGATGATTAACTTAAAAAACAACAACCCTATATTTCAAATTGTGACTGCACTCCTCAAGACAAACTTTCAACAAAGCAACATGTAATTTGCTTTACTATAACATATCGGTAAAAAGAAAGAGGATGGGGATATGTACTGAATATTTTGGAGATTGTTTAATTTATACATCCAGCATTCAAGACCAAAATGGGCACAAAAACAGATGCTGTCTGATGGATTGCACTTTAAAAATGGAACTTCCCACTTGAAAAAAGTAAAAACAAACCCCCAGAAGCTGTATTCTTTGGACCATTTCAAACAAATCCCAACTTCCCTATATGACTAATTCCTTGTAAAATGCACACAAAATCACTATCCAAAAATAACGGCCATAGCAAAGAAAAGACATATATACTGAAAGCAATGTCTAAGATGTATGAGACGAGACAATAGAACATCCAGCTCGTTATATAAGACGGGACAATTAGAATATCGATATAATGCTACAAGATGCAGTGATGACTGCCAGCTTTAAATAGGAATCAGATAGTCATGAAGGTTGGGACCATGAAAGGTTACTAGACAGGATGGCTATATATCACCACAAGTATCAGAGAGAATAAGTTCCTATATACCAGGAATGCAGTTACCCTCATGTCTTCCTGGTTAAACAGGAAACTGATTGGCCACTGGGTGAACGAAAGCTGGATACGCTTTCGTTTGAGTCCCTGTTATGGTCCACCTAAGAGCTTTCCAAACTTTTCACGCTGGTGACACAATTTTTAGACATGCATCATTTCATGACACAGTAGCTCAGTAGGTAATTCAGTAAGTGGAGGCAGCCCCTCCACCCAAGCCTGGCCTGCCACTGCTGCTGCCCTTGCTATGGTCTTCCTCAGCCTGGGAGAGTGGGTGGGAGCTGCAAGAGAGGTGACCCCTCCACTGGGGGCTGTCCCACTTCCGTTCTTGCCGGGGTCTTCCTCAGCCCAGGGCAGCAGTGACAGCAGAGGCAGCCAGTTCACCTGGGACTGACCCGCTATGGCGGTGGGAGAGGCAGCCCCTCCACCAGTTACATTCACGTGACATACCTACACACTGCAGCTGACACACTAATGTGTCACAACACACAGTTTGGAATGCTCTGGTCTACCTTATGTTATGTTCTTATAATAAAGCAAGCTGCAATAACTGCAAGCACACTGCCTGCTCTGCATGGAATTTTTAAAGGTGTCAATTTCTAAGAAAGGACAAAATCTCTAGTAAGTAATATCAGCGGACTATGACTCTTAAAATTGTGCAAGCAGTTCATGTTTGTGTACCGTCTATAGAAAACTATTTACTGCATTCATGAACTTTGTGAAACTGCCAATGTTCTGCCTTTTAGATTTGCAAGTCTTAAGTGCAAGTTTTACAAATCAGAAATATCAGTATTATAGCATTCTTGATCTGGTTCTTCAGCTACAGTTTTAGAATATACCAGCTTCTAACTTCATGGGATTAGCAGATGTATTTACGGTAGCTTATTTTCAATGACACCATCAATATTCCTCAGACCAAGGAAAGTCCTTGCATTTCAGGAACCTGTAGCTGCATTTGTTAACAATAAAATAAAGTTCAATTTATAACTACATTCTGAATAAACTGTACTTTTGATATAACAAACATATGTTTATACCACACCAAGTTATGTATAAGGCATTTTTATATTATTAAACTGACAAAGTAACTTTAAATCTGTAAACAATGCCAATATTGCCTTTTTCTGAAAAAATATATCTTCTCCTCAAAACACACACACACAGAGAGAGAGAGAGAGAGAGAGAGAGAGAGAGAGAGAGAGAGAGAAAATTCAAAATTTTCAGAGATTTTACATCTATACTTGTGCTAATATTCAATGGGCATGTATAACAAAGCAGTGATTATTCAATTCAAAGTGCTGATTATGGCCTATAAAGCCCTATATGACTCAGATCCTGGCTATTTGGCAGACTGTATCTCCCTGTATGAACCGGCCTAGGCTCTAAGATCATTAGAGAGGCTCATCTTTCAGTCCCACCACCATCACAAGCATCATCAAACAGGAAAGGAGGCCTTTTCTACTCCTAGACTCAAACTCTAGAATCATCTCCTCCTTGTCCTTCTGTCAGCACAGACTAAAACCTACCATCATGGGTAGATTCCCCTCCCCCAACTTTTCTACCAACTCCTAAAACCTGTTAGGGAGGCAACAGTTACTTCTGGTGAGAAACTGACCACCCTTACAGGGAACTTTTTGTCTAACTGCCTAAATTGTTCCCATCCAACTGGTCTTTGTTTTCCTCCTGCTGCCTCATCCCTCATTCTTTGTGTATCATGTCTTAAATTTAGCATGTAAGCCCAACAGCAGATATTATGATGCTAATCAACTGCACTGATCTTGTTAAGAGTCTAAATGCACTGATCTCAGAAGATAAGCAAGGTTGGGTTTGGTTAGTGCTTGGAAGGGAGACCCGGAGATATACAGTTCAGCAGGCTATATTTATTAGAAGGCAACATCAAACCCTCTCCAAATAAATCTCGCCAAGAAAGCCCTATGACAGAGACACCATAGATCCGAGTTGACTTGCAGACACATAACAGTAAATCTTTTAAGCCATTTTCTGGAGCCTTTTTGGCTGTTGAGCAGCAAATAAAGGCATTAAACAAATAATAATACAAAATAGTATTTACAAACATATTACCTGAACAGGCAATCCAGCAATCTAGACTGCCAAGTAAACTTGCTTCCATGCTAACCGATAAAGCACAGACGTGACTTCTGTAAAGCTAGATCTTTACTATGAAGTCCAGACATGCTCCTCTCCAAAACCAGTAAATGTACACAGTTTGTAAAACTTACTTTTGTCATGAAGAACTATGTCAAATAACTAAGCCAAAGCAGTATAGCTAACTGCTGCTACCTAAAACGAAATTTAATTCCTCAAGAACACCAAAATAGCTTTCAAAGAAAGTGTTTTACCTGCCAAACCAAGCTGCTCACTCTGTACGCCTTCCATTGGCATATGGCATTACTCATGATCACATTTTACTAACTTTAAAAGCATTTGTTCTTCAAACAAAAATCAGTAGGCTGGATCCTGAAGTTCCTTTCTTCCACCAAGTGTAGTCACTTCCCCCACTGAAAGGAACTGCCTTCCTTCCAAGAAGAAAACCTTTAAATATAAGTGGAAGCCAGGAGAGCATTTGAGTATGCTCTTAAATTGAATTAATAGCAGTTAAACATAGTAATTAAACATAGATTGATTTGTCCATCAAGATACTCTTTCAGATTGTTGGTAACTGAAAATAGTTCAAGAAAAGTAGCAGGAAACAGATACAAATGGTTGTAGCACCAAGATAAAGCAAAGAGCTACTGTTCTGTACACTCTATTCTCAAAACTACTCAAGAGCTAACACAATATGATACATAACATGGCATGATGGAGGAACCCCAAATTCAAATCTGTTCTGAAGTTCAAACAGTATCTTAGGTCAAACCAATATGTCTTAGGACTAAATACCAAGTTAACTCTACCTATAATACATCCACTACAATGAATGGGCCTTAAGTTAGCTGTGACTACTGAGTCTCCTCCATTTCAATGACTCTGTTCAAGTGTAAAGATACATCAGGAGCTATCAAAGACAGAATCAACCATGACACAGTATTTTTGATTTCTACATATGGTTGTGAAAGCTAGAAAGAGAAACAACTCATACTATGGACTGCTAAAAGGACAAATGAATGGTTTTTAGAGCAAACCAGGCTGAACTCTCACTAGAAGAAAAAATGACTAAACTGAGGCTGTCATACTTTGGACATATCATGAGATGGTGTGACTAACTGAAAAAACCCAATAATGCTCAGCAAAATTGCAGGCAGTGAGAAAAAAGAAACATGTGGACAGATTTAATGATGGAAGCCACAGCCTCAAGTTTATACAACTTGAGCAGAGCAGTTAGTGACCAAGGTTCTTAGAGGTCTCTCATTTATAGGATTGTCATAAATAGAAATCAACGTGATGGCAAATAACAACAGATTACATGCAGGACTAACATTATATTTAGCCCCCAAGCTAAGACAGAAACTTTGTGAGCCTTAATTACTGCTTCCATGAAGAAATAAAGAAAAATCTATTAAAACTTAAAAAAAATTGTTCTAGTGTAGATTTCCTTCACAAAATATATCAGAAGATATTTTTTTCATTTCCAGACATAAAGTCATGTGATTATACAAGATATATAAATAATACTCATATAAACAGAATATTTGTGTGCATTATTCACACCTAGTTGTATTATGTGTTTTTTCTCTAAAACAATTGCAATTTTGAAATGGCTGGGAATGGAAGAATCCTAGCATTATGTTCATATTATACCTTCCCTTCTTACATTACATAGAAGAAAACTCTAACCCCCATGAGGTTTTCCAAGTAGGCCAACTGAGCAGTGTGCTGACATTTCATAACTAGCTAACTGATGTACATATAAAAAAAGGTTAATATCAACCATTCAATGACCAACAAATAGCCATGGAAAATCCTCTTTTAATGTCTCTATTCTATTACTTTTTGACAATAGCATTATTTTGCCAAAAAACTTGGTCTACAATCCTGAACATGTAAATGTGAGAGAGCATTTATATCCATTATACACACTTAGGTACAGATGGCTTCATCATGTAACTACAGCCAAGCCCTCCACTTTTGCTGGGGTTAGGTTTGACAGCCCCCTGCAAGAGTGGAAAAACCACAAATAAAAATTAAAATTGTGAATGCTTTTTTTTTTTCAACCTATGAACATTTCTCTGAGACTCTTTAAGTCCTCCAGAGCAAATCTACGGTTCATTTCCAGGGTAAGAGGAGCACACAGTCACTCTGGAGGACCTAGCAATACCTAAAAAAAGTGTTCTCTCTAGGAATCTCTATGTCTCCCAGTATGACTCTATGGTCCACTTCCATGAATGCTGACCCAGAAAAGTTGTGGGCCAACTATATATACTTTTTTTCTTCTTCAAAGAATCTTTCAAAATGCTGAGATGGGTACAAATAGGGTATTCAAAGTACCGGTAGTAATACTTAAAAACCAGTTGGAGGACATTTCAGTCTCTCCGTTTGCTGTCACTGACCTTAAAAGTTGTTATAATGGAACAAAGAAAAGTTGAAAGGAGATTACAGAGTGAGAGACTGCTGAGTTACACAAGGAAACAAGAAGTTCATTTTTATCTCCTGTGGCCTGATTTTTTTTTAAAAAAAAATGCTAACACATTTATCCAATACTGGGAATTAAGTGCTATCATTAGCTACTGTGTTCTGAACGGCCACTGTTAATAGCATGATCCTCACTGTCTGTACTCCCTAAATCCTCTTTTTTCCCCTGATCTGTTTACAACTCCCACCCACTGCCTTTGATGAAACAAACTGTAGCCCATGGAACCCTACAATGCCATATAATGTTTATCAGCCTTGAAGAAGACACTGCTTATTTTCTTCTAGCACAGATTCTACATGATTCTTTTTTTGTTTTTTAAACCTTTATTGGTTCAAAACAATAACGTTAACACAACATTCTAACACCATACAAAATTCTTAGATACATGTATCACAATCCTAGAATTACATTATATCTTCATTACTTCCCCCTTCGACTTTGAGAACAAGTTAAGTATCTATCTATTCCCAAAACAGTCACATAATCTTTTATTAACACTATTCCTGAGTATTTTCAAAAACCATTGTTCACCATCTTGATACCATTCCACAAATTCCTATAGTAATTTATTATGCCATCCCATTCTTTCATAAATCTCTCCATTTTCTCTCCTCTTAATACATGAGTAAGCCTATCCATTTGATACATGATGCTTCCTTTGTAAATATTTATTAGGTACTAAATTCCATAGAACTCAGCAGGATTACTCCTGAGTAAACCTTCTTAGTTTGTACAGACTCCAGATATATACATACATACATACATACATACATTCCACCAACCAAACAAGTGACTTGGTCCGCTGCTCTGTCACTGACAGACATCTAGATGCACAGTAACAGTGCAGCTAGAACCAACAGCAGCATATGGATGTCACAACACAGGAGTAGGCAAAGGACATTTCAGAGGACACATACGGGTCTGAAGACCTTTTTGCAGCCCCTGAACCTCCCATTTCCCAACAAAGTTTGTCTAGTAAATTGGCCAGCCATGCCTGTCTTTAGTGACCCCCATGATGCGCCATTTCAGGGCTTCTCCCTCCCTGCTGACCCTTTTTCAGCCTAGGGAGTCTTTTCTAAGAAGCGAAGTAGTGAGGGAGGGAATAAGTATCTCTGGTTTTTAAAAAGGTCCGCTGGAGAGTGGAGCAAGATGGACAATTACACTCCCTGAAGCTTCTTGGAAGCTCAACTGATTAGTTTCTTGACCAGAAAAGGAGGTAGGCAGTGTGGGTGACACTCAGAGGAGGGGGGAAATGCAACTCCTGAACCCTGGAGATTGCCTACATATGCCATAACATGTTCATATTGTTCAAATAATGCATCTCTTTAAGGGTGTGGCTCTTAACAGATCCCATTTCCGGCATTTTGTACTTTGAGTGAACATGAAAAGCCCTAAGAAATTAGCCAACAAGTATCACCATCCAGATATTTTTTTCCCTACAACTCCCAGCACAGCCAACGGTGAGGGACTATGGGACCTACAATCCAAAATATTTGGACCTTGATTTAGCTTAAATAACAAGTATGGAGACAACCCAGTAGCACATCGTTTGGAAAGCCCTGCATTACGGAGCCATCTGAGTAGAAAACCTAGAAGAAGAGATGAAGACCTTCTGTCCACAAAAGCTCCTCTTGATTCTTGAGGCTCACCCCCTCCTTCCCAAAGGCCCATCCCTTTCAGCCAGTAGGAAAAGAATTCCCCTTCTCTGTTATCCCTGATCATAGCTAGGAAAGGATTTGCTGTCTCAGCTAAGTGCTTCAGCCACTGACTGGACTGAGTCCCGAGACTGGGACTCAGCCAGTTTCTTAAAGCGCTTGCAAAGAGCACTTTGCTTGTTCCTCCTCCCCTTTTTCCTAAGTAGGACCAAATGACGTTAGGGTGATGTGAAATCAGGGATATGGTCACGGACTGGGAGGAGGGAAACTCTCCTCACAAACATGGTTTCCCTTCACTAACCTGCAACTTACTGCCCTGCCCGGAATTTTGGTTAATATGGCAGAATGTGGTTCATCTGTCTCCCCTTTATCGACTTTCGCAGCTCTATACTAACTGAGCAACAAAATGACAGTGCCACAGGGAAAGGGTGGATTTAAAGAAGCTGCTAGTGACTCTAATCTAGTGGTTCTCAGTTTTTGTTCCTCCAGATGTTTTTGATTTCAGTTTCTCATCCGGTAGGCAGGCTGTCTGGAGCTTCACTAGTTGGTCCAAAACACCAGAAAGAGGACTGCTCTAGCCACTCGAGAGGAAGACTGCATTTCTACATTCTCTTCAACACTGTAGCAAGTCCTGAAACGCTCTGTGTACTGGACACAAGACTCGCTGGTTCCAGATGTACTCCTGCAAGGTCACAGAGCCAGGCAAGCAGTAAACAAGGACTATCACCAGACAGACCAACCAAGGGATGCTAAAACTGCACATTCCTAGCTCTTTGTTCATCTTCCCCATCGTAAGCTCCCAGCAGGCCACCCTAGTCAGTGCTAATTACCATGATGACAATGGAAAGGAAGCAGGTTCCTGGATTACCAGCATGCAACGACCTGCCTGCCCCTCTCCTAGGCCATTTCCGCACGAGCCTGTTATAGCGCGATGATTCCACTTTCAACCTCCTCTGGAATCCTGGGGTTTGCAGTTTCGGGAGGGGCCGGCCGGCCCCTCCCGAAACTGCAAACCCCAGGATTCCAGAGGAGGTTGAAAGTGGAACCATCGCGCTATAACAGGCTCGTGCGGAAAAGGCCCTAGAAAGGCAAGTCAGAAACCAAAGCCTACTCAAGAGCACTGAAGTACTAACTTCTAATTGAAGTACTAAATACTAATTGACCCTCCTTGGGTAGATACAGGGTAGCCAATCAAGCTGAGTTTCTCTCTCCCTCCATAAGTGAATTTAAGGAATAAAACAGGCGTCTACACAGCGATCCGCGACTGTAAATGCGTGAGAAGCACTCCAATTATTTCTCACAGAGAGGGGATGCCGCCTGAAGATAACACCGAGTGGTTTTAAAGATAACACCGCTCGTTTCGTGTTCCTACACGCGGTGCGTGAACCCCACTTGCTTTCTGGCCTGAGGTTGCCTAAGATCCTATACAGATCCCCCTTGAAATCCACGCCTCTTTCACCCAAGCCCCTTTCTGACTCAGGCAGAAGTAACGCTCCTGAGCATGTACAGACCGCCTGGTTTCGCATCAGGGCGGCACTGCGGCACCGAGGCTCCCAGCTCCGAAGGGCGTGTCTTCTGGGCAGGAGCCCTGGGCATCCCTCTTCTTAAAGGGAATTCCTCCCGCTCGCCACGGGCGAGCTTTTCCGATCTCCTCTCCTGCTCCCTCTTTGGCCGGGGCTTTCGGGAGGGAGGAAGAGAAAGCCCCCAAAGGCAAGCCTCTAGCTGGGCATGGCAAGAAAGGGCGCTGCCTCTCCAAGGAGCCTCTCTCCCAGAGGCCAGCCAGGGCGGGGGAAAGGGGACCCCCAGCCCCTCTTACCTCGGCCGTGGGTGGCCAGCAGGAGAAGCGCAGCCGAGACAAAGAGGGCGAGGCGCTGCATGATCCCGCGGCCGCCGACAGCTGCTGCTCCACCAAGCCAAACTTTGCCAAGTTCTTTCCTTCTCCCTTTTGCCTTCGCCGCCGTCGGGGGCAAGAGCCTCGAGAGGTCTCCCTTGACCCAGCCGCCCTTTAACACAACGTTGCAAATTTTTCTTTTTTTAAAAAAAAACACGAGCTCCAAAAGTCGCCCAGCCACGCAGCCTAAACAGGACTCCAACTGAACACGCTCCAAGCTTTTGAGACCGGCCCCCCCGGAGGGTTCGGGCCAATCCGGAGAGGGAGCCGGGATGCAGCAGCCAATCGGGGAAGGCGAAGGGGGACAAGACACGAGCGGATGAGTCATGGGGCCCCGGAGCCTCCGCCCCGCAGCCTGCGAGTAATAGGAAACCCTCCGGCGGGGCGGCCGCGCTCTGGTCGGGGTGGGGCCCCGCGCACATTTGATGCTTTCCGCTGCCAGAGGGAACGGGTGCAGGGAGTGGGTGGCGTAAAGGCATGCTGGCAGCTGAAGCCGCCGAGGTTTGCAGGTCGATTGCAATTTATGAAGACTTCTAAGGCCATTTCCGCACTAGGCAGTTATAGCGCGATGATTCCACTTTCAACCTCCTCTGGAACCCTGGGGTTTGCAGTTTCGGGAGGGGCCGGGCCGGCCCCTCCCGAAACTGCAAACCCCAGGGTTCCAGAGGAGGTTGAAAGTGGAATCATCGCGCTATAACTGCCTAGTGCGGAAATGGCCTAAGTCTCCCTGTCCTCAACAGCCTTCGCTCAGGTCTTGCAAACTCAGGCCTGTGTTTATTTAACGGAGTTTATCCGCCTGCAATGCGGTCTTCCTCTTTTCCTGCTGCCTTCTACCTTGCAAAGCATTGTCTTTTCGAGTGAGTCACCTCTTCTCATGATATGGCCGAAGTAGGAAAGTTTCTTTTTAATCATCCTGGCATCTAGGGAGAGTTCAGGCTCGATTTGCTCTAGAACTCCCCCCCCCGGAGTATCTGCAGAACTGCCGCATTTCAGAATGAGTTTTCCTGTTGAATGGTACATCTTTACATTTGAGGATCTTATCTAGTTTCTTCCTAGCTGCTCTTTCAAGTCCTAGGACCATTTCCACACTACAGTGTTAAAGTGCTGCTATTCCACTATCAACCTCCTATGGAATTCTGGGGTTTCTGGTTTAGAGAAGGGCACTTTGAATTCTCAGCCAAAGAGCTCTTTGGTCTCAGTAAACTACAAACTCCAGAATTCCACAGGGCGTTGAAAGTGGAATAGCAGCAGTTTAACCCTGTAGTGTGGAAATGGCCCTAGTCTTCTGATTTCTTGACTGCAATTTCCATTTTGCTGAATGACTGACTCAAGGTATAGGAAGCCTTTGATGATCTCTGTGGCTTCGGTGCCTACTTTAAAGTTATGTAAATCGTCTGTGGTCATCTTTTTTTTTTCCTCAATGTTAAACTCGAAACCTCCTTTTGCACTTTTTTCTTTGACTTTTTAAAGTAGTCAAGCGTTTGCTACTTTCTGCTAGGTGTATGGTGTCATCGGCATATCTTAAATTGTTGATGTTCCTTCCTCCAGCTTTGCCTATGATACTTTCAAAGTACAAGTTAAACAAATAGGATAATAAAACACGGCCTTGCCTGACTCCTTTTCCAACTGGAAACTATTCTGCTTCTATTCTGTTTCTCTGTATTCTGTTCTAACAGTGACCTCTTGTCCTGAGTACAGTTACACATTAGGGTAATCAAATACTATGGTACATCCATTTCTTTAAAAGTGATACATAGTTTTTCATGATCAAAATCATTTCTGATTTATCGTAACTCTAAAGCAAACTGACAATGAGGGTTTTTTGGCAGCATTTGTTCAGAGGGGGTTTGTCTTTGCCTCTTCTGAGGCTGAGAGAGTGTGACTTGCCCAAGGTCACCTATTGAGTTTCTATGGCTGAGCAAGGACTCATACCTTGGTCTCCAGAGTCATAGTCAAACACTCAAACCACTCCCCGTTTTCAGTTATACATCTCATATCAATTATTTTATTTAGTGGCCGCTCTGAATCTGGTGTTCTTCAGCTGAAAGAAAACATAGGCTGTTTTTTGTTTCTTTGTTGTTGTTGACAGTCAATTTTAGAATAATTCTAGAGTTTTGCTAACTTGAACCTAATAGGTGTGTCTCCTACTGTAGTTCTTAGTTGTCAGTGAAGTAAACTGGAATGTGACACTCCTGCTAAGCCTGCCTGTCGTATCGGAAAAACATTTTACAGAATTCAGGCCTGCATTGTGCAACTCAAGATCTACTTTGCAATCCCCTGGATTGAAAATGTGGCCTCACTTGACGAATAGTAATGCCCAAATGTTCTCATATGGGCTTTATCCAGGAAGATTTTATTAACTAGATCCAAGGCTGCCCTGAACACAGAATGCTCTGTTGGGGAAGTCTTCTCACAGCAGATACATGGCTGGCAGCGCTAGCCATATTGACTGAAGTATACTGGGAGAGGTCGTCCAAGGAAGTAACTTTTCCAAGCCCTGGGTGTACTGGAGGGTCTCCAGGACAGACGTGCTGCCCCACCAGTAGAGCTCTATGACTACAGAGAGACATTTTGGGCCCATTCTTAACCCACTTGCCTCTGATCAACAACTGTCCATCTAAGGGGGTTAGAGCGGTTTTTGCCTGGGGGAGAAAGATAATAGAAAAGAACTATGTATCAGAGATGACAAACTGTGTATTCACTCAGTGTTTAAACAGCATATTTCAGAGATTCAACACAATAGGATTCAAACTAAGCAACTACCAGCTCAGCAACTGCCAGCTACAATGAGTCACTTGGTCTGACTCATTACCACAATGTTCTGATTTTTTTCCACAATCTTCAGCATTTCTGCAGTTAAATTATATGAAAAAATATGCCATATTGTTGTTATTATTTATCATTATATTTATATTTCATTTTTTCCCATAAATCTGGGGCTGAAAGCTTGCAGTCTAAAAGAACAATACAAGTTAAAAACATACAAAAAGTGAACACTAAAATAGAATTCAATTATTCACATTATTAAAGCAAGGCAAAAGAATAGATTGCAATTTTTAAAAAGATTAAAGGCTGTTAAAAAAAAAAGTTCAGTTAAAACAATATAGCCCATTCTTTGAAAACTTTGTGTTTTTAAATAGTCTGTCAGAATAAAAAGGCTTTAGCCTGCTGATAAAACAACAATATTGTTGACAGCTTCTTAAACTTGTGATTTTTAAAAATGCTATGAATTGTGTTAATAATAGTAATCATTACTCTCCCCACATCCCCCTTTTCTGTTTCTGTTGGATCAAGTTATCACATTCATTGGCAACAGAGTCTGAGGTACCAGAATCCTCATCACTCCTAATGAACATGTCATCTAGAATTATGGCAGACTTTTAAGCAGCTTTTTGGCTTGCACCTGAATGGTTCGGAATCCCCTCCAGGTGACAAAACTGAAAGAGAGCTGGGCATTTTATTCTCAGTCAGTCAGCCTCAAAATGGTATGCATGGGGAAACTGGCCCATGAAAATGTTTGTGGACTTGTAACATTTTCAGAGGACTCACTTCGTAGGTGTGTTATGCTCTTGCTGGAGTATATAGATTTCATGCATTTACTTAATTTATGGAGCTAATAGAATATTTGTTTGTTTGACTATGGTGTATCCACACTGCAAAGTAATATCAGTTTGATACCATTATATCTGTCATGACCCCATCTTATGGAATTCTGGGATTTGTAGTTTGGTGAGGCATGTAGAATTCTCTAAACAGATAGTTCTAAGTAGGTCACCAAACTACAATTCTCAGGATTTCGTACGATGGTGCCATGACAGTTAAAGTGGCATCAGAATGCAATAACTGGAATATACCCTATATAACTTAATATGCAGCATTGTATAGGTTCATTGTTTGATATAATATCACTTTGCCTGTGGCCACAATGCATCTTGCAAGTCTGAGATGGAATACAATTCTACACCAACTCTAGGAATATTAGCTACAGAGTTTGGCTTCTCTGGGCAGTTCAGCTTTTCCAGCTATAAACCTTCACCTTCATCCTTATTCATATTTATTCAGAGAAAAATACTGCCATAGTAAGAATCAGTTCACATGAACTCTCTCCACATTTCTTCCAAGCCTTTTTTTTTTTTGGGGGGGGGGAGAAATGGTACCTTACCTTAGCTGATACCTAGAAGGTTGCAGCTAGCACTAGTGCTAGACCAAATAAACATCCCGGAAGAATGGAAAAAGGGATATCCCTTGAAAAAGAAGGGTGTTGGAACTTTACCAACCATGAGGAAGTATATTCCTGTGTTTGGTATACTGCAAAATGTTGCAAGAAGTCCAAAGTTGTGGATTACTATCCACAGCAGGGTAGATGTTCACAAGTTGCAACTTCCCACAATGTCTTTTGAAAAAGTTTTACTGTATGCTTAACAATAGCTGCCACTGCTATGCCTATCCCTTAGTTTCATAATAGACACTATAATAGGTTTATGCTCCTTTGAAAATGTTTTCAGTGGTCTGTATAATTCAGTCTGTTCATCTGAATTTAGGTTCCCTTCTCAAACTTTATATTTCTCCATCCTCTCCACTCTACTAATTCTCCCAGACTTAATATTTTGATATACATCCGTATCATAGATTTCAAGCATTGTGGCAGGGATGGGGACTCTGGCCTGTGGGAATTTTCCATTGTGCTACTGTTATCAACCACCAAACACCAATCAGAGGGAGGTAACAGAGTGTTCCAAAGCTTTAAACTTTATACCACCTGCGCAGAACTGAGCTATGCTTGATCTGCTGGGAAACTCAGTTCAGCATGAAAGTAACTACAGCACTGGCACTCAGTCCTGAGTAGACATCCATAGACCTGAGCTGTGTTTCATTTGCTTGGTGTAAAAATGTCAGAACAGTTAATTGCCCCTGGCCCTACCCACTTTCCTCTGGCTGTGGCTATTTTATCTGTGGTCTTGCCCTGCTGGTGGAATGTGCTGCTTTCTAACACCCTTCCCAAAGTGGAATTTGGTCCCTGGGCTAAAAAAAAATGTGTTCCCCATCCCCACCCATTCCATCCTCATGGAATGCCCAGTGGCTGCAATTAATTCTAAGAGTTTGTCAGCTAGTGATTTAAAGTCTAACTAGTGATTTGGCTCTGTTAAGCCACTTTAAAAATGTCATGGGGGGCTTGCGTGACTCAACCCAGAAAGAATGCGTGAAATGGGAGAGGTCTTAGCCTGGATGTTTCATAAAATTGGAAGGAACCACAAGCATCATCCAACCCCCTGTCATGCAGGAATACACAGCGTTTAATTGCTTTTTATCTTTTAATTGCTTTTAATTGCTTTTTATCTTTTTAATTGCATTTGATCTTTTAAAGTGTAGGTTTGAATAGTTTAATTCCATTTTAATGTTTTGTTGTTTTTTTATATTGTTCTTTTTTAAATTATAAGCTACTTTGAGACCCAATTTTTGGGGGAAGGGCAGGATACAAATAAATAAACAATTAGTAGTAGTGGTGGTAGTAATAGTAATAGTAATAATAATACATTTCCTACCTGCCTCTCCTCAAGGTGGGGTACATAGAGATTAAAATACAATTAAAAACACATAAAACACAAATTTAAAATTCATAGTTAAAAATTGACTGAGTAGACCTTCTGGAAGAGAGAGATCTTTAAAATTCACACAGCATGTTTTGCTGTTGAATTTCTTTTGGCAGGTCATTCCACAGTCTAGGGACAGCTGATGAAAAGGTCCTCTGTGTGACCATTGCCATCTAATTCTAACTGGTTTAAGTAAGTGGCCCCCAGAAGACCTGATGGTATGGGGTGGATTGTGTGGGAGGAGGCTATACTGTAGGTAACCTGGACCCAAATCATGTAGGGCTTTTAAGTTAATAATCAACACTGTGTACTTTGCCTGGAAATTATGGCAGCCAGTGGAGTGATATTAATACTGATGTGATGTGCTTACCTCTCAATGTGCTTGTAACCAATCTGGCTGCCATATTTTGGACCAGTTGGAGTTTCTGAACTTTGTACAAAGGTAGCCCAATGTGAACACATTGCAGAAGTCCAACACTGAGATTACCAGTGCATTGTTACCCTGATTTCTGGGGTTCCTTGGGGGACACCTCATCTGCTCCATGCAATGGGGAGTGGAAACTAACCAGAGCACAAGCAATAGCAATGTGGGAGGCAGGGTAACCAGAGGGGTCTTTTACCTAGTTTTTACGGGGTCAGGCTAAGCCAAAAACCAAACAAAAATGTCCAATAAATGATTTTATTGAATGAAAATCTCATGCAGCAACGCAATCACTCACACACACACTCAAGAGATATTAAGAAGCAAAAGAGAGGAAATTGGACAGGGGGTATTGAAGGGGTATAGTTGGGGTAATACTGCACCTTTTCCTGAAGTCCTGGGTCTGGGAAGGCAGTGGAGAAGTGGGGCTCAGCACGGAGAGGGCTGAGGGGATCAATCAATGGACGGAGAAACAGTCTGCTGGGATCACTGGGAGTGATCCAAAGAACTGCTCAAAACTGGGACTATTTGTAGGGGGAAAAAGTACCTGGAGGACTAATCCTTTCCCGGGGAGAACAATGGGTGTTGGAGCGATAATGAAGCTCCACCATGGTAATTTCCTTTGTGTGATGGGATTGCAAAGTGTTGCCAAAGTCTCAGGATCTTCAGCTGTGTTAGTTTGTGGTGTGACTTCATGTAAATGGTCCTCACCTGATGGAATATTTGCTCAGTTTGGGGCAGACACGCTAATCGCCTCAAATCAGCTTCTCAGGGGCCAAGGACCCTTTGTTTATTGTGGGTTTGCACAGCTTGAGATTTCCTGGGGCTACGTGACTGGGGATTTTACTGGCCTGACCTGGTTTTCGATCTTTGACCATTGTTGCCTATGTGCCCATCTGGGTGACCTCTCAGGCACAATGAATCGTAATATCAAAATTGTAGACCCTGGGATAGGGTTTTTCCAGTGAAGTAACAGCATGCACTGCCATCTTTAGCTTTTCCAGTTCTAGAAAGGGGTGCTGTTGTCGTATCAGCCAAAGCTGATAGTAAGCATTCTTGACCATTGCTTCTTATCTGAGCTGACATTTGGAGGGATGGATCCAGGAGCACTCCCAATCTCTGAACACAGTCTTTCAAGGGGAGTGTGACCAAAACCAGAACTGGTTGACACACTTCCAACCCCAGATTAAGGCTCTTAATAATAAGCAGCTCTATCTTGTCTGGATTCAATTTCAGTTTGTTTTAACTCACCCAGCCCATTAGCTCCTACAACCGTGCATTCATTTATTGTTACCTTATTCTCCTCTTCCTCCTTATCCTTTCCTTGTTGCATTGATTGCAGTGTTTAAAAATATTGCAGTACTCCAAAGTTTTGAACCATTATATTATTCCTGTTTGAATTTTTATTGTCAGCCAACTGTGCTACAGCCTGCTTCCATACTGTCCACTCTTTTCAGACATTATGAGGAAAAGTTCCACATATGCATTTACACATGTGTCAAGAAGCACTTCCATGTGGGGGTGGACCTGACCAACTATGCAGCTACTTGAAGGCAAAATGAGGGCATTTACACCCAAAATATGGATTTTGCTTCTCTTTCCCTTGAGTCCTCAAATTTCTAGCATTGCAGATAGTGAGACATTTAAAAACATTCAGACCTAGAATGTTTGTATTTATCTATCCGTTTATTGTGTTTATCTATCTGTTCATTGTTTATTCAATTCATTTAGATCCTGCCTTTTCCTCAATAATGGGACTCAAAGAAGAGTACAATTTATTAAAAAGAGTACATATTAAAAACTATGCCAAAACATCAGTTAAAACATAAATATAAAAGTATTTTTACTTGTTGGTGAAAGGAGACCAAGGAGGGGACATCCTAGCTTCCCTGGGGAGTGAGTTCCAAAGTCTGGGAGCATCCACGGAGAAGGCTGTCTTCCCTGTTCCTGCCAAACAAGCCTGAGAAGATAGTAGGACAAAAAGAAGGATCTCTCTCAAAAATCTGAGAGCCCCATGTGGGAAGATACAGTCCTTCAAACAGCCTGAACCCATTTGCTGTCTTAACAGTGCCTTGCTAACTTTTGTCTACCACTTTTCTTTGCATTTCTGTTATTTCTAAAGACTACACTGAAGTTCTAAGTTACTGCGAGGCTAGAAATTTGGGACTTGAGGGAAATTTCATGAGGGGCATTCTTATTTCAAGGACAAATGCCTTCATTCCTCTTATGCCCAGAGCTAGACGCTTGGATCTGACCCAGTTAGAGCTCCCTCTTACAAGAAACAGGTCCATGCACATATATCACTGTACGTGCAGAATCTTTTCATATTTTGGCCAAAAGCCTGGATGTTGGGAAAGGGTATTGACTGTGGATGTCCATCACTGTACGTGCAGAATCTTTTCACATTTTGGCCAAAAGCCTGGATGTTGGGAAAGGGTATTGACTGTGGATGTCCATATATGGCAATGGGTTTGCTAGTTTCTAAATGACACCTACATGTCTTTTAAAATGCATATTCATTGTTTTTCTTTTCATTTTAATAGACATTTTGAGTGAGTATATGGCCCATCACTGAATGATGTGAGATAGTCATCAATTAGCTATATTGAAAACAAAACAAAGATCCTGCATCTCACAAAGTTTAACAGCATTTTAAACCCACCTTCAAAATGCTTTAACAGTTCTCATGGGACGATATTCTACTTCATCCCTGTCTTATTGTATGCTTCCCTCCATATTTATTGCTGATGTGTGCAAAATGTACACCTTACACATTTACTCTTCCTCTTATATTTAAAACATAATAAAAATAAAAATCCAGGATACCCTACTAGAAGTGCTTCTGCACAACCAGTTAAAAATCAAACAGTTATGTAAATAAAAATTTCTTTGCCCACTGGCAAAAAGAAAATAGTGAGTGAGGTTATCTTGTAGTATCATCTTCACTTTTCAAGAAAGATATAATCTATTATTCCTCCCAATATCAGAGTCACTTACTTATATGACATTCCTCTTTAGGGTGAGTAGGTACACTGCATATTAGTAAGCTAGATGTCTATTTTATCAAATTATAAAAACTAATGAAGCAAACATTATAGCACCATTATTTAGTGCCGGCAAGAGGTTTACTCTAAATTGGAAAAAGAACTGTAATTTAGAAAACCTGCAGTAAATTTGGAGAGAAACTGTAAAGAACAAGACAAAATAAGACTATCCTTATTCTAAACCTGGGCTAGGAAAGTGGCTTTTTGGAATATAGCTCCCAGCCACTATGTAAGAGGGTCATGTTATCTGGAGGAATCTGGGATCATAGAATTAGAAGAAACCACAAGGGCCATCCAGTCCAATCCCCTGCTGTACGGCAATACACAGTATAAGCACTCCTGACAGCTGGCCATCCAGCCTCTGTTTAAAAATCCCACCACATTCTGAAGCAGTGTACTCCGAAGCTCCATTTCTAAGTGACAGTGAAGATTTTGTGGACTGGGTATGGACAGTAGGATTTGTTGAAAGACGCTTCGGAATGAGCAAGATAGGAAAAGCAGTTTCAGGAGCATGTGTGGTTTCCCCATGCTTGCTTTCCAAGAGCGCGTAATAGGTAAACCACAAAAATAAGTTCTGGAGTTCTTTTTGCTAATTCAATCAGTGTGTGCTTGTTGGCAGATACTGCATATTTATTTTTGTATAGGCAAGAATGGTTTCCCCACTGGAGACCCATTAATTTTTTTTCACTTGGGCCACTTTGCGTCACTTTGACTTCTCAGTCCGTTGCCAGCATTGTTGTCTTTTTGCTTAGCAACAACTCTGTGGGGTGGGGTGGTTCTAATACAGGTCATGAAATGCTGCTTAGCTGGAAGAAAGACTAACAGCAGGAAATGATTTATCATCACAAGATCATGTTAAAGAAAAACTCTTTCAGAGTGTTGTAACCAGTCATGTTTTTGTGTATTTGGTTTAGGTTGCCTGAGCGTATTTGTGAAAAAGAGAAGGAAAGCCTGGCTGACTTCAAGAATTAGGGCTTCTGTTACCCTGTGGGCTACAGACATGGGAAATATATCTCTGTGTATCTCTATGAGATACAACTACAGCAGAGAAGCTGTAGGATTTGGCAGACTTGTTGTACTAGCAAAACATCTGCTAAGTTGTTTACACCAGAATGACCCAGATACACTTCTCTCATCCTGAAGAGACATGAGTAGTGAGTTGTCTCAGGATTCTGTCCTGGGGTAGCAAATACTCCAGAGGAGAGGATCAGAACTCAAAATGGACTGGAGAGCTGAACCAAAGCTAAATGAATTTCAACAGGCATAAATGTAAGGTACCACATATAGGCAAGAGAAATGAAATGCACAAATAGAGTATGGGTGACATCTGGCTTGAAAGCAGTACATGTGAAAAGGATCACGGTGTATTACACCACAAGCTAAACATGAGCCAATGCTGTGATACAATTGCCAAAAAAAAAAAAAAAAAAAAGCAATTATGGGCTGTATCAATACAAACATAGCATAAAGACTGAGGGAGATTATAGCACTACTATGTTCTGCTTTGGTCAGACCTCACCTGCAATACTATCTCCAGTTCTGGGCACCACAGTTCAAGAAAGGTATTGACAAACTGGAATGCATTCAGATAAGGGTGACTGTGATGATCAAAGATCCAAAAACTAAATCTTTTGAGGAATGACTTAGGAAGTTGCATGTGTTTGGCTTGTAGAATGAAGACAGAGAGGTGACCTGATAGCTATCTTTAATTATCTGAAGGGATGTCATGTGGAAGGCGGAGTAAGCGTGTTTTCTGCTGTTCCAGAGATTAGAAATGTATTTGTATAGATTGTACAGCATAGCTCTCTATCGCTGGCTCCATGCCATACTCACATAAATCTCACAAAAGGGATGCTGTAATGATGGAAGCTGTGGAAAGAAGAGAGGTTTCATACACAACTCACTTGGCATCAAATAGCCTGCTTTCTCAATATGCAATAGTTCTATAGTAGAGCATATTTACCTTAACACTACCTTGCTGGGACTTTAGACTCAAAACACACTCAACACTAAACTTCACCCCAACCTCTGAGAGAACCAGGAGAGAGCATCTTATGCAGGTAAACAAGAAATTAAGAAACATTATCATTAAGTGTAACTATGGCCATTTCCGCATGAGACTGTTATAGCGCTTTGATTCCACTTTCAACATCCTATGGAATCCTGGGGTTTGCAGTTTTGGGAGGGACCGGCCGGCCCCTCCCAAAACTGCAAATCCCAGGATTCCATAGGATGTTGAAAGTGGAATCAAAGTGCTATAACAGTCTCGTGCGGAAATGGCCTATGTTTCATATGATGTCTCTCTCTCTCTTTCCCTCCCTCTACCTCTTTCCCTGCTTTCTCGAGTGTTCTGACCTCATACATTTATATGATGCCTTGTGTGAGCTGTATTGCTGTGGCACTTTTCATTCCATGCTCCCACAGTGTGGAGAAATGGCCTCCACACAGAGAAAACACTTCCTCCAAGGACAGGTATGCTTTTTTGTTGACAAAGTCCACACATCCTATTCCAATGATTTCCTTTGCTGGTTGAACACACATGTGCTTTTGCTTTGGCTGGATTCCTGGAGCGGTACCGCTATAATTGGACATATGCCCACAAACAGTTTTTCACTGCTGTGAAAAAGAGGAAGCATTTTGTGATCGCAGTGATCATCATGTGAGGGGAAGACATTAAGGGAAGACAATGGGATAAGCAATAAATTCTTGATGCTTCCTTCCTAACAAACAGCTGCTATACATCCAAGTTTGGGGAATATTATGTGCTCTAGCTTTTTGATCACTGTGACTGTTTTCACCCCTATTCACAGGCTGTTCTCCCACAGGGACCGAATCTATTCAGGCTTCCCCCACTTATGTCACAGTTAGCAACCAGAGTACTATCAGAATACAGAATTAGTTGTTGAAAAGTGGTGTCCATGTACTGTATGGTAGGGAGTGTGAAGGCCTTACCGAGGTTAACTTGGGACCTGCTGCATGTATGCTGCTTGCAAAATGTCTCATCTAGCTTACTGCTCCCCCCCCCACTGCCAGCTTGCTTTGCAAATAGGGTGCACATGTGAGCAGTTCCACATGAGCCTCTGTAGGCAAGAAGAACTTATGAAAGAGCAGAACCCCCTTAAATTAATGGAACTTGTCCTTAATTTGGAGGTGGCAAAAGAGCAAGATGTCCAAAGGTAGAGGTTTCCTGTACATGAAAAGAAAAGGATAGTTTCACTAAGATTAAGTTCCTGATTCATTTTGAGAAATTCTTATTTTCAAGGAAAGCAATACAAATACACAGTGATATAATCCTGAAAGACACTTGATTAAAGTTGTATACTCTTTTTAAAATGGCCAAATTAATAAACTATATCAGAAAAATTCTACAAAACTCAACCATTTTATTCAAACACACACATAAACACATATAAGTATTCTGTATATAATTCCAGTACAGGATCCAGTCTGTACCTCATTCTGTGCATATCTCAGTGAGTTCTGTCTCATGCTTAGCAAGAATGACAAAATGCTCCTTGTGATTCCTCCATAGGGTTGTTAGTCTGCTTTTTCCAGAGAGTGTGCCTACAAGCTTGGTGACTGCCTGAGAGAGACAGTTATCAAACATTTAAACTCCCAGGCACTACCTGTCTTCTGCCCCATTTCATTTCATTTATGTCATTTTTTTAAAACCTTGCCTGAACTCTCATGTTATTCTTCCCAGCCTCATGCAGCCTATGAAGTGAAGCAGTAGAAGATGCTATCAGTGTCTGTCTGTGGCTGTCTTTCAGGGGTGGTCTGGCTTAATCCCTTTAGTGCCTGGTAAATCTCTGTTTTCGCTGCCTGGTTGGATCTTGAGTTCAGCAGACATACTGTCCAGGGAGATGCTCTGTGGATGCTTCGTAGTATGGGCTTCTCCATTCCTTGAAAATAATTTTGAGGTGGGGTGGACTGAATTTACTTGTAATTAAATGCAAATAATTTTGAGTTTTTGAGCGGTGATAAACATTTCACATTCATTTCATTTGTTACTGGCGGGGGAGTGATTTTGGGAAACATTTTTATCTGTTTTTACTATTTATATTAGCATGCCAATACTATTTACTATTTATTTTTGTCTATTTTTTAATATTTTTACTAGTGTTAGCATTTTACATAGCGTAAATGTAGTGTACTTAGTATAAACATTTCAAAACTGTAACGGTTGACATAAATTAATTTTGGAATGAGCTCTTACTATTGTAACATTAAAGAACTGTGTTGAACTATATGACATCATTATGTTAGCACTACTGTTCACTCTTCCAAGCTCCAGGCATTTCTCCCTTCCCTGTCCATAGTGTGCTCTCCATGTGAAAGCTTCTGGGCACCATAAGAGGATCTGAATATCTGCATGCAGAGATGACTCAAAACTGGTGTTAGCAGGTTCATTGTTAGCCATGTCAATGGAACTGACACATTGGGGGTGTTCTGATGACACCCTGTGTCGTGTATATGTTGCGATGAATCAGTGTCTGCTAAAGACATGAACACAGTGATACCCTCCATGTGTGATCTGGCCATGTAGCATCATCACTATAGTATCTGTTTCATCAACATACCATCAAAATAACAGTGGTGGTATTTTTCAAGGATTCTGGGGTTATTGCCTCTCTCCCTCTTTCTCTTTCACACACACACACAGGGACAGAGAGATTCTAGCAAAATTGTCCCCCTTGTTCTTGCCAGTGCAGTAGAATAGATTAATAACTTCAAAAAAGTGACAGAAATCTGAGTTTTCTGTGCTGCCCTTCTCTGGAGCGTGAATGGTATAATTTGTATTTTATTCTTGTTCAACTATCTCAAGCTAGGAAAGGGGATGCCATAATTTCTAAACTTGCTCATGATTAGAAAGCTGATGTACTGCTTTAAAGTCATCTCTTCTGCTTGAGCAGCCACAACAGCAATTATAATATTCCTTGAGGAATGAATGCTTTGACCATAATTGTAACTCTGAGTCCAAATGCCCAAAGACCTTTTTTCTCAAGACAATTTTAGTATGTAGATGTATTCTCACAACCCACTGTGATGGGAAAAGTAAAAGAACTGTAACAAGAAAGGGATTTAATTGTGCTTGCTCACAATCAGGCACAAGTATGATGAGAATCCAGGACTGGTGTGGCTCAGGTTATTGGTTCATGACCTGAAAGCATATGGTAGTACCAAGAGAGTTCAAATTGTAGGAGGGCTCCTGTACCATTTTTTAAATAAGCATTCTTATGTGGTATGCATTCCTTGCATGTCACTGTACTTGACTGATTCTGGGCTGTATCCACATTGCACTTTCATAGCAGCACTGTTAACTATAATGGCTTTATCCTATGGAATCCTGGGATTTGTAGTTCAGTAAGGGAGTTAGAATTTTTTAGTACAGTCCTCTGAACTACATCCTTAGAACTCACTGAAAGTGACTGATGAGTACTCCACAAAACTACAAAACCCAGGATTCTGTAGGAACTTAATTTAAAGTGGTATCAAAGCACTAAAATTGTATGGTATGGGCACACCCACCTTTATCTATTGGGAACATTTTCAGGGTGGCTTTCTCAAAACATTATTTCCATGAGTCCACTCATGCTAGAATGCACTCACTTCATATTTACTACACGAGCCTAAGAACAAGTGTGTTCAGATGTATTTTAATTATCTGATGTGTGAATATTTCTGGATATATTCTAGGTAGGGATGGGATGAAACCAGAATTTTCTGAATCCCTGGAAAGTTCTGGGTGTCCACAAATCTCGAATCTTTCGAATCCCTTTAAAAAGGGTTTTAAAAGGGTTTTTAAAGGGGGTTAAAAAGCAAGGGAAAGAAGGATAATCTTGGGCAAGACACACTCTTTCAGCCTTAGCAAAAGCCTAGGCAAAGGCAAACCTCCCTCTGAAGAAATCTGGCCAGGACAATTGTCATAGTTTTGCCTCAGGATCTCCCCAGGCTGAAAAATGACATGAAGGCCCTTCTACACAGGCAGGAAAATGTTGATCCCACATTTTCCTGCCTGTGTAAACAGGGCCATATATACAGACATAATCCAGGTCAAAACTATCTTTTCTTTGCATGGCTCCTTCTGGCATCCTGGGGTTTGTAGTTTGATCATGCGCCAGAACACTTTGGCAAAGAAGGCTGTGACACCTTGTAAAACTACAAACCCCAGAATTGTGTCTGAAAGAGCTTTGCAAGGGAGTGATGCAAAGAAATATTCAGCTGTCATCAAGAATACTGTACCTTCCAGTCAAGTCTCAAGTCCTGCAACAAGGAAGGCACTTAAAACACACAAACAGCCTCTTGTCCAATCTCAGTTCTGCACCCTGCAGTCTCAAGAGCCAAGTCTCAAGTCCTGCAAGAAAGAAAGCACTTAAAACACACACACACACAAACACACACACACACAAGCCTCTAGTAGTCTAGTCAATTCTCTACCCTCAAGTCCTGCAAGGGAAACTCAAGTCAAATCTCCAGACCTGTCTCAACAATTCCCAATCCCTACCCTCCAGTCTCAAATCAAAAAATAATACAGATTAGTGCATGCTCAATAAACGATTCTGGAGGCAGCTACTGTTCGCCTTGTTTGTTGTAGGCAACACACACTCCTCCTATAGAATCAGCTAGAGTAGAATCCCGTTCTTTCCCAGCCCAGTTTTTTTTTTTTTGCATTCATTGTTTACCACAGACATGCTGCTGCAACACAAGACCAAAAGTCTGTGTTTCTCCAGCTCTTCTTTGCAACCTTCCCAATGGCAATGTTGCTTATAAACTTGGAGCTAGACAGAGGAAAAAGAGGAAAAGGGGTTGAGAAGCATAAAAAGACTTTCTAAAAGGGAGC
This sequence comes from Ctenosaura bakeri, assembly GCA_948474755.1. Lineage (NCBI taxonomy): Eukaryota > Metazoa > Chordata > Lepidosauria > Squamata > Iguanidae > Ctenosaura > Ctenosaura bakeri. Next base: position 289,971 of record CAOLHI010000230.1, on the reverse strand, counting down.
TTCAAAACGAGTTAACTGAAGTGTTCGTGTATTCAAGACACAGAAACTAAGAGAGGAAATGGCATCATGACAATCTTGGTTCCAGAACTGACCAAAGAAAGCTGGTGAAGGGGAAAGTATGGCTGGCAAGGCTTGCATGGAACCCCTGAACCCCTTTTTGCAGTCTTTGGAACCCCCTGGGACATTCCCACAAGCTTCTAGATCCCCACACAAACTCAGTTTTGCTCTTCTGTCCCTTACCTCCCAATCCTTATGCCAAAATTACCTTGCAGAGGGAGGCAGCAGCAGGGAGAGGCAGCACTAGGGGCACAGGCAGCAGGAGGGAGAAATGGCAGCCTCCAGGGCATGCGAGGCTTTATGCTGGTCTGCCAGCCAATCACTCGTGCCCACACTGCGTGGAGAAACACGTGAGGAGCGGGATCCTGTCTTGGTCCTGAGTTTTCAGGCATCCCAGTCTCCCAGGTTTTCGGGCATCCCGGTCTCCAACAAACTGTTTGAGTGGCAGATTCGAAATATTCCATTTACCTATTTTGGCACAGGGATTTGGATTCCCGAATCTCGAATTCCTGTCAAAGATTCAAGGATTCGAGGATTCGATTGGCCCATCCCTAATTCTCGATGTAAGAGTGAGCAAGGTAAAGGGATTTCCTCTATCGTATTCCCTTTAAGAGAAACAATTCTGATAAAGAACTGGATAGGCAATATACCCTACTTCTTCAATACATGGTAATAGCTGCAAGAATGTTGCTTGCCCAAATGTGGAAGTGGACTGATGGAAGAGTGGGACCTTTTCTGCACGAGGCATAAGAAACAGTTTGTGCCCTTTCATGGTGTATTTAAATAACACTGTTTCCCCCGATTTAAAGAATTTTCCTATGGAGTGTGAGTTTGTGCATCTGCAGCACCTTGTCACTACCCACTCCCCTTACCAGCAGCCAAGATTGGCTGTTTTGTTGTTGTTGTTGTTGTTAGTTTTGTTTTGTTTTGAGTGATTCCGTTTGTGCATACTTATGTAGGTACATACTACGTACTGTGTACCTACTTACAGCCTTACAACCTGCCCTCCGCTGCCCACCAGTGCGCATTGGTGCAGATGTATGTTTCCACATCACTGCAAAAAACCAAGCTTACTTTGATGTCGGAATGTGAATCGGATTTTTCCCATTTTCAAATACCACACTTTCCTGTTAATGGTGCATTAACAGCAGATTCCATGCAGAGCAACAGAAAATAATGCAAGGGTGCTTTGCTCTCACATGCAGAATGATACAATGCTACCACGCAGTAACCCATGGTAATGACCCCATGCGGAAAGGGCCTAAGTTCTTAAAATTGCAGATTGTGCCAAAATTGATACAGATTTTAAAAGGTAGGTTAATTGAAGATTTTTTTTTTGAAAGACTGAAAACTGCTTATGGATTTTTTGATAAGAAACAATGATGTAATAATCTGTGGTTATGATCATTAGTAATTCTAGTAAGTGGAATGTACTTATATCTGTAATGGTAAAATAAAATATGGGATGTTGCTCTTCTTTTCTTTTTCATTACAGTTGGTATGGAGGGGTCAGAGTTCTTTAGATGTGTTTAGAGATGAGTCTTTCAGTAATGAGTTGTGTCATTATTTTTTGTTTTTAGTTTAGTCTGAATTAATTTAATTTAGTTTTAATTCTAATTATACATGTCTAATGTTTGTGTGTGGCTTGTTTCTTTTCTCTTTTTTTTTCCTTTTGTGTAGTTACAGATTGATTTGTTTGTATTTTCTGCTGAAACTAATAAATATTAAATCTATAAAAAAAAGAGGGAAAAATTCAAGAATATTATACTGCAGCATAAATGAACAACACGGATGGAAATATAGAAAGCAGAATTAGATGAAGAAGCTTAACCTGTCTTCAGGTTTCAGGTAAAAACTCCCAGATGATGTCCTACATATAAATTTTAAAGCAATAGGGAAAACAGAATGTGGCTCAAATACTGTCTTTATTTACCCAAGGCAGAATGTTTTGCTTTTACCACATAAATGTTATCAACACCAATTTTGTATATGGAGTTTTCAGTAGAGAAAAGTACCACATGTTCCAAAGGCTGTCAAATCTTCATTTTGTTATTATTATTTATTTGTATCCCACCTCTCCATATGGATCGAGGCGGCGAACAAATAGCATGTATTTTTGTATTTTTGTTGCTAGGGTGTTTTTTCCTTAAGACTGTGGATGTAGCAAAACTTGAAAGACCTACTGTATGTATATTGCCAAGTAGTTTAGCTTGGAGAAGAAATAACAGCACAATGCCTGGTGACCTTTTCTGTACACATTACACTAGGCAATAATGATAAGCAGTGAAAATCATTACTAAAACATCCCTGGAGCTTCCTTTTCTTCTGCCCACAATTATTATACAAAGCCAGATAAAAGTTTATAAAGAAAAATACAGATTGTGTACATTCCTGGAACATCAAACTGCACCCAAGTCTGAATAGCTAGCATAACCACAATTGTGCAAAATGTTCCAGAAGGCTGATCTGTGATATTTTTAATCCATTGACTGTTCAGCATGGAGATCAGCCACCCATGGTGATGATAGTCCCATTAATGTCATCAACTCATGACTCATATGTATAGTTTGTTATTTTTTAACATTATTTAGAGCTGCATCAGCACAGAGTGACCAAAAAAAGCCATAATTCTTTACAAAGAAATAGATTTGCATTAAAAGCAGGTTGGAGGGCTTTCCCCTCAAGTGACACTCTGCCACCACTGAATTCAAAGATGCTCAGCCTAATGACCATTTCTCCATCACCCCTGTCCTCTCCCAGCCCATTCCACACACACCCGCCTTTTTCATCTCTAAACTCAAAGATACTTAGCCTGCTGATCACCTCCCTAGTCTTTCCTCTTCTTAGTCCATTCAACCCCCAAGTGAAAACAGAGTATCTAGTAGGGTACACTCAGTGAATGGAGGCTGGTTTAAAAACTAATTATTCATTTTATTTACCAGTGACTACAAATATAATAATTATACAGTCACAGTGCTGCCAGAAAACTTGCAAGAACACTTACGTTGTCACTAGCAAAATGCCTGTCTTTGGATAGTGTAGAAAGAGGACTCACATACTGTAAGATGGGATGCAATAAAGTATAATGTGCATTCTGCATTGCACATTATACTTTAAAGGTGTTGGATCTTCTGTATCAAACCCAGAAGGCTAGGGTGGGAAGGAGGTTTTAGCTTTTTCAGAAATTCCATTTTTCACAACCCGGTCTGGATTCAACAGTCTTAATGAGCTACTATTTTGAGAAAACTGTCACCTGTGGAGGCCCATTGGACAGGCACACAAGAGAGGTCTTTCTCGTGTATTGTTGCACATTGTGGGCTACAGTATCATTGGACCTTTGGTCAATTCCTATTCTTCTTGCCTTGGGCGTGAAACCAGATCCTCAGACTCACTTGGGTCTTTACTGACACCTTGTGGAGAGGTGTCTGGCAATGGTTGGATACCATCTTCTCCCAGAGTGACAGTTTCCCCTTTCCAGAGGCCTGGAAAAATCATTCTAGGTCATCAAAGGCAGCCAGCCAGTAGGGTACAGGATTGATTAGTTGTGGTCTATGTGTCCAGGTCTAAAAAGGGACATTTCTACAGCATGGTGCTCTCATTTAAGCTTTGGGTTTCTTACTTTGACCCTTTCCTCACTGGGCTATTAAAACGGCACAGAGCGACCTCCGACGGAGGTCTTCTGCATCGTGGAGTGGACTGAGGTGGACTACTTTTTGTAGTTCCACACCTCAATCTGGTTCAGAGCAACAGGAACTGGTCACGCAGCGTGCTTTTTAAAAACCTCTTTTAAGAGGTTTTTAAAAAGCACGGAGCACGCAACTCCGTGTCGCTCCGTCGCTGCGCTCCGGTCCAGATTTGCAGGTGTGCAGTAGTGCGTGCCTGCAGATCTGCCGGGGGCGAGCTTTAGGCTGGCGAGCTTCTCCGGTTGGTGGAGAGCCTCCACCAACTGGAAGCCGCCATTTTGGACGCCGGAGCAGTGTGGAGTGATGAGCTCACACTGCTCCTTGTCCCGATGGACTTGCCCGGATGCTGAAGAAATCCAGTGAGTCCCGTTTTTGCGTGGTTCCTTTCCCACGTGCGGAAAGGGCCATTGTTTCCACTTTGAAAGTTTGAATATGTTTGCAAGTGTTGGTTAACATTTCCAAACTGAAATGAAATTCTCCTGTGTCTGATCTGGCCAAATTCAATAGGTAGAGGTATGCCTAGTAGGCATATGTTCTTGTTCTTCTTGTCTGAATTACTGGTGTTAAAGATGAGGAACCCTGAGACAAAAGAGGTCAAAACTTATATTCAGAACTAGCCCGGTTAAGTACACAAGGTTTCAAACACAGACTTTAGCTAAACACTCAAAAGCCTTGTGCCAAGATGGTCAAATCTGTCAGTTAACTAGTGTTAAAGAAGTCAATAGTCCCTCTAATACATTAATATATGGCTATGACCAATGTAGTGCTATAATTTACTAATTTCATATGTCTGCAGTCATTTACAGATATAATTTAGTTAAAAACTTTTGGAATCCATAATTGATGTAGTTTAAGTTGCCAGTAAAATAATAAAAGCAGATATAGAGACTTGAAATAAGTAAGGCATACAAGCTACATGGAGATTCACTGAAGTTGAACAAGAACAGCACTTGAGCAAGAACAACAATTAAATTGCAAACAAATTCACAATATTTGAAATAAAGGAAATATACAGGCTATATGAAGATTCCCAGAAATAAAATGGAAACAGCACTTGAATAGAAGCAACATTTCTACAAGAACAAATAACTGAAGTACAAACAAGTCACAAGGCTCAAACAGGAAAAACACAATGATATATGCACCATACAGGCTGTATGAAAATTCACAAGAGTTGAAATAAATGAAATGTACAGACCATATGAAGATTCCCAACTTAAATGAGAACAGCACTTGAATTCCCAGTCATTCCCAGGAAATTTTTAAAGCTGTTTTATAAAGCTTTCCCCAGTCTGTAGATTTACAAAGTCATGTGTTGTTTCCAATTATCTGTAAACTGATATGTGTGCTCTTCTCTCTCCATACTGTAATCACAGTCCCTTCCAGCAAGAGTTTCAGTCTAATCTGTCAGCTGCCATTTTCTTCACATTGTGGTCTTTTTAATCTCAGGTTCTTTCCATCAGGAATATAAATAATGTCTTAAATTTTAGCTGCAGAATGTCAGACCCACCAGGAATTAATTTTAGTTAATTCATAATTTTGTTTTTTTATACTTCATTGCCCAACAGTGTCACAGAGTAATTTGTAATATTGCTGCCTTATCACTCTTTCTTATTTTCCTTTATTTTATATATTCTGTTTATATTGCAATATATTGCATTGCTTTCTTGAATCCTGGTCCTTGACCCTAACAATCAATAAAAATAGTTGGTTTTGAATTTGTTAGTAAGAATAAGAAAGTACACCAGCCAATTCTCACCTGCTTGTTGCTGCTGCTGCTGCTGTTGCTGCTGTTGTTGTTGTTGTTGTTGTTGTTGTGTGCCTTCGAGTCATTTCCAACGTATGGAGATCCTAAGGTGAACCCATCATGGGGCTTTCAGGGGCTGAGAATATGTGCACCCAAGGTCACCCAGTGGGTTTCCATGGCCAAGCAGGGAACTGAATCCTGGTCTCCAGGGTTGTAGTCTGATGCTTAAAAAACTACACCACACTGGCTCTCTTTCATCTGCTACTAATATGTTATTCTGAGTAAAAGTGTGGTGCACAGATTTTGGTAGACTACAATGATGTTCCAAAGTGTGACACTTTAGTTTTATCCAATGGAGTATTGAGGATATATGGCACTTAAAAAGTGGAGCTGTCCCTTGTTCTTGGTGGTTCTGGTCTGTGACCTAAACACCACTCACCTAATAACCAGCCCATACACACACACACACACACACACACACACATATATGCATAGTCCAATTGTTTTTCAGCCACACTAAAGTGTCACTAAATATTTAAACAAGAGAATATTTGAGACTCACAATTCCTTTGGGTTGTCTGCTATATTTTCAAATATACAGGCGGAGAATAGTGGAAGCAGTCAGTCGATTCCTAGAGACCAATTTGCATTAGGTCCCATCCTCTTGAAGACTTCAGGTACACTTTCACAGCTGGATCCATCTAGAAAGTGTTAAGGAGTGGTTACTGTGGTCCATAGTCCTATTCTGGGGTCTACTAAATATAATTTAATATAAAAAGATTGGCTATTCAAACTGTTTCCCTCCACGTGCTTGAGAGGCCCCCGGATAAGCATGCACACGGACACAGCCGAGAGGCTGAAAAATACAAGAAAAATCATAGTCAGGCCAGTAATTTCCAGCATGCAGCTTCAGGAGACCTCCAGGCAAATACACATTGAAACTAAATTAAGTATGCACCAAGCCCACAAAAGATTCTCAGCCCCAAACCATCAGCTTGACAAGATTAGCACTTCTGACTACCCAACTGTCAAGCACTCCCTATTTGCATACTGTCTGTGCTATTGACAATTCCGTCAAAATCCAATCATCTTAAGTGCTGACCTTTCGGAGGCTTTGTCTCCGATCCGAAACCCTTTGTTCTCCCTGGGAACGGACTACCCTACAGGCACATTTCCCCCTATAAGAACCCCGATTTTGAGTGCTTCTTCGGATCGCTCTTGGCTTTCTCCCTGTCCCGCTGACGTTCTGCCGGCCGAAGCCTTCCCCTCAGCCTCCACATGCTGAGATTCACAGCTCCCGACTCTCTGGCTCTATTTCAGCTTCCCGGACTACAGGGTCAGGTGCAGTATTTCCCTCAGAAATCCTTCTTAAAATCCCCTCTCTATTGTCCTCCCTTTATTTTCCTAGATCTGTGTGAGTGAGTGCGTAAGTACGCAGTGGCTTAGGTTTTAAATAAAGAAAATAATTATAAATTTATTTTGTCTGGGTCTTGACTCGGCCTGACCCCGTAAAAGCTGGGTACAAGGTCTCACTAGGTTACCCTGCTTCTCGTAGTGCTTCAGCTTGTGTTCGGGCTCATTCCTATTCCCTGTTATTTGGAGCACATTGAGGTGTCCCCCAAGAGACCCCAGAAATCAGGGTAACAGTATTCTCTTCCCTCCTCCTCCTCTCTCATTGTCTTTCTCTCTCTTCCTCTCCCTGTCCAACACAAGCCACCTGCTTTCTCTGTTTCTCTGTCCCATTCTCATATTTGGAATGGCATGATCTTCTCCAGACTTAATGGGCTTTTAATTCAAGAAATTTTGGAAAGGTTGCCAACAAGACCATCTCCTGTCTTTAGCACTGACTGATGAACTATCTACTGACAATCCTGTAGATGAAGCAGCTATTAACCATTTGCCTAATGTGGTCACTCAATAGCTGCAAGATATAGACTCACAGTACAAACATATGCTTGTCTACTTACTCCCAGGTAGGTGTGCTCAGATTGCAGCCCAGTTAATATTACAGTGGCATGCCAAAGTTCAGAGGTCTTTATGCTGATCAAAAGAAATACTTTCTAGTGGGCCAACATGTTACGGCCCTGTGCACCCCTAAGACTGATATGGTTTAATTGGTAAAATATTATTTAATTGGCTACCACATTAATTGGTACTGATATAAAATGGAAGCTTAGTTGACTGGAAGGTCAAGCTGTACAGAGGAAAATTACTGACTGAACACGTGTGATCATAAGGCAGGTCAGCCACCATGTTCTGTAGGCGTAGCTGAAGTCATTGTTAGGCAGATTACCAAACAACTCCAGAGATAATAGGCTTAAGGTGAAGCTGGAACATCTCTGAACATACTATTGTCAAAGGAGGTTTCCACAAAACAATGATTGTTTCAACTCTGTTCCCTCACACCTGAATGTTTTCCTGCATTGTCCCCCAAACTTCCTCACAATACAGAGCTATTATGACAGTCACCTAAACATTAAGATAATTAACTCCATCCAGACCTCATAGTCCACTCACAGCCATTCACACTCATACCCACAGGGTAGATTTTGGATATGTAAACCCCCCATTTTGAACAGTCAGGCACAGTAGTCCACTTGTTGGTGGCCATGCTGCTGCTCTGATTTCTGGTTGTGTACTGCCGTTAGACACACAAGTCTAAGCCACATTACTGCATCTTCACTACTTTTCTGGATTGGTAAATATTGCCCATTTTACCCTGAAATCTCACTATCTTAAATGTTCCTTCCTTTTCCTTCAGTTAACCTTGTGTAAATGTGTGACTATTTGTATCCTGTGTGCATGGATGAGTGAATTCCCCTCAGTAAAATACATTTTTAGTTTACTTTTGAATCTCTGACTGGTTCTTTCTTGCGAGGCTCCCATAAACATTTGTGAGAAATCTCATTTGGTTATACCCCACTTGCAGGCATCCTAATTTAAGCTAATTAATTCCCCATTGTCACGTGAAGGTACTGGCATTGCAGATGGACCCCTGAGTCATCCATGTTGTGGGGTAACAAACACTTTTGCTACACAGGACTATTGAAGTAACAGTTTCTACCAGCACCACTTTGGTGCACATAAATTTATTACTTAAACAGAGCTACAAAGACCACATGCTTTCAGCTATATAGAAGATTTAGGTTTTGACAATAGGAAGTGAGAGATTCCTAAGGAGTCTGTTTGAAGATCAGTAGAATCATGAAAGATGAACAAATTATTAAGGCATGACCTGAAAGTTAGGTCTTTCATAATTTTCTGGCTTGAGAATTCTGGTAGTACTTTTGAGCTCTGAATGAACTTTTGGGACCTGCAGAGAGATATGGCAGAACAAGTAACAACACTTCAGTTTCTGGACTGAGGAGAAAGAGTTCACTAAGAAGTGGAGTTGGACACAGTGACCATGTACTGAATATGAAAGTATTTGCATGTAAAAGAAGCTTCCTCAGGATGTGGCAAACCACGTACTAATGCCAGAGAGACAATGAGAGCAGAAGTATATGGAAGGGAGAATTGCCTGTTGTTTGGTAGGCTGTCCTCTAGTATTGCATCTGCTTCAGAAGTATTTGTTTGGGATACCTTTCAAGACTGGCACTGGGAACAGAGAGAGTCTTGTGATTAAAACACACACAAATGCACACCAGATATGTAGTAGCTACACAGGGTTGTTTTTTTTTGTTTTGTTTTTTTTTGTTGTTGTTAAAAAAAACTGTCCAGCTTGATGTGAACAAGGCATCTTGTTGATACTTCTGACCCTAAACATATCAGTTGAAAATAAATTCAATTATGATCAGTGCTCTTGTGTTTTGGAACTGAGTATTTTTACAGTGTGCTGATCATAAGACTAAAAGCCTATTTTTAAATATCAGAGATAGAGAGACAGATAGAGATACAGAAAGACTCTCTACTTCAATTAATAGAGTGATGCTTACATAAAGGGGTGTGGAAAGTATTATGAAGAAAATACACCCATTCGGCTTTAATTAAAATTGGCTGACTCAGGACATCAATGGCAAACATTTTTGCTTCCTTCCTGCATCTAAAATGTATTAGCAATTCAATTTGACTTCAGCTTTTTAATTTTAATCTGGAGTTCATTTCAACATGGAATACAAAGATGATTTCAAAGCAACAGTTAAAAGAAACTTTTAAACGTACACTAGTGTTCAGTAAACTCACATGTAAAAAAGCTGCTTTTGATTGCTGATTTGAAATCATTTACATAATTAAAAAACTTTGAATTAGCTTCTCTGTCTGTTATGCTATATAAATCCATATACTTGATCACAGTCGCCAAACTTCACTATGTAAAAGAACCAAAACAAAAATCACAGTAAGGTTGTTACACCTGATTCATCTATACTTGGGATACCTCTGGATTCCTGGTACCCAAACATGCCTCAGAATGCACAGAATGGACAAACTTGATCTTTAGATCTGATCCGATATCCTGAACATTTTCATCCAATTGTAGTATCAATTTGCAAACTTTTTGGCCCTTTTCTTTTTCTTTCTTTCTTTCTTTCTTTCTTTCTTTCTTTCTTTCTTTCTTTCTTTCTTTCTTTCTCTCTTGTAGAAAAAAGAGTGGTATTTTTAACAAATGATCAAACATTTTACTGTTTTCAGTTCTTTCGTTCAATCTCATACAATTTAAATTTCATTCAGTTTAAAATCATAAACATCAGCCTGGGCAACAAGAGATAAATTTTACAATATCATATATATTATGGTCAGCAGAGAGGTACTGATAAAAGAAAAGCCATGAAAAATCATGGAAAGTGTATGTTCATTCCTTTATCTAATACTATTAACATTTAATAGTAAACAAAATCCATTCCTTCTTATCTTCCTACTCTGTGCCACACACAACACAATCTTATACATGTCAAAACTGTTTTACACTTGGCTTACTCCTTTGAAAATGGATGACAGCTTCTAGTTCTGTTTGGATATCACAGTCAACCACGGTTTACTGTCATGAGAATGAGCTGCAGGTAGTCTTGAGTTCATATGCTTTCCTCTTTTCAGACATCCTCCTCCTCCTCCTCCTCTTCCTCCATTGTGATTTTTATGGAAATCAGAGCCAGTGGATCCATCCAACCTATCACAGCTTGCAGGATGTTGAGAAGAAGGACTGATAAGAGAAAGAAAATAAAATGTTTGGACATTTAACTGACAGTTTAGGTTTGGTGGGTACGTAGTTGGGAGTTGGAAGTGAAGTGTCTGAGAGAAGTGAGGAGTAAGTTGTAGTTCAGGAAGAAATGGAAACTGATACAAACTGCAACATTGTCAACAAAGTATAACATTGACAGAGAGTCAGGCTACCATGTATGCTTTTAGTTACAAAGAAACTTTTGTTAAATAAGCTGTTCTTTATTATTTAAATTCTGCCCATGTTGCTCATCCACGGGATTGTCTGAGTCTCAGCCATGGGCTAACAAGAGTTCTGGAGAACTCACATGCTTGTCCATCTTAGAAGCTACCATGCGCCATCACCACTCCAGAAAACCAAGGAAGCTTTATGACAGTGGGAAAAGTGGATGCCAGGAACCAAGAGTTAAAAACTAGATGAACAACCTGTAAGGGGTATACCATCACAGTTGCCTTCTCCAAATCTATCATTGTAATTATAATTAACCATTTGTTTGAAATAAACTTAACTTCAAACCATGGTCCTTGCAACTGGCTTGTTCCAACAAACCACAGTATGATTAACTATAATTTGTGCTTTGTCTGAACTGTTATGACAACAATTAAAAACTAAAGTGTCCAATCTCACACTTTTACCGGGGGAAGAAAGGGGAAGGAGAAGCAACTTGCTTACATCCACAATAAGTCATGGTTTATTATGGGGGTTGAATATTATAATATTATTCTATGTAATATGTAATATTTTGATAGTAAAATGTTAGGTCTAGCACTGAAAAATATGCTGCTACTTCCATATGTTAGTAGAAAAGAATACCTTTGCTTGGTGAGACATCAAGTCTGATGTTATTTTTCTTCATTGTTTTGTCTCCAGCAGTATTTGGGGTGCTCTACAGAGAACAGTTTATAGACTTCTGGCTTAGTTTTATGATCCCACAAACCTCTTGAGTTCTGCTCATAGTTATTTTGTGTCAGAAAAAAAAAAGTGACTGACCAAGACCATCATTGCCTTCTCTGGGTTAAACTTATGTTTTGTGATCCTCATCCAGGCCATTAATGACATGAGGCACTGGTTTAGGACTAGGGCAGTTTCCTTGTTTTTAGATACAAAGGAAGGAGCAGTTGGGTGTCATCAGCATACTGGCAGCACCAAACCCCCAAATATCAGACAGGGTCTCCTTAGTCTTAGCTCTTCGTAATCTGACTGGGCTCATACTTGTGGTTACTATCTTCTTTCCCTTCGACAGTCAAGAGACCCATTCATACTACACAATTATAACACTATGATTCCACTTTAACTGCCATGATTTAATCCTACAGATTCCTGGGATTTGCAGTTTAAGGAGGTGAATTTAGAATTCTCAGCCAAACAGCTCACCACACTATAAACCACAGGATTCCATAGGCTGCAGCCATGGCAGTTAAACTAGAATCAGAGCACTGTAGTTGTATAGTGTTAAAGGGCCCAAGATGGCAACGAAGTACTGTACTGCACTGTAGCACCCATAAAGTCTTCATGCCGTGCTTGGACTAGCTGTCCTCAGAGATAACCCATCTAACTCATTTAAGAGCTACTAGGCTTCATGTGTTTTTTAAAAATGCCATTCAGCTCATTGGGAACAAGACTCACTGCTCTTGAATTTCCCCTTTTATATCCACCCTGCTCATCTCTCTCTCTCTTTTCCAATCTTCTGTTAAGGTGGACTGTAGAAAAGGGGAAAAAATGACTCCAATAGTACATTAGCCATTGAGGGCCTTCTCAGTGACTGCCCCCAGGCTCTGGAATTCCCCTCCCAGAAAATTCAGACTGGCACTTTCCCTACTATTTTTCTTCAATAGGTAAAGATGTTTTTATTCAGATTGGCATTCAGTGTGTGATTATATGTGGCCTGTCTGATAGAATGTGCTGGATACTGTATTACTGATGAATGTCTGAGTTCTTAATTATGTATTTTAACACTGTTTTAATTCTTTTTTATTGTTTAATTATGTTTTAACTTTTCTAGTGTTACCCTGACTTCTGGGAGTCCCATGGGGGACACCTTGATTTGCTCCAAGTTATAAAAGTTGGGGAAATTAGTGGAGCACTGACATTAGCAAAACAAGGGGAAGGGTAACCCAGCAGGATCTTTTACCCAACTTTAGGGGGTCAGGCTAAACCAAAAAGCCAGACAAATGTATCAAATAAATTAATTTTATTAAATGGATATATCATCACACAGCAATGCACTTACTCACTCACGCACACAAAGCCTATTGAGAAGGGAAAGAGGTGAAAAATGGATAGGGGATATAGCAAGGGAATGTAGAGGCGGTAATACCACACCTATCCTGAAGTCTTGGGTCTGGGAAGCAAAGAGAAGAATGGAGCTCAGTGAAGAGACAGCTGAGGGGATCATTCAACTAACAGAGTGACGGTCTGCTAGTGTGGCAGGGAGTTCTCCAAAGAGACCCTCAAAAACTAGGACTACTTATAGGGCAGAATGTACCCCGAGGGCAGACCCTTTCCTGGGAAGAAGAAATGCCAGACAATGGCAACTTGGTAGTTTGCATGATTGGTTTATGCTGAGTTGCAGTATTGGTTTATGCAGATGAACCTCACCTTATAGGATTTTCCAAAGTCAAAGTTGCTCAACCTGGGGAAAACACGTAATCCCCTCACGTTGGCTATTCTATGCTGAGGACCCTTTGTTTGTGTGGATGTATATAGCCTGAGGTCTCCTTGGACTATGTGACTGAAGATTTTTCTGGTCTTGACTTGTTTTCGGTTGTTCGATCTCTTTGCCTACGTGCCCACCCCGGCAACCTCTCTGGCATGGCGGGCATATCTGATATCAAATTTATAGTCCCCAGGATAGGGTATGCCAGTGAGGTAACACTATCTATGTGTTTTAACTATGTCTTTTTAATTGTTGTGAGCTGCTTTGAGTTCCAACCTGGAAAAAAAAGTAGGATATAAATAAAGATGAAATAATAATAACTACAACTATTACTACTACTGCTGCTGCTACTACTGCTACTACTACTACAATGTGTGGTCATTCACAGGCCAGTATTTTGTTGAGCTTTCAATTTTGATGGATGAGTTTTAACTTTCTGTAAATATTAATGGTATGTAAACACTACATCTATCCTGTATCACAGCATAGCAAACAAGTTATAATTATTTTACAGCTGCACAAATTGTAAAACTCCTGAAACCTGTTTATGTACCAAGAACAAACTTGTCAATTAACAACCTTATTTTACTTGACAGATGTGCATAGTTTTCAAAACCTATTACATTCATATTGTTGAAGTCATAAGCAAATATGAACAGAAAGGCCAAATGAGGCCAATTTATTTTTCAAAGGTTATATTCTTCTCAATAAAGGGTTGGGTTGAATCAATGCTAAAACAAGATGACTAAGGCATCTGTGCCAGTGAAGAGAAATGCCAAAAGCAGACAAATATTTAAAATGATTTCTAGTGATCAAAACAGGAAAATGCTTTTATGTGAAATAACCATATGGGTGATAAAAGGATGTATACTTCCTATCCAAGGGGAAGGATAGAGAAGAGCTGAACATTCCAAGTCTATGGAAATGTAGTGTGATGACACTTGAAGACATCCAGTGACCCATGGACATGGCTAATTTGATCAAAAGCAGGCTTGACCTCAGTCTGTGTTTCAGAAAATGGGTACCTCTGACTGTAAATCCTGCTTCTTGAGGTTCCCTGTTTGGCTTCCAGCATTCTTTGGCTGTTACCACCAATCAGGGATCAGAGATAATAGGGTATTAAAAGGTGCAGGTATTTAAAGATATTTAATTTCCAACTCACATGGTGTTGGAGTAGAGTTTTATGATTGGGGTCTGGGGACCCCCAGGGGTCCATGATGTCCCCGCAAGCAGTCCATGAAAGACTTGAAGGCTGCTCAGACCATTTCTTCTCCACAATGAAGTGGCTACATGACAGGAACCAAGGCAAAAGGAGGCTGGCTGGCTGGCTGGGTCTGTGAGTTGCCAGTCAGTCCACTGCAGGAGGTAAGCTGAACACCTGAGTGACAGTGGAGCTGACAGTCAGTCAGTGTTTGCCCTTCTTCTCTCTCTCTCTTCTCTCCCCCCACCGCTCACATCTCCTTTCCAGCAGAGGGCAATCTTGTGTACTACCAGAAAGGCAGTTGCGTAGGGACTAGGGGGCGATGGGGGTAGTTCACCCTGGGCAGCAATGTTTTTGGGGTATCCCAGCTCATAGCTGTGCCACCATGCACTGTGGCCCCACCTCTCTGCACTGTGACCCCTCCTCCTCCGACCCGCCCCGCCACACACTCCAAGCTCTGCTAGTGCGGAAAGGCTCAAACAACTTTTCCCCCTTCTTTACCAGGATGAGAGGAAACCAAGATGGGTGAAAAAGGGAAGAAAGATAAAAAGGCAAACAAAGGTTCAACTTGCCACTCAGCCACAGAGACCCATTGGGTGACCTTGGATGTATCATATACTCTCAGCCCCAGAAAACCCAGTGATGGGTTCGCCAAAAGTGAGAAATGACTTGGAGGTGTGCAACAGCAACATGACACTGACTATTGACTGTGACACAGATCATGCTGTTGATGAAGATATTTTTATCTCATTGATATGGTGTTTATAATTTCTTTTTCCTTGTCTGTGGCATATTTTACAAAAAGGGAAACCATAATGTCAGTTTTAAAACAAATTCTGGAGAGCAGAGGAAGTTTTCAAAAATTGCTCAGAGCTATACTTTGCTATCCCTGTTATAACCACTTCTTTACAGTGGCTTTCAAATGATATTTTTTTTTAAAAAAAGAGGGGGGGATTGGTATTTTCCAAAGGTGGCCGCAAGTTGATATGATATTTCAAGAAGGTCACAAATCAAACATTTTCAATTTTCACATTTGTCAGTAAGACTAATGGAATGCCACATATCCACTGGTTCACATTTTCTTTCCTAGACAGATACTTATTACAGTGTGCCCTCCATATATGTGGGAGTTCCGTTCCAGGAATCCCCACGTAAAACAAAAGATTCAAAACCTGCTGCATGCATTGACTATAACGGGGACAAGATGCTTCACACAGCCTCACATTTGTGCATGTGAAGGTTGCAATAAGGGAGGGCCCACTGTACAGCTGTTCTGGAAAAAAGTTTTAATTTGTTTTCTTGACTATTTATTTCTTCATACAGTCTATGTTTGTCATCCTGATAATGGCATATGCAGGCATAAGTTAACTGTATGCCCATATATGTCTGTTAGTGGTCACTGCAGAGGCTGATATTCCGTTCCTCCTTCTACAGCAATTGAAACTGCCCCTCAACCTGACATAGATACACTGAAGCTCTTTCATGCAAGCCATTCTATAAAGGGGATCACGGATGCTTCTGACTATGTTTCCGTAGCCAAATGCAAAATGATAAAATCAGTTGCTGAGACCATCAGGAGGATCCTAGTATGTCTCAGGAGATGATGTAATCACTTTGCTCCTGACTCCAGTGACATAACCAGATGCTGCTGTGACCCTTCCCTTTACACTCTCCACAGGGCACAGAATGGCCATGGAGGAGCTTCAGTGGCTCTGTGATAAGTCCAAGAGAAAAGTAAATCACTGAGTGTAGCATAGTTCCACAGCTGTGGAACTGTATTTGCTGGTGTATGAGATTCTTTCCCCCCCACAAAAAGTACTGTTTGAAAATGGGGTGTGTCTTATACACTGGTGTGTCTTATACATTTGCAAATAGTATGTGCCAATGTATAAATGGGATGTATCTTATACATGAGTGTGTCTTATATGCTGGCAAATATGGTATATCTGGTGTGTGGTATATATGAGTAGGGAGGGTTGATGGTAGAATGGGGCTGTCACATGGCAGTTACCATAAATAAAACAGCAAGTGGTCACAGGGTAAAGAACACTTGAGTCTCAATGGAAAAAGGAATTTTCACTCTTTGCTTTCCTCCCTCAGTCTTGACAACACTTTTGTTCAAAGCTACAATGGAAGAAAGATAAAGAATTGCATTTCCTTACATCCCAGGGTCCTAAAACTGTTCAGGCTTCCATGTTACTACTTTTGCACAATGAAAAGGTATCCATTAATTTCATTCAAATTATTAACAATAACGATATACACAGTTACCATAATATTAAAAAATTATACTCTCCACTGCAGTTTTAATAGTACTTAGACTTAAAGACTTGATCAGTGTCATGAATTTGTTCTCCTATCTAGACTTTATTTTGCCAACTTCCAGGCTCAAACCTCAAACTGGAACTAACACAATATATAAATAAAATATATACAGGGTGACAGGGCAGCCTTATCCACCTGGAGATTCATTTCCTCCCCTGCACACCCAGGAGGATTTGGGGCCCTGGCAACCCTAGGAGATAAAAACAGGGTTGCTCAACATCCACTTCAGCAATAACAAATGCTATTTGAAACACTCCTTAGTCCTGTTCAAGATTTCTCTTGGAAACAGAAGAACAATCAAAACTAATTTCAGTATTAAGTGGGTCAGCCACATATTTACCATACTACTAGAGAGAACGATTATAAGGTAATACAGTACATGAATTAAACTACTGGTACATTCCAGTATTGAATGAAAGTGTTATCAATATTTGTTATGAGGACAGGCCAAGAATTGATGTAGACTTTTATGCCTTTAGTGGCATGATAACAATGGGCTGTAAAACTGCCAAATGCTTGAAAATTAATAATAAAACTAAAAGAAATCCAAAACAACAGCAACAGTTCCACCCTTCTTCTCCATATTTTTTTTTTAAAAAAACAACAACTTGAAAACCCAACCCAAGTATCAGCCACAATCCCAGAACTTTAACTATTGAAGTAACTGAATCTTTGGATTAGGAAGAGATCAGGAAAGTTACTTTGTTGGAATTGTAATTCTCAGAAGCCCCCAGCCAGCACAGCCATGTTAGTTGGGGGATTCTAAGAGTTGCAGACTTAAAATGTAAAATTACTCAAGCTCTGGAATCTGGATCTCTGTGTTTTAAAATGAAATTCATCTCTTTACTACATAGTCATAGTTTCCTGGCTAATAAATTTCACTGAAATGCACCATCTTCTCTTCAACATATTGCAAGTTGTATTTACAGTCCTAACTACCCTTAAGAGCTTGTATTAATATATTTTTACTTTAGGAAGAGACTTTTTCATGATTACTTGAACATAATAATAACTAGCATTCATGGTTTGTAAATATGCATATTTCACTCTTACGAGTGTTTCAACCTAATTAAAACCACTCTATATTTACTTCCAAAGAGGAACATATAATCTCCTTTCTCACTGAATATTCTGATACTGAAACCATCCCTAGAAATATTTTGGTTCCACTCTGCTAACAGAATATTTATCATAATAATGGCTGTATTTCACACTGGGCCTAATTAACACAGACTGTAGTGGAATACATACATCACAGCCAGAAATAATTACCAGTAGGTATTTCTAGTCCTGTGTTTAACCTTCTGCTTCATGTGGTAAATACCTGTATTCATCACCTTTAGATCTTTTTTTTTTTTTTGCAACTACAGTCATCCCTCTGTATTTGTGGGTTTGACCTTCACAAATTTGATTATTTGTGGATTATTTGCTGCCGCCTCTGCTTCCTTCACACACTCACTCACATGCACAGGCTGATAGGGAAAGTTCAAGGAGGGAGGGTCCACACATGCATTTCCTTGCTCACTCACTTCTTTGGGCAGCTGCATGGGAAGGGAATAGGATGGGTGGGCAGGACAGTGGAAGGCCTCCACCCCTAACCCTTGCAAAAGTGGAGGGCTGACTGTATATTCTAAGTAAATCTGTGAGTGATTTCACAAATAACACACCATCAATACCTGGAATGTCATAGTGAAACATCAAAAATTGCAGAAAGGAAAACACACAAAGCCTAGTTAATTAACAGACCTAACTATGTAAACAAGAAAAGGAGCTGGAGCAAAAAGAGCTACATTAAAAGGCTATAACAAGACTGGAAAAACAGTATCCACATGAAACTTTAGGGTTGGAAAAAGACTTAGATCTGAAAAAGCTATGGGACCTTAGCTCATTGCTTATCTTATTGCTGGTGCCAACAAGAGTAAATTTCTTAACTATTGGAATTTATATAACTGCTGACTTACCATTCAGGAATTAATTCAGTGTGTCTACCATATGCTCCAACATTTCACAGATGAAAGCCAGATGTATGTGGCCAAGCAATGTCATAGCGTGGTCAAGGAAACAAAACTTATTAAGCAGGGAGAGCACACAGGCTAGGATGGGCTGCAGCAGTTTGCTTTTACCTAGGCCTACTGGAAAAGGCAAGATTCCATCTCTCCTCACCTCTCCTCACCACCACACTGAGTTGAGTGCAATTGTTTTGGCACTCTGAAATCAGTTTGCGGCAATTGAACTAAGTTGAAGAAAAGGAGAAGAAAGCAGAAGGATGGGAGAAAAACTGGTACGTTTAAAAAAAAGCTGAAAAAGGGGGACAACAGGAGTACGCAGGACTATCCCTGCCAATCAGGATAGTTGGAGGTTATGATCTACTGTACTTGGGGCTAGCTAGCAACTGAATTTAGGCTTCAGCCTTCTCCCCCGCCCCCCCACATGTTTGTTTAACTTGTTTTCTTTTTAAAAAACATGAGAAGGTATTCAGACCTACATCCTCTTTCCCTTGCAATAGGCTCTCATGTTTTTAGTGGAAGCTCAACTATATGTAACTTAATTCAACTGTAATTCACAGAGATAATGAATATATCATTATATAGTTATCTGAACAGATTTTCCTGACAAGTATGACTAAGGTCAAGCTTCGCTTTGTTTTCACACTTACATGTTGCTCATCTACTGAGGTAGTCAAAAGACTTTACATTCTGGGTTTCCTATCATCCATAAGCCACATCACTATTAGAAACAGGATGTGTGCACATTTCAAATGAGAGAGGAACTTATTAGCCAAGAAAGCCTAAATGCTGCTAATATCTTACCTCTGATATACAGTCACATTCAATTGTCATAAGCATAATCCCATGGATATCTACTGAACAGTAAATTGTAATGACTTACTTTCAGATAAGTATAAGATTGAAACTTCAGTATACATAAGGCTATACTCCTCTAGCCCATGTCCTTGGAAGCAATATCCTACTTACTTGGAATTAAATCTTGTTGTACTCAGTGGAACTTCTGTCTCTTGAGATTGCCTGTAGAAAGTGTTAAGGCTGAACCCATTTAGACCCTTGGAATCCTCACAGTGACCATAGTGGAAATTATTTCTAATTAAACAGGCTGAACAGCTTTCTTTCTGTGATTTTTTTTCTGTTGCAAATTAGATATGTGTCCCATTTTCTATAACAAAAGTGTCTGAAATTAGTTAAGCAAGTCTGAACATTGTGGCAATGATTTTCTGTCATGTATATGTTGTGACAGCACTTCTAGAGAATCTCCTCTGTTCAGATGTCAAACTAAATGTGATCTTCTGGCTCCACACAGGAAAAATGAATTAATCCAAAATTAGTACTTGTTTGTTCAACAAGATATGATGCCTGAAAATTAATCACCTCTTATTATACCAAAAGTTCAAAAGAGAGTAGGGAAAGCGGGGGGAGCAGAAAGGATAAATATATCCTTGCAGAGAAAATGCTTTCATGCAGATTATAGTGCTTGATCTCCTACTATATTTTATTAAAGTTATTTATAGATATTTCACATTTCTCTGAAATGTCAAAGTGTACCAGTCCTGCGAGGATCATGTGATATATAAAAGGTTTCATTTGACTTGCTCTTGAGGAAAATGACCATTTTCAATTTGGATTTATGAAATATTATTTTTATTTGTGATACTCAGCCATCAGAAAACTGTTCTAAACATAAACAAAGGTAAATGTTTGCAACACAAGCAACCCCCAAGAACGATCCCGCTGTTGCCATTGAAGAAGACTTTGTATCCTCAAAATTCATAAAGCCTTCTTGAATTAGGTTAGGATCAAAGTTGCTCCCTGACTTCATCCTAGTGGCTCACAAGTTCTTATTGTTATTAAAAGTCTTCCTTTGAACAGCAAACCACAACAGCCCTCAATTTCAAAAGCAGTTTGCTATGATACAATGAGAAAGCATTGTTCACAATTGCCCTCTTTGGCCTTATAGAACTAGTTCCTTTAAAACTAGTATAATTGTGAAGAGAACAGTTTCAAACATTTCTCATCCATATTTAACTACGATAAATGTGTTAAATGGAACTCATGTGGAGATCTTCCTGAAGAAAAAGTTTCATAGTTTCATAGAAAAGGTTCCACAATTCAGAATGCCCTGTTCCTTGTGGCCATCAATTTCAGTTCTATTGGTTGGATTGCTGGAACAATCGGAGAAATTTATAGAAGACACTTTTACTATTAGGAAAGTCTTACTATTATCAGTTTAATTCCTAATTTGTCATACAAAGTCACAAGTCACCTACAGAAAACACAGAATTATCTAAATAGATGGTGGACAAAGCCACAGGTGCTGCTACACCCTACAGCACAGACCACAGCTCCTAGATCCAACTACTCCATAAATCCCCAAAATATTTAGGCTTGAGAACAGGTAATTGCTCCCTTGAAAACCCCTGAGATGTTTTTCTGTTTAAATGCTGTTCTTTTGTCCAATCTTTTCTGAGTAAGGTTGCCATATTCCAGCCCCCTCAGTCCTAGTATCTGATGTACATATTGTACAATTTATGATAATTGTATGTATGCTTAATTTATATTCCAGGTATGCAAACTTAACACATTAATCGTTGCTTTTTTGTTTTTACCACTATGTTTCAGCCTTGATACCTTTTTTTTTTTTTAAAGTAACTGATTTTCTAAGGTGGGCCTAAATACCTTATATAGGTATTCATAGGTAGCAGGTCCCATCTGATCTTGAAAGCTATGTAGGATCATCCCTGGTTAATTCTCAGATGGGAGAACACCAATGAATACCAGGCTATATTTCAGAGGCAGGAACTGGCAAAACCACTTCTGAGCAGAGGATATTAGGAGTCATTCTGGGTATATATGTATATATATAAATGTGTGTGTGTGTGTGTGTGTGTGTGTATTTGAAGGGAATTGCAGTGGGGCTGCAGCCTTCCACGGTCTCCTGGGAGGCTAATACAACTCCCTAGCCTCTACCAGTTGGTAGATTCATACTATTCAGGGACGTGGTATGCTTCCCTTGGTCCTTTTTTAATTCAGTTTCTAGTCTCTCTAGGTCAAGGATGGGAACTATGTGGTCATTGGATTTTGTTGCCCTCAGCTACCAACAGCCCTAGCTAGCATTTTGTCAATGGCCAGGAATGTTGGTAGTTGCAGTTCAAGAATGTATTGAGGGCCACACAATTCTTGCCCTGAAGTAACTGAATTTCAACATGCAAACCACTACACTTTCCCGTGCCAAATCACTTTTCTATGATCAGGAGATAATCCTAATAAACTGGACATTATATTATGTACTGCTGACTCTTGGTGTGTGTGTGCACATTGTGTGCATATTTATACTGATATAGTTACACACAGAGACAGATCAATACAGCCATGTGATCTTTTGGAACCTTCTTAGATATGTGGCTTCTGGGGACAGCCATGATGGGTTGTCGTCATATTAAAACCTGCAGTTCTAAAATTTACCATTCTGCGTACAGTTGTCTGCCCACATGGAATGGTGTCCTTATGGTTCCATTTTCAAATATCAGCCTTGCTCTTACAACAGGGCCTGAGTCAGACCTCAAATCTATTTCTGGTATTACTTATTACAGATTTAATCTTTGGCCCTTACAGCCTCTTCATATGAGAGCTTTATATCTTGAAGAAGCTTCATTCATAAGAGAAACCAAATTGAGAAAGGTGGCTAGTTCATACTTTACCTTCATGTTTTGCAAAAACAACCTCTTGTGTGAGTGGTATGTTGATATAATGTAATAATATGGAGTGAGGTCTCATCTATGCTTAGACTGATACACTCCAAAAGAGCTGCTTTGGATGTTAAAAAGAATGTGAAAGAGATGAAGGATGGATGGATAAGTGTGAGTTGTGCTTCTGAATTCTTTCTTGAAATGTAATCTTCAGAGTGAAACTCCAGGTGTAACAATTGTGAGAAAAAATATCAGATCTATGGAATACACAAATCTCAACATCTGTTTCTGCTTGAAAAAAATTATTATGGCCATTAAATACTTTAGCAAAATTTAAATACACTACCATAGCTCAGGAGTCGGCAATTGTCCAGGATTAGCAGCCACATTTGCCCCCAGGAGAAATGCGGCAGTGGAGGGTTTTGTCCTCTGAATTGCTTTGTACCCAAAAGGTCCTGTCACATTGTATGGAATGTGTAGTGGACTCCTTGTTTCACAGTTTCAGTGTGTGCTTATAGAAATGTTTAGGCTAGTCTGCCATGAGAGTTCTCATGGGAATGTTTATCTGTAATGCTGTGTACTACTGTGTTATCTAGCTCTCCGGAACACATGCAACTGTGTTCCGTGTGTATTTTGAGACATGGCTTTGTTATGTCTCTGAGTTTTTGTTCATACTTGTTTTCATGTCTCTGTAACATGCTACATAACATCAAACCCAGAAAGGTTTCTCTGTACTTTGTCTTCGCCTTCTCTCAGCCTTTGTTAGCTAGCCTTTGTTAATCTGAGAGATGTCTGCTGTTACCTAATCAGCTTGATTTATTATCCAGCAATAAAAGCAGTTAAGTTGTTAACTTGCTTCTTGTGGAGTTTATTTTCCTTAACTCTTCTAATGCGGGCAGGAATGCCTGAAGCGGGTTTTTTTCACAGCTTTTTCTTTCCTATTTTGCAACAGGTCCCAGTATCACCTAGAAGGCATGAGAGCAAATTCAGCAAATGTTGGCCCTGTCTGAGCACTTTTAGGCAAAAGAAAGGGTGGTTTTTTTTCAATGAACAAATGACCAGGAATCCATTTTTGGGTCCATTTCTTATATATGACAACATTTCACAGATGAAAACTGGGACAAGTGTAGCCAAGCAACATAAAAGATTGGTCAAGATAGCATAAATTATTAATGAAGGAAGGATATACATTCATTATAGAGGCTTCAGCTATTTGCTTTTTCCTGAGCAAACTGGGAAGGTCAAGATTCTGCTCCCTCCTCTCCTCTCCTGTCCTCCCTGCTAAGTTAATAGTGTGCAAACTATGCACTTTGAACTTAGTTTGCAGAAACTGTAGTAAGCTGAGAACAAAGGGGTAAAATGGAAAGAGAGGATAAAGACTGGGACACTTGAAAAGCAGCTGCAAAAGTGGGATAACAGAGAATTAATCAGGAGCAGTGGTTTCATTCAACCAGTTTGTCCAAACCAGTTGTTAAAACTGGATGGGTTTACAGCTGCCTCTCAACACATGGGACCTCCTCTGTGTGTCCATGTGTGAGACAGAAAGTGAAAGGGGGTTGTGGAGAAAAGAGGAGATGAGAATGGCATGCTGAATGTGAAATGCAGAGGGCACGCAGATAGGTGGAAAAGTTGAAAAAGGAATGTGTGCATGTACAAGGGTGTTTGAGGGAAAAGTAGAGGGTATACAGTAGAAGAGAACGTGAGGGAGGGCAGTCAGGCATGTGGGAGCAAGAAGAGTGGAGGAAAAGCAAAACAAAGCAGAAGGCACAAGAGAGTTCATCTCCAGGAGAAGCTTGCAACTGAGTAAGGGTGACAAAAGTGGAACTGTTACATAGCTGAATGCTATAGGCATTAATGGAGGGTAAGCAGCAGTAAATTATTTTGAATGACATCCCTGATCAGTATTGTCTCTGCTAAATGTGGATAGTTGGAGGATATGATTTATATTGGGGGGGAGCCTCTTCTGGTTAAAAAATGGCCTAGCTGGGCCAAATACTGCAAAAATCCCCTTACACCTAATAGAGAACATTCCAGGCCATTTTTTTCCAGAATAATTTTGGCTATGTGGGGCACAAAAACAGCCCTCAGGGTGTCACATGCAGCCTATGGGCCACACACTTCCCATCCTTGCCATAGCTGTGTCGGTTTCCTAAGTGTGTGATAATTTTCACATGTGACTGTGGTAATATTTAGAAGTCTTTGTGCAAGTGCTGCTTCTTACTGGAGGCTTTAGCACCAGCACAGATTTTTTCAATATAATGTAATAATGCCAATGCACATGTGGAGGTTAATATCTGAGACTTTCAAGAAGAAGAAATAACTTCTGAAACCTTTATTTCAAAACATTAAAACTGACTGAAGTGGGTTTCACATTTTAAATTCATTATATTTCCCACATTATGATCAATCCCTCAGTGCATACAGTCTGCTCTCCATATCAACAGATTCTGTATTCATGGATTCAACCAACCACAACTTAAAAACATTACAAAAAAAATCCAAAAAGCAAACTTTGATTTTGCCATTTTATGTAAGAGATGCCATTGCATATACCAGGACTTGAGCATCCACAAATTTTGATATCCATGGGAGATCCTCAATCAAACCAAAGTGGATATTGAGGACTTGCTGTATTGAGATTGATCCAGATTTTGTAATGCTTAGAGTAAATGCTTAGCAGTCAATGGAATACATTATCCATAACTCACAGAAACTTTATTGATTTCAGAATCCTCTCTAAACATGACTAACAGTGCAGTCCTATACATATTTGCTTATAAGTCTGTACATCTCAATGAGTTTAATGAAGCTTAATCCCAAGCAAGCATATACTGGATTGCAGCCTAAATCTGGATCTAACCCGATGTGTAAATAAGGCACAGTGTCAAAGTAGTCTTCAGATATTGTCTTTTACAAGTGTCCATAAAGCTGTATTTTCAGTTTGTATCAGAAAGTAGTGACTCATTGATACTAGCTAGATTCTGGTTTCTCCCATTCATTAATTGAATTTAATGACAGAGTATCTAGCCCTTTGCAGTATGCTTGTGCCTATGTAGGTAAAATGTAAACACCAATTAAATTGGCCAGCGTCACCAAGTAGAATTGGAGCACTAAGGTTAGTGACAAGTTTCTGATTTTATCCTCATACATCCCTTCAGCATAAATCATGCCACAGCTGGACTAGATAAAACACAACTGCAAGCAAGCAGTCTCCTTGGCAGGCATATTCTTGTTACTCCCATTAGGTGGAGCTATTAGATAAGTCAATGAAGGAAATCTAATACAGACAAGGAAAAAAATACTAGTGATTGAGTTTTCCTTTCAAAGGTACCTTTTATATTAAAGTAACCCTTTTCTCTAGTAAACCTCATTTTAGACAACTCATTTCTTTTAGGCCTTTGTGCAACTAAATTTTCATTTGCTTCATTTAAAATTATGTTTAAAGGAATGATCACAGAGGCAGTGTTAGGCATTTCTGGAAAGATAGACAGAAACAACAAACCCTTTAACCCATTCTCTTTCTCTCTCCCTCTCTCTCTTGTTTCAAAATTTTCCTCACAAAGGAGAATTATACAAGTATGCCATGAAGTTATAAAAGTTGTTCGTAACAAGCTGTGAAAATGGAAAGTTTCTGTTTTTAAATTCTTCAGCGGAAACATCAAAGTCATATATCTAATTTATCTTGTTTTGTACTTTGAGAAGACATTTTTAAAGCATAAAATTGGAATCAGGTTCCCAATTATCTCACAGGAAAGGAAATACAGAACAGCTGTTTATCCTGTCATATAATAAGTAACACTAAAGGAACACTCAATCAGATTAGAATATGTTATAAATCAGGTTTTTTTCCTCCACGAAAATCAATCTAGAGAATCCTCTGCCATAAGGCTATGACTGACAATCATAAAAATAATAAGATTAATGAGCATATTAGAACTAATCATTTGGAACTAAGATACTCAGGCTTTACATCTCTTAGGCCCTTTCTGCAACACACCTTTTTGCGGAGCTGGGGTGTGGGGATCGCGCGAGCCGTCTCCTGTGAGAGGATTTGCCTCCCTGTTGCTTCAGCTCCGCAGCTGCTGCCTGCTCACAAGCAAGTAGCGCGAGAGCCCCTCCTCTTCCTTCCGCAATGCAGCCTGGGAGTTTCCCAGGCTGCGCTGGGGCAGGAAGCACGAATGCCACGGCTCCGGAGCTCCACACGCACAGCAAGTGCATGCGGAGCCCCGAAGCGATGCATGATTACGCACTATTTTTGGCTCAAAGCCGAAAATGAAATAGTGTGCGATCGGTGCCTGCCAGACCCTGGAGCATTGTGCGATTGTGAGTGTGTCATGTGGACCGCTCCTTGCAATCGCATGATGCTCCAGGGGCCTTTTGCATGGCAAATGCTGTGCAAAAAAGGCCTTAGAGTTCACATGTCAAGCATGACTGTCTTGGCTACACACCACTGGTACTAAACTGCTCACCATTACAGGATACTGTTAAACTTCCCATTATTCTTCTCTATAGTCTGTGGTAGCTGGGAGTGATGGAAGATGCAGTCCAACATCCTGAAGACCACATATTCACAACCCTTGCAGTATGAAAATGTGGTGAGAGGGATGGAGGAATTCTCATGCAATCTGATATCATGCAAGTTTATTCCGATCAGTGGGACTGACTCCCAAGTAGAATGTTATAGAATGGCAGCTTTAGGCCTAAGTCAGAGATGTGAATCATGTAGCGCTTCAGATGTTGTTAGACTGCAACTTTCAAAAGCCCTAGCCAGTGTAGCCCATGATGAAGAACGCTGAGAGGTACATCTGACAACATCTGTAGGTCTGCATGTTTCCCACCCCTGGCCTAAATAAGATTGTTAATCCAACCTATAGCAGACCTATCTACATATGTGTTGGCTTACCATTCAGAGATTCTGCTGTAATTCAGAGGAGAAATTAGATTTAGGCTTTAGATATCTACCATTATTAATCAAACTTTGGAATAATTAAAACATGTTACAACAGAACTATAAAAATAAGTCCTTTTCACTGCTGTGGAGTATATCCATGTATATGTTTGACTATGGCCCTTTCCGCACAAGGCGAGTGAATCGCTCCATGGTATTACTTACCAGTTCTTCTTGGGCCCGAAGTAACACAGACTTTCTCTTGAGCCCTTCTGCAGGGCTCCTCCATTAGTCCAGGGCGAACCAGAGCAGTGCGAGGTCTTTAGATCCGCACTGCTACAGCTGAAAATGGCAGTTTCCTGTGGCTTCCGGCTGAAAATGCCAGGATGCCTTGGTCCTTTTTAACATCCATGTGTGGAAAGGACCTATGTTGTGTCAAGTACAGTAGAGTATTTTCAGGAGAAGAAGTGTACTAAAGACTAGCTTTGGTTATAAGCACAAGTTAACTCTAAACATCTTTGCAAATGTAAAGTTGAAGGCTTTCACGGCTGCAATCTGTAGGTGGTTGTGGGTTTTCAAGGCTTTGAGGCCACGTTCTATTAGTATTTTCTCCTGATGTTTTGCCTGCATCTGTTGCTGGCATCTGTAGAGGATGTGGTGGCATGGAGGTGAAACAGAGTATATATACTTGTGTAGTCCCTGGGTGGGAGGAAGCAATTTGCATATGTTATGTTGGCCTATGTGATGGCCTATTGTTAAATGAAATATCCCCCAGGGTTGAGTTGTTAGTCAGGGGATATGCATAATAGTGCATTAAGTACATTAGCCATCTATTGTATTGTTTCCTCTAGTGTCAGGGTGGTGTTCATTGGCATATTTTTGAGTCTTGATTTTAGTGTTCTTCAGTACTGGTAGCCAAATTTTGTTTACTTTCTGAGTTTCTCTTTCCTGTTGAACTTGTCCATGTGTTTGTGGATTTCAATGGCCTCTCTGTATTGTCTGACATAGTAGTTGTCAGAATGGTCCAGAATTTCTATGCTTTCAAAGAGCATTCTGTGTCCAGGTTGGTTTATAACATGTTCTGCTACTGCTGATTTTTCTGGCTGGATCAGTCTTCAATGTCTTTCATGGTCTTTAACTCGTGTTTGGATGTTGTGTTTTGTAGTCCCTATGTAGACCTGCCCACAGCTGCAAAAGTATGCAGTAAACTCCAGCAGACGTTAGAGGATCCCTCTTGTCCTTTGCTGAACATAGCATTTGTTGAATTTTCTTGGTCGGTCTGTAGATTGTTTGGAAGTTATGTTTCTTCACAAATTTCCCTTTGGAAAACACATTCCCTTTGGTTGGCTGCTTATCTTCAATTCTGTGTTTTTTTTTCCAGGTCTTGAAGCTCTTCTGCTGTCTGAACTGGAGTAACCATTAGCCTGTAGAGCCCAGTTTAGATTATTCAGTTTGTCTTTCAGGAGGTGTGGTTCACAGATTCTTCTTGTGCAGTCTACTAGAGTTTTTATTGTGTTCCTTTTTTGTCCTGGGTGATGGTTGGAGTTTTTATGTAGATATCTGTCATTGTGTGTAGGTTTTCTATAAAAACCGTGTGGCCCAGTTGTTGGTTACGTTTGCGGATGACTAGGACATCCAGAAATGGTAGTCTTCCTTCATTTTCTTTTTCCATGGTAAATTGGATGTTCGGGTAGATGTTGTTCAGATGGTCCAGAAACATGGACAGGTCTTCTTCTCCGCGGCTCCAAATGGTGAAAGTGTCATCCACATAATGGAACCATATAGTGGGCTTTTTTGGTGCCATTTCCATGGCTTGCTTTTCAAAGTGTTCCATGTAAAAATTTGCTATCATGGGGCTGAATGGGCCTCCCATGGTGACTTCATTTCTCTGCTTGTAGAACTCATTGTCCCACTGGAAGTAACTTGTACTGAGGCAATGTTGAAACAGGGCTGTAATGTCTTTGAGAAAAATCTGGCTGATGAGTGCAATGGTGTCTACTATGGGAACTTTGGTGAACAAGGAGACCACATCAAAGCTAATCAGTTTGTCTCCAGGCTTGAGTTCAAGGTTGCTGATCTTTTCTATAAAGTGAGCTGAGTCCTTGATATGGCGGGAGGTTCGCCCAATATGGGTTTGTAATTGTGTGGCCAGGAACTTGGCCAAATCATATGTGAGGGATCCAAGGGCAAAAATGTGCCAGTGAACACCACGCTGACTCTGGAGATCCCTCTACAGGAAACAATACAATGGATTGCTAATGTACTTGGTGCACCGTTATGCATATTCCCTGACTAACAATACAACCCTGGGGGATATTCCATTTAACAGTAGGCTATCACACAGGCCAACTGCAATATATTCAAATTGCTTCCTCCCACCCGCAGACTATACAAGTATATATACTCTGTCTCACTTCCATGCCACCAGATCCTCTGAAGATGCCAGCCACAGATGCAGGCGAAACGTCAGGAGCAAATTCTACTAGAACATGGCCTCAAAGTCCAGAAAACCCACAACAACCTATAAATGAAAGGTGTCTTAGATATGCAGGACTACCTGCACAGGTCTTTGAGTCCTGGTCTAAAGCACTACTAATCATAATTTTACTTTTCGTGAAAAAAATATGGAGACTTAAATAGCTGACGAAATACATTATTGGAAGATGGGGTATTTTTGTTGAACTGTTTCATACCTACCAACATTTCACAGATGAAACTTGGGACACATTCAACCAAGCAACATCAGAGTGTAGTCGAGATAGCAAATGTTATTGATAATGAAAAACACAAAAGCTGAGAAGCTACAACAGTGTGCTTTTGTCAAAGTCTACAATAAAGAGAAAGTTTCTGCCTTCTCTCTT
The DNA here is from genome assembly GCA_948474755.1 of Ctenosaura bakeri. NCBI lineage: Eukaryota > Metazoa > Chordata > Lepidosauria > Squamata > Iguanidae > Ctenosaura > Ctenosaura bakeri. Next base: position 259,700 of record CAOLHI010000230.1, on the reverse strand, counting down.
CTCCCTGGTACCGAGTTAAATGAGTGCAAACTACTTCTGCACTTTGAACACAGTTTACAACAATTAAAGTAAGCTGAGGATGAAGGAGGACAGTGGGAGGAGGAGTGAGAAACTGTGATGCTTTCAAAGCAGCCAAAAAGTGGGACGACAGAGGATTAACAAGTAGTGTCAAATTGGGACAATTTGGAGAGTGCGCTGTTTCAATAATGGCTCCTAGAAGATGCTATACCATGTTTAGAGGAATGCCTTGCTTAATTTAATCACTTCAAGTGTGAGAAAAGCTTATTAGTTTTATCTTTGCTCTATGCAAATGTAACACTTTCATAATATTCTATTTTCAGCAGAGCTTAGTCTCTCTGGATTTAATTTAGCTTGGGTGAGAAAATCTGATCACTTCATGACCATTGGTGTAGGGTATTTCTGAAGGCTTTTGTCTTCGTTTTAAACAAAATGAGTCTTGATCCAGTTTTGTGAGAATACATTTTGCAGGAACAAGATTTCTTTAAAATGGTGTCCATGCTACATGCTTAATCCAACTATTCATTCTTGTACTGGCAGTAAACACACTTCAACTTAATAAAGAATGCTGTGTCACCTTCAAGACTAAAGGCCTTTCGGCACCTTTCTGTTATAGTGCTATTATTCCACTTTCAACACCATGTGGAATTCTGGGGTTTATAGTTTACTGAAGCCAAAGAGCTCTCCATCTGAGGATTGTAAATGCTCGTCCCTAAACTGCAAACCCTAGGATTCCATAAATGTTGAAAGTGGAATAATAGCACTATAACAGTGTAGTGAGGAAAAGCCCAAAGACATTCGTTATGACATAAGCTCCCAGGCATAATAAGATGCACAAAATGTTATTTGGGGTGACAAGTGCGCCTAAACATATGATTAGAAAGACGTGATCAGAGGGAAGTTAAGGGAGAAAGTACTGGTGGTGAGAATCATGTTACTAACAGTGAGAATTTGGAAAACAGTTATATGCTGATGGTATGATAGAATAGTTCTTCCTCTGCAATGCCAATGGGACTGCAAATAGTAATGCAAATGGCTGGAGAGGGAAGCTGGCTCACATTGAAACTACTGGATGGTGCATAGGGTTAAAGCAGGGAATAAGAATTCCACGGGCCATCAACAAACTCCTCATTAGACCCCTTTTTAATCTCCTGAACCTGCCTACGCTAAAAAGTTTTTTGGGGGGAAGGTAGGGGGAAGCATAAAAATGGCCTGCAACATCCCCAGAACCTTCCAGGTCCAAGGAGTATGAAACAGGGAAGTTGTAAAAAAGACAAGGACACTTGGCAGTGATCCACTCCCAGATTAAATCCTCCTAGAACTCATCTATAAGCATTTCATGGCAGGATGTCAATCTGTCCTATCTCCCAGTGCCTGCAATTTCTTATCTATTTATTCAATGACGTTTTTCTTTTTAAAAAAAATCAAATGGAAAAATATCAAAATGATACAAGAAAATCAATTGCTAAAAATCATAAAATAACAATAAAAAATGAAAATTGGCTAAAAAAATCATTGAAAATAAATCCATTAAAAATGAGGGCAATGGTCAACATTAACAATCCAGTAAATAGGAAAATGTGTGTATGAATAAAGCATTCAGTTGATGTTCCACCATCAATCCAGACCCAGTTCTGGAAGCCAGACTAAAGCCATTCATGTGAACATGGATGTGACTTGTGACAGTGACAGTATCACTTTTGTTCCCCTATATGCTTTTAGCGGACGAGCTTGGGGTATGTGGAGGGGGGAGGAGGTATGGCTGTGGTGCATGGGAGTGTGACCGTGGCCATGCTGTGGTGGCTGTGAGCTGAGATGCCCCGAAAACATTACCACCTGGGGCAAACTGCCCCTATTGCCCCCTCCATCGCTACGCAACTGTATGCTTTTCATTCTCTTTGCCGAGAAAGAACCAAATATGCTTCCAAAGCTAGTAGGATGTCTTTTGTACCTTTTGGTTGGCCTAATAAAAGGTTGTGATGTGTATGCTGGACTTTGCTGTATTTCAACACAATTTTAGAATGTGTTCTCACAGCAACCATTGGCACCTGCAGCAGGGAGGGCAGGAGAGGAGTTGCCTCCCAACCTTCGTAATCCATAATTCCAAGAATCCCAGGCTGCATTTTAAAAACAACTCCCTAGCCTCACAGATGACAAGAGATTAAGCAATATACACGTCCACTTTTCGGTCCATTTGTTTTGTAAGCTATTATTCTGCTGCTACAGTATTTCAGTGTGGTTTGTGTGTTGTTTTTTAAACTAATGGAATAAGTCATATTAGTGATTGGTTTATTCTCAGTCTTGGAAAGAAACTTCCTGAACCCTTTTAAAGCCATTGCTTTGGTCTTTCCAAGTTAAAACACTGCACATTTTAGAAAAAAATCAGAATTCAAAGAGTTTACTGTACTGTTCCATATTGTAGTAGCAAAGGCAGGAGTTCATGATCTTTCTTGCTCAGGTTTTGTTTAAACTTGCAGTTTTATGAAATTGTAAACATCTAAAAATTCATGCAGATAAAATTTACCATTATTTTATCTGTATTACATAAGGCACAGCTATAGGTAAACAATTGTTTATTATGCCAGCCCTGTGAAGTAGCTTGATGTTGTTACTCTACATACTTTGTTATAGGGTGGTAGACTTCTCTAAGAAAACCTGTGTAGACAAATGTTGTTGCTGAGTTTCTTGGTGCAGTGAGTTTTTGTAGGAAAGTACAGAGGAGGTGTATATGATTTTGGCAGCACTACAGTTCTCAGAGGAGCTTTGAAAAATCCAAGCAGCTATAGTAACATCACCCCTGTTCCTCATATAATTAGGTCAAAAGGTGGGGGTATGTGAACTCTGAGATTCTCACAAGGAAGTGGGTGATTTCATATTCTCATCTACCGAAATGCCTATGCTGTAGTTTAGTGTAGTCTGGCCTCTTTAATATGGATATACTAGCCTAATAACCCTTATACAATTTTGCACACTAGTTGGCAAGTTCCTCTGAGATCAAGGGTCACACATCTGACACCAGTTCATTTCCAGCATCATTTATTTTTACAGATACCCACTAATAAAGGTATACACTCATATCAAAGATGGATACTGGATCAAGATCTGTACCAGATGAAATAAAGGTATTGTTGATGCCAAGACTCTAAATGATTTTTTTAAATTCAGTTGCTCTATTCAGTTTTTTATTCAGTTGCTTCTAGCAAAACAGTTTGGTAGCTGCTCAGCATGACAAAAACGGCCCTCCCCATTCCCACTCAGAGGATTGCTTGTGAATAGCATTGTGACACTGGAAAGCATTTGTCCATCTTATGTGTTAAAGATAATACTTCAGGTCAGGCACCTGCAAATGAAAAATGGCATTGAACAGCCTCTTGATATTAGATCACTAAAGGAGTTCCATGTTCAAAAAATTTACAGATAGCACGTAGCCCACTCTGTGTGCGGTCTGAAAGCTAGACTGTGCTGTGACAGAAGTATTAGTACAATTTCCTGACATACAGAAGGATTTCAGAGATTTTTTTTTCTTTGCAGTTAAATTTGTATCAAGTTGGCAGAAGCCTCCTATGCAATGGAGCGTAGGACACTGTCTGTTTACTCAAAATTAAATTCTGCTCTGATCACTGTGGCTTGCTCCCAGGTACATGCACATAGAATTGCAGCCTAAATGTTCCAATAGCACCCAGAGTGTGCCAGTGCTACTTTTTTGATCTTTTGCCCTCCAAATCTCCCAGCAAGAATGGCCACAGGTCATGCCAGATAGGGCATTATGGAAAATGTAGAGTATTATAATAGCTCCATTTTCCTCTCTTTTTGTCATCCATATGCAGAAGGCATATACCGGTAATATCTCTTAGAATAATTATTAAAGTAATTCAGTGAAATACTTTAAAAGTCGTATCTTCATTCATTAGTCTTCCTTCTTCTCATCAGAGAAGTCACATTTTCTTCAAACAAGGAAATCATTCTGCACTGCACACAGTTTTATATGTAGCATATAGATGGTAATTCAGTCTGCACAAACCCATGGCTAAGGATTCCATATTCCTCATTCAATCTTGCTTTCTGGTTTCAAAATGATGAAGTCATACATACACATTGCCTTGTGCTCAGGGAAAGTTTAACTGGGTAAGAACTGTTGTATTTTGAGAAACATGCAGCATTTTAAACCAGTCTTCAACTGTGCATACCTGGATTCTCCAATATGGGGCCTCCAGGTATGTTCTGGCCTACAAGTGCCAGCATCCCAGCCATTATAACCAATAGTCAGGTATGTTGGGTACTCTAGTCCATTTCTATTCTATGGGTTATATAGAGGAATAAGGTTGAAAAAGGCTGTAAAAACACTAACAGTGTGAAATAACACAACAGGCTTTCAAAGACACCAGTACTGTGAGTTTATGTGGAAGCCTCGCTTTATTGATGGAGTGATGATGAAAATCATGCATAGGCACTGGCACTCCCATGTTCTAGTCTGGACTGTTCACTCTTTTAACATCATTTCACTCTCTTAATCATCAAAATATTACTGATTTTTTAAGAATGTCTTGATATAAATTCTTAAAAGCATGAATCCCAGTCCCATAAATGCAGCTGTATCACAAAGTTTAACAATAGAATTTAGACTTGGTGGTGTTGGCATCTGGAAGCATACTGCGGGGTTCCAGCATATAGTAGTTACATACTGTTCAGAAGGACTGAAGTGATGCTGACATGGAAATTGTTGAAGTCATGGTGAGATTTCTGAAGAGCTTCCTTTCCATGGGTCCTAATGATGGAGATATGAGGAATGGATCTCAGAGAGAGAACTGACCTTGGGAAATGGAAGTTTGTTGATCACGGATATAGCTGTGTGCATAGTGGAAGAAAGCTGAAGTGTTTTTATTGAACTGGCAAGACAAATTCCTGGAAAACTTCCCGTAAAGCCCGATGAGACTTCTAAAGCATACTTGATCTGGCTACCTTACTATAATCATGTGTAGTATCTTCTGTCATTGTACATACTCATCTATTAATCCAGTTTATTCTTAAAGATACAACAAAGTAAGCAGACACTGTGACTACACACAGAATTAGCATTACTCTGTAAAAGAAATGCAGATTAAAATCTTGCAGATTCTATTTTTTTGAAAATATTGGTTTGATATTTTTTTTTCTCAATAGCCTGTTAATTTCATATTGTAAATCAGAAAAACAAGCCTTACATATTAACTATTAGCATCTCTGTTGTTGCAGTCTTCTTCAGGAATGCCACACAGCTTGGATACTTTGTTTTGTTTTCTTTTACCATGGGCAAGCTACTACCAGTTAAATAGGTAGACTCCTGAAAAAGTGGATACCAGTACAGCACTCAAATCTTGTCTCTTTTTAAAAAAGAATCACATTAGACCTTCTTATACGTTTTGCTCTAGTTTTTGTAGTTCCATTTAATTATGTTTATTCTCTTCACATATGTTAATAACCTCAATGGGTAATTTTATTTGACCGTATCTATTTCCGTTACATGCTGAGAACTGTGCTGCGATTGTACATGACCATAATTAACACCTTACACTGAGTAACAGCTACTCAAGGCAGGAACAGTTCGGGTCCTTTAGAGGTTTTTGGACTACAACTCCCATAAACCTCAGCCTGGATAGCCAATACTAAGGGATCTGGGAGTTTCAGTTTTAAAATGTCTACAAGGCCACAGTTTCCCATCCCTGATCTAACCCATTATTATCTGCTCAAAAAAGATTCCAGGTTCTTAAGCACAAGCAATGGTGTAGTAGAGTCACATACCTGTCCTGATTTGGCAAGTGTATGCGCTTTCAAATCACGGGTCTACATACAGTGACCCCATGAATTTCATAGGTTTCTTAGACAAGGAATAATCAGAGGTGGTTTTGTCAGTTCCTTCCTCAGACTACAGCATCTGGTATTCATTGGTAGTGTCCCATCCTAGTTTACTGACCAGGCCTGACATTGCTTAGCTTCCAATCTGGTGCCTTTAGGGTATTTAGATCTAGCTAAAGTTCAGTTCCAGTTAATTCTCTGTGATCCCGCTGTTTCAACTGCTTTTAAAATGTCCCAGTTTCTCTCTCCTCCTGCTACTTTCCTGTTTTGTCCTCATCTTATTTTAATCGCTACAAACTAAGTGCAAAGTGCAAAGGTAGTTTGTACCCTGTTAACTCAGCAGGGGTGAGAGGAGAAGACGGAAGCTTGCCCTTCCTAGGAGGTGCAGGCAAAAGCAAACTGCTGCATCCTTTCCTAGCGTGTGCATTCTTTCATTTTGACCACCCTCTGATGGTGCTGGACCATGTGTGTCCCAACTTGATATGAGCTTCTTTCAATGAAGGGTGAGAAGGAAGTTAACACAAACAAATTTTTGTTTTTTAAATATACGTTATTTAAATTATATTTAGAAGAATAGATTCAAGGAGATTAAGGAAACATTAAAATGATCTCTATGAGGAAGCAAGATAGAAAAGACTTTATGGTAAATCTCTACTATGTTAAGAATCTTGACAACATTATTTCTCTCTCATTTTCTTTTACATGCATTTGTATAAAGTTTTCTGTTATGTGTTTCAATAATCTTGTTTTTCTTACTTAATAAAAAATATAGTTCAAAAAAAAAAAAAAAGGACAGTGACATTATGTGACACTCCCACCAGTCTTCGCTGTTTCCTTTGAACGAGCTGCAACCCCCACAATAGCTAAGAAGACATACTCTCCGAGCAGTTGATGGGGAAGTAATGCCCAAACGCTCTCAGAGCAAATACAATACAACGCAGCTGTCATTTAAAAAGAAAGAAAGAAAGAAAGAAAGAAAGAAAGGAAGAAAGAACTGCCATATAAAAGTTTCAACAGCAAAAAGTTAAAGTGCTTTTAAAATGAAGAGAACATTCACCCACTGCCAAAAAGATAGCATGGAGCAAAATACAACAAAATCCAAAATTGGCAAAAAAGGCAACACCTTTATTGGCCAACCAAAATGCACAAAACACATCATGTAAGCTTTACAGTCAAGTTTTACAGTCTTTTTCATCAACCAAAGATGTTTAAAATTATACAGGAGAAGAAAAGTGATGATACTAGAGTCACAGCCTCAATTTTGTCTCAGATATTGGACCCCCTTTAAATATTTTTTGTTGCTGCAGACTACCAAGATTTAGATCAAGGCAGATTCTGGCATGATGTGCAGTAACAAGAAATGTAATGTGCTCTCTCTCTCTCACTCTCAGCCACTCACTGTCATTCATTTGCATGTCCTCACTGTTTGCAGAAGTATTGACTGAGTAGGTTTTTTGTTTTGTTTTTTGGCTGTCAAATAGCTATTTTTGTAACTTTTGAACAGTTTAGAATATTGTAATGAAACTTCATACAAATGATGTCTATCATTGGCAAAAGACGCCTGCTCTTTGAGATCCATGCATGACTCTCCATCTGTCTTCCTTCCTTCCTTCCTTCCTTCCTTCCTTCCTTCCTTCCTTCCTTCCTTCCTTCCTTCCTATTTTAACTATGGGAGATCATAACATTTCTTCATGGACCCCCTGTGAGGATATCACATACCTCCAAGGGTCTGCAACCACAGGTTAAGAGACGCTGGTCTAGAGGGATATCAGTGCAGGCAGAGACTGCTCCTCTTCTTAGCCATATGGGGACAGGAAACAAAAGGCAATAAAAGACAGGTAATAAAATTTCAACTCCATTGGCAACAGAAAAGTCAGTTCCTGCGAAATCCAGGCTGCCTCTGTCCTGAGGAAGCTAACTGCCCCTTTCTTAGGCAGAGAACATTAAATTTCTCAGGAAGTCCCTGTACTGTTATATCTATTGGTAGTAAAATGTGATTTCCTGGGGAAGTCATTGCATACACAGGGGACCACATTTGAAGCTCACTCTTACTCAGTTAGCATCTCCCTGGATCACCACCTGCCTAAAGGGCAGAAGTAGCCGGGGAATGGCTTCAATAGATTGATTTATTGTGTGTAGAGGCAAGTTCATGTGCCAAACTTCATGTACCAGTGTTCAAAACCAGACAGACTAAGCTGATCCTCTAAACCGTTGTCCTTCCAAAACTGACAGCAGTGCCAGATCCACTTTTTTCAAGCACAGGCCAAATGATGGTTTCAAACCAAAAGCTTTGGCCATAGAACTCACACACACCCCTTGAGTGATACATTGGAAGAACACATAGATTACAAATAAGGGAAGGCATAAAATAGGGTGAATTCATCCACTGGATTGATTTCTGCCTATGTTTTGCAGAATGATTAATTGCTATTTTTTATAGGAAGAAGTTCACCATATACCCTGAAGATATTTAAATTAGAAGCATCAGGTATGCTTTCTGATGGATTTGGAGGGTTGTGGTCTAAAAACTGTAACTGTTTTCAAAGAAGTAGTCATGTTAGTCTCTTTCAGTGTAAAGAAGAGAAAGGTGAGGAGAGGGGGAGAAAGGAATGTAGTAACACTTTTAGGGCTAAGAGATTTTTAGTTTAGCATGAGCTTTCACTTCTTCAGATACACTACAGAGTGATTTTAAAGTTCCAGGTTATAAAGCATATTCATACAGGTGTGGGAATGGGATAGAATATAATAAGATACAGAAAGATACAAACTATGACTCTCACTCTAACTTTTCTGCATGAGGTAATAACATTCTTAGAAACAAATATAGAGTGCCTATAGTGCACTGGAAAGGCCAGTGTGGTGTTGTGGTTTGAGCTATGATTCTGGAGACCACTCTGTTATTGGGTGCCCTTGGGCAAGTCACACTCTTTCAGCCTCAGAAGAAGGAAAAGGAAAACGCCCTTGGAACTATTCTTGCCAAGAAAACTCTCTGATAACTTTGCCTTAGAGTTACCTTAAGTCAGAAACAACTTGAAGGCACATGACAACAAGCAATAGTGCACTGGGACATCACAACTGCTTTGCTGGATTGGATTTAGGCCAGTTTAGTTCAGCATTTTGTTCCCAATGGTTTTCAGGCGCAGGTATTGGACTGGATGCTCACACTTTCCATGGAAGTAATTCCTCCTCACCTCAGCATCTGATATTCTGAGATACAATACTTTGAACATTGAATTTACATTGAGCTGTCATGCCTGGAAACTGCTGTGCTTCTTGAATTTGTCGAAGGCTGCAGTCCTATGCACACTGTGCTTATAAAGTGCTGTGACTATAGCTTCTAAGTTCTGCCACCATAGAGTCCTTGTCAGTACTGTGGGCAAGCATTAAACATGTCCTGTGGCATGGAATGGGTATTGAACTTGTTGACACTTGCTGAATAATTTACATAAGCTTGACAATTCAGTGAAGTAAGGCATGAGCTCACTGTTAGCCTGTGAGAACATCAGAGCACACATCCATCCAGGTGGGGCCTAGCTGGGAATGGTGTGAGAGGCACACTTTTCCCTTACTGAGTTTTTAAAAATAATAATAAAAAAACCCTATTCTTATGCCTTCTTGAATAGGCAATGAGCTTGTGCTTGCGTAGCAAGGTTTCCTTTGTATGACTTTGGGCTAATAAAACCTTAAAATACCACCATGTAACTGTCTCTCACTCTAGAGAAGGGGTGCCCACCAGTTTAGGAAACCTGTAGCTGGTCCAGGAATAATCTGGTTAAGATAATTGCTAGCTACTGTGAAGGACTGTGGGATACTCATCAGCTAAAAGAGTCCAGGTGCTTTCCTCTGCTTTTAGGCATATGCTGTATCTCTTGGTCACCAACAAAGCTTATTTTGTACCAGTAATGTGTGTCAGTGCCAAATGAGGTCTGAAATTGTGGTCATTTCTACCTCAGAACATTTGGGAGGTTTCTTAAAAGCCATCTAACTGTGCAGCCATTTTACTTTCCTCCCTCTGCACTTTGAAGTAGTAAATTTTAGAATGCAATTATGCACTGTTTGAAGAAGTACTTTCTTTATTTCTGACCTAACCTACTGTGTATCAGCTTAATTGGGGTGACCCTGAATTCTCTTCTCTAGTAAAAAAGTAGAACTATTCAGGAGACATGCATCAGTTAGAGTCTTGCTGCTGTTATTTCCCCCCACTGCCTCTGTTTTTCCAGTGTTGAGCTGGCTATCTGAGAGTAAGGCATTTCTTTTTATTTTCTATTACTGCACTGTCCCTTATTTCCCTTGAACAATCCAGCTGTTTTAAGTCATATCTGTTATGATGCTACCAGACAGAGGGACCCTAGAGTTAACAATTAAAAGGCATTATGTAGCTAATCTGCTTTTGCTTTTTACCCTTGCAAGAAAAAAGATAGAAGAAGCGATGGAAATACAAAAAGAAGACAAAGAACTTGATGGCACTTGCATGGGCCAGGACAACGCCAGGATTAAAGCCCCATCTAGTCTTGACTGAGTATGGTGTCATTTTCCTTCAGTAACAAAAGTTCCATTTAGGGTTCTTAATACTACAAAGATAATGGCTCTTTTTGTCAATTTAACTGCCATGATGCATGCAAGGAAAGTCCTAGGAAAGCATTGTTGAGTGGGAGTGCTGAAATTTTCCAATGAGCTCTCACTAAAGAAAGGGACTTTAGACTGTTGGCAAAGTTGCTATCACTCCAGTGCCATTATGTTAGGTTCATAGATAGGATTTTTAGATCTTAGAGACTACCCTTCTTTTCCAGTCCTCAGAGTGAAGGAGGAAAAGTGAGTGAAATATATTTTCCTTCTTTGCTAGATTTGGTGTTTTTATATTAATGTCGTATTCTGTGGAGCTGAGGCTGATGCTTAATGTATCGTGCTTAATGATATCACCAGGAACTGCTCCTTGTAACCTCAGTCTTGTAATATCACCAGGTAACCTCCCTCTTCCATGATATTACAAGGGGTTATCCTTACATTTCAGGTTTTTGTGTGGAAATCTCAGGATCTAAGAGAGTCCTGATCTGACAACCACAGCAATTTTGATCACTAGTGTCTCTATTTATTCATATCTTATTCTCTGTTTATTCATGCCTGATGGAAACCCTAATCTCAATGAGATAATCCTGAGGGAAACACTTAAGGTAAAGTAAGGAAATACCTAGGAAGGCTCATGAGTTAGAAATGTATAACATGAAAATAAAATAACAGGTGTGAACAGCCAGTTTAACTACCAGACATCCTAACATTAATGGTTTCCCTCAACCTGATGTAAAATGATTTCCAAAGTATTATAAAGGGGACAACATTGATTCCTTCTTTACTAGGTTTAAGAGAGCTTGTGTGGACATGAGAGTAAAAGATGAGATAAGAAGAAAATAGGATATTTAAGATCTCAAATTTGTGGAGGTTTGGAAGAAATCTATGGACAGATGAGGCTGGAGGAAGCCAGATATTAGGAATTATTGAAGGTAAGAGTTAAACAAATTTGGTTTATTCATCACAGAAAGGAGTTTAGAGGACTGAAGAAAAAATACTGAGGAAACTTGCACTCAACTAGGCTGTAGATTGGAGAAGTTATTGGGAAACTGTATCGATGGCTTCAAGGTTCAAACTAAGGAAGATGTAACAAATTTATTTGGTCTGTGACATGCAAGTGAGCAAACTCATGTGCCCTCCCTCCTTTCATCCCATCCCATCCCCTTCCCCTTTCCCACCTGTGTAAGTGAGCAAACTTATGTGCCTTCCTTTCTCCTGGCCCATGCCCTTTCTCCTTCCAACCATAGGAGTGAGCAAATGCACACGTTCCCTCCTCCCATCCCATCACCTTCTCCCCCTTCTGCCCATGTGAGTCATAAAGTCAATGAACAGTGTGCCCTCCCTTCTCCCATTCCACCCTCTTCTCCATGCTGCCCATGCAAGGAAGCAAGTGAGTGAACATGCATACACGTCCTCCTCTGACCTGTCCCCCTCCCCCATCCAATCCATATGAGTGAACATATGCACCCTCCCTCCTCTCATCCCATTTCTTCCTCTCCATGTGAGTGGACAAACACACATGTGCCTCCTCCTCTAGTCCTCTTCCTTCTCAACCCACATGAGTGAGCAACTGTATATGTGCATTCTCTTCCCATCCCATCCTCCTCCCCCTGCCACTAATCTGCAAGTAAGCATATCCATGGATGCTTGACTTACAAATATGGAGGCCAACTATACAGAGACGTCTGCTAAGAAAAAGCAGAAGACAAAAAGGTTCAGTGCTTATGAATGTGTAATACATTACCTGAAAAGTCTATGCTTCTCCCTAAAGGATGTGTATTCCTATAACAATGAGTGTACATAATATGTACCCTGAAAGAGTATCAGACAGTCGGTTTGTCCTCCCATATTAAATAATGTGAGATTCCAATACAGAGGAGCACTTAAGTGGAGTGTTAATACTAATGCCGCTTGTTTGGAGTTTACAGTAGTTCACAAGTTGGTGACCATAAGGTGATAAAGGGGACTAAAGGGGACCTTTAAATAGATACAAATTAGCTTACAAATGGCAAAAACCCTCAGTCCCTCCGTCTAAAAGAGATGGGACGAGGAACAATGGCAACTGTAAGGAGCTCCCTGCCAGAAGAGCTCCACTCTGCTGACAAGGAACTGTGTACAGACACCACTCTCAAATCTTATCCCTCATCAGGAAGAGACACTAAGAAGTTAGGTTCCTTTCCAAGAAAGTTTGGAAATACTACTGGCAGTGGAGTGTTCTAAATGTACTGTACTTTTAATATCAGTTATGTGTAGACTCACAGATAGGAAAGATTCATTGAGCTATTTTATCTGTGTCCCCAGCTGTGCAGCAGTATGAGTTCATTAACCAAAAAAGACCATCTTTCTAGGCCAAAACTTTTGAAATTAGATATGGTACATCCATCCTCTCAAGCTGTTATACAGTCATCATAGCTATATATATTCTCAATTGTGGGAAAGCTTCTGTCTCCTCTTTTTACAATTTTCCCTTTCCTAACCCTAGTGTAAGTTGTCTCTAAGAGATTCCTTTAAAAATCCACTTGAATTTTACTGCTTAATGTTTCTTATGTGTAATACACAGTGCAGTACAGTTTCAGCATATAGGTGTATTGGTTTGAGAGAAGAGAAATGCTGTTCATGGGGAAGAGCATGTTACCCTGAAAATCTGGGGGTCCCAGAGGGACACCTCGATATGCTCCAAGTGATGAGGAAAGTAAGCTTAATGGAGCACAAGCAATAGCTATGCAAGAGGCAGGGTACACTAGCGAGATCTTTTGCCCAGTTTTTACAGGGTCAGGCCCATTCAGAAATCACAGAAAAAGATCCAATGAATGACTTTATTAAACAGTAGTAGCACTCATCGACACAAACACTCACACACACATCCAAGGGCTAAAGAGAAATAAAGAGTGGAAATAAGATAAAGGGATTGTTGAAGGATTTGTAGTTTGGGTGATACTGCACCTTTTCCTGAAGTCCTTGGTCTGGAAAGCAGTGAAAAAAAAGGAACTCAGCGAAGGGATGCTGGGGGGATCATGTGGCTATTGGGAGGGGGAAATGGTCAGTTGGTATGACCCAGAGGTATTCAAAGAACTATACAAAATGGGGGCTATTTGTAGGAAAAATTTACCTTGAGGGCAAATCCTCTCCTGAGGAGAACAAAGGGGACAGCAATGGAAAACAACTTCACACCAGCACCTTCTTTGATATTGGAAGATAACAAGGTGTTACCCAAGTATCTGGATCTTCCGCCGCTTTGGGTTGCAGTGTGAATTTATGTAGATGGATCTCGCCTGATAAGATTTTATTGCTTCCAGTGCCCAACTTTGTGGGAAAAACTCTTAATCCCTTCAAGTTGGATCCTTAAAGGCTGAGGATCTTTTGTCCACCATGGGCTGGCACAGCTTGAGGTCTCCTGTGGCTACATGACTGGTGAGTTTACTGACCTGATCTTTCTTCTTCCGATCGTACAACTGTTGTTGCCTGCGTGCCCATCCGGGTGACCTCTCTGGTGAGTTAGATTAATTTTATATCAAAGTTGTAGACCCCAGGACAGGGTTTACCAAGGGGGCAACAAGCATGTTATGATAGGACAGGGAAGTCATGTTATATTGGTCAAACTAAATTTCACATCAGCTCATCTAACAGGATGAGTACAGTATCAGTACTGTCTTTATCCCTCCCCATTCTTTCCCTTCCTTTCTACTCTCTCAATATTTTTCCTCTTTCTTAACATGTCATTTTGATAGTGAAACATCTATATCCTCCAGCTGTATGGTACTCATAATAACAGAAACATTCTGTTCTTTCCCTTCTATATATGTAGGTAATCACTTCATTCTGGAGTAACAGATTTTATGAATGCTGTACAGCCTATGCCGCAGACAGTGTATCCCTGTCTGCCATTTGTATGCTATTCACCTGTAGAGCTGGAAGAAGAGGATATTAAAGTGTCATTTTTATAACCAGCGTTCACACTGATCCTTTTGATCATACTTTCATATCTTTTGTATCCTTCTATCGTATATGTGTTTCCTTTCATGATATATTCACGTTCAGTTTGTATCTTTATGTTTTCTTGTTCTATGGTTACATAATAAAAAAAGTAGACTGTGATTTTCTAGCTTGACTGCCCTTTGATCTAAAAGCTAGAAATTTCTAGTTTTTTTCTTGCTGAAAGGTTTGTTGGATCTAGAAAGTTTCTGTTAAACACATCAGGTTCACTGTCTGTTCTAAGCAATTATTACTTTTGTTGTAGATATTGTCTGTGAAAGAGAAGTATTTTAGCCATTCAATGCAGTGAAGTATCAGAAAGCTTTTTCTTTTGTAAAGCACAGATGAAAGGTATATTTGTGTGTGTGACGGTGTATATATATGGAGGTGTAAGATACAGTTCCTTAAACCAAGTGGGTATCTAGATACAGAAAGTGAGCTTTATTTACATCTTCAAGTTAAGATGTAAATTTGTTGCTTAGCAGAAAACATTGTAGCCCCTTCTTGCTCAAATAAGCTAACCAGTCAAGAGTATTGGATAATTATTTTTCTTTGAACTGAGTGTTGTTGTACATGCAAACTCATACATGCCATTGTGAAATGTAACCTAAAAGTTAACTTGTATGGTTTTGTGATATCATAGGACATATGTAACTGTAAGAAATGGTCAATTTGTACTTCATTTTCTTGTTCTCTGGACAAAATCCTCTGAATAAATTTGACTAAGCTTTACGTACTGCATCTAGAACAGTTGTTCCCACGAAACACAGTCCAGATGTGCTGAAGTCCAATTCCTATCATCAACAGTTTGGTATGAATCTAGCACTCTTCCCCATCCTGCATAATTCTTGTGAAAGAAACTGACCCAGGTACATCACAAGATGTTTTTATTAGCATTTCAAATAACAGTAGCTGCCCTGTAGATATAAATGATGTATTCACCCTAATATATAGGGTGGATAACCTTAGAAAAATGATGTGGGAGTTGCACCTCCAGCCCCATTCCATGTCTCCTATTCAGCAACACCCACCGAAGGTGCAGAAAGTGTGTTTATTAGCCAGTACTGCATTTCAGAACAGGTATGGGCTTGCCTTAGGGTTGTCAAGGCACACAACAGCAGCAGCAGCAGCAACAACAACAAAAACAACAACAGAAACAACAACAACATTTCCTGCCCTTAAGTTGTTTAATATGATCAATTATGGTTCTTTCACAAATAAAAGTTATCTCATAGTGCTGCAGTCATCAACATGCTATCTCCATGCATGGGTGAACTCACCTTGAATCTCCTTTACAGATGGTGGTAGTTACTCTGAATTTTGATTAAAGCTGTGTCAGAACAGCCCTGTTATTAGGCAGAGGGAGATTATGGTCTCAAAGCGTCAAATGCTGGGTGGTGTGGAGGAGGCAGTGGCAACCTTGACCTGGATGTGGCTCAGGAGCAGAAGTCACTATGTCCCTGCCCTGGGTCCCCTAAATTAGGTTGTCATTTTCCAACTGTAATGGAGGTTGCCTTCCTTCGCTAGGGTAAAAATAAGATTCTTTTGCCCCTCGAGTTACCTTTTGGTAATGGTAGAGGAATGGGGGAGGGGGAGAGATTTCAGAAGGGAGGGACCAGCTTGACTTTTGCCTCAGGCGGCAAAATATCTTGGTCCGACCAGTCCAATGGCTCCTTGGACTCCTGAAAAGTTGAACGCTTTGGCCTGAGACAGTTCCTTATATGTGTGTGTGTGTTTATCGCTTATCTTCTTCGCCCATCCCGACGCACATCTGCATATACATCAAAAGAAAACATCGCCTTCTCTCCCGGGTAGCCACAGCGACCTCAGCTAATGGAGACGTCAGTGAAACGCGGAGGAGAGGGGCTATAAAACCTCCATCTTTCACCCCCTTCCCTACACACACACACACACACACACCACGTTTCACACTCCTCTGTAATTACCACTGAGGCACACGCACGGAGAGAGGGACACACACAGACGACGCAATGACAGCCGAGGTTTCCGTGGCTGCACCGGCTGGCGGGTTGTTGTTGTTTTTTGTGGGGGGGGGAGAGATAAAGGAGGACCAGACGAGGGGCGGGCGACCGAGCGAGAAGGAGGCGGGAGACAGCGAAAAAGAGAGAGACTGTAAGCGCGCTGTTGGGCGGAATACTAATCAGGCAGGTTCCCCGTCTGCAGCGAGCCGGTTGCCTCCGCCGCAGAAACACGCACAGACGCACTTGGATCACCTCCCTCCCAGACGCCCCCCCCCTCCATCACGTTCAACTGAGGGGGGAAGCACCTTGGAGTGAGCGAGGGAAGGAACTTCCAGGCGCGCACCTCCACCCCCGCTGCCTTCTCTCCCGCGGAGCGCGCGCGCACGCACGCTTTCGCGCCTTCTCGCGCTCTCCGCCTGCCTCTTTCTCTCTCTCTCTCCCCTCGCCCCTCAGCCGCCGCCGCGCGTTTCTTCGCCCGCTCTCCTTTCATGGCTCTCCTCGCAGAGCTTCCCAGGAGCCCGGCTTATCCCACCTGCTGTCGCTACTACTACCTGCTGCGGGCAGCCGCCTCGGCACCGGCAGCCCCGCCGCCGCCGCCGCCGTCGTCACCCAACTTTGGAGGCGCTCTCTCCGCCGCCACTCCGAGGTGGCGCGTCTCCTCGGCGCGTCTCTGAAGGGGGAGGCGAGCGCAGAGGCGAGGGAGACACCCGGCGAGGAGCCTTCCGTCGGCCAGCTCGGCACCCCCCCCCCTCAAGAGCCGCCGCGGAGCCCTAGCGGCGCCCATGGCCGCGGTCTTTGGCGGGCTGACTGCTCCCCGCCCGCCCCTTCGGCTCCCCAGCGGAGCGCTTGGCAGCCTTTCCGCAGCCGGAGCCGGGCAGCGGCAGCAGGACCGCGGGAGCGGCGGCGGCGGCGGCGGCGGCGGCTTTTGAACGCCCCGCGGGGTCAGCCTCTTCTTCGGTGGGCGCTCGGTTGGCAAAGGGGGGAGAGCCCCCCGCCTGGCCGTCCTTCGCCCCCTCGCCTCGTCCGCTCGGCACGAACCAATGCGGATGCAGCCTAGGTTTTAGCCGGGTTCTACCGGGCGGCCGGCGGAGTTCTGGTTCGCTTTGCCTTCGGCCGGTCGCGTCGCCGCCGCCTCTGCGGGAGATCCTCGGTGATCCCCCGCCGGCACTTTCCTAAACGCGCCTCGCTCTTCCTCGCCGAGTCAAATCTCCCTCCGGCTGCGGCTCTCCCCCGGGTGTCATGCAGTCCCTCATTTCGCCGGTGACCAAGGCGATTCTGGTGGCTCTGTTCATCTTCGCCATCCTCCTCATCCTCTATGTGATCCTGTGGTACATCTGCCGAGACGTGGATTGCGATCATGGGATCTGAGCTGGGATGCTGGGCGAAGGCTTAAGAAGGGAGAACTTCTCGTCACCTTCTCGAACTGTTAAGGACAGAGAGGAAGCGGCGAGGAAGGAGGGGGGCAAAAGAAAGAAAGCGCGGGGGGAGAGGGAGGTCAGGATTGCAAGTGAGGGCGAGAAAATCGGTGCCAGATCTCCGGGAGCCTCTCGAGGGAAAAACTACCGTCGAAGCGAGCCGGAGAGATTGACCTTCAGAGATCAGGGTGACTCGGTGAGCCTCTCCGTTTTCTTGTTTACAAGTGAGGGACCGGGCGCCCAATACTGGTGGGAGACCAAACTTCTTTTCCTGGTTAAACAATTACTGGCAACAGCACCCAGAAAGCGGGGGGGGGGTTCGAGCGTTAGAATGCCGGCGCATCTGCTTCGTCCGGAAGTACTGCAGTGTTTCAGCTGCCTTTTGCAGAGTTGTTCCATGGGGGACTAATAGTGATCCCCGTTGACAGTGGATTTGTGGGCAGTGTGTGGGCTCGGATTCCTTCTTACTATTTCTATTTTTTCTTCTTTGCGATTTTAAACTGGGGGAAAGGCAAAGTAGCTTTTTGGGTCCACCTACCCGCAGCTCTGGATCCTGTCCTAGGTTCTGTTTCCTGAAGTTGTTGGGGGCGCAGGTAGGGGTGGGGGGAAGATTCTGTGAGTTTTAAAAGAAAGGTAGAAATGGAGACCTGCTCCAGACGAAATGCGTTGGTAGGTTTTCTAGCCGTCTCCTTGAACGTCTGCCTTTAAAATGCAGAGGGTGGATGTGTGATTGGAAAGGTGCGAGGCTGCTATCAAGGACTGCGAGGTTGTCTTTGCAGCCTCCGGATTGGTATGCAGGAGGGAGCTGCACTGCTAAACAAACCTCAGAGGTGTGCCCGGGTGATGGGAGGAACAGGGTGCTTTACAAATTCGAAAGGTGGGAAGTCAAGGAAAAGACCCCTCTTCCGTGCACCATTTGAGGTGTACACAAACGTCTGTGGCATGAACACTTGCATGATTTGCCCCGTGACATCTTTCTTCTCCCTGCAAAGGTTTGTCTTTTAAGATGCCCGTTCAAAGGTTTGGGGAGTGTTTACTAGCCAAAGCATTTTAAATAGTGTCCGGGCTGTGGGAAGAGCAAAATATACTGCATACATCCTTTCTGGATAACAGCTAATAGATTCGATATTTCAAGAAATCACTCCCTCCTCCGGCTATATTGACAGTGGGTGGAATCCTATTCCATTAAAATAAATTGGTGGGTGAGTTAAGGGGAGGAGGATTGCACTCGGCGTTAGTGAATGTGTGTACTGCTGCATGGTAAATATTGGGAATGCAATGGCAACTACATCCAGCTCTCTTATATTTCCTATGTAAGGTAGAGAAAGTGCAGGTTATGATATGGACAGTTTATTATTGTGACCTCCCTTACCCTAGCCTCTGGTAAAAGAGGAGAAAGGAGAGGGAGAGAATACCAGACAGAGTGACTAGAAGGAGATGACCAAACCTAGACATCTTCCTGAAATGGAGAATTCGGAGATAATAAATCTTCCTGGATATGGTTTATGTGACTGACAGAAGAGGGCAGGCATGGGAGCACAGAGACCAGAGGCTACATTCCTCTTACTTGATGTATAAGCTGCCTGAAGCAGAGATAAAATCCATTTCAGGCAATATATGCACTAATTGTGAGAGATACTTTGGGAAAGGGGAAGCAAGAAGGAGAATGGTTTTGTTTTTTGCACCCTGGAAGGGTACCCATGTAGTCAAAGTGCAACTCTGCAGTCTAAGAGGATGTTGCATCACATTGCCTGAAGGTGACTTCTTATTCCTGAAGTCTTGTTTATATAGCTTGAGGAAACCGTGTAGGAGATGGGAAGGCAGAGATGTTCTTATCAACTGATATATGTGAAGTTTTGCTGCAGCCCACAATGAACCTCACAAGGGCTTCTGGCCTCTCTGATTGCTCAGTTGTGGCATTGCTGTTAACGCATCCTACCACCTAATATGATTACAGAAGCAATGTCATCAGTGTTTACATGCCCAGTGACTACATGGCTGAATCCATTTGTTTATCCTTCCCTCTGCCTCCCCTGCTGAAATGCCAGCTGCTCAAGACTGTGAGCAAGCAAAAGGTCACAAGCAGATGACTAAAGCAACCAGCCCATCTTCACCAAAAATGCTGTACTACAGTGGTAGACTTCTGATCATGAGCATTACCTTGGATTTCACATGACTCTTTCTAAATGACAACAACAATATTCAAAAAACACATTTAAGACGTCTCAGATGTTACATGCATATTTCAGAACAAATCAATATGCAATCTATGTTGGGAGTACGCTGTTCTGCATATTGTTCTGGCCTTGGGCAAGTTACACTCTCTCAGCCTCAGAAGCAGGCAAAAACAAACTGGCTCTGAACAAATCCTGCCAAGAAAACCCCATGATAGTTAGCCCTACGGTTGCCATAAGTCATAAATAACTTGAAGGCACACAACAACAACAAAGATAAATATGTAGACATGACACATGATTAAATAAACCACATTGCAACTGTAATGAAATGGTGTTTCTTCTATATCTTGCATACCTTAATACATAGATATATGCACAATTCTTTTACATTCTTTCTGCAGCTCAGTATATTCAAGCTGAGGAAAGTAATTCATGATTCACATTAACTGCACTTTGCAAGCATATGTGGTATGACACCATGCATGGCAAGCATTAGGCTTTTGCAAATGCAAAGGCTGTGTAATGCATGGGACTTTGCTTCTTAACACTGATGTGAAAGTAAGATCCAGGTTTTGTTTTTTAAAAAATCAGTGGGTCATGCTATCCACGTAGGTGCTCTTATATATGAAGAAATTCTATGAAATTCTATATAGACCTTCTAAAAAGTAATTCTCATTGAGTTCAGTGAGGTTTACTCCCAAGGAACATAGGATCAAAGCCTGATCATAGTATTATAATTTGGCAATCTACTCTGCTATTATATTTACTTGCATATTTACTAGAAAGCCAATCCACAGAATCCATTGAAAATTACCTCTGAATAAGGATATACAGACCATTCATACTATTACTAAATAACTCCACTTAAATGTTGCAAAAATTATCATCTTAGACCATATTAAGTTCTTTTACTGTATAATCTTAAAAGAATTTGAATATGTGGTAGAAGAAGTATATAAAAATTTTGTTTACGTCATTAGTAAATATAAATACGTCATTGCCACTTTAATGAGAGGGGTACTATCTGGAACATTTAGTACATGCTTAAGAAAGAATTAACTTCCTTGAATATTCCTGGGAAGGTCAGTTTGAATCCTACATGACACACTTTTTGTGTTTCCTGATTCAATAATTAAAGAGCATTCTGTTTAGGGTATTTGCATTCTATTTTCTCATTTGCATTCATCATTTTGTAAAATAGTGTGAACTACATAGTCATATGACCTATGAACTACTCATAGAATTTCTAATGCAAGCAGATCAGGAGCTGCCTTATGCTGGATCAAAGTGTTTTTTGGTTTAATCCAGTATTCAGTAATCTAGAGAACTTTCCCATCACCTATTATTTGACCCTTTTAACTGGAGGTGCCATAGATGCCCCATATCCAAAGCACATACTCTCCCCAGTGGATCGGTAGATCAGCTCTGGGTGGGTAGTTCAGACTTGAAAGGGGTAATCAAAGGTACTAAACCCCATGTCCCTAATAGGTTCAGCACCTTGGGTAGCTTCTTTAAAGTTTGGACTGAAACCTGAAATGGATTCTCTACCACACTGCTATGGACTAGTAGTCATTACTGGCACTCTCACTGAATTGCGGTTCTTCCACAGATGTGTGATAGTAAATCCTCTTTGACCAATCTTTTACTTTCTGAACCATATTGTAACCATTAACTGCCAGAAATCACAAAAGTGATTTGCTGACATTTCTTACTTTCTGATTTTCTGCAACGTACAGAGGACAAAGCAAGAACAGAGAGGCATACAGTAGTTTCATGAATGACTGAGACTAGGGTGAACATAATTTCACCTATGAGGTTCACTGCATGACCTTATGAGTCCCTATTTTGTAGTCTAGCCTCTCTCACATTGATTTACATTGATGTAAAGCTAGGATAAAACTCCTGCATGCTACCCTGAGTTCTCTGGAGGAAAAGAAAAATAGAAAAGTAGTTAGTAATAGTAATTGATATTAATGTTGGTTTACACCTTTATCCTAAAAAAAATTAGCTGTATTCTGGTTTTGTCAGAGCTAACAGGATGTTAACTACTTTTCTGACATGTCTTTAACTACCTATAGTAGAAAACGGTTCAGGTGTTGGTTTTCTCATCTTGAGACATGAGTGACAGAAAAATGCAGGACCTGTTGAATTTCTCTTTGTTACAGAGCTGTTAAATGCACAGAGGTAAAAGAGCTAGCAGTTTGCTTTTCTGTGGTCAGTGTACCATGCTGGAATTCAGAAGCAAAGAGAGGAACTAGGCTTTGATATGCAAAAGTGAACTTTAAAGTCTACTTTGAACAGCTTTTTCTTTTCTGTTTTGATATGTATGCAGCCTTAGTAAAAAAGTGAGTCCTTATATAATCAGAAATCCTGCTGTAAGAATGGTTTAAGCTGCCAAACTTTGAAACATTAACTGTTTTAATAGGACTTTCTCATGGATGTATAGTGCTACTCACAATTATACCCTGTGGCACATCAACCCACTCATCCACTTTGGACTAATACTAATAGTTGCAGGTCATACAGCAAACCCAAGTAATGAAGGCTCACAAATATTTTTGGGTATTGCAGTGTTTCATAATGAGAACATTTTTGCATTTTGTTCTGTTTAAAAAACATGAGTATTAAATACCTAAGTATTTTAGGCAGCAGTCCTAGGAACACTTACACCAGGGAGTAAGTTTCACTTAACTCAGCAGAAATTACTTCTGAGTATATGCTTAGGGTTGGACTGTTGCTTGTCTAGTGTGTAGTCCTGCACTGATTAAATAGTAGCAAAACATCAACTAATTTCAATGTAGCAGGACTGCAGTCCTACTGAAATACTTTTAATACAGTTGCCATTCACTGTCACCTTTCCAGTTAAGAAGTGGAGGATATGTTTGATGGGAGTTATAACGGTATTACAAGGTACCAAAAGCAATAGTAGGGGAAGATTATAGGATATTACTAATCTCAACCTTTCAAACAGAGAAAAATAAACTTTTGAGGGTTTCTTATTGCTTGTGTTTTCACTTTCTTCTGATTTCTACAGCAGACAAAATCTAATGTTTGTCCTATGTAAAGTAGACATGATAATCAGTGGAACATTTTATGCATTGGACAAATATTCTGCCAGACCCCAGGATTCAGATCTCTGCTCAGACATGGAAATCTATTGGATGAACTTGGACAAGTTATCCTCTCTCAGCCTTAGAGGAAGCAAACTCCCTTGAACAAATGTTGCCAAGAAAACCTCATAACAGGCTTGTCATAACTTAGAAATAACTTGAAGGCATATGACAACAGAAACAGATTAGACACGTTGAAATGAATGAGACTTGTTATTCACAAGTAACATTGTTCCAGTTATTTCAGTGAGCTTCCTCTGGGTCAGATTAATGTTAGGTTAAGGCCCATATCAGGGAAGTTATTAGCTGCTGATGCATGCTTTTCTTAAAATGACTTGCTAGAAGTGTTTTGTCTCTAAGTTAACAAACTTCCATGACTAAAATTTTACAAATATTTTTATCAGCTTTTAATGGCGATCTTGTCCTTCAATTTTTAATGTGTATTTTCTTTCTGTTTCTCTCTCTCTCTCTCTCTCTCTTTCTTTCTCCCTTCCTCCCTCCCTCCCTTTCTTCCTCCCTAGTTTTAAAAACCCACAGTTTGCTTTGCTGGAGATTACCATTTTGTAAGGTATTACTCAATGCCAATTTAACACCTGTATAATCCTGGGATTCCGTCTTTGTAACAGGACAAATGGCTTCCAAGTGTGTGTTCACCATACAGAATTACAGCAGTTTGACACCATTTTAAAAGTAATGATTCCATTATATGGAATCATGTGATTTGTAGTATTATGAGGTCTTTAGCCTTTTCTATCAAAGAGCTCTGGTGCTGCACCAAACTACAAATACCTTAGTTCTGTAGGATAGAGCCGTGGGAGTTAAAGTAGTGTCAAAGTGATATAATTCTACAGCTTGGACACATATCAACATCCCAACTCTAAATTCAATGGTTCTATAATAATGTATGCCATTTCTATGATTAACTGACAGCTAGATGATAAATAGCTTCTGAGGTATACAGCATAAATGTACATGTATATGTTTCTAGATCAATATAAAAATGTTATTTTTGGCTAGAGTGAATGCCAGAAGTTTGATTCCATATGTTGCGGATAGAAATAAAGAGAATATGGAGAAGTTAGTTTATTAAGGTTAAAGTATAACTAAAATGAAATACAGTTCTCCCTCCATATTCATGGGTTTGACCTTCACAAATTTATAGAGTCATAGAATCATAGAGTTGGAAGACATCATAGGGGCCATCCAATTCAACCCGCTGCTGTACAGGAACACACATCAGAGCGCTCCCAATTGATGGCCATCCAGCCTCTGTTTAAACACCTCCAAAGAGGGAGACGCCACCGCACTCTGAAGCAGCATATTCTACTGCTGGACAGCTCTGATCATCAGGAAGTTCTTCCTGAGGTTCAGGTGGAATCTCTTTTCCTGTAGTTTGAATCCATTGCTCCTTGGCCTAATTTCTGAAGCAGTGGAAAACAAGCCCGTTCCCTCTTCGATATGACAACCTTTCAGATATTTAAAATGGCTGTCATGTCCCCTCTTAACCTTCTCTTCTGCAATCTAAACATACCCAGCTCCCTAAGACCCTCCTCGTAGGCATGACTTCAGATCCTCCACCATTTTGGTTGCCCTCTCTGGACATGTTCTAGCTTGTCAATATCCTTAAAATGAGGTGCCCACAACTGGACACAGTGTTCTAGATGAGGTCTGATCAAAGCAGAATAGAGCGGTACTGTTACTTTCCTTGATCTGGAGATAAAATAAAATATAGATTGATCATGGAGGCTATGGATGGCCACTGTCATTTTTTAAAAAAGATAACCAAACAATAGCCAACTGTGCATGTTAAGGAAACCTTCAGGTCTGATGACATGTTTGTATGAGTATATCTTGTGCGGTGAGCTTTTTCTTTAGGTCTGAAAATCATGTCTCTCTCAGAACATATGATCTTGCACATGTTTGTGTGGAAGTGTGTGGACCCAGCAAGGGAGGACCAAATATGTAAACAGTCTTCCAAGTGAGTGGCTGCATTCATATTTGCCTCAGAAGGGTTATCCTGCCCCACTGAACTGATTCAGTCGGTCATTTGATGTGGAAGGAAATGCATATCAATGTGGAAAGAGATTCATGGAAGACAAGAAATGGTTGTGTGCACACATAAAATTTTCTAGAAGAAAAGTTTTCAATAGAGTCTAGGCTCAAAGTGTCATTAGTTCAATAAAGAGAATGTTGGAATTATTAGCTTAAGTAAACTGGTTAGTTTGAATTGAGCATTACTAATACATGGAGGTAGATCTGATCTCACCTGAAGAGAGTGAGTGATATTTGTGGCGCTGTGTAGATGCTTGGAGGTCATCATGAGAATGTAAAAAGTTGTTGAGAATAGAATACAGAAAATGGTCTTGTCTCAAGAGTTCAGAATTACAATTTCCTTATGCTATCATCACAGCATCTCTGCTGCATCTTTTAAAGTTACTTTTAAGTTTGTAACCTAAGTTGAATGGAAGACATTGAAATTTGGACCACCAACATCCAACTACAACATTTTGCTTTCTGTATCATACTGTATAGTTGTGGAACATGAATGTGAGTAGCAGACTGAAGGCCCACAGTCTGTGGGGCCTGAGTTTTAAAGAAAGAGGCAGTTTGTTGTCTCTTTCAGCAGTCTCTTTCTAAGTCTTGTAAGATCCACGTTGCTGTAAGACAGGACAGGAAATCATGTATCTCTCCAGATACTTTTGGGATGCAAACCACCACTGGCTAGGCTAGGTAGCGTTTCTGGGACATGCAGTCCAGAAGCACCTGCAGGACTGCACAATTCCCAGCCTTGCTCTGAGATCTGCCAGTACTGGTTCCCAGTCATTTTGTGCCACAAATAATGGACACAACAGAGCTGAGACATCACAATGGGAGTACTGGATCCTCTAACACAGAGGAGGTGAGAGAGGAAGGGAACAAAGTATCATCTGAAAAGCTAGAAGAGAAACAGATATAATTAGAAAAGAATTTGTAATAATTATCCTAAGGGACACAAGAGGAAAGAGGAGGAATTGTTAAACAAAAACATCCTTTAAGTGATTTGAACTGTTCAGGAGATGGTTTTATTTTAACAAATGCTTTCTAATCCAAGCTGAACAAACATTGGATGGGAAGAGAAATCCAAGGTTGGTTTTGATAATGTGTAAAAAGAGCGAGCATCATGTAGTGCTTTGAGTATTGGACTAGCTAGGACTCTGGAGGCCAGGGTTTGAATGTCTGCTCAGCCATAGAAACCCAATGGGTGACCTGGGCAATTCACATTCTCAGCCTCAGAGGAAGGCAGAGGCAAAACCCCTTCTGAACAAATCTTGCCAAGAAAACTCCATGATAGTAGGTTTACCTTAGGATCACCATAAATCAGAAATTACTTGAAGGCATAACAATAACAGAGAAATAGGGACTTAAAAGGATATGAAATAAACACAGCACATTCAGAATAGGCTGTTTATTCTCTCGTCTTATGGGTCATATGTTCAATGAGCTCTAATTAATAAACAAATATAGCTGAGAATTAGACTGACTATACCTACAATGGCAATTAAGTAATGACTTCATTAATCATAGTCTTCAGGGAAAATAAACTGACACAATTATCTAACTTGCAGAACAGATTTCTTTAAAAACCTCTTTTAAATTAATGCACTTAGGAAGATAACGAGTTATCACTGCCACCCTTATGAGATATGTATATTGAACAAGGATTAAAACTAAGTTGACAATCAGTTTCTGCTTTAATGACTTGTATTTATTTCATACTCTAATACCATTCTATTAGGCCTAGTGGGGATTTCAGCTAAGTGGGAGGTTAATGGAAACATGGTATCAGTGAAGATAAAAATAAAACACTGTGAGCATACAGAAAGCCACTCACTGACTTAACTTCATAGCTGCTGCAATAAGTGTCAAGGAATGCACCTTCAGGTTTCTATTGCTGTAGCAAATCAAACTTTTTAAACTGCTAAAGGGTATGCTAAGAAAGATGGAATCATTTTCAATGAGTAGACTTTTTCCTGTTATAATATGCTGTATAGGAGAGGCTTCCTATTGCTAGATATTCCGGGACATGAAGGATGGTAAAAGAGTGAACAACTGGATATGCTTAATAAGGCAAACATTTGCATCCTACACAATGTTTCTTAAATTCACTGCCCTGTGTAAGTGAATAGATTTTACAGTGTTTAAAGTAAGAGATATGAAAGCATAAATAGTAGTAATGCTGAAACTATACACAATCCCCAGATCCTCCCCGCACAGCCCCATTGTCCATCAGATTATTAACCAGGTAAATTATATCCTGGATGCTGTCTCTACCATAACCTCTACTCATCCTCAACATGAACTCAATCAAGATGTCCAAAAATGAGACGGCAGCTTTTGAAAACTGTACACAAATATTAAAACAGTTCTGTATCCATCTTCACACATTCAGAGTAATCAGCCTGACATGCATCTCCTTGTCTGAAGTGATCAAGAGATACTCTACTGAGTGCTGCAGTAACCTAGCTTATGTAACTAAGTATGAAGGAGAAAGCTGCCACAGGATAGCTGAATGCATACACTCATAGTTCTGTTATTTTTGTTGGTTATTCTGCTTTTCTGGAAAGGAAAGGGGAAATTTTATTTTTGGGGAAGGAAAAGCTTAGTATGAAAAGATATTTCAGATTAGATGAAATAGTACGCAATTCCTGTGGTGGCTATGAAGATCTCATTATTTACATTTGTATTCAGGAGGCAATATTCAGCACTGTGAGTGCTACTTATAAAAAGGAATCAGTATCAGCTCGGAGTTCAACAACCTCAGGGCACATCAGGCTGCTTTTGTCACTGCTCTGTTTCAAGCTTCAAAGACAGCTAATGTCAATTCCCTCTTTAGGAAAACACATGAATTATACTCATTATATCATTGTGATTTGTGAGCTACAACTCTGTGCATGTTAACTCAGAAGTAAATACTGCTGTTCAGTGGGAGTTACTCCCATCCCAGTAAGCATATTTAGGACTGCAATCTTAAATAGTCTGGAAATCTAAAAGTAAAATAATAAATCCACAGAATTCATAGTGGGGCTGGGGGGGGAATGGATAGATGAATGGACGGACGGACGGACGGATGGATGATAACCAGAGAGACAGGCAGATAGCGTGATTCTGGTGTTCTTCTTGGCTACTGCCAGCATCTGAGCAGTTCTGCCCACTCTTGTTTGGAGAAAGGCTATGTCTGAAGGGAAAGTTGCTGTGTCTCAGTTGGGTGTGGCTTCTTTCCTACCCATCTGAGTTTCCATAGCGACCGTGGTGCATAGGCATACAGGTTATTGATCAGAGACCCATCTCAGAGTTTGGAGATGCCAGGTCTGCACATTTGGGTCTAACCCATTAGCACCAACATAGACAATGACATTTTCATGGCTTGATCCAGCATGCATGTTTGCAGCATAGTATCCCTCACTCTGTCTTATGCAAACTAGTTGTATGCTTGGTTGCTGGACCACAGTTGTGTCTATCTGCATAATAAAGAGTTTTTGCATGTAGATGATTTGAATCTGGTAAGCTCTCCTTATAGTCCAGTTTCCTCAAAAACCTTGTCTCCGTGAGGATCTTGATGGTATTTCAGTACTACAACTTCAGGATGTTACTGTGCACTAACGATCAAACCACATCAAGCCAAGAGCTTTTGGAATGATTCTTAGAGTTTCTACTGCCTACACACTAACTTTATGAATAGCAAATTGGAAATATGCCAATATTTTCTACACAATATATTGGAATAATGGTTATGTTTAATCAAGAAGAAGGGCGTTTGATGCTTTGAACAAGATTGTCTGATTTTATGAAGTCTTCCTCTGCTGTTCTAGGTCCTTCAACTAGTTCACATTGTAATTTAGCAAGCCTAAATTTTAATTTGAATGGTTTTAGAATGTGAAGTTCTCAGTGATACTGGTAATTTGAATTATATGAACGAGATTACTTCAAGATCAGAATTGAGAACTAGGCCATCAATTTAAAAGTGAATAACTTCACTGGCATTCTTTGTATCAGCATGATTATATAGTTATTGATGTGTGGCAATTCACAGAAAGAATCAGTATTGAATATTCGCATTCAAACTTTTGTGCATGCTGTTTTGTTTAGAACAACAAAATAGAGGCCAGACTACTTTGTTTTAACAAAAACATACATTATTATTGTGTGTAAAATATATAGTTGTCCTGATCCTAAGTGTGTGCACTGCTGATATAACATTCTCATCTTTGTAATACATGAAGCTGTTATTTATTAACCAGCTGCTGTTGTCTATCTTAAATATTTGATGTAAGAATCTTAAATTTAAAATTATGGAAGAGCAGAAAATCTTAGGGTTTTTTGTTTTGTTTTTTTTGTTTGTTTGCTTTTTGTCTGTAGTCAGAGGGTGGTTCTTATTGAAATATTTCTATAATGCCACTATCCTTTAAAACACTGCTATCAAAGGCAGAGAGAAACTGGAGGAGGGTTTCTCAGCTGTTATCCTGTGCTTAAACTATAGGAGCCTTGGTTCTGGTACAACAATATATGAATAAAATTCCAGGGGGTGAGGAGACAACCAGGTCTCCAATTTTTGGTTCTCACTTATATGCTAAAATAGTTTTTTGAAAACAAGTTAGTTCATCCCCATGTTGCAGAAGTAATGTGCTGAGGACTTATGCTGTGGCCATTCTGTTTTGGTTCCAGGCATGGAACATCCATTGATTGAAATTAGAGTCTTCTGCATAATGGCTGTGTTCACAGGAGCTTAACTAATCATGTTTTGTCCTACTTTGATACTTTGACCCTGAAGTTTCATACTATCCTCTCACCTTCAAAAATTTATTTTCTCTGCAGTTGCAATGGTTACAAGGATGCATGAGTGTGCATATATATCACTTTAAAATTGTTTAGGGTAGCACAATGTTATGAAATAAGTATATAGACAAGAAGGAAGCATCTTTGGCATTCACCATCTGACTCAAACCTCCAGCGTATCATATCCTGTGACCTCATATGTATGTTGTTAATTTTTCAGATTCTGAGAAAATATTATTTTTTATTTAATTAATTTAAAGTCTACCTTTTCCCCAGCATAGGACTCAACGTGGCAAATGACAAATTGAAACAAGGTACAGCTTAAATCTTATTAATACAGAAGTTCATTGTGCACGCACACACCTCTGTGTATACTCTAGCTTGCCTTTTTGGACTGCAGGTTTCAGAATCACCATGAGCATGCTGGTTGAAGCACATCACCCCAGAATGTAAGGTAAATCTATAATTCCTTCCAATTTGGTGGGCTTACAACATTTGCAGGTTTTTTACTTTCATGGTGCTCCTAACCTCTGCAAAAATAGAGGGATGACTATAGTTACTTTAAAAGCATACATCCACAAGCTACAAGTTACTGACTTGTGGTACAAAACAAAGGAATAATCCAAATGGGGTAAAAATTACCATAACTGTATAGTAATGTCCCCACATTTAAATTTTCTGTTAATATTTCTTTGATTTTTCTGAAAAAATTCAGAGAAGACAAGGAAGGTTGTATGAACTGCAAGTGTGTGTGGTGGGGCATGCGTACACACATTTACACCCTTTCCTTGTCAGAAATAGTGGTAAGTAGGCTAAAGAAAATCTACCTTTCCCTCTCCTCTCACTGAGGAAAGTATACCTCTGTGCCCGAGAAGTCAAGGCACTAATGAGCTTTAAACTAATGAGAGGGGTGAAAAGGAATTTTTAACTTCTAAAGAAGCAGGATTACATCAGGCTAGTAAAGCATCAAACAGCTTGCACATCCTGATGATGGGAGGGGACAATGTTGATGGTGGCACAACTTATCACCCGAGAATATTCAGGCCCCTAATCATTCCCACTTTGAGAGAACCATTATAACTGGAAGGACATGTGAAAAATTAGAGGTCGTGTGTCACAAAAGCAAAGGGAATTTTTTTGAGTAGTAATGTGAATAGTTATATTGATTTTACATGAAACTGTGTGAATAAAAATGATAAAGTATTGGCAACCACAGGAAGTATGTATCTGTGGTGAATTTTCCCACTATCTCTCCAATTTATTTCATTATCACTTTAATACCATTAACAGGGCATGAGTAACAGTATAAGTTACAGCTCAAGCCATTACTTGAATCATGTAATGTTCCTTTTCCACCATTTGGTAAGGCTACATCTGTTATAATCAGAGTAACTAAAAAGCTGTGGTTACAGTTATTTACTTTCAGAGCAGATGAAGGCTACGAAAGAAATGAAATTATTCCTTATAAAGTTATAATAGTTATATAACCCATTTTTGTCTTAGCTATTGGGGAAAGAAAGTGAATAACAGTAATTAGTTATTTGTAATTAGCTATTTCCAAGGTGAGAGTGAATGGTTTACAATGGGTTGTATCCAATATTGCCTTTTTGATGCCTGTAGTAGATCAAATGCCCCTTTTGCTTTGTGGTACCGTGTACACTTCCTAAATCTGCTCCAGAGAGAACTGCAATATCTTTAGTTAAAGGGAAAAAAGGACAATTCTTCCCCAGGGATCACAATGATCCCCTTCTCAGACATCTTTCCCTTGATATGTATGCTTTTGGAGGTATAGTATGGACTGGTTGTGAGGTAGTCTTCCTTCTGAGCAAGAGAGCTGAGAATTTCAGCCCCATATGTTGCTTTTACTGGATAAAAATACATTTTGCTGAATATTTACACCATATAGATCAATATTAGGTACTGGAGACAGTTGATATATTTGTAGTCAAATAGTTTTGTTTTTGTTAATTCTTCCTCTGCTGATCTCAAAGGAGATTTACAGAGTACTGTTGCTATATGAGTAGAAAAGAGCAAAGCTTGGAAAATGTCGGGTTTCTTTGGACTGCAAATCCTAGAAGCTATCAGCCAGTGGAGTGAGTAGCCATAATGACTGGGGGCTGTGGAAGTTCCAATTCAGTCCCCTCTTCAACTTTTCCAGGATCGAGAAATAAGTTATGACAAGAGTGAGTTCCCAAAGTCATGGCTGCAGACTTCGGCAACTCCATCTTGTCATAATAAGAGTGAGCTAAACCCAGGCTTCCCACATGCCAACACAACATTCTGATGTACAAAGAAAGAACTGCTGCCTTAGCTAGTTTATTTCTATCATAATCAATGGTTACAAGTGTCTTAAGTAACAGAGTGTCTTGCCAAGTTGCCTGTTGACTTATGGCATCCCCATGAATTGCAGTGGTTTTGCAAGTTTCTTCTTCTGAAATATAGCCTACAGCACCTGGTAATCACTGACAGAATGCCATCCAAGTACCGGTACTAGTCAGGACTGACTGCTTAACATCCAAGATCAACCAGGATCTGGTGCCTTAGTGTCTAGTGATACCCGGTTTTCTGTGCTTCCTCATGGTCTGCTTCTATGAACTGGTAAAGTATTACTACTTGTAGAATGGCTCATAATGTTCTGGATGTCAAAATGAGTCCGCAGGTTCTCTTCAGCTATAGCTGCGTCTATGGTTTGTTTAATGTAACCAGTACAGAGCTTTAGTATAACCACTATATCCCAGTAGTGTTTTAATCCTATCTGTACCAACTAGAGAAGTCAGATACATAGAAAATACTAGGATGTACATCTAAATACAAATTATTATGATTATACTGTGAGTATGCTGTGTCAGAGAAAAACTCATACCATGAAATGGTTATTTTTTTCTTCTTTTCAGCATCTTCATTTTCTGGAACATTTTTTCTTTCTTATGAGCTTATTCTTAAAATTCTTTTTCCAATATATTTACATGTTTTATTTGACCCTATTTCACTTTAAGAAAAAGAAGAAACTGGGGAAAATGTAGATCCAAATTTTTTTACCTCGATTTGATAGCCCACTAAAAATGTGATGGCACCAGAGACCACCAGAGAGAAGTCTTCCTTCCTGTTACCTCACTCAACACCTCTACTTTGAAGAGTGTGCTATTTTTCATAAATTAGACATATTTATGGCCAAAAGCATGTTTGGAGAAGCGTTCACTGTATGCACGCAGATGAGTCAGGATGACCTCAGTATGGCCAAGTCATAAGTTCAGAGAGGATTATATAGGGAGGCCCAGTGCTGATGGGCTTGGGTTGATCCTTTCAAAAGGCTGTAAGGTGCAAGCACTCCTAGAGACTGAAGGCAAAAGTGCCCAGATGAAGCAGTTAAGCACTTCTGCTGTAAGCATATCCTACAGAGACCTTTCTTATTTACCTTACCCAACCAAGGCATTAAGAGATTGTCAGGACTCTTATCAATGTTTTGTCACCTAAACTTAAGACAGTCAGCCCATTCCAGACTGCTTTGACTGCTTTGTCCATGCACCCTCCTTCAGGGCAGAAAATAGGGTATAAAAACCTCAACTCCAGCCCACATAATTTGTAGTACATTGGATGTCATGCTCCACATGCTCCCTAAGATTCTCGTTCCTCCATGCTACCCTTAGACTCTTTACTGAGCCAGTCCACTTTAATCCTCCACTTCAGGACCAGTAAATATCACCTCTTTCACCCCAAACCTCTCTCTAACCAACCTTTCTTGCCTTTCCCTTCAATAGCCTTGTATGGTTTGTGAGACTGCTTGATTTCTTGTGTATATCTTTTAATTTCTAATAAAACTCTTAACTGGAGTCCTCTCTCCAGTTAGCACTGGCGTACACAGATGAAAAGATCCCGCTGTTGCCCTCCTCTCATAGGCATCCTTCAAGCTAATAATTTTCCAATTTCCAAGGAGATGCTGACACTGCTGGTGGACTTCAAGGTTCCCCCACTGTTTAGGATAATGTTCCTCCAAGGGAGGAAGCAAACTACATTTTTCCTCTGCTTTTGACTCAGAGTCCTATTTTGTGTACACTTCTGAAGCCCAGTGCATCCTACCCTTGTCAGAGTCTGAGGAGAGGAGTGCTCCCTTCTATTGTTTTAGCAAATTTGGCAGCCACCTTGCTTTCTGAATGTCTCTAAAACATGCAGTGTTTGTGGGAACATCCCCTCATTCTTGCAGTGACTTTGGCCACCAGACAAGTGTACTTGTGCACCACTGAAAATAACTGAGGCTTAAATTATATTTTGATGTAAATACACACACACACACACACACGTGTGCCTACACACAGACACAAAATACATGACATGTTTGACCCAATGAAAGATAGATTATCTGCGCACAGATACATCAGGGTATAGAAATATGAAACACCTAGCCAGGAAGCAAGAGGACAGGTGTAGAACGGTGCCATTTTCCAGTGCACTGATCAGGAAAAGGATTATTAAGGTTATTAAGGAGAGATTGTTGAAAGAATCAAGTCATTTCACAACAGCAGTTAAAAAGGCAAACAAGATAATAGGCTACTGAGGAAGAGACAACATAAAATGGAGATGCTGTGTAATGAAGGAGCTCTTCAAATACTCCAAGGAAAGAAAAACTTACGGTACCGTGCCTTGTTAAGTCAGCACAGAATCATATAGTGACCTCAAAGGACATGCACAGTGATAACCATTTGATGCCATTTTAACTGCCTTGGCTACATCTTATGGAATCCTGGGATTTGCAGTTTGGTGAAGCACTAAATTCTCTAGAGGAAAGAATTCTAAATACCCTGTTCAACTACACATCCTAGGATTACAGATGATGGAGTCATGACAGTTGAAGTGGTATCCAAGTACTGTAACTGTGTTGTGTGAAACAGAACATAATCAGCAATTTGTGTAACATAGGTTTGCGTATGTTAGATGTCAGACCACAGCTGGTGAAAAAACCTAGCAGTTCTAGGACAGGAGCGGGAGTCATGCAGCCCTCCAGACAGTGCTGAACTGCAAAGTCTAGCAGTCCATTGAAGAGTCAGGACACAAGCTGTATCGTTGTGAGAACTTACAAGTACTACATACCATATCTTCTAGACCTTTCAGCAACTGAACATGACTGAGAATACTGCCATCCTTAACCCAACATAAAGAGCAGCCACATGTGGGATCTGCAAAATGCACTGGTTTCTTGATGTATGCTGGGTTCCTCATGCCGTGCCTGGCAGCAAATCCTTAATACCAATTTGGATGGAGTAACACCACCCTACTTTGATTGTTCTGTATTTATAAATCAGCAGGGGGCTTTATAAACCTTAGGTTTCCTCTTGTCTTCCATGTAAGAGAGGTTTCCACATCACACTAGTACAAAGTATTCATGGGGCACATTTCCTAGTTAACAGAGACATCACCTCCTCTCCCATATATGTGTAGCTTCCATAGTTCCTGCAGTCATGTTTATGTCATGTAGAACATTCTGCATGACACTTTTTTACCACATGTGGCCTCTACATAAATTCAATAGGCTGTCTTGAAATGCAGGCCAACGTGTTTAAAATAATAATCTTTAAAAAATATCCATTAGCATGCATTTGATAAATTAGTGAGATGACTCTGCAGGTATGCAGGATTTCCCTTTCCCAGCAGGAGTCAATCTTTATGCTTGTAAATCAAAACAGGTTATTATGCAACTCTCAAGGCTCTGAAAATCCTGGGTAGCAGCAGATGATAATTAAAAGGTGAAGACATCAGAAATTAATTGCAAGGCCTCTTTTTCCCTCAAGTGTCAAAAATAAATAAATTAATTAAAACTATAATTTGTAGGGGAAACGCAAGGAAAATGTGTTGATGGATGTAATGGGTGAAAAGGACAGGCACTCTCATAACACACACAAGCTTAGATAGGTTCAGAGACCCTCTCTTCTACTACATAGATGACAAATGTCCTTCAAATAATTTTATGATACTAGATAAAGCTCTATTTCATCTCCACATGGGCTATTATAATTTTTTTCCCTGTCACTTATTGAACAGAATGGCCTATCTTTCTGAATGGAACAGAAATGCCATGACATCCAATCATTTGATGGAGAAATAATAGTATGTAAATATTTAGAATATTTTTATTCAGGATTTTTGAGGACATTTCAGAAAATGCACAAATGGGACCTGCAAAAAATACTGTACAGCAGAGCACACTTGTTCAGGTTCTACCTATTTTGCCATGCCCTCTTTTTAGTATATTGTATTTCATGGTATTACTGTATTTGCTGGTGTATAAGATTCACTTTTTCCCCTAAACAATACTGTTTGAAAGTGGGGTGCATCTTATATGCCAGTGTGTCTTATACACCAGCAAATAGTATTTGCCAGGATATAGATGGAGTGTATCATATACACAGGTGTGTCTTATGCGCCGGCAAATACGGTAAGTCTTCCTACTTCCCTGCCTCCAAGTCTGGAATTCAGAATCTGTGCACATGAATGATGCTCACTTGTTTAGGGGCTATTGAGGGGGGGAGTTGATTCCTTTAGTTTCCCTCCACCATACTGTTTTGCTTTTCTGTATATGTGGAATTCCCTAAAACCTCTTGGTACCATCTGCTTTTGCATGGATGGTGTCCTTTTTGTCACACAGGGATCACACATTCACAGAAGATTGCTATTAAAATACATAGGATATGAGAACAGCTGGTGGTT
The DNA here is from genome assembly GCA_948474755.1 of Ctenosaura bakeri. Lineage (NCBI taxonomy): Eukaryota > Metazoa > Chordata > Lepidosauria > Squamata > Iguanidae > Ctenosaura > Ctenosaura bakeri. Next base: position 223,116 of record CAOLHI010000230.1, on the reverse strand, counting down.
ATGAACAACATTTAGACAAATGGTAACTATTGTGTGCTCATATGCACCTGCACCACTAATTTGTGTTTTTCAACTGTATTACCATTTAAAAAAATTGTAAAAATGTTTATACATATTATGAAGGAAGATGTTTCATTTTAAATGACTTTTATATACAGCAAATTGGAGCAATTGTTCACGCTAGTTATACAAGATGGAATCAATAAAGCATATTCAGTATCACAGAGAAAAATGATTCTCTTTAACTTAAATAAATCTTATCTTTAAGTTCAAGTGCCCAAACATATCTGGCATTTTGGAATACCATCGTAAGCATTTGAGATCTCAACCACTTATCTTTCGCTTGTTATTTCAAGACCCAGCAGGCAACAAAACAAATCTCAGGAGAATATAAACAAATATTTGGATAGAAAAGGGAAAAGATACTAAATAATAAAAAGTGAGTGGATTAGAGGAGGTATCAACCAATAATCTAAGTGTTCTTCCAGGCAATGAGATAGTGGTATTTGTTGAATGAAATGACATCATGTCAATCACATGTTGCTGTGGACTATTTCCCCCCTTTTCTGAAGTATTCCAAAGTTTGCATTTGAAAAGTATTAAAAATGCATGCATTATGACAGGGTTCTTTAGATAGGCCAAAAGTTCTGGGAAATGTCAACCTAAGGCTTGTTCCTACTCCCATATTCATTCATCCCCTAAATATACTCTAAATATATACTTTGTCCACTCCTTCCCTTATGCTTGAGGTATGGTTAATTGTAGTGGGGATGACAATTCCTTCCTTTTTTTTCATCTCCCTCCATAAACTCAACACCTAACCCCCCTCCCCTGATTATCATCTCCCAGTACCCACATTCGTGGTCTGGCACATTTATTTTATTGTAATTATTATTTTACAGTCATAGTGCAAAAGTGCAAATGAAGTAAAGATCTAAACCACCTTAATCCTGACATTGTTTTTGTTTTCATTGCTTCTTCATACAATGAACTGTAGTGTGCAGCATTTCTCTGTAACTTATAATAGAAGAAACACAAACAAACAAAAAGAAAATAATAGATTTTGTTGTGAATGCAGTGCAACACAGACAAAGTGTTCAACCTGGTAACCAGAAATACAATGAGGGAAGAGAAGTCACAGGAAAACTTCAGTTGCAATGGTCACACCCCTTTGAAGACATCAGTGGGACTGCCCAGAAGAACAGAAGGAACTGAGAAAATAGATGCAGGTGTGGGAAATTACCCCTGCCTATATTGGAAACTCCCAGGACAGGAAAAATGCCCCCTCCCCTTGCTTCAAAAAGTCACAGCTACTCCCAGAAAATGGACTTGTACAGGAGCTGTATCATACAGATTTCTTTTTGTTTTAATCCAAATAAGTACAGGTATAGCACCTACTGAATCTGAAGGCTAATTCTATCATTCCTCCCAATCTTCTTCTGTGAACATGAAATTGTGTGATATAAATGACACAAAATCCAAACAGTTGGATGAGACTGTAACCCAATACAAGACGGTATTTAAAAGAAATAATTGTAGCAAAGTAAGAACCAGTGCTAAGACAAGGCAGTTATGTAATAGCACACTGCTGAATATGGGCTTTTTACAGCAATTCTGGTCCTAGGTCCTTCCTGAAAAAATGATGTTGCCAGGAGTCTGCAACTTGATACTTGGGCTATCTATGACAGCATGTGATTTATCCCACTCTCCACTTGTTATTAGACTGCAACTCCTGGCACCCTACCAGCATAGCCAGTGGTAAGGAGTGCTGGGAAAATTTTCAAATGGCTGCATAATGTGATATAGGTTTTTCATACCTTTACAGTGATTGGATAGTGTTGACATGTGACAGCAATAAATCTGCTTACCAGAAGCCATTTTCCCAGAATTCCTTTTGTTATTCGTGCAGTAGTGAAGACTCTTGTATTAATATATGTAGTGTGCCATGAAGCCATTGTCTTTGTCCATATGTCTGCTAATGGATTGGAATTTGTGCATATAATTCAATTCAGCCATTTCTCTTTCTAGTCTTTCTTTGTAATTCCCTTGTTCAAGGACTGCAACCTGTAAATCACTTACTGTGTAACCGGGAAGGTTGCAATGTTCTATAACTGTTTTTTGGATGTTGCCATTTCTAATGTCAGATTTGTGTGCATTAATCCTCTTTTGTTGATACACTCCTGATTGTCTAGTGTAAAGTGAATAGGGGCATTGTTGGTATAGGATGGCATATATCCTATAGGTTTATATCCACAAAAGCTCACACAAAAATAAAAACCACTGAGTATTAAAAGTGCTGCTACATTTTTCCCTTCCTTCCTTCCTCCTTTATATGCTGCAAGAGACTAAAATGGCTACTTCTTTGAACTCTACAAAAAAGAACAGTCCAAAATATTTCAGACTTTTTGTTATCCAAAACTAACAAAATGTGAAATAAAAAGGTCACATAAGCCATGCACAAGTAAACAAAAACATTTTAATCCTCCTAGATACTACCTGACAGCTTCTTCCAAAATGCATCTAGGGACTCCCCCCCCCCGCCATTAGCCTGCATATTTCTTATGATTTCCATTTTGTTGGCCAGACTTATAGACCTCTGCTTCCTTAACATGTTGATGATAGCTGATGGGACAGTCTTATCTTCTTTTCTGTTTTCCCTCTATTCTGAAGATGCTGCTTATGTTGTCTGTTGCAGGCAGGCATAAATCAGCTAAGAACAATCAGCTCAAGTAGAATCCTGCTTCTTCCCAGTTTAAACTATATAGCATTGTTTACTGCAGACATGCTGCTGCAGCCTCACACTGAAAGTCTGTATTTCTTCAGTCCTTTTCCACCAGCTTCTCAATGCCAATGCTGCTTCCAGTTAGACAGAGGACAAGCATGAAAAAAGGGTCTGGGGGAGTATAAAAAAGACTTTGTAAAAAGGAGATTCCTTGTCAGAGATTCGTTGTTAACTGAAGCATGCTGTACTCTGTTAAGAGAGAAAAAGACAGAATGTATGCAATTGTTTTAGGCTCAGCAAGACAATGCAGCAGTGACTGCTTACCATCTGTCCACACAGCACACTTTTCTGCTGCATCCTAGACTGAGCAAGGTATGAGATGTCTGTTAGAGACAAGCTTCACAAGCATGATAGGATTCTTTCCAAAAGTCAGGTGGGGTTTGACTACTTGGGTGTCAGTGGATTTCAACCACTGACACCCAAGTAACCCACAGAAACTTCTGGGTCCTGATTGGCTTGTAAAGATGAGATAAGGCTCATATAGGACAATCAGAAGGACTGGTCTTCCAGATGCCTTTCATAGTGTCTTGCTTATATAATAGCAAGATGGAAGCTGCTTGCATGCTCAGGTCCAGCATGGCAGAAATGGAAATGGAAAATGAGCAAGCTAGTAAAGCAGAGGATGTTGGACTACAACTCCAAGAAGTCCTTGCTGATGTAGCCAGGGGTGAGGAATACTGAAAGTTGTGGTCTGATGCCCTTTGGAGAATTGCATGATACAGACTACAGGTGGGGCTCTCCCAGTTGCCAAATAGATCCATCATTGCTGGGCCTCGCTATGAACCTTATCTCCATATTCTGATCTCAGTAGAACACAGTTGGGATGCAGGAGAAGAGCTTTTATGTGACCCTGCCTAGACTGTCGAACTCTTTAATTTTATCTGCAAATGGCTATCAAGCAATTATGAACCTAACTTGCTGGTCATAGTGGGCCAGCAATGTAGGTTTTCAATTGCAGGTTTCTTACATAGAATTAACATCCTTTCCCAAGGTTCTTGTGGTAAAGAAGTGGGTAATCTGTGGCCCTCCAGTTGTTCCTCAGTTCAGACTCCCATCATCACTGACTAATGGCTGTGCTGGTGAGGACTAGAATTCAACAACTTCTGTGGAGGGCTACTGCAGCAGTACTAGTAACAAACTGCAGGAGTAGTAGCAATAGTAGCAGTAGTATAGCAGTAGTAGTAACACATGCATAGTACATGAAGTTAAAATATTAAAATGTATAATTCTCTTATTTTAAATTACAAATAATTTAGTCTATCTTGCTCAAATGCACAAAATTATGCTTATGAAAACAGATAATTATAATTAAGAAATATGTATTCTTAAAAAAAAGGATCTGGAAAAATGATGTATTTTTTTTAAAAGGTAGGACTTTTACTTATAAGTCAGGGAGAAGACTTTTTAGAAGACATTTTGTCTTCAAACAATTAGAAAAGTCTTTAAAAATACTTTCAGAGTTCATTTCGGACATATTTATTTGAGATAGATTCCTAGACTGTTGATCTATAATGACATTTCCATCTTGCAATCTAGACTAGCTTACTTGGGAATGAGACCCACCAAACTCAATGGATTTGTTTCAGTATAATTTTATATTTCTTTTCTCAGGGGTAAGTCCTACTGAGTTCAGTGGAACTTGCTCCCTGGAAATAGTGCATAATTTTACAGCCTACAAATATCACAATGAATCAGTAGGCTGTTACAGGAATGTTGGAACAATTTCATACAAGTGCATAACAAGATAAGTTTATCTAGACAAATAATGAATAATTCTATTTGCATCAGTAAATAAATAAAAAAGAAACCCCTTCTGGTGTTGTTAGCTGGAGAAGGCAGAGGAAAGCGTCCTCTTCTATAGAGCTTTAATGGAAGGCAGGAACAGGGTGAGATATCCTCTGGCCTAGATAGTAAGCAACAGCTACAGAACTTTCTTACTGGGTAATAGGGAAAGCAGCAGCAGGTCTTGCAGCAATGAAGAAGGAGGTGGAATGAGAGTCTCAGGCCCTTTCCTCACCTTACCTTTTCGTGGAGGTGGGGGGCCAGCGGTCATGTGAGCAGCCTCATGCGCGAGGCGCTCACTTCGCTTCTGCTTCCTCACCACAGCTGGCTTGCCGGTCATGCAATCTGGGAATTGCAGGCTAGTGCTGAGGCAGGAAGCGCGACCGGCCCAGCTCCCAAAGCACCACACACCAGGTAACTGCACACAGGCCCCAGGAACATTGTGCGACTGCACACCATTTTCGGCTTTAAGCTGAAAATGAAAAGGTGTGTGTGCAGTCCGCTTTAGGCTCTTGAGCGTCACATAAATGGGCGTGCGTCATATGGACCGCTTTCACTTTAGAAACGGCTTGCGAAAAGGGCCTCAGATGTTGGTAAAAACAGGGTAAAACACTTTCTGAAATAGATGGAAAACAGCAGACAAGAGAGTTCTTTCTTTTTAAAAAAGTAGAGCATCAATAGGCTGAAATGGGAATTATGGTATGACAAATTAGAAGTGTGGACACCATAGATGTGGTGATGCTATGCAAGATTTTGCACAAGCAGAATGTGAGCTGTAATGGTGCAAAGTTGGCCACACAAGAGGCAAAATGGATAATTTCAGAGTTAATGAGAATCTTTGTACCTATGTTCATTTTGAATTTGTGCCCAGGAACATAAACCCTCTTAAATCCAGAGTACATATCAAGTGTACAACTGTACCTGGACAGAACAAACATATTCATGTTGTGTGAACTGATGAACCTAAATGTAAGAATGAGAGATTAAGCCCTCCCCATAACATGCATGCAGTAAAACCTTGTTGGCCCCTAAGGAGCTGTTGTATGAAATTCTGAGAACTGTGTGTTTTTATGGCATCCTGAGGTAGAATGAAACCATGTCTTTATTTACTGAAGTATATGTACTGTGCTGTTTATCATGAGATTACAGAGAGCATACAGATAAAACAATAAACAATTAAAAGAATTCCATTTTCTAAAATCAATAGCTTAAACAGGATAAAAATATATTTAACATGACAAGTTACAGCTCAAAAAGCTACAAGAATTTAAATTTATATGCATTTATATTTAAATCAAGTCCCAAATGTTTTAATAAAAAGCCATGTCTTGACTTAGTGCCAGAAAGAAGCCAACATTGAAGCCTACTGGACCTCCAAAGAGAGTGTATGTGCCTTCAAGTTGCCTGTTGACTTATAGTGACCTCATGAATTTCATAGGTTTTTCTTAGCAAGGAATACTCAGAGGTGGTTTTGCCAATTCCTTCCTCTGAAATATAGCCCACAATACCTGGTATTTGTTGGCGGTCTCTCATCCATGTACTAATAAGGGCCGATCCTGCTTAGATTCTATGATCAGATGGAATGTGGTACATTTAAGGTATTTAGGCCACATCTAAGTGGAGAACATTCCTCAGTTTGGATACAACAGCTTTGGAGGCCCTCTCCCATGTCCTTCTACACTGTATTGCCCCCACTGATTGGGCACAGAGGAGACCCCCTTCTCCAGACCTTAGTCATTTGGCAAGTACATATAGGAAGAGAAGCTCTTTCAAGTATTGAGGTCCGAAGTAACTGAGCGCTTTAAATGTCATCATCTGCTCCTTGAATTCTTTTTTTTTTTAATTTAATTTTTATTAGAATTTCCATATAACTTACATAAACATACAATCACATACAGCTACAAAGTAAACACTTTTCTTATCCCCCCTTATACTATCCCTACAACAACAAAACATCCTTAACATAATGCTACATTCCTATTTCCCCCTTTCTATAATCCCAAAATCAATATCACAACAATTTAACATCTTAAACATACCAACCTAAACAACACAAACAACATAAAACTCTGACTTCCTTTATACTATTCAAAACCACTCATTTAACATTTATCTCTATATACTATCTTTTATTTTACTTATAGCACTATAATAACATCACCTCTTTTTTTTTCCTTGATACCCTGTTTTTTTACTACCAGCTCAAACTTTTATTTCTCTTCTAATTGTTGCTACGGGCTACATTTGAAAAAATTTCATTTTAACTGCACTCATTTTCATGGTTCTTAGTTTAACTATCTCCAATAGTTATTTTTCCGATATTTACAATATGTCCCCATTTTCTTTCCAAAATTCTCATTATAGGATCCCATGTTATCCTAATTATCTTTAAGTCCTTACCCCTTACTAATATTGAAAGTTTATCAATCTCTATCATATCATATAATTTGATTAACCACTCCTGAAGGGAAGGTGCATTCTTATGCTTCCATGCTTTCGCATAAATCATCCTTCCCGCAGTTATACTATATAATATCAATTTTTGTTGTGGTGGAGTCAAATCCGGAATTTGATCGATCATATTTAATAGATATATTTCCGGAGATAAATTAAATTTTTTCTCTAACGCCGTTTCTAACTGTTTATGTAATATTCTCCAATATCTTTGAGCTTGGATGCAACCCCACCATAAATGGAATAGTGTTCCCTTGCACTCACATTTCCAACATTTATAATCAGCTTTTTTAGTTATCTTACTGATTTTAACCGGAGTATAATACCATCTGTTAAATATTTTATAATAATTCTCTTTAAGTTGACACGCTTTTAACCATTTATTTGTTTTTTGCCATGACCTTTCCCATGTCTCTAGATAAATTGGATGGCCAATATCTTGCGCCCACTTAATCATATTTGTTTTTATTGATTCCTGTTCTAAATCTCTTTCTATAAGTAACTTATATATTTTTCCAATAAGATGGTCTCCTTTCTTAATAATCATATCAAATTCATTGTCAGTCATCATTATACCAGGGCTATTAATATCTACCTTAGTCTTAGATAGCAATTGTATCATTAAAAACCAGTGTGTTCTCAATCCAGATTCAATTAACTCATCTTTAGTCTTACACCTTATATTCCCATTCTCTATCTTAAGTAAATCCCTATACATAATCCATTTCCTTGCTCTCGGTCGATCTTTTCTATAAAAAGCTTCATGTGTAGAAGCCCATAATGGGATTTTATCATAGAATTTCTTTTTGAATTGTAACCAAATTTTTAAAAGTGATTTCCTTATTATATGGTTGTTGAAATCTTTGTTCACCTTTACTTTATCATAAAGTAGATATGCATGCCAGCCCCATGGTAGATCATCCCCTTCCAATGTTAGCAACCTTTCATTTTCTAGCTTTATCCATTCACCTATCCAAGAAAGGGCACATGCCTGATGGTATATTTTCAAGTCTGGTAATCCCATACCGCCCTTTGCTACTTTCTCTTTTAAATTTATCATCTTAATACGAGGCTTTTTCCCATTCCAAATGAATTGTGCTAGATCTTTATTCCATGCGTTGAAAACAGTATTATCTATAGATATTGGTAAACTATTGAACAAAAAAATCATCTTCGGCAAAACATTCATTTTAATGGTGGCTATTTTCCCCATTAATGATATGTCTAATTTGGCCCATTTTTCTAGATCTCTTTTGATTGTTTGCCATAAATGTTTGTAATTATTAAGAAATAAATCATTATTATTTTTTAAGAATTGTATTCCTAAATATTTCAGCTTTTTGACCACTTTAAATCCAGATAATTGTGATAATTGTTGATCCTCACTATGTGTCATATTTTTAGTGAGGAATAATGTTTTTCCCTTGTTTATCCTAAAACCAGCTAATGATCCATATTCATCCAAGATTTGTTTCAATTTCTCGATACCCTGAGTTGGTTCCTGCATTATTATCACTAAATCGTCAGCAAATGCTCTTAATTTAAATGTTTGGTCTTTCACTTGAATACCTTTAACTTCTGTAGCCTCTCTAATCTTAATACAAAGCACCTCTATAACTATCAAGAAAATCAAAGGTGAGAGAGGGCATCCTTGTCTCGTTCCCTTATTTATATCTATCTGCTCTGTCCTTTCTCCATTAATAACGATTTTTGCACTTTGATCTTTATAGATTTGTGATATCCAACTTAGAAATCTATCCCCTACTTTTATTTTTTCCAGAATCTTCTTTAGAAATATCCAATTAATATTGTCAAACGCTTTTTCAGCGTCAAGGAACAGCAACCCCAACTTCTTTTCGTTATGTATGTGGCAGTATTCCAGAATATCTATAATTACTCTTATATTATCCTTTATTGATCTCCCAGGAAGGAAACCATTCTGATCAGTATTTATCCATTCACTCAACACCTTTTTCAACCTTTCGGCCAATATTATTGCTAGTAGCTTATAATCACAATTAAGGAGCAAGATTGGTCTATAATTTACAAGTTCTAATCGATCTTTATCTCCCTTCGGTATTATAGTAATCAATGCTTCGCCCCATGAAGTGGGCCTGTTCCCTTTCTCAAGATCTTTCATTATTTCATGCATATAATCTATCAATTCCTCCTGGAAAGTTTTATAGAAGGATGCCGTGAAGCCGTCCGGCCCAGGCGCTTTCCCTACTTTCAACTTTTTAATAGCATTTCTAATTTCTTGTTTTGTAATTTGTTGATTTAGCAGTTGGATTTGTTTTTCTTCTAAAACAGTTAGATTTAATTCCTCTAGATATCTATCAATTTTCTCCAATATCTGGTTAGGATGTTTCTGTTCTTTAAAGAGCTCTTGATAATATTTCTGAAAGGTTTCTTTAATTTTATTTTGGGTTCGATGGATTATCTCGCCTTCTTTTATTTCACAAATTAGTTTCTTTTCTGCCTCTTTTTTTAATTTAAACGCCAGCCATTTTCCAATTTTGTTTGAGTTTTCAAAATATCTAAGCTTTGCCTGATTCAATTTCTTTTGTAATTCTTCAACGTCCAATATAGTTAATTGTTTTTGTAGAATTTCCAATTCTTGTTTTAATAATTTATTATTCGGCATTTGTTTTAACTCTACTTCCTTTCTAGCAATATTAGTTAGTATTTCTACTCTTTTTTCTTCCTTCTTTCTTTTCTTGTATATCTCCTGTTGGATAAGCAACCCTCTAATTACCGTTTTTGCTGTCTCCCATGTTATCTGTGGTGTAACCTCATTCCCCCAGTTCTCTTGAAAAAAGAGTTTAATTTCCTTTCTCAATTTCTCCACAAATTGTTCATCCCTCAACAAATTATCCTTCATAATCCAGTTATATTGTTTTCCCTTAAAACCCAGAATCATTTGTATTGGCGAGTGATCCGAAATATGTCTTGGCATAATCTCAATTCGTCTAAGCTCTTTGGTTAGTCCTTTCGACATCAGGATCATATCAATTCTTGACCACATGTCATGAACCTCTGAATAGAAAGTGTAATCTTTCGCATCATTATATAGAAAACGCCAAGCGTCGACCAATACTAAAGAATCCATCATTTCAAAAAAACTTTTTGGAAGCTTTCCTTGTTTTATGTATGTCTTTCCTACAGAATGTTTATCTAATCTTGGATCAATTACCCCGTTAAAATCGCCAAGAATCAACACATCCCGATAGTCAAAGGATCCGATCTTATCATTAAGTTGTTCAAAAAACTTTGTCTTATTTGATTGGGGTGCATATATCCCCACAACTAATAATTTATATTGAAGTATTTGTACTTCTACCCCTAGCATTGAAGCTTCATCGTCTTTAAATATCTCACTTGCCACATATTTTGAATTAATGTATATTGTAACTCCCCTTTTTTTCTTATCATATGATGATGAAAAAACTTTACCTAATCTTTTATTGAACAGGTATTTAGTATCTGACTTTCTTATACGAGTTTCTTGTAGACACACCACATCTGGTGTGTACTTTTGCTCCTTGAATTCTGACCAGTAGTGAACTGGCCACCAGTGGTATGTCTTGCTCCACACAGAGTGCATTACAAAAGTCTAATCGGGAAGTTACCCATGTGTCATTTACTGAGGCTAAGTTATCCCTGTGCAGAAAAGGCCATAGCTGAGACAGTATTCAAAATTTTACCAAGTCATGTGGCCTCCTTTGTATATTCACATTAAGGCAAAATCTGATAGTGCAACTGGAACAGAAGACAGGTGGGTCATGACCTTTTAGAAAATCAGGTGCTAGTAGCTTGCACGTTGCCTTCCAGACTCTTTAGCTCCTAGCTGACATTTACTTTTTGCTCAAACAGCTTTTCCAAGACATCCTAGGCTAAAGTAATGTTTGCAAAAATAACGTGTGAGAGCCAGAAAGGCTTACTTTCTCAGCAACATCTGACTGTACAGTTGATTTATTTGCACATTCAAAACTGCTTTCTTTAAATAACAATTTTCAGCAAAAGGAGAAATAGATCAGTTAGGTAAGCAGTGGCATTAGAAATCAGACCATCAATAAAAAATGACATCTTTCTTTACAGCCATTGACCGATTATAGCAGCTAGTCAGTTCATTCATATTAGGATGTGCAACAGATTTAGCTTGAAATTCCCAGCTTTAAGCATAGACAGTGGTGAGGGATTGTGGGTTTTATAGTTTTAAAACATCTGGAATTCCCATAATCCTGTGTTGGCTGTGGTATTTGGGAGTTGTTGCACCCTTCCACAAATAATCCTAGAGAACCACAGTTGCCCATCCCAGATATATAAAATATGTATGTATGTATGTGTGTGTATACACACACACACCTTTTTCTGATCTTCTGCTTGTGTCACTGCCATCTGGGTGGGGCCTAGTGGATGCCATACAGGCCACAGGCTTCCATTTTTGTCATTTATAGCTAGACTTGTTGCTGTTGGGTGCCTTCAAGTCATTTCTAACTTAAGGCGACCCTATCATGGGGTTTTCTTGGCAAGATTTGTTCAGAGGGAGTCGCCTTTGCCTTCCTCTGAGGCTGAGGGTGACTTGCTCAGGGGCACCCAGTGGGTTTCCATAGATTCAAACCCTGGTCTCTAGAGTCATAGCCCAAATACTCAAACAACTATACCACACTGCTCACTCAGGCAGACTTCTTATTGTGAGCCTTCAAGTCATTTCTGATTTATGGTGACCCTAAGGAGAACCTATCATGGTGTTTTCTGGTGCTGAGGCTGTGTGAAATGCCCAAGGTCATCCAGTAGGTCTTTGTGATTGAGTGGGGAATCAAACCCTGGTCTCCAGGGTCATAATCCAATGCTCAAGCCACCACACTATGCTGATCAAATCCTTACCTGGAGGACTACTACTGTTGGGCTTTGAGTAGAGTTGCGTGAAAAAGAGGGATGCTTAGCTTAGATCAGCAGGATTTGTTAAACACATTCCTTCTGTCTTTCTCTCACACATACACACGCAGAAACAAACAATAATGTTTTCCATCCTGAACAGCAATTATTTTATTTATTTATTGAATTTATATTCTTTCTTTCTCCAAAAGTGAGATTCAAGGTGGTTTACAATTATTTTAAAAAGATTAAGCTAAAACATCAGTTTACAAAAGTTAACATTATTTAAAAAACATGATTAAAAATAGTTAAAGTGTGACTTGTGAAAATATTTGAAATAAAAGGTCTCATACGTTAGTTATGAGAGAGCTGTTGCCATTATTAATTTATTTAGATCCCACCTCTTTTCTAAGATGGCAACTCAAGCCAATTTAATACAGATTAAAATATTTACAAAAACATCAACAACACACATAGAACATACTGTTATTAAAACACAATTAAACAACCTATAGAAGTAAAACTATGTAAAATCCATTAAAAATCAACAGATAAAAATCAATAAAACAACACACCACTGCAGTGAATTTTGAGCAGCCTGTTGGAGTAAGAAATGTTTTCCTTTGCTGGTAAAATAACCAGAGGGAACCATCCTGCCTCCCTGTAGTTGGCAGCAGCTACCCAAAAAGGATCTTGTTTCCACCAAATGTGCCTAAGAGGGTGGTAGGACAGAGGCCATTTTCGCCCTCCACTGTTATAGAGCTATTATTCCACTTTCAACATCCTGTGGAGTTCTGGGGTTAGTAGTTTACTGAGGCCCAAGAGCTCTCTGGCTGAGAATTCTAAAGGCCCTTCCCACAACTGCAAACCCCAGGATTCCATAGGATTTTGAAAGTGGAATAATACCGCTAGAACAGTCTAGTGCAGAAATGGCCAAAGAGGCCTGGATCCGACCCGAGTTGCACTTCTGAAATAAAAGATTTAAAAATACGTATTGTGTGTGTGGCGGTCACTTGCCAACTGCTTTGTTTGGTTCCTTTCTTAGCAACATGATAGTCAAAATTTAATTTTGTAGTTCTTTTTGTATTTTTCAGTTCAACTATATATTTAAAAAACAAAAACAAATTCTTTATGGTATTTCTTTATGTTTAAAGGTTACAGTACCATACCCACTACCTGCAGCTTCTTCTCAAGTGGGACCCACGTTTGAACAGACAAGCACAAGAGAGTGCTAATACGACTGTCTGGTTTGAATTAAGAAATCCGAGTCCCGAACTATAAAGCATTGCGACGGCTGTGGTCGTTGCTGACTGACTTCCTTTCAAAGCGCTTTGGTGTAAGAAAAATGTAACCATACATAATAAATAAGTAACGCAGAAATTAGCGCAGCAGCATTAGTGCGCAGCAGCTCCAATTACGTACCGGGTTCTCTGCTATCCCTCCCTTTTACACATACAGGAGTACACCGAGGTCCCGCCGCACGCAGGACGAGAAGCGTCTCTTCCGTGGAAGGGGAGGAGAATGCGAACAAAGCCTGCACATGCCCAGAAAGGAGGAAAGACCCGAGCGCGCAAGGGGAGAGGGCAGCAGGCGCGGTGCTTCCTCCCTTCCGCTGGGTGTGGTTACGCCAGTGCTCCCAGGCGCGCTCTCTGGAGCCCCGAAGGCGTGCCATCTCTGCGCCGCCGCCGCCTCCTCCTCCTCCTCCTCCTGCCCGGAGCGGTGGCCACGGAAGAGGGCGAAGGGAAGGAGGCAGCGGCAGATCGGCACCGGTGCCAGGCAGCCATGTCGTTATTGTCCTTGGCAGCGCCTGCCCTCCGGGTCTATTGGGTCGGGTTACGCGTCGTCTTGCACCAAATATTCCGCCGCTTTCGCCCGGGCTCCCCTTCCAAGCCAGGTTAGTAGGTTCCCTGCGAGGGTCCGTGGGAGAGCCAGGGGAAGAGGCCTTCGATGAGTCCGCCCACCGCGCCGGCGGCTTAGGAAGGAAAAGCGCGGGGAAGCCTCGCTGGGTTTTCCTTCTCTCCCCCGCTGCTGTGTTCCGCCCGGAGTGCTGGAGTCCACCCCGCCCTCGCACGCTCGGCGGCGGGGACGCTGGGAGCCAAAGTTGAGGCTTTGCGCTCGTGGGAGGAGGACGCTGCTCCTGGCAAAAGGCGCCCGCAGGCTGCTCCCGTTCACTGCAGCCGTTGTCCAGAGGGGATTTGGTTTCCTTTGTCCGTTCTGCTTCGTAGAGCTTAGGTTAGCAGCTAGGCCAAGCCGGGAGGCGCTCCGAATCCCTCCCTGGCGGCGCTGCCTGCGGCCCCGGTCACCCGAGGCGTCAGCTCCTGATGCTGATCAGTTGTGCGCAAAGACGACCGGCGTCGGACTTCTCAGTTGCAGCGTCTTTACTTCCTTTTTGTTGCAACCGATTTTCTTACTGGCACCCCTGGGGTTGAACTGCTACCTCCTTTTGTCCCCAAGGGGTTGGTTGTAGCAATTGCCAGTCATCTGGGAAGAGTCGTGCTTCCTGCACTGACTTTCACTTAATGTACCTACAACATGTATGGGAGAAAAGCACACTTTTTATGGTACACACTTCTTGTAACTGCCTTGCTTGTGGCTGTGGGCCTTCAGGTCGTTTCTGACTTGTGGAGACCCTAAGGCAAATCCGTTACAGAGGGTTTCTTGGCAAAATTTATTCAGACGGGATTTGCCCTTCCTTTCCTCTGAAACTGAGAGAGTGTGACTTGTCCAAGGTCACCCAGTGGGTTTCAGTGGCCGAGTGGGTATTCAAACCCTGGCCTTGCAATGTCCTAGCCCAGTATTCAAGCCACTACACCGTGCTGGCTTCCACTTGCCTTCAAGTGGACTGACCAATGGTGACACTATTTTAGGATGTTTTTTGGGAGGGGGATTGCTTTCCTCTGAGGCTAAGAGAGTTTGACTTGCACAAAGTGCCCTGTAGGTTTCAGCGATTGATTGGGGACTCAGGCTTTGGTCTCATGGAGTCCTAATCTAATATTCAAATCATTAGGCCACACTGGTTCCCATGGATACCTGTCTGTTGAAGAGTAAAGCTTACCAGGACTTCTTATTCCTAAGGAAAAAGGTATGTAGGTTTGTAGCATAGTGTACGTGTATGCACTTTAACATTTTATGTCATTGAGAGATGCAAGACCTGTTGGGTTCTGCATTCCTGAACGTTGATTGATTGATTGTGTAGTTTTACTGTTGTGCACTGCACAAATGTTTCTAACAGCAGGTATCCATGGTAGACAGTGGCATCCATGTTATCAGCTTCCATGGTATTAGCTAGAAATTAAATGGACAAGAGCTGTGGCTTGGAAATGGGTTGCATTCTGCAGAAGCAAGGAGATTGGTTGTACTTTTCCACTTAATATGGAAAGATGAAATTGAAGCTTTCCACTTCACTGATTTACTGTGAGCTTGGTGGAAGTGAGGTGTGCAAGGAAAGCATGTATGCTGTTTTGAGCTCCTTGGAGGAAATTGGGAAATAAATGTAATACATACATAATCTTTTCAGTGAGAAGCTCAAGGTAAACATCTGTAAACAGTTATTGAGGAAATGCAATAAAATTGGACATTCAGTTGCATAGTTGAATGTTGTAAGAAATTTTATCAGTGTCATAGGAATTGTAGAGAGCCCCTGTAAGGCACTGGTTTGAGCGTGGGACCACAACTCTGGAAACCAGGGTTTGAATCCCCATTCAAGCATGGAAACCCACTGGAAGACTTTGGGAAAGTCATATTCTCTCAGCCTCAGAGGAAGGCATAGGTAGTCCCCCTTCCCCCCAAAAAGATCTTGCTGTGACAGGTTCACCTTAAGAGTCACCATAAGTCAGAAATGATTTGAAGGCACACAACGACAACGACAACAACATAGCAATTGTGAAATAAATTGTCTATGCTGACCCTAAATATATTGAGGCCTACAGGGCTCTGAAGCTTTAATAGCCATGTTGACTGACACTATCCTGTGACGACTGTTAGGACCTTATTGCTGGGGAGAGGAGCAGAAGTTTGATGTGATGTTGCATTGTAGATGTGCAGTGCAGGGTCATGTCAAGGATGAGATACTGTACAGGGGGAAGGATGGAAGGGAGTGTGGAAACAACAAATTCTTTGTTGACAAACCATTCATCCAGTTCTAACTTTAAAGGCTGTATTCAAGGTGCTGTCACCTTGGGTAGCTTTTTTCTAAAGCTAGGACTAAATTCTGGAACATGTTCACTACCCCACTGACTTGAAAGCCACCAGCTGCCACAGGGACTCCCAGTCAGAATAGGATACATAGCTTTTGGTTCTAATGTTTATTAGGTTTAATATAGAAGCAGAAAAGTCAGTCAAAAAACTGTTTTGAATAACTTTGATTGTGCACACATTTTGCCACACTAATGTAAATTTTCAGCCTTCCTCTTTTAGTTTTTTCTGTCCTTGCAATTTCGGTTTTAGGAAAGATCTTCCAATTAAAGGGGCTTTATACAAATTTGAGCTGGGTTTTTATGCTCTAAGGTCAAACTAAGCTAGATGTTGCCCATTGGGGATCACTGGGGCTGCTATGGGGGGAACAAGCATTAAAATAAGAAGTCGTGCATGAGTGCTGCTGAATTTCTTTCTCTGCAGGAACTTTACTTTTTCCCCTCAGTCTTCAGTTACTCCAGTCCAAGTGCTTCTGTTCTGCTATTAGAGATTAGAAGGGAGAAACATATGGAAAATAATTTCAGAAGGGAGTGAAAAGCATAGAAGGAGAGAGACTTCAGTGCCCTTTTCCCATGTGCTACTGCTTTGCACACTTCCAGGGCAGGGAAGAACAAAAGATGGCTCTGTGACATCTGGTTTGAATCTTGCTCTTGTTTCTAGTGCTCTGTCCATGAAGTACTGAATGCTTAGTCTACACAGATGTTGATGTACAGTGGACCCTCCTTTTATGCAACCTCAAGAACTGCAAATATTAGCGATCATGGAGAGTTTAATCCTGGCTCTTACATGAATATGGATGCACTGAAGTGCCCGCAAGCATGTTGCCACTGTTTAATAATATTGGATAGAGTCATTTGTGTTTTTTGCTATTCCTGGGGATTGTGGAACTGAACTCCCACAAATATGGAGAGTGCAGTGTATTTACACTGTCCTTTCATCTTTGAAATGCTAAGAGAGTAGGGAAAAAAGTGTTAAATTGAAGAACTGCTGTAGAGTTTGAGGGATGCAGATTTCTTCACTTGCGGCTTCACTGGACAATACTTCTCCGTTTTTCTCAGTTCCTCCAAAGCAGACATGTGACTGAGCCATGACAAGGAGGCCTACACTTTCACTCCCATTTTTGCTTAATTGTGTATGTATCTGTGTTGCATCTGAACCATCAGTTGCAGTGAATCTTGATTGCTGTTTGTTTGAAACAATTTGGAATTTGTACTCGTGGGTAATGAAGCTGGTTTGTGTTAATAAACCATACTTGTGGTTAAGTGAAGTTTAGGTTTTGTACCTCATGCCAAACTACAGCTAATCAAAATGAACTGAAAGTTTCAGAACTCCTCATAGATGTACTGGAGCATGGATCTGTAGGGGGAAATGCATAAGCTTGCCTTGCTTTGGTGTATCGTAATACACCAAAATTGTGACATCTGAAGGCAGTATGAAAACAATAGAAAGCTACACAAGAAATAAAGAACTGAAAAAAGGCACAGAAAATATTTTTTATTTAACTTGACATATAGTTAGGATTAAACTATTGTGTTGTGGCTCATGAAACTGCTTGCCTATGAAACTTTGTAGAAGAATTTACTAGATTATGACAAAATATACTGCATTCAGGCAAAGTTAACTGGACGAACTATCAAATGGCACAGAAATTTCTGCTTTGGTATTCTATGCTTGACTTTGCTTAGACCTCCATATATAATCCTCTTGAGGTTATGATTGGTCTCGGCTAGATTCTGCCATCTCTTTCTTTTATACTATATAAGGCTTGACTTCTTAGAATTTTTCATTTAAAATAGTTTATTTTATAAAGATTGCAGACCTCCACCCATTTATCTCTGTGATGGCCATTTTTGTAGATTTTATAATATTGTAGCTGTAAAGTCCTTCTATAATTTTTTGATTGAAGTAAAAAAAAGTATTGTGTCTGGAAAGTGTATTTAAATTACACTCAGCCCTATACTAAGTGCGCAGTGTATGTCAATTTCTCAGTTTTGGTCTTAAGCCTTATTTTTCACAAGCCTTTACAGATTATTTCCCTTGTTTTCTTCTGAAAAGCATGCTGAGTTATAGAAATTTTAACATCTTAATAGATCTTAATAGATCTGGACAGCTTCTGGAACAGGAGGCTGATTTGGCACCTCTCTATTCCCTAGGGTCTGTATTTTGTGCTGCTAATTGATAATCAGGATGCCAAAGAACCCTGTGGGTTTTCCTTTAAAACAAGATGTGTGGGGAGAGTATGTCTTGTTTACAAGTAGAAGTGAGCTTCAGGGAAAATAATAACACTTATAAACAAGACAGATGGGTTACTGTCTCCTACATACATAACACTGGATTGGTCCTTGAGATTCCCAGGTGGCACACTTTTTAGTTACGCCTCTGGATTTTAAGGCCAAGAACAGAAGTTGAATCCAAGTCCTGGCATCAGGCTTCCAGCATTTTGTCAAACCAAAGGCAGGACAGATTAGCATTATGTCAGGATCAGGAGCTGATACAAAGGGCAAGTAATCATCACCTTTGCTTCTTTCTGCCTCTTTGCTATCTAGATTAGTCTTTGGACAAATGCAAGAAGAATGACTTGTTCTACATACGTTCTGCTGTTCTACATTTCTTCTCCTGTCACCAGAGGGTAGTATTTAATGCCAAGCACTGACCAAAATAAAGACTTCTGAAGAAGAAGGGCAGCTACTGGGTAGAAAGGTGGAAGTGGGAGACAAGCACCAAGAAACTGTATCTGTAGGACAGGGAAGGAGACAACTTTGTGAGGTGGGAGAGGAGGGGGAAAAAGACAGCTTTCACAAGAAGACACTTGTTCAACTGTAGAAACTGTAGACTGCACACATTTTATACCTCTCTTTTCTTATTGAACTGACCAGTCAGAAGATTACAGTCAGGTTACACAGCAACAGGTTCAGGACTCACATCAAAACAGTATTTTGGAGGCAGGATTGTAGACTCTGCATACTATAACTGTCACCTTGTTTGGTGAAGTCAGGTTTACTATATGCTCCTGTGGATTCTGCATTCATTTTAATGACGTATTAAAACCTACTAGTTGTTTTGTTCATGATGGATAAAAATCAGTTATTTTTTAAAAAAATCAAATATCTAAAAGTTAAATCATCTTTTTTGATATATGAAAATCAAATAAAATATTAAAATTTATGTCTTTATTTAATTTATATTCTCACTTTTTCCCAGGATAGAACACAAGATGGTTCAAGTACATTTTGAACAAAAATGACAGTGGGAGTGCAGGAGATGATATTGAGGTGTTTTACAAACGGTGTACAGTTGGCCCTCCACATTTGCTCGGGTTAGGAGTACAGGCCCCTCCCAAAAGTGGAAAAATGCAAATATCAAAATCTGTATATGGCTGTGGGAAGGGGGCCGAGGCAGGGTGAGGGGAATAGGCAGCGAGGGTTCAAACCAGGTCGGGGGGGAGGAAAAAGTGGTGGGCTGGCATGTTGGCCCTGTAGTTTTTCTCACTCACCCATCTCCTTCCTTGGATGTGAGAGGTGGCATTGAGAGAGGGTTTGTGGTGCTGAGAAATTGAGCTGCAATGGGTGGTGGAGGAGGATGACAGCCAGAGGTGGGTTTTTATGGACTGTGTGCCCTGATCAGAGCTGCTGAGAAGAAATGTTCCCCTTGAAAAGAAGTGCTTGGGGTGGGGGCAGGGGTTGGAGCAATTTGCAGACAATCAAATCCATGAAAGTTAAATCCAGAAATGTGGAGGGCTGGCTATATTTCTTCATATAGAAATATTAAAAATTAATATCTTCTTTTTTAAAAAAGGAACACATTTTAAAAAGCCAGCTGAATGTGACCGTGCCCAAGTCAGCTAAGCTTTGCACTTTGAATCTCTGGTTAAAGACCTACCACCATCTGCAATGGTTCCTCATTGCTTTCTGTGTCTGGTGCCTTCTCTGCCCTCCTGAGGCATTGCCCCAGGCATAATACCTGTGCAGAAGATCTCAGTGTTCACAGATGGGTGAGTGGGTGGTATATAAGCATGTATGTTGTAAGGACAGCTATTAGCTGGCAATGTTGCAATGGCAAATGTGAAACATTTATGTAACCTTTAAGATTTTGTTAGTAAACTATGTCTTAAATTCGTTTGGTAGTCCCAACTAGATGCATCAGATCAAAGGAACTTATGTAAGTATTGATTTACCAAGTTTGCCATTGATTCAGCAGGTTTAATGACTGAGATTAACAATTGGATTTAGGCTTAAGTCTTGCTGTATCTCAGTTAGTGATTCTTATCATTCTTGTTGTACCGACACAGCAATTCCAGCTTGACACAGCATAGTTTCATATTCCTAATTTACTAACAAAGTATAGTGAACATATTATTCTACTTCCTAAATTAATAAAAAGACAAACTATTCTATTTTAGATTATGTAAACCATTTTTTAAAGCTTGTACATAGAGATCAGATATACCCTATTAAAAAAAATAAAGGAATCTTGAGGGAACTTTATATAAATATCTGATACAAATCAAGGTTTTCTTTTGGGGGAACTAAATAAATCCACCTGCGTTTATGAAGGAACTGGCAAAACCACCTCTGTGTGTTCCTTGCTTAAGAAAACCCTGTGAAATTCATGGGGTCATCATAAGTGAAGAGGTGACTTGAAGTCATGTGTGTGCGTGCATATACACACACACGTGTGTGTGTGTTACCAATCTCCCCTCTCTTGATCAGGGAGTTTTATGTGTTTGTCACTATACCTGTAGGTGTTCTGAATCAGAAAGTTTCTAGTCATCCTGATGTAGACTGAAGTGGAGACACTTGAAGGCAAGCTAGATGCTAATAGGCATCATATGAGTGCATAGTATGAGGCTGTGTATGTAACAGAATTTATCATAGTAAGTTTTCTCTTCAATTTTGCTCAAGCTTGTGACAACCATCCCCCAGCTATTATTAAATGGATGTCTTTTTGGTAAAATGGTGTAGAGCAGCATTTTGTTGGTTTCAAAACATAGTGGTAAACCAGAGCAAAGAAGATACCTCATTGAGAAGCAGTGATATTTGGTTAAGAATTTGTGTTGCAACTATGTAAAGATTTGTTTAAACCAATCATGTTTAAAACCAGTTAGAGTCCTCCCTTCACATTCATGAGTTTGACCTTTGCAAATTTGATTATTTGTGAGGTATGCACATGTTTCCCCCCTTCTCCTCCTACCATTCCCTTGTGTTTTGCTGTGCATGGAGAAGAAAGGGAATTGCCCAGACAAAAGGCAAGGGAATGGGGGGAGGGAAGGCTCGCACAAGTCTGCCTTCTCCTGTCTGGATCTCCCCCTCTCATTCCCTTGCCTCTGGCCCTGGTGCTGAGATTTGTGAGTGGCTTCATAAACATCAGTCTGGAGTATTTCCACAGTGGAAGCAAATTACTTAAGTACAAAAGTTTATACATTATATAAACTTATGTATTTTGAATGATCAGATCCAAGATTTGGGTTTCTGTGATACCTATTTGAGAAGCAGGTTATATGTAATAGTTTGTTGAAATGGAATTTGAAGCTAGATAACTTTCCTTTCCTGGATAAGTGGTTAGTCCCTATGGAGCTATGGCCAGTCCTGGGGCTTATGTAGAAGACAGTGGACAGGTGTTGACTCATTTGGATCAACTATCTTGATATTTCTTTCTTCTTGGCTTGAAGGGTATTTGATTCTCCTTCACAACAACTGTCTTTTAGTCACCATGCCATAGAGTAGTGCCTGATTCCCATGGCTTGTGATTTATGTTGTTAAATTTCTGACATTTGTAACTCAGAAACATGAAAAGCAGTGTTTTACCATGCACCTTTGTTTGGTTCATCTGAAGGATGCAAAAGCTAATTCTAGTTGATTGCTTAAGAATATAGCCAGAATGCTTCTTTTGGGGGAAAAACCCAAAATCCAGAATCACTCTCTTCATATCTCATCTCTTTGACTATTTTCTGGTTGTCCATCCATTTCCTGTTTTGCACACTTTCTGCTTGGCTACTACTTGCTCATAGTTTTGATCCAAGTCAACATATAAGTCGGACCTTGATTTATTAGATTATTTGTCAAAACAATCCTAAATAGATGTATCAGTTGGCTTCTTCCTTGGAGTTTATCCTTAGTGGATGGTGATAGTTGTTGTTTTATAACAAGGTATCTGTAAATAGATGCTAGAGGCAAAGTTCAGGACACAGCTACCATCGTGTCTGTATGTTCATTAGCTATAACAGATTCTGGGAGCTGAGCCAGCTTTCTCAGTTTTTTGTCTCTATAGAAATGCACTTTTTTTAAAAAAAAAGTTAAAAGTAATCAGAAAGAATTCACATAGGCTTCTTTCACCTCAAGTGAAGGAATAGCAACAAATTTACACTGAAAGATTCAGAGGAAAAGAGTGTTTGCTATGTCAGCTTGTGAAATGCCAATTTGGATAACTGTTCATTCATTTTAACATAAGTACTGTGGTTATACCCTGCTTTGTATCCGCTCACCACTGTGATCGCTTTATATCTGGTACATTAGATCTTCCTTTCTAAATCACTTGTAGGGAAAGCAGCCTTAGGAAGACCGCATTAGGAGTAGATGGCATGTGAAGAATCCAGAACTATCAAAATTAATACTAATAATATGTTGGAGTCTGTGCCTCTAGCAACACTTACCGAGAAGGAGATAAAGTAAAGAAGGTGAAGATCTTAATGTAGTGGCCTGTTTCCTAGAAACTAGAGTACATCTGTTGAATTAATTGGATATACCTGCATATTGTAGCTCACCATTCAACAATTGACTGAATGGATCTACTTGAGTTGAAACTAACAATTTGGATGTCAGCCAGTTTGTATTTGTGTAGCTGTATCAGAAAACTCTGCCCTTCATGGCATAATTATATCACATAATGGCTAGTTATGTAGGGTTTATACTTTTTTCTATGTATTTAGCTTCCTGTGATCATGTTTACTATTTACACTGGAAAACTTTTGTTGTGTGTAAAATTATCTCAACAAAACATGGTGACTTCAGAATTGAATGATACTTTTATTAGAACTACTAACACTAAAGAGATGGCAGATGTTTGAGAGATTGCAAACTCAGTGAAGGAAAGTGGAGTAAAGACATCAGTTTACATCTGTTGCTGAGGTGCACAGATGCTAAACTGTTATAGTGCTGTTGTTATTCCACTTTCAACATCATATGGAATCCTGTGGTTTGCAGTTTAGGGAGGGGCATGTAGAATTCTCACCCAGAGAGCTCTTGGGCCTCAGTAAACCACAAACCCCAGAATTCCACAGGATGTTGAAAGTGGAATAACAGCTCTGTAATAGTGTAGGACCGAAATGGCCATAGTTAATGGCTGCTTTCTCTCTCTGTGAACGAAAATGATGATTATGACCCAAAGAAGCTCATTCAAGCCTCAACTGGGCTGCTAAATAGGTTAGAGGGAGAGATGAGTTAACATAATAGTCTCTATGAGCAAAGTTGACAATTAAACTTAGGTGGCACACTAAAAAAAGACTGAAAACAAATTGTAAATGTTACCTAATGATTAGAGTAGAATGGAATTCTCTTTATGGTACAGTTCCTTTTGGATGATGGAATCATCTTCCTCCCTGAGCAGTTAATTGGGTTATTTTCCATAACAAAAAAAGCTCTATGTACTGGAAGAATATTCCACCCATGATTTTGGTTTCTGAAGTGCCAACTATGCTGCTGCTAATGAACTTGTAAAAAAGGCGAGCTTAAAAGGACATCAGATGTTTCATGCCTCGTATCTTGATTCATATATTAATGCAGTGAGATTGCAGCTGCTCATGAAAATGTTCAGCAGATTAATGACCTCGTTACTGGTTTGCAAGTGTGTGTGTGATCTACCAGTATTAGACACTAGGATGACTGGACAGGGTGACTGGACAGGGGAGTTGGATCTCTTGTGTGGTAATGGAATTTATCCTCCCCCCACCTCCCTCTTTTAAGAGACAGAAATCAATTTGGGTGCTTTAAGCAACTTGCACATTTGTAAGGTTTAACATTTTCATCAGTAAACTTAATGGTTTTTCAATTTTGTTTTTTATAAAACCAGTCTTAGATCCAGTTTTCTTTGCCTAAATCTCAGTTAAACATGTTCCCAGATGCATTGGGACTTGTTATTGCTATAAACACTTCCTTTTTCCAACTCCCTCCAAATCTTTGATTTTTGAGAGTACCAGTTTGAGAAAGAGAAATACATTGCTAAGTACTTGTGCAAGTCCTGCTGCTGAAGTCCTGCTAGAATAAATTGGACAGGGTCAATTACTTTAGTTGTTGGTGTCTTGGTCTAGAATGCAGTCCTGCAAGTTGAGGTGTATGTATGGACAGGAACTGTGTGCACATAGAAAGGTGTCCTTGAAACTTCAGTTGTAGCCATTAACAGCTGAACAGGCAAGTCACTTCACTTGCTTGCTGATGTTCTTCTAGTCAGCTTGCTTTAGCTGCCCAGCTAATTAAGCATTAGCTTTCAAGTCTCCTTCTGCTACATACAATGGTTCTGCTCCATAAGTATTTGTAGCTTTGTAAGATTGTACTCTTAAAATATATTCAGCTTTTAAATCACTGTAAATGCAGCATAAGATTTCCTGAATTAAGTGTTGTGTGAACATTCAGCAAATACTCTCTTAAACCTTGTTTGTAAGACAATGTTACATTCAGAGTTGTAATGTTAGGATAGATATGAGAAGTCTTTGTCTTCCAATATTTCAGATTTCAACTCCCAGGTAGTTGAGCTGGTATGGCTAGTGATCAGGGCTTATAGCAGTTTTAGACTAAAACATCTGGAGAACCAAAGGTTCTCTACCTCTGGTTTAAGGGAAAGAAACCGTTTTTAAATACAATAATATCTGATGGAATGTAATACAGTGGGCCCTCAGTGTCCACAGGGGTTTGGTTCCAGGACCCTTCCTGGATACTGAAATCTGTGAATACTCAGGTCTCATTATATACAGCAGTGTAGTAAAATTCTGTCCCTTAGGTAAAATGGTGAACAACCATAAATGAGTGCCAGAGAGAGTCTGAAGATCTGTGAAATGGTGGAAGGCTACAGCAGGGTATGCCTACACATCAGCATTGTGCTCAGTACACAGCAAAATCAAGCTTTGCTTTTTGGAATTTTTCCCCAAATATTTTCAAACCATGACTAGTTGAATCTGAGGATGCAGAATCTGTGGATAGGGAGAGCTGACTGCACTTAATACAGATATCCAAACAAATTTGCAGTACTCAGTAGCCCACAAAAATTGTTTGTGATGATGCACATATCTAAATTAATGAGTTCTGATGCGTTGATAGCCTTGAAAGAGGCCTGGGGAAGATGAAAAATTATCTCAGTTCACATAGGTTTCTTATATATCATAAGCACCCAAGTGAAGAATTGTATGTAAGCCTAGATTAACTGGGGGCTGAATATTTTCAGGAAAAAAAATGCATTTATCAGAGTGTCCCTCTTACTGGTGCGTACGCTGGATATTGAGGTCATCTGTCTAGTAGAGGGTTATCTCTGCAGGCAACTCTGCCTTTGGACACACTTTTCATTTCTTCCATAGCTTAGTGTGAGGAGACTGAATTCTGACCTTCTATCTCAGCTTGGATCAGAAGACAAAGGTTGAGGGGGAAAAAATCCCTGATGACACGTGAAATTTCAGAGATCTCCAGAGTGGTCTCAGAGTCAGACCTTATGCTCTTCCCACATTAAGAGGAGCATGGTTAATAACACTAAATTTTGGTTAGCCAGCAAAGGTAGCCAAAAGGTATGGAACCCATAGTATCATTATGTCATTTTCTCACTCTTTAAGTTGCACCATCTCTGTGTATTGAGTCCAGCTCAAGTTAAAACTGAAGCGATACCACTGAGGTATTGGATCTAATTCCAGCTATATTATTTATTGTTTAAAGCAACCTAAATTTTGATCAAATCTTCTTGTCTACAGCTTGAATTGTTACAGCCTACGCATACCTGTATAGTGTTGTTGTGCGTCCCATTTCTAAAGGAAGTGTTAGGCTACTTTCTACCCTCAGACAGATTCAGATATTGATATAAACAAGGTAGGTTATGTTAATTCACAGAAGCACTGATTTCATATGGTTTATTAGACCTGTGCTTTCTCATTTTGTGTTTATCTGCTGCCTTTTTGTCAGGTGCTCATTAATGAGTGAAGAAACAAAAGATTGGGACAGTGGCCAAGAAGCAATGGAGAATAAAAGTCTGGAAGCTTCCCCATCAGACCTAAAGTTAGTGGCCCACCCAAGAGCAAAAAGTAAAGTTTGGAAGTACTTTGGCTTTGATACCAATGCAGAAGGATGTATATTACAGTGGAAGAAAATCTACTGCCGCATCTGCATGGCACAGATTGCCTACTCGGGAAATACATCCAATCTCTCTTACCATCTTGAAAAGAATCATCCAGATGAGTTCTGTGAATTTGTGAAAAGCAACACTGAACAAATGAGAGAGGCCTTTGCAACTGCTTTCTCAAAACTGAAGCCAGAATCATCTCAGCAGGTTACTCAGGATAACGTAATTATAAAGACATGTCACAATTATGAGAATAAAAGGCATCAGGAACTGACCTCAGCAGTGGTTAGCTTAATATGCGAGGGCTTGTATCCACCTTCTATTGTAGATGAGCCCACTTTCAAGAATCTCTTAAGAATAGCTGACCCCCGCTATGAACTGCCATGCAGAAAATATTTCTGCACAAAAGCAATTCCTGAGAAATACAGTGCTGTTAGGGACATTGTGTTAAAAGAATTGACTGATATCCTCTGGTGTGGCATATCTGTTGATATGTGGAGAAGTGAAAGCCAAAATAGATCCTATGTAACACTGACAGTACACTTTCTCAATAATGGCTCCTCCAGCTGCCTGGCTGTTAATTCCCGTTGTTTAAAAACATTTGAAGTGCCAGAGGAAAATACAGCAGAAACCATTACACGAGTCTTTTATGAGATATTTATTGAATGGGGGATCAATACAAAGGTTTTTGGTACAACAACGGACTATAGGAAAGACATAGTGAAAGCTTGCTCGCTTTTGGACATTCCAGTGCAGATGCCTTGCTTGGGGCAGACATTTAATGTGGGTATACAGCAAGCTTTTCAGCTTCCCAAATTGTCTGGTGTCCTGTGCAGATGTCGGAAACTGGTGGAATATTTCCAGCAGTCTTCAGTAGCCATGTACATGTTAGGTGAGAAACAGAAGCAGCAGAATAGTTCACACTGCATGCTTGTGAGTGATCGTGTTTCTTGGTGGGGAAGCACACTTGCCATGTTGCAACGTCTTAAAGAGCAGCAATTTGTGATTGCTGCAGTTCTTGTGGAGGACAGCAATAATCACCATCTGATGTTGGAAGCCAGTGAATGGAATACAGTTGAAGGCTTGGTAGACTTGCTCCAGCCATTCAAACAGGTTGCTGAGATGATGTCTGCTTCCAAGTACCCAACAATAAGCATGGTGAAACCCCTCCTTCACATGCTGCTGAATACAACATTAAACATCAAGGAAAATGACCTGAAAGAAATCAGCATGGCAAAGGAAGTGATCGCCAAAGAATTATCTACAACATATCAGCGTACTCCTGAGATAGACATGTTTCTTAATGTTGCAACTTTCTTGGACCCAAGGTACAAGAAACTTCCCTTTCTTTCAGCATTTGAGAGGCAGCAAGTTGAAAACAGAGTGGTGGAAGAAGCAAAAAGCCTTCTGGAGAAAGTGAAAGAGAGCACAATAAAAACTGAAGAGGAGTTTTTTGCAGTGGCTGAAGAGCCCCCAGTGAAAAAAATTGTAATTGGCTCCACCCCTCCTCCTACCAGCACCATCAATAACATGCTTGCAGAAATCTTTTGCCAGACAGGTGGCGTTGAAGACCAAGAGGAATGGCATGCTCAGATTATTGAGGAATTGAGCAATTTCAAGTCTCAGAAAGTCCTTGGGCTAAATGAAGATCCCCTCAAGTGGTGGTCTGACAGACACGCTTTATTTCCTGTTTTGCCAAAGGTTCTTCAGAAGTACTGGTGCATTGTGGCCACAAGAGTGTTTCCTGAGCGTCTTTTTGGTTCTTCTGCTAATGTTGTTAAGGCAAAGAGAAATCGGCTAGCCCCGGCTCATGTAGATGAACAGATCTTTTTATATGAGAATACTCGCAGTGTGTCAGAAGCTGAGCCTGATGAAGAGGATGAAGGAGAATGGGGCGTGGAACAGGACCATATTATTAATTTAAGTGACACAGCAAATGTAAACAGCAGTTTCTTTAACATGAGAGACAGTGGCTTCATATAGATGGAATACTTAATGGTCCCGAAGGGAAGCTTGTCTTAAATTACCAAAACCACCCAAATTCTCATGATAAGAATGCTACAAATATTGGACGGTTATAACATAGCCTGTGTGTGTGTGTGTGTGTGTGTGCTGTGAGCACATGTGAGAGTGGTTGCTGCCTTCAGAAGTATGACGTGTTAATTTCAAAAAGCTGAAATAGGCATAATGATGTCTAGTACGCAGATTCAGGCATGCGTTAAAACATGTGCACTCTTCTCATTCAGGAACAAGGGTCATAAATAAAATAGTAACTTTTAAAACAGTTGCTCAGTTTTTCTTTTGGTACAGAAAGATGTCATGAATCAACATCCTGAATGGGCCAGCTAAATAGATGATCTTCTTCATTTGCAAAGCTTATATAGTACAGGGTTTCAAAGTTTTAAAAGCTTTGATTTAAAAGTGTCCATGTATTTAAATATTTCAAGCTTTTTAAAGGTCAGATCATCAAGCATTATTATATAAAGGGCCTAATTTTAATTGCTTGTTTCACAAGTTACTTTCTTGGGATTAATTTCTTAATAACAGCATGTGCCTTGTAATATGTCAGTGGCAGTGATGGAAGCTTTTATTTTTTTTAGCCCTGCCCTGTTGGATGCAATAGAGTCCCAGCTAACATACTTGAATGTGCTGTCTCTCCAGAACCCTAGTCAGAGAAGAGAATATGTGCTGTGAATAATTACCTAAGCAGAGTTGTGCTGTTGACTGTCACAGTACAAAATTAGAGATAATGAATTTGTACATATGTTACAGAGACATTACTCAGGCATTATAAGTTAATACCCTAGTATCTACTTCAGTGCAGAGGTTTAGGGCTGGGTGAGTGTTTGATTCTTCACTTCACTTTTCAGCCAGGAGGGAATTAATGTTTCCAAAATAGGATTGCTTACATGTCAGTGTACAATTCAGCATGCTTAGGCTGAGGGATTTCAGTGGGCCTAAGCATGCTTACCTTTTTTCTGGACTTTAAGTATAATGTCTCTAACTGTAGTATTATTTTGCAAGAAAACCCCTTGAAAACCTCACATTACAGTCACCATAAGTTGGAAACAATTCGAAAGCACACAACAACAAGCAATGGAGAACAGACTTTTAGATGCTTAACCAAAGGGCATGCTAGGGATGAAGCCAGTTCTAAAAATATGTGGCTAGCGGGTGGTAACCTTACAGCCACTTCCCTGAGTTTGGAAATGTTTTATTGTTCCCGTCTTTCCTAATTCACAGACACTGCTGTACAACTATTGTTGCTGAAATTCCAGATGTTTTCACAAAATTTTGAGCTTTATGTTTAGCTTTATGCTAGTTCCTTCTGTTTCAAAATACTGCCCTCATTCAGATGCAATGTCATATCACAGTTTTATCCTTCTCAAGAATGCCTAAATTCTCAAGAATGGCCTAAAATTCATGTGCTCCTCCTCCACCACTGAATGGAAATTCTGGTTTTGAATAAACAACCGTTTATAAAAATAATATTGAAATGAGGAAAGTGTGGTTTGTTTTAACAGGACCTAGTTTGAACAAAACAGGATAAGTCTATGATTTCCCATTCTGTTTTCTGCAAGTAGAATTAAAGGGAACCACAATTTTCAGAGTTTCTATGTAGTGGCACATGGTGGCTTATATAAAACTGAAAATGGAAGCTTTTGGTTTCCTTCCCTCATTTGCAAAGGAAGAGGGGCATAAGACTGAGGCTGCGTATGACAGATTCACACAGACATGGTTTAATGTTGTGTCAGAGTTGAGCTAATGGCTACTTGCTGTTAATGATATGAACATTGCTTTGTATCTGTCATCAAGAATCAATCAAAACACTGTGGTTTACTTGGGAGAAGGATGCATGTCTGCATTGCAAGTGGATGCTTGTGTTCTTCCTTTTATGTTGATGTGTGTATGTTTTACCTAACTAGGTTGAGAATGGTTTGGAAGGTACCTTTTGCTGATCAGATTATGTGTGTTGATTTGAATTTCACACCAATATTATCTGTAGACTGTCTTTTGGGGTGTGATGTGTGGTGTAAACCAGGGCTAGCCAAAGAACACCTTCCAGGTGGTTTTATAGCCCTTAACCTTCCAGACTCATGCCCTGCTTAATACTAAGAACCCTAGCCGAGGTCCTGTATCAGACAAGACTGGATGCATCTTCCTGGATGGATTTTAAGAAGGGTTTCAGGGGCTTTTATAGTTGTGGCATGGTACCACAATCATAAATGTGAATAGAAAACAATTATAAAGTCATTGCAAAGTTTGTAAGCATAACTTTCAACATAATAACTAACAGAATGCTGGTCCCCGCTCCCTTCCCCCCCCCAAACAGAAGTGGACTTCTTGTCACATCCATATTTGTTCTTGTTTGTTTGTTTGTTTGTTTGTTTGGGCAGCTGATGCAGTCCTCAAAGGGTCCCAGGGACACTACTGTGAACCCCCAGACCAGCCACATTTTCACTCACCCCTGCTTTTAACCCATCCATAATTCCGTATGGATCTGTTTTCTCCATCAAGAACCAGTTGTACAAACTGTTCTTATTATGTCATGTGTATGGATAAGAAGAAAACCTGGTGGTTTCAAATGTTCAGTATTACAAAAATTTATATGATTTTTAGCTCTGAAGAGATTCTGTTCATATGAGTATACAAAATTGACATTTCAGACATTTGTAAAGGTCATTACTCTGCTTGAGACAACTTAAAACTTTTGATTACTTTGAAGACATACAGTATTCGCCTACAAGAGATTCAAGCCATGGTACCATGAATAATTGTGCATTTGAGCAAACCCTTATGAACAGTTCAGGGTTTAAGAAGAGATACAGATTCTGGTTTTTAAATAGCTCTCATCAACTGTTTATTCTTCACTGACGAGTTCCTTAAGCATAATCTTTAGAGATTTTCCCAGAGCCTTCTATTTGCCACAGATGGGATGGCTACTTTGAATAAATAGGCAGACAGAATAACTCTGATACATAGTGCATGTGCACGTACGTGTATTCATATGTATACCAAGGCACACATAGATTGGAGTGTCCACACTGCATAATTATAACAGTTCCATACCAATTTAACTGACATGGTTCCTTCCTGCAGAATCTGGGATTTACAGTTTGTTGGGGTAGTTAGAAATCTCTGTTAGGAAGCTCTAGTGGTGTAGTTCATGGGGAGCTGGCATAGGGATCACAGCAGATAATTCTAAGTACTTTACCAAACTGAAAAGTTGCTTAAGTAACATAAAGGAAGCAGATCCTGTCTGGTCTTGGAAGCTAAGCAGAGTCAGCACTAGTTTATATTTGAATGGGAGACCACCAACGAATACCAGGTATTACAGATCAGATTTCAGAGGATGGAACTGGCAAAACCACCTCTCAGTATTCCTTGCCTAAGCAAATTCCTGTGAAATTCATAAGGCTGTCATATGTCAACAGGCAACTTGAAGGCATTTACACACTCACACAACAAACTGAAAACCAATGATTGCATAGGATGAAAATATGATGGTTAAAGTGGTATAAAACTACTATAACTGTGGTGTGGATATACCCTGTGATACTTTACTTGAAAGTAAACTTCCATTCTGGAAGGTCCTCCAATCAGTGTAGATTTAAGGCATTTCTTTTAAAACTGTCCTACAGAGGCATCTGCTGCTGTTGGATTTTGCTCACGTGGACACAGGCAGAGCATAAACATTATTAGGTAACAATCATATACAGGTCAGGTCAATTGAACTTCCTGGCAGTTTCTGCTCAAATATGTTCTCATAGTGTATACTTTCTTAAATATAGATGGATAAATCCAATGAAAGAGCAATGTTTCTGTAAAATGATCTAAAGCAGTGGTTCTTAACCTGGGGTCTGTGGACCTCTGGGAGTCCATGGAGTTCTCACAGGGGGTCCATGAAACTCTGCTGCTGGACACTTAGCAGCAGCAGCAGCAGCAGGGACGCGATAGTGGGTTGTGGGTGCTGAAACTGCTCTCTTATTTGCAAACAATGACTCTGGAGCCCAGGGTTTGAATTCCCACTCAGCCATGGAAACCCACTGGGTTTCCTCAGGTAAGTCACGTTCTCTCAGCCTCAGGAACAGGCAAAGGGAACAACTCTTGCCAAGGAAAACCTCATGATTCATCTTAGGGTTGTCATAAATCAGTTTTCAAAGGGGAGAGACATGATGGCTAGAAAGAACCGCCCTCCCCAGGTCAGTGGCACTTTGTTGTTGTGTGCCTTCAAGTCACTTCTGAATTATGGCAACCTTGAAGTGAACCTATCACCTGGTTCTTTTGGCAAGAGTTGTTCAGAGGGTGTTTGCCTCTGTGGCTGAGATAATGTGACTTGCCCAAGATTACCCAGTGTCTGTGTGGGGATTTGAACCCTAGTCTCCAGAAGTCTCCAGCAAATAAATAAATATTTGAATATTTAAATTTAAATATTTAAAATCTTGAGTTACGTCTTGGGAGTTCCCAGCAAAAAAAATTATATCCTTAACAAAAAAAAGGTAAAGAACCACTGATCTAAAGAAATGTGTTAATTTTTGTAACTCTGTCTAATATGCCATCTGATTTGTATTAAGCATATGATCTGGTGATTCTCAGCTGGTGTAATCTTGAGTAGATGAAGGCACAAAGAAAGTGCATGATGAAATAGTTATGTTAATTTCGTTTGAATAAAGGTGCAACTCGCTGAATCTTAAATCCATGCAACTTAAGCACAAATGTAATAAACATAGGCTGTTGTAAAGTATATTTATTATATTGCAACAAAGCAATCAACATATTATTTTCCTCTACTTTCAGTAAATAAAACCCTATGAGACTACAGACCTTAGCTTTAACAGCATCTCATGTTAGGTACACGCTGTGAAATTTGTCAGACTGATGGTTGACTTACATATGTTTGCTTTTACCCCAGTCAACTTTGCCACTGGCCCTAGGTCTCCTTGAAAGAGAGGAAGCTGTCTTACCCTGGCCACTGATCAATATAGTCCAAACTGTCTTCACTGAAGAGCTGCTGTCAGTCAGAAAACCCAGGTGCAGTATAGCTGTCTGAGACAATTTAATTGGAGATGGGAAGTCACTGAACCTGAGACCTTCCACACACAAAGCATATGTTCTCTCATTAAACTTTGGTGCTCCAAAAGTTGTATCCTGAAAGGTGTAAATTGGCAGCTGGATTATCTCAAATTCCACAGCTAGTTCTGTCTTTCCTTCTTTTGTCAGCTCACAACTCTTATCTTTTCAAAGTTTCTTTGCAATTCTATCAGAGTTTGATCTCCCATTTGTTACATTTCAGCACCTGGAATGACATTTCACCATCTTGATTTGTGTTCTAAATGCCAGGTTTCTTGTGATGGAAAGGCGTAAAGTAATTGAAATGTGATTATACAAAGTAATCCTAGAGTACTGTGATGAGCAGGTATATAAAAATGAGTGTGAGCATAGAGGTATAACTTTAAACACTTGCCAAAAGGAAGTGGTTTGAACATTAACAGTGACAAGTTATACTCTCCTCATATTATCCAGGTAAAAGAGTGGTTCTAGAAGATTACACGTACATCAGAATATCCTGGAGCAAATACGAGGATACATTGATCCCTGATTTAGAATTCAAAGCTACTTTAAAAGTCATCATTTACAACATGATGCTTGGCCTGGTTAGTTTTTATTACTGACAGAACAACTTAAGTCAGCAGAACAGGAATTTCCTCATTGCTGTCTGTATATGAAGATCAGGAGATCCTCTGGAATATATATGTGCTGTGAAGGGAAGTGAAATAGAGGATGATAAAGTCCGTGGAAGTCTTGCATGAAGTCAGATTTTTCCCATTGTCATTATGTACATCATTCATGTCTGTCAGGTTTCTTTGACACTAAACTCTTGGCACAAATGGAAGTTGCTTGGAAGGTAGTGGCTTGTGGATCATATCGTGTAGGGTTGGATCTGGTAACACTGGCCTAAATTGGGCATAGCATGGTTCAAACTAAATGTCTTTTAAAAAAAAAAAAATCTTGTGTCACACTGTTTCTGCTCCCACAGAAGTTATCTGCCATAAAAACAACTCCCCCTGGATGAGCTCCACTTTGATGCCATTCCAAAGTGCTTCTGGTGTTTTAAAATTTTTGGTATCCAAAATAAAAAAAAAATACAGATGATCAAAATGACATGTTTTGGTGATGTAAAGCCATTATTACCTTTATCTGCTTTGTTTGATTATTTTGTGCTTATGCTGGATATATTTAATAAAGCAGAAAATGTGTTCATAAGTTCAGTCTCAAAAATCTTTCAGCAGCACATTCCTGGGCTTCCTGGAATATACATATACTTCTTTTAACTGTTTCTCTGTCTAAGACAGACACATAAACTGGATGTGATATGGTTTTACAATGAAGAGTTGGCCTGAAATTCATCGATGAGTGGAAAGTTGTACTGCTGCTTCTATTCGTGGTAACTGTTCCTGTAAAGATCCTAACATTTTTGAGATTAGATACGGCAAAGGTGAGCAATTGTCAGGGGTTACAGAGTTACCTCCCCTCACCCCGAGACCTTGGAAGGCTACACCCTGGCAAAACCCAAACGTATATATGTCTCCAAATGCCTTTCAGTGCCCTCATGGGGTTGTGGAGTGCATTTTTTCTCTCCCCTGGGCTGCACCCATCTCATAGAACATGCTTCTAAGGCTATCCAATGTGGGTGACTAGCAACCTCCCCCCCAATGTGTCAGGGAGTAGGATCATGTTTGTGCCCATTGGCTACAATTGTTTCTTTCTTGGAAACTCTAGGGATCAGAAGTGATTGGCTCTCAGACCAGCTCCAGTCTGAGTTACCACTTTGAGTAACACCATAAGAGTTTAGGGAGTAAAACCTTCTGTTTGTTTGTTTTTTAAGCCTTGGGGAACCTAGGGGCCACAAAAATCCCTTTTGGAAGGCCACATGCAGCCTGGCAGTCATAATTTGTCCACCCCAGCTACTAAATACCAAAGCCTAAATCCACGTGTTCATTCCTGCTAGGTAACACATTCTGATTCAATTGCTCAATGGTTAGCCAATGCTTACATAAGTCCCATTGATTCTGCAACGTTGCTCTAGTTGGCACCAATTGAATCTTGGCTATAGCTTCTATCCTACTTGATAGTATAAGCTTCTGTTTGCAGATTATATTGTAGTGTACAGCACACTTTTTTCTGTGAAAAAACAAGTTTTAAAGAGAGCTGGAAGTCCTTACTAAGAGAAAGGGGCCTGGCCATTTGGAGAAGCCCAAAAGGGCCAGATTCAGCTCCAGAGCCTGAGGTTGCCCGTCTTTGGTTTACAGCAGTATTATAAAATAATGTGAATAGGGAAAGCTGGCTCTGTGATATCAATAAGCCAGTAGTTCACTGATAATGAGAAGCTGAACGGGATTGAAAACCACAGAGAACAAACCACTGTAATTTTTACTGTTTTCTTTCCTAATTTAATGTGCACAGATGTTAAAGGGCAGGGAAGTTTTTTTGGGGGGAAATGTTTATTGTTTGGCAGCAGTTTGTGATAGATGCTGCTGTGTTTAATGGGCATAGGTATGTGGGGCTTCCATGATTTAAATAACACTGGATGATAAGTTTTACCTGTCTAATGACTCATTGAAAAAAATGGAGTTGAAAGGAAATTGATTTGGAAATACTGTGTTTCCACTTCTGTGCCCTTTTCATTTTGTGATTATTGCTGAATTGCCTTCAGTGTATGATTTGATTATGCTTTTAAAGAGCTGAAAGTGAGCACTATTTAATTTAAGAAGTTTTGAATCACTTTTTTTTCATCCTAGATAAGTAAAAGAATAGCAAGATTGGTATTTTCTAGTACTTAGGCTGAGCTCAGTATATGATCATAGGCTTTAAACGCTTGCATAGATGAATGAGAAGTCAATGGACAGTGGTCTGTCTGGCATGTGGGTTTACATAATTTCAAGGCTCATAAAAATCAATGATATATATATAAAATATGGATTTTTAAAATTTGAAGGAGATTTTTTTTGTTATTTGCTATCAAATCAGCTTTGAGTTAAGACAACCCTACGAATGAGAGAGCTTCAAGAGCTGAGGTCATCAACAGTCCTGCTCAGGTCTTGCAGACTCAGGGCTGTGGCTTCCTTGATTGAATCTGTAGTGCGGTCTTCCTCTTTTCCCACTGCCTATTACTGTTCCCAGCATTATTGTCTTTTCCACTGAATCATGTCATCTCATGATACATCCAAAGTTGCTTTTATTTAAATCATGTTTTCTTAAAATTATATCAGATTTTTAAAATTTAAATCAGATCCCATTTTTTAAAAAATAGCTTAAAAGAGCATAGATTAACGATATCATAATGAATACTAATTACACAACTTCTCCTTATATTCCATGAATATATTAACAGCAGTACATAGACATGGCAAATAATCTAATCAGTCCTATTCTACAGACAGATGTTGTAGATGAAGTCTACATTCTCTCTCCATCCCTTCTTCCCAAAGCTCCCCTTGACCTTGCTTCTCAGTGCAAAGAGTTGAAATAAATCTGAACAAGGAGAGTTCTGGATATAAATGCAAATTATTTCATTGTGATATGTTCAAAATGAATCTGAAAACAGTCTAGAATAATTGCTTAGTATGTATCTACATTTTGATGAAACTTACATCTCTGAACATGTGTTGAGGTTATATTAAACAATAATGTATTTCAGAAAAAAAAGACGATTAAAACCTTTCTCGCTATCGATTAGAATGGTGATTTAAATCATTAAAATTTGAGTCCTTCAGAGAAGGACAATTGAAGTATCATCTCTGGCTTCTGCTTAAAATATTAATGCTACACGGGCCTTGACAACAAAACATGAACAATCTATTTGACATTGTTGTGGGCTTTCAGTAATTTTGTGAGATATTTAGAATTCTCTGTCAAACATCTGCAATGCTGCATCAGACTATATGTCCCAGGATTCCACAGGATGGATCCACAGCAGTTACAGTGAAATCATAGCACTGTAACTGTGTAGTGCAAGAGGGCCCTAAAAGAGTCTGGAGTAATTTGTTTCTGCATGCAGGTCATTCTGGCTTCCCAATCCCATCATGATGAAGATCTAAGCAGTGTGGTTCCAAAGTTATTAATAAGTTCCTGCTTCCTTAAAGCTTTTGACAGAAACTCTGGTAGTGTTATCTTGCAGATACTCAGTTCCATTCTGGAATAAGAATGCCAGTGCCCTGAACATTTTTGCATTCTCAGCCGTCTTTACTCCTGACACAGTCCTACTGCGTCAGAGGAAGACCTCAGTATTCCATTATTTAAGCAATTGATATAGGTGAATTGACGTATTGACATAGGAACTAAGCTGACATGAGTCAGTACACAACCTGATCCTACTGCTAAAGTTCTGAATTGACAAAGGAGTAGACAGTATGCAAACACAGAGTGCTTGACAGATGAGGATTCTGGGGCAGGGAGTTCTATGTAAATAGCCTGCATGCATAATAGTACCCTGTTTACTGGGGGTCCCATGAGGAACACCAAAGTGCGCTCTCAAAATATCAAAAGGTGAGGAAATTAGCACAGAACACAGCTGGCAATGCGAGAGGCAGGGCAACGCAGCGAGATCTTGAACCCAACATCTATGGGGTCAGGCTGAGTCAAGGAGCAGACAGAGGTTGAACTAACAATGGTGATCTTCTTAAGACAGTATAGGACTAGGAGATCATGAAAACCAAGGTTGACTGGGTGCATAGAAGGAGTAAATTGTAAGCAAGCATAACATTCTGATCACAGGGCATATCTCTTCAGATAGTGCTTCTTAAGTAATATTGTGCAGGAAACCAGCAGTCTTTTTCTCCAGTGTGTCAGGACCAACATCATACTTGCATCCAATGGCTACAATGTTTATTTTTTCCTGGAAGTTCACCATGGGTCTCATGGAGCAGCACTTCCAATTTCTGGGCTTTCTGCAGCTTGAACAAGTATTCTTGACATAGTTTTAACTCTGATCTTAAACTGGCAGAAATTTTTATTGTTATAGTTGTTTATTTAATGTATCTGTTACTGCTTCAAAGAAACACCAGAGCATAGAAAGATCATTAGGTTCATAATCAGTTCACTGATGTGAACTTGATTTGGATATTCTAAGAATCAAACTTCAAGCTCATTCTGCTTTTGTACAAGATAAAGTGAATTTCAAAAGGTATGGCCCATTCAACTAGAACACTGAGTAATGGACGTGATGAAGGTCAAAGCGTTCCATAAAAAAATGCCTTTTGTGAATTTTTCAACTTGGTATTCCCTCTTCTGTTTTGAACTTTAAAACTCCATAGCATAAAAAAGAATGTTTTAAAATTTAATTTACCCATGTGAGGACAGCAGTAGAACAGGGAGTTGGGGGAGTGGAGCTACAGTACTCCCTTCTGTGTATTGATAGAATATACTTAGAGAACAAAGGTACAGAGCTCTTGTCTTGATGAAAAGCATTTTACTTGGTGTTTTCAGGTAGAGAGGCTCATCACACTGACAAAAAGAAGGTACAGTGCAGCCATCTACTCTTGGTCTCCTTAACAAATTCTGTGTGGTTAAAACAAAAACAACTACCACTACTGCTGCTACTAAGAAGTAGCAGTAGAAAAACCAGAAAAAGAACAAGGAAGCTTTGAGTATATGCTTTGAAGCCCTTGGTAAAATTCAGTGTGTGATTGTGTGATAAAAGCCTCAGCTGAAACCCCTCACATTCTGAAAGGCATAATATTTCATAGGACTCTTTTTCAGTGGGAAAAATACGTAAATCTAGGGAATAGTCCCCTTAGAAATAAGTGTTTTTCAATGTTTTTCAGTCTTTTTTTTTCTTCCTGGACTTTTACATCACGGGTTCATTTAGTCATTCTGTGCACCTTATAAGCAATATTTTATAGTTGCAGCACACCTGTTATTTTATTTCAAACTTCCATTTCACTTTTTAATGAAGGTTCACTTCCAAGTGAACTCAGTCTTGAATCATTTTTCATTTCTGCACATACTGGGTATAATTAGAGTGCCTCTTCACTGATTGTCCGGTATAAAAGTGAAATGATTGCCTAGTCTTTGACGGTAAAGTACTTCCAGCAGATGCCAATCACTTTTATCAGCAACCATCCAATATTATGTGGCATGTGTTTTTTTTTAAAGAAATGTTTTGAATTTGCTTGGAAATCTTGCTGATTAATTCAAGATGTTTGGATGGAGAGACAAGGTACTTCTGAATCTTTTCACAGAGCTTCTCTTGATTCTTATTTCATATCTTCTAGGCTATGTCCCAATGAACTCTGGTTCAAATACTGTATTTGCTGGTGTATAAGACACACCAGCATCTAAGATGCACCCCATTTTCCAAAGTATTTTTCAGGAATTTTTTTTTAGTACATTTCTTATTTACTGTATTTTGTGTCTAGGCATTCTTGAGCTGCCTCTTTGCTGGCCATTGAGCTCTCTCGGGTGGCATGATTGCTCAGTTTAGAGCAGGAAGAGCCCCTTGTAGGCACATTTTGTGATGGTGATGATGGTGGTGGCTGCCTCTGAGCTGAACTACCCTTTGGAAACCAGAGAAAAGAAGGTGGGAAGGAGGGAGGGAGGGGAGGAGGTGGGACCAGGTGGATCCCAGGGAAGGGAAGGGTGGGGTTGTCAATTTCTACTATAGACTTGGTTGTACGCAGAACAGGAGATAAATATTCGCTGGTGATAATTGGGGGAAAAGAGCCAGCTGGGCCTATGATTGTAAAAATAAATTTCCATTCTGGCTATTGGAAATACTTGTCAAAATTGTATTGAATTTAGCATTTCTCTTAAAGTACAAGAAAGATTCCATTTGAGTGCTTTGATGTCATAGACTAAATTATATGAAATTTTTTATGTTCAGCATTTGGAACAGCTTAAGATTCTTCTCTGCTGATTCCCTACAAGTCATGGTATTCACATTGACTCAGAAAATAAATGCAATGTGAACTGGGTAGAACTTCACAAAAAAACCCCAAAATCTGTTGATTCAGTCAGTTAACTATTAATCACTTAGAAAGTGTCTTAAAATTGTCTAGGCAGTGTATAGGATTTTCATTAAATCCTTCCTGCAAATTCACAGGGTACTCAATGCAACCCAAGGAAAGTGGTGGGAAAGGTAAGGGAAACAATCAAATTCATCTACCAGTTTTTAAAAATAGTATGATAGACTTTTTTTTTAAAAAAAAAGATTTTATCTGTAGATTTTTCAGAAACAAAATAGCAACTAATAGCCAACATTTCATTAACAAACTTTACCTTAAGCACTTGCTTTAAATGTAGCTGTCACTTACATATTCATGTTTCAGAGTTACCAGGGATGATATTTATTACAACACACATTATTTTGAAAAAGTCAGATTCTGTCAGCCTTAGAAGAAGGCAAAGATAACTCCCCCCCGAAGAAATCGCACAGAAGCCTATGATAGGTTTGCCTTACCTGTTGCAACAAGTTTGAAGGTTCGCAATTAAAATGTTTAATTGATCAGAAATGGATTTTACAGTAACATTACACTAATGTCATGAACATTAACCATCAAGAATCTATGATATTAGTACAGCTCTTTTATATAGCAAAAGAAACATAAGACTTCCACCTAGAAGTAAAGACCTTTTTATTCAGATGGTGTTTGGTTGTGTTGATGTGTTGAACAGGTTGGTGCTGTCCTTTTTCACTGCTGTATTTTTAATCCCCCTCCATATGGAGAAAAAAACAAAAAAGAACACTTTGTACTGACTTCTGAGGTATTTTCTGACCCTACAATAATTCCTTGTATTTCAGGGATAAAAAAGTGTTCCTGGTTCCCAAGTGAGGCAGATCATTTTATTTGAGTAGCTGACAGGCTGC
Organism: Ctenosaura bakeri; assembly: GCA_948474755.1. Taxonomy (NCBI): domain Eukaryota; kingdom Metazoa; phylum Chordata; class Lepidosauria; order Squamata; family Iguanidae; genus Ctenosaura; species Ctenosaura bakeri. The sequence goes on along the minus strand of CAOLHI010000230.1, from coordinate 181,852 downwards.
CTTTTCTACAGAGTAATAAAAAAATAGTAAATGTAATTTCTGTGTCCTAAAAATACTCTCTCTGTTATTTCCAAATGAAAATAAGCAAACAAAACTTCTTGTCATGAAATCCAAAAATTAAGAAATGGATATGAATCCTGAAGAGAAGCAACTGTTTTTATTTATCTACAATTTATCCAGCTGTAATAGTTCTGTGGAGTAATTTGCTACCCCAGGAACAAAAATCACAGAGGGAAATATCTCCTGATGACCGACCTTTCTCTGTTCCAGCCTCTCTTTAGACAACCAGAGAACAGCACTTAAAAGGAAGTAAATTATCCACACACTATGCACTGTCTTTTGGCTTTCTTATCCACTTCTCTAATGTAGAAATAAGACTGTGCAATGTGCAGCTTATTCTTTCAAATTGTGTCAATGTACATTAGATCTTTGGTTAGCAGATTTTCTGCTAATTTTAAGTGAGTGAGGAAAAAAAATCTTCCTCTACATTTCCCAAGTCATAGGAAGTAATAGTACCACTATATTCTTTGTTAGGTGATTACACTCTGAAGGGCTGACACGCAGAGGAAACTGTAAGTTTGTTCTTTGTTGCCCCAGAGGGTAGAGCCAGGTTTAATGGTTTTATGTTGCAGAAGATAGACTTTGACTGAACATTGGAAGGAACTTCTTAACAGTAAGCGTAGTTTAGCAATGGAACCAATATCCAATGAGTTTTGGAGGTCTTCTCTGGATGTCTTCTGAAAGAGTCTGGATTGCTGTCTTCTAAGGATTCTCTAGGTGAAGTTCTTATACTGAGTATGGGGTTGGACTTGATAGACAATAGGCTCCTCCAGTTCTGTGATTCTATGATCTTTGATCTTATGATTTGATTTAACCGTAGTCACCATTACACAAATTTCTTGTCGTGTACCACACTGCCAGCCCTATGTTCTTTTTTAGAAGACTAAATATCTCAACACTGAATTATCTCAAAACTTTAACATCAAATCTGGCATATACTGCCGAAGTGAACATTCTTCTGAACAAAACCAGCTGTTTAGTTTTATATCTGTCCCTGATGTGTACTGTGGTTGATGCTGTGTCACATAGTCCATATGTCCTGAAGCAGTGACTTTGATGTGTCACTCTTGTTTCTTTGTTCTCAAACCTCAGGGGCCATGTGAGTGCACAAAATCTCTTCGGGTCATCATTGCTCTGAAGTGGCAATGCTCTGAGACAGGATGCAGTTCAAGGCTTAGTGTTTTCTTATCATCCATCCCACCAGGAGCAATGGCTTCAGCTCAGTGATGTCAAGTGATGTCATATTTCAACTTTTGGTAGGGTTTCTCTTATTCTAAACATGAATACATGTTGTGCCACTCTATTTGTTCCACAGATTATGTTGTGAAGAATTATTTTTCTGAGGAGCAGTTCAAAGGTTTCTAGCATTTTCACTGGCTTTATCCTTTTTTTTATCCCTGGGAGTTTCTCGGTGACGTCTCTGGTTCTACAGTGAAGTGCCTGTGGATATCTACATCAGAACTTTTCCTTCCACTGCTGTCTTTTATGACAATATTATCTCCTCTTGATCCTGATCAAGTGAATGTGCATTTACTGCCCTTCCAGAAAGGGCCTGCTTCTTATATGAACAATTACATTGCTTTCTGTGGGGAGGAGGGAGTAGCAAAATGGCAAAATGCAGTAGACTTGTCAGTATACTTTTTGTCTCTGTTTTTTTCTTTTTGTTTTCCTTTTTTGTCTGTTAAAAAAACCCTGCATGGCATATGCTGAAAGTTGAAAACATTGTCGCCTCCAGAGTTTTAGACAGTGTCTCAGGTTTTGATGTATATAGTCAGATCTCTTGGGAAGCACTGAGAAGGTAAAACTGAATTTAGAATTTAGTTTGTTGGGATATGTACTTCTGAATTGTAGGAAGCCAACAGGGTTTCATCAAGATTAGAACAATCCAGTCTTCTCTAAGTGTGTTTTGAGAAAGAATCTCTTCTGTGTTATGCTTGTTCTCTACCACCCATATGTCAAAAATGCTGTTTGCCTCCTTGTTCCTCTGATCCTTTGTGCTGTCATCCAACACAATCCATTTTATCCATTGTTTCAGAGTAGGAAGTGGCTGCTCTCATTTGGCATTACAAAGAAAGCTTTCAGCTGTTTCCACATGACTTGTTTCATCCTTGTTTTCAAAGAGTGTATTGCTTTATGCTGTATACACCTGCTTCTCTAGTGAGACCAGACATTTTTTCCCTCCCAAGCATTTAGTATAATTCACAGTTTTCAAGAAAGGAGTATTGCTAATAAATTTTTGTGTTGGTTGGATGTATTAAAATCACATATATTAAAATTTGAACTATATTTGTTTAGCTACTTTTTCTTTATTCATTAAGTATAAAAACTTTTAAAAGATAATATGAAGTTTATTTGTAAAATTAGAAACATCTTCTTTCCAAAGGTTAATAAAATGTGATGAGCAGATTGTTGCTGGTCTTCCAAATTATTTTGCTATATCACATTGGTAAGATGCTGCTGCTTTAGAATGTGAACCTAGCTCGTAGGCCATGATGCCAGGCCCAATTACAATATCTGTTTTTTGTAATCCCCCGAGAATGACACCATCTCTACATTTTTCTTGTTGTAATCAATTAAACCACCTGAAGAAATCTTTGGGTTAAAAGTTCTATGCAAAATTTACTGCAGCGTTTGTTTGTTTGTTTGTTTGTTGCTAGGGAACCCTTAAAAATGGCCCTGTAATCTGATTTAATTCATGTTCGGTTCATAGTTTTGTCTTTTTTTTTTTTTTTTTTGCCATCACATCCACATTTTTCTCCAAAAATAAATAAATAAATAAATAAATGGTATGAGCTTGAATGAGACGGCATGAAGCTTCAAATTTAATCAACTCCCCTTCAGAGAGAAGGACTTCACTAGCATATAGTTCCAGTTGTAAAGCGTCTGATTTAACTGATTGATTAATTTGATTTAACCCCACTTTTCTCCCAAATGGGCCTTAAAGTGGCTTTGTTGTTATTATTAGTTAGTTTGTTATTAGTTAGTATTGTTACATCTGGATCCATGATTATTGTTTATTATTCACTCTAGTCAAATCCAAAGAAGCCATGATAAATTATAGTTTCTGAAACTGATTTGATTACTTAAGCTCAGTTGTAGGTTTGGGTGTAACAATAAGCCAGAATTCTGGCTAAACATTAGCAAAGACCTCCTGGTTGAACAGGAAGAGGAAAAGCAAACAGCGAAGGCTTCATTTTGCCTTCTTCCAGTTGATGTGCATAGAGCTAAACCATGGTTTAGTTTAGGCATATTTAATATTACTGCTATGTCTTTCTCTGAATTCATGCATCATAAAATTGGGCTAGTTTTTAAAATCTATGCTGAAAAAAAAATCACACAATTTTAAATATAAAATTTTTAAAAAAGAATTGTCGGTATAGTTGCCCAATCAAATGATTGTGAATCTCTACTTTGAGCTGCCAGCAGCAGCTCATTCCATTGTAAGTTGAAATATGACAGTTTTTTATATTTTAACAGTTTCTTGTAATTGCTTCTTAGTTGGCAGAAATAAAAAAAAATAATCTAGGAACTTGCAGCTTGTGGGCTATTCTTGCTGCTGCATTTAGCTTGGATTTGGCCATTCTGCATTCCCTGTCATGCCATCCAGAGGGGTGAGATTTTGTTGGTTCTGAAGGTGTTGTTTTGGGAATAGAGGTTCTAATATCTGCAAGATTTCCAAGAATTTTGTAATACCATCGTTGCCATCTGGCATATGGATGTCTGTCAAAATGTGCTCCCTGGTATGCCAGATTACCTATACAAATGCCTCATTCTCAATACTTAAATTGTATAACAAATTTTAAGTGGAGATATGCTCTCACAACTCTCTGTTGTAACTCAGTGGACTCAGCAGTAGTTCATGGAAGGTACCATCATATGCCTAGCGAAGATAGAGTCTGCCCATGTGTGAGCAACACAGTTGAAGATCTAGTACATTATCTGTTGGTATGCCCAATTTACATAGTCTTAAAAAGGCCTTGTTTAAAGAACTTGACCTTACACCCAATAAGCCTAGCTCATTTCTGGGAGATTCAGTTCTGCACATTTCCAATAAAGTTGCTTGTGTTGTTTGTAAAGCATCAGTTTTGAGAAGGGAACTTGGTAGTAAGGATAAATAGAAACTACAGATACTAGAGATGATGGATGGGACCATAAAATGCAACACTTTTTGTTTTGTTTTAATGCTGTTTTTATCTGAAATGCTTCATAATGGCCTTGGCTATACAAATAAAGATTTATTATTATTATCAAGTGATTAATTTCCAGAATGAAATTGGAAGATCAAATGCAAATAGTGCTGGAGATGTAAACAGTTGTGTCTGATTCCTCTTAGTAGTTCAGTCTAGAGTCAATTGGGCTATTGGAATCAATTGGAATTTGGTAAACCAATACTTGTATAAGTTCCATTGATTCAAGTGTGTCTACTCTATTTGGGTGACTAGCAGTTAGATTTAAGCTTTGTACTTTCAAAAATTGGTAAGTCCTTTCTGCTCCATTGCTGGAACATTTTTTTTGGATTAGAAGTGGTTTGGGGGAAGATTAAACCAAACCAAACCAAAACAAAAAAAAGGGGGCAAGGGCAAGAAGCTATTGTGTGTCTGCAAGAATAGGTGTATCCAAATGTATATGGTTTCTAAATGAGATATCATATTGTTAGGTCACTTCAATCTCCATACATTTAGAAAATACCTTTAAAAAAATTTACTTTGTTTATTCAAGTTTATATTTTCTTTCCCCCCGCTATATGGGATCTAAGGCAACTGATATAAAAACATTTTTGAAAAACAATGAGCAGTCCTATTAAAAACGCTAATATAAAATAATTTAAATCACACTAAAAGCATAGTAAGGATGAGAAAAATATTGCACCCTCCATTAAGAGCTCCTTCTGTCACAACCAGTTAATAGGGCTATCTAAATATAAAAACATATTCATCTGCCAGAAGAAAGAGAACAGATAAGGGGCCAGCTGAGCCTCCTGTTTGTATGTGTGTATGTGGGGGTGGTGGAGGTAATTCCACAAGCTGAGAACAACCACTGAAAAAGTTCCTTCCTGTGTCACTACTAGCTATGTCTAAGATGGGGATTGGGCTAAGAGAAAGCCCTCCCCAAAGATCTTAACACTTGGTCAGGCTCATATAGGTCTTTCAGGTAGTCTGGATCTAAGTTGTAAAGGGATTTCATAGGTCATAACCAGCACTTTGAATTCTATTTAATTTTGATTTGCCTTAGTTTGTTTTTTAGTTCTTCAGAAATGTTTTATTTTTTGATCTGTAGTAGGGTTTTGTTTTTTGTTTTGGTTTATAATATTTTTATCCTGCCTTTTATCCAAGGAGATTACAGCAAAATATTGAGGGATTACCTTTTTAAAATTAATATTCTCAACATAAACCTTTTTCATCCAGTTACTTCATGTATGGTGCAAACTTAAGCCTTGACTTCACATATTCAAATTCAGCTTTCTGGCCTTTACTTCTCGAGGCTTCTGGATGGGACAAGTTATGTGGATCATTTTCAGTTTGGCTTCAAGCTTGGTTTGGGTACAGAAAGGGAAGATGGAATAGCTATATTTGGACAAGTATATGTGGAAGTAACTCTCTTTGACATCTCAGAAAATCAATGATGGCACCTTTCTGGATAGGCTCTTCATATTGGGACAGGAAAGCATTTCATATGTGGAAGGCTGGTCCCAGTGATTAGGACTCAATTGACTGATTAGGACTCAAGTCAAACTTAAGTTGCTTCAGTGATTTGACTTGCACTCGACTTGGCAATAAATGACTCACTGACTCAACTCAACAGAAGACTTGTATATTTTTAGTGACTTACTTGCTGCCCTTGGTCCACTCAAGTAACAAATTCATCCAGAAACCTTACAATTTTGAAAAATGCTTCCATCTTTTTCCCTGCTGATCACATGATGATCTGTCTCAAGCCCAAAGCACAGGTGCACTTCTTAGAGAGGAACAGCAAATGGGCTAGGCAGCAGGCTTGAGGCAGAGTTGAGGTCTGCTCGATAAGCTGTCCATGCTGCATATTGGAGGAGTCTTCTCAAACTTTTCCTAAGAGCAGAAGGCAAGACTTGTCCCCAGAGCACAGCATGCATTTTGCGGAAGAGAATAGCAAATGTGATATGCAATGGGATTGAGGACGAAAGATCCTTCTTATAAAGCTTTTGGAGCTTCAGTAATGGGAAGTAAGAATGATCCTCTTCCACACTTCTGAAGCTGCAGATGGCAAACTCACAAATGCAAGGGCTGATTCTACTTAAATTGTTAAAACTGACTTTATTTGACTCTGTCTAGAAATTCTGGAATATAGGTTGGGGTATAAAGTTGGCTCTAAGACTTGAGACTTTACTTGAGATTTGACTTGAAATTATCTTGCAAAGACTTGAGACTCGAGGCTTGAAGGTAGAGATTTGAAACTTGACTTGTGATTCAAAGTAAAAGACTTAAGTTGTTGATGGTGCAGAATTATTGTACAGTGAGCCATTTATGCTGTAAAGCCCTGTAGGGTTCTATCTTGTCCCACAGGCTTTTCAGGGACTACCTGAAACCAGTAGGAAAGGTCACCTGAGAAGTGTTGTGTCATGTTTGTGGTATCTAGCACAACTTATCTTACATATGAGTGTGGTATAGAAATGCTGAATTGGTTCTTGAGATTGGAATTATACTGATAAAAGCCAATAAATTGAAATTCAGTCATGATGAGGGCACAGATGACCACTCGAAGAACCACAGTTACAGGTAAGCAACCTGTTCTTATTAATCTTGGCTTTATTGAGCCATAAATAAAAGTGCCAACCTGACTATAGGTTGGCACCTTCTATATTTAACAACTTTATCTTATCAAGTTTAATCCGGTCCTTCCCCCAATTCATACAACACACATGGTAGTATAGAACTAAATTCAGCAGGCCCAATCCACCTCTTTCCTTCGAGTCTTATAATTTTTTTTGTTTCACTCTTGGTCTTTTCCCCGCCCAGACGAATTTAGAAATCTCGCTTTGCCAAGTATATATCACTTTATTGTTATGTATGATAGGAATAGTTTGATACAAAAATAGTAATTTAGGTAAAATGGACATTTTAACTGCAGCAATTCTCCCTGGAAAAGATAAATTTAAGTTATTCCAATTTTTAAGGTCATTTTGAATGATCGAACTCTTCTAATGTCACCATCAAATCATCTGCAAAGGCTTTGTTTTTGTATTCATGGCCTTTAAATTTTATCCCCCTTATCTTCGGGTTACCTTGCATATTTTCAATCAAAAATTACCAATAAAAATAGAAGCTGGGATAATGGGGAAGGTTGGTTTTTTTAATGGTTAATATTTTTCCCCTTGTATTTATGTCATGATTTTATTGCTGGAAAAATAATGAAAATTTTATTTGAAACGTAAGATAAACATAGTATTTTATGTGGTTTTCTGCCAGTTTCTAACATGCTGAATGGTATAATTCTGTTGTCACCACTGGAAATGTGAAGTTTGAAATGGCTGTCATTTTTTTATATATATATATATTGGCTAATGTAAGTTTTAATTCTTGTGGTAGAAAAGATGTTAATCTAAGTTGTTTTCTCTTTTCAGTTTTTCCTCCTCAGAATGGGAATGTTGCCATAGTAACTGGAGGCACTAAAGGAATTGGTTACCATACTGTGAAACATTTGGCAAGACTTGGCATGCACGTTATAATAGGTATTGTCGCTATCTTTATATAAATATTTAGTAGTAAGATGATTTAATTTAATTATACTGGTTGTATTTGCATACATTTATTTATTTGTGTTTTGAGCTTTGCGGGTACCCTCAGCAATACGTTACACAGAGAGAGAGGGACTTGCGTCAGCTCATCCAGCAGAGGTAAAATACAATAAAGCCTACCCCCATCAGTAATGCCTTACAGTTATAGGTCTTGACCAAGATTGAGAGATGTGACAGGAAAGAAGTGGTGTTTCCCATATGCTAATTAATTTGGTTTGAAATGTATCTTTTCATGTACCCTTTTGAGCTTTGCACAGCTCTGACTGGTTCACAATTTTTTTGATCTCTTGAAAAATTTGATCTCTTCAGAAATTTTTGATCTCTTCAAAAATTTCTAGTCTATGCTGGACTAGAACTACTTTTCTGATATTCCTCAATGTCATCTTTTCTGTAACATGAATTGATTTCTTAACGGTTTCTTCATATGCGGACTATCTCTCATAATGGTCTACAGAGATTTCCTGTTTGTGGTGAACAGTAAGTTTGAGTGAAGAAGGTGAATGTGATTAATTGTTATCTTGATAATCTGGTGGTTGCCACGAAACTCCTTCTGTACACTGGCAAAGGTTAATATATGCAGTTTGGTTCCTTTGACTTTCATGTTTAATACCCAGAGCAAAACTATGCCTTTCCTAGTGGCTGCAGGAATGTCAATTAAGGACAAGACTGGAGGATTTGAACAGAGTAGTTAGAGATGGTATAATCTCTTGGATCAGTAGTTTTCTTGAAAGCTTGTTATGGGATTAAAAATAAAAATATCAATTCTGTGTTTGTCACTGCTTTGAATTAAACCACTTGGCTGAGGCCCATGGTGGGTCAGGTAATCAAATTTAAGTTTTAATTTAAAATGCTTCTTGAAATGTCATCTGTTAGCAGCATCCCACGCCAAATTGTCATGTTAGCTCTTTAAATATGTCTGCTTAAAAAAAAGGAAGAAGTGGGTGGTCTGACTTCATGTCTGTTTTGATCAGTTTGCCAGTAGTCAGAAAATTCTCAGTCTCAATGACTTGGGTAAACAAAATATCTCCTTTTTCTTCTTGGTAATATTAAACTTGGCAGGTTGTATCATCATATAGACAATATATTGCTTCACATGTCTCTTAAATGTTATGATACAGTGTTTCTTGATGTGCCTGCACGTCAGGAGATAAAATATAATATTTTTTACAAAACCATTTCCCAGTTATGTGCCACAGCAGATAGAAAGAATTTGGCATTTCATAGAATCATAGAATCATAGAAATTCAGAGTTGGAAGAGACCACACAGGCCATCCAGTCCAACCCCCTGCCATGCAGGAACACCCTCAAATCAATCCCGACAGATGGCCATCAAGCCTCTGCTTAAAAACGTCCAAGGAAGGAGCCTCCACTACACTCCAAGGCAGCAGATTCCACTGCCGGACAGCCCTGACTGTCAGGAAGTTCTTCCTGAGGTTCAGGTGGAATCTCCTTTCCTGCAGCTTGAATCCATTGCTCCTTGTCCTGGTCTCTGGAGCAGCAGAAAACAAGTCCCCTCCTTCCTCTTCGTGGCATCCCTTCAAATATTTAAACATAGCTATCATGTCCCCTCTTAACCTCCTCTTCTGCAGACTAAACATACCCAACTCTCTAAGTCTATCCTCATAGGGCATGGCTTCCAGGCCTCTCACCATTTTGGTCGCCCTCCTCTGGACTTGCTCCAGCTTGTCAATATCCTTCTTGAATTGGGGTGCCCAGAACTGGACACAGTATTCAAGATAGGGTCTAATCAAAGCAGAGTAGAGTGGTACCAGTACCTCCCTCGATCTAGACACCATACTCCTATTGATGCAGCCGAGAATTGCATTGGCTTTCTTGGCTGCCGCATCACACTGCTGACTCATGTTCAGCTTGTGGTCTATGAAGACTCCTAGATCCCTTTCACACGTACTGCTATCCAACCACGTGTCCCCCATCCTATATTTGTGGATTCCATTATTTCTGCCTAAGTGTAGGACCTTACATTTCTCTCTGTTGAATTTCATTTTGTTCGCCCTGGCCCAGCTCTCCAATCTATCCAGGTCATTTTGAATTTTGATCCTGTCCTCTGGCATATTAGCAACCCCTCCCAATTTGGTGTCATCTGCAAATTTGATGAGCATGCCCTCTATTCCTTCATCCAAGTCATTGATAAAAATATTGAACAGCACTGGACCTAGGACAGAACCCTGTGGCACCCCACTAGTCACTTCTCTCCAGGATGGAAAGCAGCCATTCGTGATCACCCTTTGGGTTCGGTCGGTCAACCAATTACAAATCCAACTAACAGTAGCCCTGTCCAGCCCACATTTTACCAGCTTCTTTGCAAGAATGTCATGGGGAACTTTGTCAAAGGCCTTACTGAAATCAAGATATGCTACATCCACATTTCATCTGCATTGGGTGATTCTGTGTAACTGTGGCCAAATATCCTTGTCGAAACTCTGTTCTAGAAATAGTTGCACATGCACACTGCCTGTGTTGTATAAGTAGTGGAACAGACTATGGGATATTGATAAAGATAGTGCTCACTTGGTAAAATGAAGCTACACTGACCAAAAGGGGGACTTTGGATTCACCTTCTGTGGTAAGAGACTGTTTTATACAACCAAGGTTTAAACAATGAAGGATGGCACAGAGCACAGTATTATCAGGGTTTTTTTTTATAGAAACTTCAGAATCAACACATAAGGATGGCCCTTTTCGCATCTTACCTTTTTGCGTGATGGGGAGGGCGTCTCACGTGACAAGCCTCCGTCGAAACGCTGCCCCTTCCCCCCTTCCTTCCGCAGGTCGCTTCCTGATTGTGCGACCATCGTGCTAGCGCTCCGCCCCTTCCTTCCGCAGGGCACTGTGGGAACTGTAGGCTGCGCGGGGAAAGGAAGCGCTTCCCGGCCAGCTCGCTGACGCACCGCACGCAGGTAAGTGTGCGAGGGCAGCGCGAGCATTGCGCGAGCGCAGAGCATTTTCGGCTTCAAGCTGAAAATCAAAAAATGCATGCCTGCCCTGCTGCAGCCTCGTGAGCACCGCGCAAGTGGGAGTGTGTCGTACGGAGCGGTGCTCCCATTTGCGCAGCGCTCAAGGGGCACTCGCGCTAAAAAAAACCGTGCGAAAAGGGCCGATATCTTCAGTCATACTTAGTTTTTGTCATCAAGGTACTGCCTAGCCTTAGAGTTTATCTGTATGACAGTTCATCAGAAAGCAACATGGGTATTGCATTACCCAGCATCTAAGACAACTTTACAGTTGTTCAGTGTGGTTTCCTTCTATCTCCTTCCTAGTGGGATACATTGTGTATGTACTATCCTTATTATTGATGTTTCAAAAATAATATTTAGGTCAGAACTCAAAGCACTTGTTAGATATAGTTCTGAATGCCCAAGAGTATTTTGAATTTGATTTTTTCCTCGAGTAGCACGCACACTACACTGCCATGCAACAAGCTGTTTTTGGAATCTCAGAAGGTTCTTAAAATGCCATATGCATGAGGGACCACTCTTTAAAGGGGGGGGGAAGGGCATCAGAACTCCCACTGGGTTTACCCAAGGCATTGGCTACGTCTGCTATAGAGAGGTTGGAACCTGGATGTTAAGTTTTATGGACTCATACAAACGTAGACTTCTGTACACCTGTTTGTTTCTTTGTTTGTTTTTAGGATTTTTAAAAAACTTACCTTTTGGGCCAGAAATGGCTTTGGGAGATTCTCCCAGCATTTACTTTGCTAACTCAGCAAAAAAGTAATACTTACTATTCTCTTCAACATGACCAAGGATCAGAAGATAATTAATGGGCTTGTGTGTTCTGTTCCCTTTCCTCACTAGCATGAAATCCTCGTTGTTGATTTTGGTACTTACAGTTTGCAACATGCAATCCTATAACCAGGTTTTGCGAAGTCTTTTTGGGGAGTTAAATATTAGTCATACGTTGTATCTATGTAAACATAAGTGTATGTAAATAGTTCAGGAAAGCAGTACCATTAAGAAGAAAATTCAGAAGAGGAAGAGAAAGATATTGAGCTCATGGCTCATTCCCAATCTCGTAACCATGGTTAAGGGGGGTGTAGCATTAGTTCTGTGTCACAGTACTGAAGCACTGCAGTTCCACAGTCTGATCACACAAGAAAGGAAGTAACAGAATCTTCCCCTCCAAGCCAAAATAGTCATGCTTTGGAAACAGTCGCTTATATCTTTCCCCTTCTTTTGAAATATTTAGCCTGGTGGATATTAGAGATGCAGTTTCTTTTCAGAGGTTCATTCTCTCCTTACCACAAAAGCACACTACTGAACTAACATGAATTCATGCATTGTAGAAGATATACTTAGATATATAGAAACAATATAGATATATTGTTTAGATATATACAATGTATATATTGTTGAGAAGATATTTAGATATATTATTCCTTTAAAACTAAGACCATATGGAAGTGGTTGGAATTTTTAGCAAATAAACATAATTTTTAATATGCAGTAAATTAACTGGATGAAATTCATATTACTGGGAAATGAACAAGATTGTGAAGCCTTTTATAACTTTTCTTACTTTGCACAAACTGATGGAAGAGAACTAGAAGGATTACATTAAACTATTTCAGGGGTTGTCATTCAGGTTTTTCTTCTTCACTCTCTCTCTTGCCCCCCCCCCACATGTATAGCCATATCTGGGAGTATGCATCCAGTAGAATGACAGATCAGACATTAATTCTTTGCTGTAGAAAATCACTTAGGCTGAAAAAGTGAGGAGATGTGATCTCATGCCCATAGCTTCTTTTAAAGAGAACTCCATGGATATGTCAGTTTTACTGGAGGGTTTGTTCGTTGACACTGCATTATTTCTAGAGATTAGGATCAAACTAGATGTTTATACTGTGTAACCCCAGATGATTTCTATAGGAAAAACAAATAATGTCAGGAGTTCTCTGCCCCTCCACATCTTCCGTATTATCTTCTTCATCTATTTTTTTTCACAACCAAAGCAAAAAGAAATCAGTCTGTCAGTGCACATAGCACAAAAAAGCTGATCCTATATATGCATGGCTGATTGCTGACCAGTGTTCAATCCAGGAGTTTACTCCATTTTGGGGGCGAGGGGGGCATGTTCTTACTTTTAAAAATCCTGTAAGACTGTTCATATGAAATACTTACATAAAATTTTAATTGGGTTTGAGAAGAAAGAAAAAAAATCACAAATGTTTAGTTTCCATTAGTACTGTTGTACAAGGCCATTGTTCAAAGAGATTTTTTTTAAGCCTACAGCAGGGCAATCAATTATTGTTACAGTTGTGAACTGGAGAGATTGTATCTAGCAATTGGCTTGGACAAGATCCAGCCTCTGATGAAGGCTTGGCTATATCTCATTCACACTATAACATGAAAGTGATTTGCACAAGTTGGGTGTGGTTGCATATGTTTGATAGGTAGAAGATGCTTCTCCTGCTCTTACTAGATGACATTTGCTGCAAGTAGGTCATATTGTACTTGATGTCACCCTGTGTTCTGAGTGTGGGCACAGCTAGCTGCCCATGGTGCAACTATGGACATTGAGAGCAGATTCTATTTACTAACTCTTCCTTCTAATGGACTGGTTCATTTTATGGAATGTCCATGTTTTAATTGGACCTTTCTTTCCCTGCAAAATGAAGGGGAAACCTGTGAATCATGCACTGAAATGTAACAAAATACTAATATAATGTAACAAAATACTGACACATAATGCCATCTCTGTCTGACTTCCATTTGCGTCTTTGAGTACAGCTGTCTTCGCACAGATATGGTTCAAGTCCTTTCCATCCCACTTTTGTTTTGGCATATCCAGAAAATATATTGCAGGGATGAGCATATATAGTATACTAGTTGCAAAAGAGAAACTGTGAAAAATGCTGCATGAAAACATCACAACAAGAAATGAGATTTAACTGGAATTGTTTAGAATTGATAGAAGAGTACAGATAGATATGTTTCAGATGGCTAACAGTGAGTTACAGTTCGACACCATATGGAGGGCCACCAGTTATACGCTATTGATTTACCTTATTGTATAAAAAATAATGAGGAAGAAAGAATACGCTATTTCAAAACAGAAAGAGGCTGTCCTTTTATTACATTATAGACAAAAGTCATATACCAATTTATATAAATAAACTGAAACTTCAACTCAGCATAGTCTGATAATAACTTGAGTAAATTTTAAAGCTCCAAGGAAATATGGCTTTCCCCCCTGAAATCTTACTGATGTTAACACTTTTTAAACAAATTGATTATTAAAAGTATGACATTAGATTTTTTTAAAGGTAGCCTGTTAATAATATTTTTATCTCTCTCCACTGTCCTCAGTGTGAGAACGCACATGGAGATCAAACACATGTTTGAACTTGCACTGGAGAATCATGTCATAGATGGATTCAGTACTTTTCAGCCTGCTATCTCAGTGTTTATAGAAGCTACCATAGGCCCTTTTCGCATGACATTTGCCATGTGAAAGGGCCTCTGTATCATCGTGCAACTGCACTCACAATCACGCGATGCTCCAGGGCCTGGCAGGCACCAATCATACACTATTTCATTTTCAGCTGTGAGCTGAAAATGGTGCGCAATCGCACATTGCTCCGGGGCCCCACACACACTTGCCACGTGTGCAGAGCTCCAGAGCTGCGGCACTCGTGCTTCCTGCCCCAGTGCAGCCTGGGAAAATCCCAGGCTGCACTGTGGAAGGAAGAGGAGGGGGTCTTGCACAAGCAGGCAGCAGCTGCGGAGCTGAAGGAACCGGGACACATGAGCCTCTCGCTAGAGGCTGCTTGCACAATCTTCGCACCCCAGCTCCGCAAAAAGGTGAGTTGCAGAAAGGGCCATAGTAATGTATTTTATATTTTTCCTCATGAAATAGGGAGGTGTTTTAACTGCAAATGAAGTCTCAACCCTGTTGGATGTCACACTATGAAGTTGGAAACTTGATGTGTAAAATTTGGTCCTAAAAAGTTCACATAAATGTTTGTTCTCTCATCTTAACTTTCATTTGGATAGCCCATTGCAGCATATTTTGCATTTTCTTCTTTGATAAGGTATATAGCAGTCAGACTGATATTTAAAAACATTTAAAAACATAAAATGTAGACTTGTGTCCTGAATATTCATGTTCAATATTCTTTTGCCCATATTGTAGTGTTCAGGGAAAACGTAACATGATATTATCATGGATTTCCCCTCCTTCTCTTCCTTCACCATGCAGTGTCAAGGAAATGAGTGCAGATAACTTCAGTTGGAGAAGTATGTTGTAAATATATCAAAGATTCTTATGGCATCTTAATGACTAATCAGTTTCTGACAGCCCATTTCATTAGATGTATGGGAGATGTCTTAAGTTAAAACAATAGTTACATATCTCCTTGGGGCAAAAAATGTTGTAAATAATGAGATCAGATGGAAGTAAAATGCAGAAAGTACAGGCAGCGATTATGCACTAACCTTGATTCAAATGGGTTGGTCTTTAAGGCAGATATTATATTGCAATGCATTTAATATTTTTCATTCCCTACCCGCTTTGAGTTCAGAGACTAAGCCAGTTGGTGCTGGAAGCTTAAACAGAGTCTTGCATCATAAAGGCATTTGCCAACTTTCATTCTATTATTTCAGCCCAAGACAGAAAGAGAGTGGGTTTTATTATCTACCTTCACTCTACTTTGCTAGCTTCATTATAAATAGATATGTGACTGTGGTGATATTTTAACTCAACACATGTTTGTGTTCTTAGAATGAATACCAAATTTTCATTCCAAGATCTTGAACTTCTGGGGAGATATTGAACTTTCAAGCAAGAAACAAAATATTAAATGGTCAAGAGTAAAATCACAGGCTTAATTTTCACTGGCCAGTCACACATATTTTTATTAAATCTTTTTGTCAGTATATGTTCTTCCACCAGCAATTTTGCTTCCTTTTCCATTTTTCAAACTTTTGTAAGATTTAACTGTTGATTTTTTTTGCAGAAACAAGTGTTGTATTATGGTGTATGTTTGGATTCAGATATATTTACAGTTACTTATATTTTAACATCTTTTTCCTGTTATTTTCTTTTCATATCAGCTGGTAATAAGGAAGATGAAGGCCAAGAAACTGTTATGAAAATGAAGGAAGAAATCTTGAATGCAAAAGGTACTTCTGTATGTCTCTGCCTGTTATGCCAAAGCAAATACACTCAGGTGTGGAGTTTTCCCTTGAGCTGCATGTCTGTATTTTTCAGTTTAGTCTAGCTTCTTGCACGTCTGCATCACAAATACATATTTCAACTCAGCACAATAATATGGGATGGAAATGGCTTTGGACTTGCATTTCTGATCTTAGGTAGTATAGCAGTGAAATTCCTCTGTGAAAGACTTTGGAAGACTCTTTGCTAGTAAAACAGGCTTAAACAATATCTCTAGTCTGAGACAGCATAATTAATTAATTTTTCTCCCCCTTCAATATTTTAGAAAAGTGCTTGTAAGAAAATGGGGATGAGAAGGAAAAGTTCAAATCTACATCTATAAAGTAAGCTACGTAACTGTTGTGTGTAAAATGAAAACTAATTCTTCCTATGTGGGGAC
The DNA here is from genome assembly GCA_948474755.1 of Ctenosaura bakeri. NCBI lineage: Eukaryota > Metazoa > Chordata > Lepidosauria > Squamata > Iguanidae > Ctenosaura > Ctenosaura bakeri. The sequence goes on along the minus strand of CAOLHI010000230.1, from coordinate 165,448 downwards.
AGTGACTGTTGCTGTTTGACGTGATGAAAGTCTTGGTGGGAAAAAAAAGGCTTCTAGAACAATGCTTCTCGGGTTATCTAATGTGGGAGACAGCAATTTTTTCCCCCAGCATGCTAATGGCTCATTGAGTACAATTGCTTCTTTCTTTCCTAGAAACTTGCCTGAGACTGGTAGCCAGTGACTTAGGGACCAGTACTGGTCCAAGGGCCAGCTCTTCTAATAGCACTTCTGTAGATGATGAGAATACGTTTAACTCTAGATATGTTGAAGTGCAGTTGCCATGCGTCCTAATCAGGATATCCTGTGGTGGAGAAAGAAATCCTCTAACAACATCTAAAGGGCCATGTGTTCCCCTTACCTCATCTGGACTTCACAATACAGTATTTAATTTCCAATATTTTTGGTGATTAGTGATGATATAATGTGAAGTTATTGTGTTTTATTTTTGGTAAATAAAAGAGAGAGCCAGAGTAGTATAGTGGTTTGAGGCTTGGACTATAGTTTCGAAGAAAAAGGTTCGAATACCTGCTTGGCCATGGAAAGCCGCTGGGTGACCTTGGGTAAGCCACGCTCTCTCAGCATCGGAGAAGATCAAAGGCAAGCCCCCTCTGAATAAGTTCTGCCAAGAAAAGTCCATGATAGGTTCTCTATAGCGTCACCATAAGTTGGAAATGAGTTGAAGATAAACAGCAACAAATAAAGAAGTGACTGGTACACATTGAGGTTGATAGAAATCAAGTTAGTTAATGGTAGGTGGAGCCAGGTTTACCAATAGGTGGAGCTAATGCTTGACAACTCGCTCCTAGGTTTTCAAAATCAATCAGTTGTCTCCCTACCTCACTGTATAAAAGGCTGTCTTATGTCTTTCCCCACTGTAACATAGCAGCTTCTTCCCACATATACACAATTTAAGTACAACACATTCCATGTCATTTTTCATGTGCAAGTTATAGCACTTTGCTGAACACTCACATTAAAGTTTACAGTGGTCAGGGACCATCCAAATCCTCTAAATGTAGAAAATTTGAAAATAGATTGTTTAAGAAATGTGGAAACTGGCTGTTTTATAGGTGGAAAGAGTTGGGGTGGGGAGAGGAGGATGTTACAATTATTTTAATTTAGATGCTTTGGTTTCTCCACTCATCAACAATATTATGAAGTTGGATTTCAAAAAATAGGTACTCAGGACAATAAGAATGTGACAAATTCTCAGACAGATAATACGTATAAGAGATTAGAAACTCCCTCTTGTATCTAATTTCCCATGATATGTAATCTCACTTACCAGACACCAAACAAAACTTCTGGATATACAAGCTGAACATTATACCTACACTGGATGATAATAAGTACTTTTTTAACAAATTGTTTACTCATTTATTAGAACCTTCTTATATAGTAAATATCACCTTCTGGTGAATTTCTTCTTTCCCCTTTATTCCAGAAAAGACCACTTTAGCTCTCAGAAGGCAAAAGACCTTCTCCTGCTTTCTACTGTCAGTTGTTTTTTGGCTGATTATTATGCTGCTGAATCTTAACATGATGCATCGAAACATCTGTTGAAAGCTGCTGTTCTTAGCTTTTGAGATCATTTGCAAAAAGGAGTTAGATGATCTGAGCCCCTAGGATGTGGTGATGGGGGGGATCTTATTTAGTTTCATAAATATATTACAGTAATCTTATGCCTGTACAGAGGTTTCTGCCTAAATTGGGCATATTTTGCCACAGTGTCTCACAGAACACTACAACTGTGAAAGAATTTCATTTTGGCAAAGTAATGTGAGAACTTCTGTTATCTATTAAATTCCCAAAATAAGATTTCTGTAATTATTCTGCTACATTATGTTTTCTTTAAAGATTAGTTATCATTTTGGAGTGTATGAAACAGTGCTTCATTTGTCCCGAATCTCCCACCATTCAGCTTCACTGGATGACTCCATGAAATTCCAGTACTGTGAGAGTACTTCTCTGTTTGGTTAGAATTAAAATGGATTGCAAAGATCTCTTAAGTAATCTCGCCTGATTAAGTAAATAGGCATTCAGATGGTGAATGATATTCAGTGTGAACCTGTGTGTAATGACATTTAGTGGAAACAGCGAAACAAACAAACAAACGCAACCATTTTATATATTTACTAATGAAGGCTAAATTGGCAGAAACTGACCAGAAAAGAGATCTTAGGGTTGTTGTCAAATACATCAATGGAAATATAAACTCAGTGTGTGTCTTTAAAAAGAAAGGCAAGTTCTATGTTGGGTGCCTTCATCATGCTGCACTTATGCAAGATCAATCCTGAGACTATGCTTGGAATGCTGTGTATTTTTCTTATTTCTTCACCTGAAAGGTTGTTGAGCTGTAAAAGATGCAAAGAAGGGGACTCAAAACATTCAAGGGGCTGGGGCAAGCCTTTTATGAGGAAATGTCACAAATGCCACTGGGTGGTTCAGCTTAGAAAAACAGCAGTAAGAAGAGACATTAACAAAGATGTATAAAATTAAACAAGGTGTGGAGACCAAGGTAGAGAGATGTTTTTTCTTTCTAATAATACTGGAATCTCTTGGAGTTATCTACTGAAGCTGAATGGTGGGAGATCCAGAAGAAATGAAAGGAAGTACTTCACATAGTGAACAATTACATTGTGGAATTTAGTCCCACAGAAAGTAGTTATGGTTGCTAACTTGGGCAGTTTTAAAAGAGCATCAAGGAAATTTATGGAGAATGGGTTTAGGTTCAATGTATGCCTTCTTGTCCTAGGCTGGCAGTATCCTTCTGTGTATCAGCTATTGGAGAGAATGAGTAGAAGTGAGGGGGTGGTTTGCATTCATATCGTGTTTGTGGGCAGATCCATAAACTAGGCAGTTTAGGGACAGAAAGCTAGAGTAGATTGTTTCATCTACCACAGCTCTTCTTTTCTTTCCTGTAACAGAGAGATAGCAGCAGCTGACAAAGACATGTAGGCTTGTATTGCATTGACAAACGTGGCAGATGGTATGGTTTGGAGTACAGCAAAGGGGAAATGAAAAGCAGAGAGGCTTTAGAGTCTACAGGCAGTCCAGTTTGCCGTTTAGAGCAACTGACTGATTATGTGTCCTCTATGAAGGAAAAAATATGGTAATGAATTCCTGAGCAGAGAAGAGTCCTCCAGATACTAGAGAAACACTAGTGATAGGCATTAAAATTTCTCGTTATCACTCTGTGTGCAAGTGTGTATCTGTTTGTGTATGTGTGGGGCTGCTTTCAAGTTGTTTTCACTTTTGGTGACCCAAGGTGAACCTGTCATGGGGTTACTTGGCAAGATTCGTTCAGGGAGGGTTTGCTTTTGCCACCCACTGGGGCAGAGAGAGTGTGACCTGCCCGAGGTCACCCAGTGCTTCCTCATGTGTTTACAAGTACTTGTGTTCTCCTTTCTCTTCTTTGCTTTTCCATCTGTTTGCTCTTATGAGTTATTTTCTACCTCTGGGAGCTGCAACTATCTCCCAATTTCTTTTCCTTTGTAACTGTTACTAAACCTTATGGACCTCCTTTTCTCCTGAGTTTTTCTTTGGTAATTAAATAATAGATGCTGGAGCTTGCTTTAATCCTTGTGATCTTTTGTGTGTAAATATATGTTGCTGTTACAGGGCTTTTTTTTTTAAAGGCAAACTCTTTACAGAATGTCCTTTTAATTTATACTACAAGACTTCTTGAGAAATGGATCAGTGTTTTTGCTTTTGTTGTTGTTTTGGTGCTGTCTAATCATTACCAGGGGAGTTAGCATGGTATAGTGGTTTAAGTGTTGTATAGAACTCCAAGAAACCAACATGAACATTTCTGCTGAGCCATGGAAATCCATTGTGCGACCTTAGGCAAGTTACGTGCTCTCAGCCTCTGTAGAAGGCAATGGTAAACCTCCCCTGAATCAATCTTTCCAAGAAAACCCTGTGATTGGGTTACCATGAGACAGAGCTGACTTGAAAGCACATAACAGCAACAACAACTGAACCTGCTTCACACAATAGATTGGAATAGGAATTATTTGGTCCTCCAGATATTGTTGAATTATGTCTCCCAACAAGTTTAGCTGATGTTGCAGATGGGAGTTGCAATTCAACCACTTCTGGGCACAATACTTGGGATTAAGCCTGGTGTTAATGCCATTTTGCAGACTCTAGGAAGTTAAGAACAGATGAAGGTTCTAAAGTAGGGGTAGGCATGTTCTGGAGTTCGGGGCTAATTTTCTGCCCTGAAGTGCTTGCCAGCCTCGAAAATGGGGATGGGAGAATGAAAATAGCCAGTTATCCATTTCTGTTTGGGAGATGAGAGTTGGGGCAAAATAAGGTTGAACCTTTTTTTAAAGTAAAATGGATGCTCATGTAGTTTTCTAGTAGTGGTAATTGACCTTTTCTGCCATTTTCTTTCTGGAGGGAACAGCCACAGAAAAATCCTTGGGGAAAGGGTCACACTTTGTGCACCATTGGTCTCGAGGTTTGGAAAGATGGAAAGATGTAGAGGAGAAGAATGTAGTGGAGGGCTTACAGGTGCAATATTATGAAAAGATTGCCAGGGCTCTTTTGTGAACTATAGGATGACTGGAACAATAGGAATAGAAAACTGGAGCCATAAACTGGGGGACACAGAGGGGAAACAGGTGCTGTACAAAAGCCTTGGAAAGTACAAGTATGAATATAAAAATTACTAGAAATGAAAAAAAAAGAAGTAGACGGAGAAAAGGCCATCTAGGCTGCCAAGTGAGAAGGGAAAGATGAGTAAGAAGCAGGAAACTGATAAATCATAGCAGTCCATAAATTGTTAAGTGTAGAATGACAGTATAGAAGGCTGAGGGTGGTGATTAAAAAAAAGAAAAGACAAGGAACATAAACTAGATTAGATCCAAGAGACAGATGTACAGGGAAAGTGGATTGGGAGCAACATCACCAACATAACTTAAATAGAGATAAGGAATAACTACATTATGGAAAAGTTATATAGCTCAAAACTCAGCAAGATAAGAGGAAAGTGCAAAGTGTTAGGGCCTGGTGCTCAGTTTCAGATATCAGCAAGAGCAGAGGGAAAAGCTCTTTAAGTGCGCAAGCAAATACCAACTAGAAAAATTCTCTGGTGGTGGAGGAATATGGGATAAAATAACTGATTTATGTTATTCTAGATAGCGAATATTAATGTATGGGTATATGTATATAAACAGATAAATAAGCAACTAGGTCAAGTAGGGTTTTTTTTAGGATCAAGGAACTCGGAGAGCCTTTGCACAAAAGCATTTTGGGGGTACTAACGCTGCTTTTTGTTTGCAATTTGTTAGCAACTAGCATATTTACCCAGTGTTGTCTGGGATTTTATTTTCTCATAGGTAATACTTGTTAGAAATACTTTAGGAATTACCTTACCTTACCTTACCTTAGGGATTAGATGTGGTTGAAATACACAGATTTGAGATCCTGTGTCTCTTAATTCCCCAATCTGTTTTGTCCAGCAGAGTTTGGATTCCTGAGGAAGGACACTGCCTTCATTCTTGCTGTTGAGCCTCATCTACATAACAACTGGCCTGAGCTCTCTGGCTGAGAATTTTAAGGCTTCTCCCTGAACTGCCAACCTCAGGATTCCATAGAATCTTCACAGCCAGCCAATCATACGAGGTCTTTGCCTCAAACAGCCAATCATATGAGATCTTAGCCTGCCTGACCCAGACAAACAGACAAACTCACTCACAAACTTTGACTTTTATATAGTAGATATTACTATTCTGGAGTTGGGGTAGGCAGCTGTGACCATTCAGCAATTTTCAGATTGCAATTCCCAGAAGCATTAGCCAGCATATGATGAGGGAGGTAGAGAATGGCAGTCCAAAAACATCTAGAGGGGTACTGTTGTTCCTCATACATCAAATAGAGAAATGGAATGAGGCTTGTCTTGCCAATAGGAATGCCCTTTTTAAAAAAATGTAGGAAAGTAGAATAATTCACCAACATGTATGTTATAAATTGGAGCAATCTTGAAAATGGTTCTGGGTGATACCTCTGTGGGAGATTCTCCTCCTGCTGTGCTCACAGGGGTTCTTATGCAATCAACAATTGAGCTCCCAACCACTGGAACCTGCTTTTTGTGTGGCCTACACAGACTCTTCCTTTTCATACATCTACTTCTGCAATGGTAGCTGTTGGCATTTGGATAAATACAGAGACAAGGCACGCCAGAGGCTACATCGGCTGCTCCAAGTAGAAGGGGCCAGATTTTTTTATTTCTGGTTTTGAAAAAGTGATGTGTTTCATGTTCAGTAGGATGGAATGGGGGTTGGAAAGGTGAATCACCACTTGTGGAGGCTTCCAGGAAAAACCTGGATTTTTTTTTTTTGGCCTGGGAAAGTGGTGGTTGGGGCCATACAGAAAAAGCCTTGTGGGTTGCCATTTTGTTCTTAATGGGCATTACCCTTTTACAATGAGTGGGTTTGTGTAGCCCTAAAGCCCTGAGTTCCAATTCTTCAGTTGAATAAAACAGCAGTTATGGCACTACTAGTCAAGTAGAGCAAGTGTTACTGCGGTCCAGGCCTACCCGGAGATAGCACTTGGTATCGTTTTGATATCAAACCATTCGGCTTTCCTCTGCCACCCCGCTCCACGTGTTTGTGAGGCCTCCGGACAAGCACGTAAACAGGTGCGGCCAATAATTGCTGGACATTCCGTTCTCCACCCAAGCAGGCTAGATACAGCCAGTTCATTGCTTCAGGGACCTCTCCGGCAAACACCTCCTTGCTTATGCGTGATACTAACAAAGGCTCCCCTGCCCCGAGCAGGTAGCCTCACAAAGCTGTACTAAGCGCTCCTCATTTGCATACTGGCTACACTATTGTTAATTTGACCCTAAGCCAATCATGCTAAACACCTTTCCAAAGCTTTGTCCCGCTCCTAAGTTGCATTGTTCTCACCAAGTAAGGTATGACCTGCAGTCACAATTCACCCTATAAAACCCCCCGATTCCGAGACCCTCCTCGGATCGCTCTGGACTTCCATCCTGCCCTGCTGCCGCTTTGTCTGGCGAGCCGTCCCCTCAGTCCCACGTACTGAGACCCCATATCCATGAACTCAATCTTCAGACCTCTATGAGACAGGTGTCATATCACCCGCTTCCCTCTAAAAATCCCCATTTCTGATTCTCCAGTTAGCTGTGTGATTGTGGTGTCTTTAATACTTATCTGTATTTAATAAAATATCATTTTTGCTATTTTAAACTGTCTGACTGCTTGACTGACCTGACCCCGTAGACGCTGGGTTGCAAGATCCTGCTAAGTTACCCTGCCTCTCGCTAGCTTTAGTGAGTGCTCCAGCTAATTTTCCCCAAGTCACTGTTGTTGTTGTTGTTTGGTTATTTGGGCGCCCCTCCCAGGAACCCCAGAGATCAGGGTAATACAAGGGACATGTATTTAGAAGCTGATCAGATGAACTGATCAATTGCATGGCTGATTTTGTGTAGATTGCTGCAGAAAATTGGTACTTGCTTAATATCATTTCTTTGCATGAGTCTGCAGGATGATAAAAAAAGAGAGGAAGTGTAGAGGGAATTGCTCCTGCTGTGTTTTTGATCATGCAAAAACAGTTTATCAGATAATAATTAGATTTGAGCTTATGGGAGTTTCTTGAGATTTTTATTTCCTCTTTGAAAACCAAGAGGAGATCAGCTAATGCAATAAGGAATGTTTCGTGTGAGCAAGGCAAAGGTGACATTTAGCTTCCACGCATGGGGGAAATGCTTTCAGACCCTGAGAGAAGAGAATGTTCCATACATAATGCAATGAATACAAGAAATTTGTAGTATAAGGTAGCAGTTATGACAAGCCGAAAGGGAACAGAACATCAGTGTGACAATAAGCAAACTGTAGTGAGGTTGCTGAAAACTTGTCTAGACTTTTTTTTAAAATAAATTTGTATCATCAGAGTTCATGAGTTAAAAGGTTGGCAAAGGATTAAAAGTGTCATAAAATCATAGAATCATAGAGTTGGAAGAGACCACAGTGGCCATCCATCCAGTCCAATCATCTGCCATGCAGGAACCTACATCAAAGCACTCCTGACAGATGGCTGTCTTTCATGAACTGAAAGATTTACTTTCTCTGTTGGCAGTGTCACAGGGCCGAAATGGCTTTCCATTCTGTAGTGCTTATGCCACAGCTTCCTTTCCTTAAGGCTAGAAGTGAACAAAATGTGGCATTTCGGACAACACTGAGTGCAATTCCCATCATTGCTCAGTATTGACTAAGTTGGTTCGGGCTGGTTGGAATTAAAGTCCAGCCACGCTTGCATTGTCACACCATTTCCACCTCCTACTTTAGAGCAATCTGGCCCTGAATTTGGAGACAAATATGGCATATACTTACATAATATGCAGCTCTCAAGAGATGACTAGGTAAACTGCCTCTCAGAGCACTGTTTTATGTATATTAATTTTTCATTTTCAACAGTGCTAAAATTCTTTTGATTCTTCAGCATGTATAACTGAGAGATTTTTCACAGAGATTTTTCCAAAGTGTAGGTGTCACATATGCTTTCTCTTCTTTTTAAAGGAGGCTTGATATTGAAAGGTTTGATGTTTAAATGCATTTATTATAATGATGTCATACATTACTGAGATAGGATTTATGTGGACAAAGTTTCACACTATATCCCAGCTTTTCCCAGTGAAATCAAAAGACCTTTAGTATTTACATGTCTCCAAGACAACTTTATTTCTATAGTTTTCATGGAGTAACAAACCTAGAGCATACTGTAAAAAGTATCATGTATTCAAATTACTGATTTTTTTTTATTTTATAATTAGGATGCCTGGTAGTTTTCCCAATAGTATTTCATCACAAGATCAGAGAAGGAAAGGCAATTACATAATGCTTATTATACGACCCTGTTGTGTATTTTTTTTTAAAAAAGCATGAGAATCCAGCTAATAGAGCGCATGTACAGAATTAAGTATAGTAATGCTTTTTGTGAGTTTTTTTTAATGAATGATTATAATCTCTATGTATGATATTCATTGTATACCTGTACTCATTTAGATGTTTCTATTGAACATGGCTTTGCACTAAATTTACCATCTGACTTTTATTTTGCTCTCTTGGATTGCATTTTTTAATTTCCTTTGCTTGTGTGCAACCTCTGTAAATCTCCCACCACAAGTGATTTCTTATTCCAAATACATCCAGAATGCAAACAAGGCTTTTGCCAGCATTTCATGTATTCATTATTAATCTGTTCTTTGACAACCACCAAGCCAAAACTGCTTTCACGTAGAGGATCTGCTGACCAGAAAAGAGTGATGTGAATCCATCAGAAGGAACAAAGGTGGTTACCCTAATTAATAGTGATCTGGACTAAGTCCCACTCAGTAGAGTGTAGTTCACATCACAACAATACTTGGACAAGGAAGGATCAAATGAAATCATTTAGAATGCTGGCTCACAAGGTTGGATCATGGCTCTGTTGTTCTTTTTAGTGGTGGTGTTTTAAAAAGTCTATTACGGTCTTCAGAATGAAATGAGATGCATATCTGGATTATGATGGGGAAGAAGATATGGGGCAGAGTGGGAGAAGGAACACTTCTTTATTCCTGTAGCTTAGGTGGCTCTAAAAGAAGACTAAATAAATTGATGAAAGATAGATTGAGCATCATTCCTGTGGCCATCAGGGCACAGACCTTGATTCCAAGTGGACATCAATGCCTAAAGCCTACAGTTCAGTGGAGTTATTATTAAATGCTCCACTAGTGCTTTTGGTTCTAGTAATTCCACACTATTTTGATCTATACCTTTTTTGATAACTAAAAATCTGGCTGCTCCTGAAATTATGCTATTCACATGGTTTTCATACTAAAGATTTAGATCAGGACATTTTGTTGTTTTGCTGTGTAGCTGACATTATCTGTCTGATTTAGTTCCCTTTCATAGTCAACATCCATGTTTAGTCCTTTATTTAGCATTCTGTCTACCACTGTATTCTCTAGCAAATATTACTATTGATTTTCACACAGCATACGAGAAAAGAAGCTCTTTAGATATGTGGTCAAGTGACAAAACAAATTAAATAATTTTGCAGGCATTTAGGCTGACCCAGTTAAGAATATATGTTCTTTTAGTTTTGCTTTCCACATATGATCAATAGGTCTTGTTGGAAATGTGTGCATCGTTCACTGTCAGGATAACTTTGGTGTATATTGTTTTGGGTTTTTTTCTAAGCTTTAGTTTAATTTTATATGTTACTCAGAATCTGGAAAAGTTTACTTTTTTAGATGGTGGCTGCTAGACTCTCCTAGCCTGCTTGGCCATTGGATTCAGGAGTTTTTGTCCAAACAGTAACTTATCCAAGCTCTGTTAGTTCATTTTTTTACTGTACATAGTTGTAGTGGGTTGGAGATTTTAATTTGTGTGTGAATTGCAGTAAACCTGAGACATAATATTCAGTGAATAAATCAAAATCAAAACAAAAAACAAATATATAGAAATTCATTTAGATAAATGCATCAGTTTATCCAATAAACAGCCTGCATATTCATTTAATGCTTCACCATCAGTACCGACTCATTAAACCAGGATGTCTACAAGCAGTCAATGCATGTTTGCTTTTCCCTTCATGACAGTGTGTAAACAAATATGTCAGGGTTGGCAGGATTTGGCTCCTCTGAGCATGAGCTGAGTGCAATCTGTGAAGCAAGGCTTCGCTGCAGCAGAGGGTCCCAGTGAAACAGAAAAAATTCCAGAGGCTCATTGAATACGACTTAGAGGCAGAATCTAAGATAAAGGCACTTGGCAAAACATTCCAGCAGCAATTAGACAAATAGAATAACAAGGGATAACAGAGGGGGAAAAAATGGGCAGCATCTCCCCTTACAATTAGTAAACTCTCAGTGGCATGACAGGTCCAGCTAGGTGTTTCTAACTGGCAGCTGGTCAAGGCAAACACCAGCCTTTTTATGCATCTCTGTCACCCTGAAACAAGTGGGGTGACCCAGTCAGTGGTCTGGCGTGTGGCCTTCTCTAGTACACAATCATAGCCTAAACAATCCTACTGACCTTGCACCTGTTTGTCTGGCCACATCGCCTCTTCCTCTGCCGTCCACTCAGAGGAAACCTTGCCTGCCCAGCAATAACCTTGACACAACAAATGGTGAAGATAAATTAAGCGTAACTTCCTGCTATATCTGAACCAAAAACAATAGTTAATTGCTTCTAAACAACCAGAATTTCTAAACCAACTTAATTTCAGCTTCATTTCTGATTTGTTCTTCTGCTAGTACAAAATGGAAGAGTTGGGAGGGAGTATGTGCACATAGCATTTTACTTGTATGTATCAGGTTTTATTAAGCTAGGATTAATGGTTTGTCCTGACACACATATATGATCATGGTGCCAGAATATCATAATACCCAATACTGAAAAAAACCAAATGCTAAAATAATAGCTGGGGCGGGGGGGTGGGGGTGGCAGAGTTGTGAATACAAAAATGTGATAGTACCAAGCAGCAAAATTACAAGCAACCAAACCATGAAGAGCAGCTGCAATATAATAAGAGTATTACAGAATGAGTACAAGTATGTGATCAACATAAGGTTGTTTTCCACTCTTCTACTGGAGGTGAGCCATTTATACCTAAGCTAACACTTAACACTATGATCACTTTAAAAATGCCATGTGTACCTCCTATGGAATCCTGGAGTTTGCAGTTTGGTGAGGCGCTGAAGATCTCTAGCTGAGAATTCTACAGTCAGTCCTCCCCATTCACTAGGATTAGGGGTGCAGAACTACCACAAAAGTGGAAGAATTGCAAATATCAAAATATGTGGGGGGAGACTGAGGCATGGTGGGGCAAATGGGAACCCATGGTCCAAACCAGGTCAGGAAAAGGAGAGGGAAAAGGGGTGGTTCTGGATGGTGGCCCTATATTTCCGTTCTCCCCCATCTTTTTCCTTGGGTGTGTGTGGGACATTGGGAGAGGATTTTTGGTGCTGAGAAACTGGATTGCAAGCTGTCCTTAGCTGGCCAGGCAACAGCTGATAGAGGAGGAGGACCAAGATTTTTTTTGTTTTTGTTTTGATAGGAGTCACTGAGAGGGAAGGTTCCCCCAGAAAAGAAGCACCTGAAGTCGGAGTGGGGGCCAGGGTTGGAGAAACTCGCAGATATCAAATCTGTAAAAGTTAAACCTGCAAATGTGGAGAGCCAACTGTACTTCTCTTTAAACTACACATCCCAGGATGCCATAGGATGAAATCATGGCTATTAGAAATGAAATCATAGTGCTATAATCCTATTATGTGAAAAGGCCCAAGGTATCTCTTCATGAAAGGGAACACAGAAAATCTGAGGTGTTACCCTTTTCTTCCCAAGACTGAATGATGGTGTTCTTATCCTTTTGATGAGACATAAATAGACAAACACCAGCAATATTCATAAGCTCAGGAAACCCTACCTGACTGATATCAGAGGCATTTTCATAACATTCAGGAAAGAGTGAGAAAACAATGTATCTGTCATTATTATAGTCATTTATTGTGAGGGGAAAAACAATAGTAGTGTCCACTGTGAATATTTGGTGTAGAATTAAATGTAACAAAGAGTATCAAATTTCAACTTTTTAGCAGTAAGTTAGGGATAAGGAACACTTTCATTTTAACTTTAGATTAACAGTTAATATGATGGACTAATTAGGTGTCAGATTATAATTGTGAAGCCCAGGCACTGCATATACGTCTTCTGTTTCCTACTGATATGGGTCCAGCTAATTGAAACTCAGATATCCAGCATTGCTATGATTAGTTCTGTGTGTTCAGTGGAGAGTACTTGCTGGTTTTGCAAGTGATGACAAACCATGGTATATGCTGCTCTGATGCTTCGTGCTAAAAAAACCCCCACCAGCCTTTGGCCCATAACTTGTTTCTTGTGGCATCCAAACTCACACAACCAACTCTTTGGTTTGTCTTTCCCCTTACAGTCCAGGGGAGCAGGTGCCAAACAAGCCACAGATTCTAATGTTAATTCTTTGATCTCTTGGGAGAAGAGACATGTCCCAAAATCCATGGCTGCTGGGTTTGAATGCCATACTAAACAAAATCCAAGACACTATATAAATGGAAGTATTTGAGCAGTGGGAGAAAGCAATTTTGGCTACTATGCAACAAGTCAGAATTCAGAAGAATTAGTTTGTTGTGACATCCAAACATGTTGACTGTGTGAGAATTTGCCTACCGGTTGCACTAGGAGCAAAGGTAACATTGAGGAAATATAGGTAACATATATTTCATCAAAGGCTGGCTTGGAGTTAGTGTACTAAATTGGAAATAAAAAAGATAGAGTGAGAAAACACAGAAAATTGGAAGAGGGTACCAGGATGGGCCTGTTGTCCACAAATACTGTTTGGGGCTGTGATGCACTCTTTGCTAATTTGTGATCTGAAATTTGGATAAGGAGTAGCATGCTACAAGAACAGCTTAATGTCTCAAAATAGTTGCCAGTATGTCATTTGTACATGCAGAGACTTCACAAGTTCTCCAGAGTGAATAATGCACACTGCTGTAGATTTCTTTTTCACAGCTGAATATTGTGTAGAACTGCTACCCAGGAAAACTGAGCTTTGTGTTCACTAGTTACTGCAATTTAATCCTTCTCCTGTCCTCTGCCTGTTGCCTTGTTACAAATTTAAATCAGTAAATTTGAGCTTAGTTGAAGATACAGGATGAGAATCCCTTATCCAAAATATTTGGGACCAGAGGTACTTCGCATTTTGGATTTTTTCTAATTTTGGAATATTTGCATATACATAATAAGATTATATACCATTCTTTTGATGTGGGGGTCTGCTCTTTCATCAGTTCTCTTGTCCTCTTGCTGTATGCAACATGAGGGATTTATGGAGGTTTGCTTGAGACTGTGTGCATGCTACTTGCAAAGTCTCTCAGTTGGCTTGACACCATTTTTTCCCCTTTCAGCTAGCTTTGGATTGTGTGTGCACTGCTTGCAAAATAAGCTGAGAGGGAAAAAAAGGTGCCAAGTTGACTGATACACTTTGCAAGCATCACACACGAGCAATCCAAAGCAAGATAAGAGGGGAAAAAAGATACCAAACCAACTGCGAGACTTTACAAACAGCATACATGTGCGTAGTGGGCTTCTGTAATTCTCTCATGTTCCCTGCAGAAAATTTTACCACATTTCTTATACTGGGCTGGGCTCTGTTTTTCAAAAGTTTCAGATTTTGGAGAATTTTGGATTTCACATTTTTAAATAGGGGATGGCCAACTGGTATAATCCTCCTCATAATGAGAAAAGTACAAGAAATGCGGTAAAATCAATTCCAGAGCAAAATAGATTGAATACACTTGGCATTTTGATATTAAACTAGCCAAAATGATTAATAAATGAAAGTTATTTTATCCATTTGATGTCACTTTCACTTTCCCAGTTGCTTGTTTCTAGTGTGACAAATTATTTTAGCATAGTGCTTTAATTTTGGAATTGGGAATCTACAACAAACAAAAATAGTTGTTTAAGATTAGAGACTGTAAGCCAATAAAGCCCTGTCTCCCAGAGCTCATGAGAGGGTTATATTATTCTCCAGACTTGATTGTAGCTTATTGATTATCCATTTGAGTGGTCTCAGCTAGGGACTGTAGGTGACAACTAGGGGAGTTCTGTCGCTTTATGGTTTTGAATTTGTCTTGTAGTCTTGCCTTGTTGATTTGTTTCTTCAACTCCTTAGGTGAAGAAATGCTAGTTGTAAATCCAAGAGTTAGGAGTCTCTGTCTTGTGGGTCTGAGCAGATGTGGTTGTATCAATATAGCTGGCTATAAACTATGAATTTGGTAGTGTGTCCTGCATGGAAACTGGTGGCGTGTATATAAGTATGTGTAGCCATCAAGTGGACTTGAAACATTGGTGTCAAGAAAATAAATTTGTTATGTGGATTGTTCCAGGTCCAGGTTGATGGTGGGTTATAGAAGTGGTTGAAATTCTGGTGGAACCTGTCAGATGATTGCTTTCCATGTGGCCAAATTACAAAGATATCATATATGCTGCCAGTGTTTTTAGGAAACAAAAGACAAGCTGCCTCTCCTGTGTTTCCATTTTATGTCATTTTCTTTCTTCATTTTCAAAAAGTAGACAGCATTACTTTTCTCAAATTTCACTGTTTAGTTTTGCTAAACTTCTTGAGAATATCTAAGAACTCTATTTTATTAAATAAACAAACTGTATGGAAATACATATTGAGCTTCATTATAGATAGTTGTGGGAATGACATTTTTTAAATGAATTATATGTTGTTTCTTCAGCACGCTGGCAATGTTTTTTTGTTTTTTTGTTTTGTTTTTTTTACTCTTTTCAAATTCTTTCCAAACCCAGTTTCCAGTCCTGTATCAATGAAATACAGCTTTAAATTAAATCTGGAAAACAGATGCATGAATCTATGTCTCTGACAAAGTTAAATTTAAATTGCAGCTATGTTTAGTTTGTGCAAGGGTGAGAAACATACAGCCCTCCAGATGTTGGAGTCCAATTCCTATCAGCCCCAAGCATAGTCAGTTGTCAGAAATGATGGGAGATGTAATCTAATGCCATCTGGAGCACTGCTGCCTTCTTCTACTTTAGTTGTAATGTGGCCCATAATGAATGAATTAACTTTCACATAAATTGGCTCTTTCAGGTCTATATTTAACTAATACCTTACTAGATACAGGCAATAAGGAGCTACATGCAGGTGCATGTGTGAGCTGGCAAAAAAAGCCGGGGCAGGGGGACAGAATGCTGTTTCATGCCTTTTTACCTGCATTGAAGCCCAGCAGGCTTCCAAAGGAAAGAAATTGGTACCTTTCTATGTGGTCTACATAGAAATGCAGTGGATAGCTAGAGGAAGACTGGAAGTCCATGTCTGTCTTCTGATGGATCCTAGCAGGCTGGCCAAATATTTTGAAAGCCTTTGGTGAACTCATATAAGCTTGGTTCAGTGCTAATCAATGGCCTGTTCATTGCTAAGTTTGAACTATAAAGACCTATACATCTGAAGTTCAGACTATCAGAAATACCATATCTCTCAATCTCAGCCAGCCTGAGTTTTAAGATCCTCTGGAAAGTGCTTTCTCTTGGTCCCACTACTATCAGATGTACATTAGGTAAAGACACAAAGGACAGGACCTTTCCAGTGGCTGCCCCCAGACCGTGGAATTCCCTCATATAGGAAGCTATGTTGGTACCCCATTTGCTTTCTTTCTGCTAGCAGCTGAATATATTTCTGTTTACCCAGGACTTTAAGCATTAACTGTGTGTTGCAGAAGTTCTTTTAACCAAGGTGTATTTTATTTGTATTCTGGTATTCATTATTATATTTTAATTGCTTTTTAAAAACTATTTTATAGTAATATGTTCGTTACTATTTATTTATTTATGATTTTGGATTATTCACTATTTGAACTATTTTTTGCTTACCCAGATGGTGAGCTACCTTGGGTTCCATTTTGGGAAAAGGTGAAATATAAATTAATTAAACAACAACAAGAAGAAGGACAACAACCACCGTGTTGGAGTTTTTACTCAATGTGTGAGTTGCTGGAACATGTTATCCCTGCTCCTGCCTGTCATCATTGCTCTCAGCCACAGAGTCAGCGTCCTTAATTGTTTAGAGAGCCTCGATGGATTGGGAAGCCCTCCTCTTCATGCTGAGCCTAAAGGGTGGCACAAGCGATGACCATGGGAAGCAGGGCCAGCATGCTTCCTTTCTCACTTTTTGAGGGAAAATTCCAGCAGAACGCTTGAAAAACCCCATCTGTTTGTTTGCAAAGCATGTTTAAATCAACACACACATACACAAATCAAGCCTTAGGAATGCAAAAATAAGAGGCTCACTGAGCAGCCAATTAATAATACAATTGAGCAGCTCTTAGTATCACACCCATTTACCTGTGGGTCCTTTCACACTACACAATTTTAGCACTTTGATTCCACTCTCACTACCATGGCTACAACCTAGGGGTTTGGAATAGGGTAAGACACAAGAACAATATGTTTGAGAATTTTTAATTCTCCCATCTAAACTGCAACTCCCAGGATTCTACAAGATGGAACCATGCTAGTTAAAGTAGAATCATATTTCTATAACTGTGTACTGTGAAAGGGCCCCTGTAAGGAAGGCTTGTTTGTTTTAAAGTAATAGTCATCTGACTTACCCCTGTTGGAAACAGATTGATGAACCTAGTGGATCTGGGTCCAGCCCAGCAAAACTATTCTTTCATTCTTATCTTTCTTCCAGACATCTGTGCTGAGGACAGCTTGGCCTCGAGTTAGCTACCTATCCACTGTTACATCACCGTATTTTTTCCTTTGTCTATGCTCTTTGACAGCTCATAAAGTTGACTCTTGAAGCAAGTCAAATAGATCTCAACCCAAGTAAATTTAGGAAAGGGGTACTAGGTACAGACAGTTCTCTCTAATACATTTCTGCACAATTGTTTGTGCTTTGTAAATGTTAATATTATAGGTACTTCGTATTACTGAATTTCATTTCTTATTTTCAAAAAATCCACTTGAAGAGCAAGCTTGATTTATTTTTCTATGGAGAACATATGGTGATAGTAGGAGGAAATCTGTGCACACAGCAGTGAGCTTGAACTTCAGCTGCACTGTCAGAATTTCAGTAGCATGTCAGAAGAATGTAAATTATGTTTTAATAAAAAGTAAACATATTGAGCATATTTTTGTTGTCAAAGGTAATAATTTGGAAAATGAGAACTCCTGCCAAACATGTATTTCTCTGTTGATTAGGTCCTGACTCTGCCAGTCTTACAACCGGTTATACTTACACATAATCTTAGTTACTTGTCATTTGTGTGAACTTATTCACAAGTTACTTTGAACAACATGGTTGTTTTTGGGCTGTATCCAGCAATATTTGCCACAGCAAAGCCCACTGCAAGAAGAGGAATGAGACTTAATTATGATGAACCTGAGTATTGTGACTGCAACAGAAGGGCATAATTCAAATTTTCTGCATAAAACAAATATCTAGTATATTTGAAGCCTGCTGATTTTGTGCCTAACTTTTGTTCAGTAATGCCCTTTACGTTTGCAATGTATATCTGTAACAAAAAGTATAGTCTTTCTTTTCAGTCAAACCATCTAATAGGTAATTAAGACTTAGAGTTGGAGCCAATGCTAATAGAGCAGGCTCGAAAAGCTTTTTTTTTTTTAAAGAAAACCCTCTAAAGTCTCCTGCACTGCCTTTCATGCTGTTCTGAAGAGCTTCTCAACCCTTTAGAGAAGATCTAGATGGGGGAGTGGAGGAATCCACAAAAAGTACCTCCTGTTGGTTAGCAGAGCCATCCACTAGATCAGGGGTGGACAAAGTGTGACCCACAGGCTTCACGTGGCCCCCTAAGGCTGCTTTTGTGGCCTCTGAGGCTCCTCAGGGGCAATATTTTTTTTCAAAAAAGTGTTTTGCTCCAGTATGTCCGAAATGCATTCTAGGGAGTATGGATGACCTTTCTACCACATATGGAGGCCCTCTGGATCCCTCAGGAGTTGAAAACAATTTTTGCCATTTTTAACAATTTTTGCAATTTTTTTTTAGAGATATACTCTCTCTCTCTCTCTCACACACACACACACACACACACACACACAAATATGTATGTATGTATGTATGTATGTATGTATATCTCTGTATCTCTATATCTCTATAGGCCCCAAAATGTCATATAGTAGGGAATATTTTCACCACATTTTTTAGCTCTCCTGTGCCAACCAGTGCCCAGGAAAGGTTTTTTTTTTTGGTAAGGAAGTGAATTCTGCTTATTTCTTGTTGCTGAAACAGATCTCTCCTCTGCCTAGTATGGCCCAGAAAGACCTCAAAACATGGTGAAAATCTCTGCCATAAAAGGCATCTGAGATAAAAAAAAATTAATTTATTTTTTGTTTGTTTGTTTGTTTTGTGGGAGCAGGTGCGGTGGAAGGATGCAACCTTCCAAGACTTCCTGGTGAGTGGGTTTATGCACCCTCCACCTTCTTCAGTTGCCTGTCCCTGCACTAAATCAAAGAGTCTTCTGCGAATGGAAAATTCCTGTTGGGTTCAACCATTATTAGAGTTTTTTTAAAAGATGGTAGGTAGGTAGGTAGATGGATAGATAGATCAACATTAAAACCGGGAAGCAAAATTTTTTGGAAGTTCTTGGCATAATCTGGGGTATATACCATCTTGCAGTTGGTGTGAACAGGATAGTTTCCCAATTTATTAATAAAGTGCAGATTATTGATAGCTACCATGTATCCAGTTTGTACAAATTCATGTTGTATTCTTGGTCCGTCAGAGTTTAGTAATTCAGTCTCTGGGAGCAATTAATACAATATAGACTAGGATTTGGTGGTAAATTTCTGGGTGATTCATAGTAGATCATCAGGGATTTTGTTTTAGCAACAGAAACAAAATGAAGACTTAGATCTGTTCCCGCTCTTAAATTAAGCTGCAGAGATGAAAGAAAACTGAGGTGAGGAAAATGGAAAGCAGAACAGAGTTGAATTTTTGTGTGAGTGAACTGGGTTCCATTTTGATACTAAAAACAAATACCTGAGCTGAGCATTTTCAAAAGCATCCTAACTAGGGATAAAACACTCCAAAACATTTGAAAAATTGTCAAAAAAATGTGTTTCTGAAATGCTGAGAAACCTTCACTAGAAGAATCCTAGACTGATGAGAAAATGAACATGTGGGGTTTTGTGCAGGAAACAGCAGTTTCTGTATAGAAAAATACTGATAATGCTATTAATAATGCGTTTGTGCAAACTGTACACAGAATAAGTCCCAAACTATGAATATTTTTTGAAAACTGCATGAAAAGGAACAGAATGACATTTACATTGCCAAGAGTTGTACTGCAGTGGGTCCATTATGTATGCTTATTGAATTTGTTTGTTTGTTTGTTTTTGTTGTTGTTGTCAAGCCAGCCTTGTTTTACGTTGACTCTATAAATGAGAGACCTCCATTTACCCCAGTTATTAACAGTTTCACTCAGGTCTTGAACTCTCAAGGACTTGGACTCCATTTCCATCTCTAACATGGTCTACCTCTATTTGTACTGCTTTCCACTTTACTAACCGTTATCCCAGAGCTTTCCAAACTTTTCATGTTGGTGACACACTTTTTTGACATGGATCCTTTTGCGACATGATAGTAATTCAGTTTTACTAGCAAACCAGAGGTACCCAGAAACGTATCTAGGGTGAGGAAAGGGACCCTCAATCCTTGTCCGCTGTCATCGCTCTTGCCAGGGAAAGGTCCCAGTGAGAGCGACAGCAGGAAGGAAGACAGCCTCCTCCCACCCAGTCCTTGTTCGCTGCTGTCACTCTTGCCAGGAGAAGGCCCCAGCGAGAGTAATGGCAGCAGGCCAGGCTCAGGTGGGTGGGGGTCTTTCTTGGCTGGGGAGGCGACACACCAACACACTACAGGTGACATACTAATGTGTTGTGACACACCGTTTGGAAAGACTTGCATTATCCTTTCCAGTGAGTCATGTTGTCTCATGGTATATCCAAAGCATGATAGCCTCAGTACAGTCATTTTGGCTTTTATTGAAAGTTCAGATCTGGTGTGCTCTAGGACACATTCATTTGTCTTTTTTAGCAGTTCATGGTACTGCAGAGCAATCCTTCAGAGGCACATTTCATGTGATTTGAACTTCTTCCTGTCAGTTTTCTTCACGATCCATTACGTATGCACAAAACATAAAATGGGAAGATACTTTGGTGTTATAACAATTTGTAAAATGGAACTATTAATGATATAATCCAATGATTCTTAGTGCAGTACCTCAGAGTAGTTCTATAACAGTTGGTAAAACATTTTTCCAGTAGACAGTAAATAAGGATTTAGAATGAGGGAGCACCTCATGGTTGAACCTTTTTGAAGTTAAGCAGAGAAGTACTGAACTGAGATAATTGTGTCAACTTCTCCTAACTTTCCTTAAAACAAGAACAAGGAACCACATATAATAATAGATTCTTTTGTATGACTAGGTTTTTGTTAGTAGTCTATTGCTGGTTGTCTTTTTTGCCCCTCTTCTGTTGCTGTAGACTTTCCTGCTCTTTCATGTAATGTTTCCATTTTGAAGGAGTTAAGTATAAAGGTACAGAAGACATTCTGTTCTGATCCTCATACATTTCGACAGTTTGGTTTCCATTTGGAGGATTTATGTGGAACAGAAGTACTAGTCATTCATAGTGATTAAAGTTGACAGAGCCTGTCCTCAAGCTATCGAATATATACTGAAGCTTCCCATAGCCATCTGAGACTTACAGTCACTCAGGCTCAGGGTTGTATAAGAGAGTTTTAGGCATTATGGACAGCTTTGTTTTTGCAGCTCTGTTCATTGTTGGTCATTTTGAACAGTTTTTAAGTCTTGGAAGAATGTGTGTGTGTGTGTGTGTGTGTGTGGGCGAGTGAGAAAGAGAGAGAGGAAAGAGAGACAGAGGTGGGGAGAAAGAGAGAGTACAAGCAACACTGTAGGCCATGAATGGAATTCAGTTTTCCCAGTCTACCTATTGATTATTATCTTTTATCTCTGTATTTAACCTTTTGGCTTGTGTTAGTTTAACAGAAAACAGAAGAATATAAATGTATCATAATAAATATAATTTAGTTAAATTAGTTAATATTAATCTAAAGATCAACACCCACCCCATTAAACAGAAGGCTCCAAAATGTATCACTTTTTTTGATTAACATTATTTGTCTTGTCTCTTAACCTGAATGATTACTACTGAATAATACCATATAAGGAACCACTTTTTTCATAAGGGTGAGAAAAGAATATTACAACATATCACCTGTCAGGGATAACCATTTTCTTCAGATAGAATTCCAACTCTTCTTTAGGTCATTGATCAGTGATACCAAATGTGTTCATGCTAAAAGCTTAAATAGATATATTTATGCCTCTGGAAAATCCTTTCACCAAGTTGCAGTGTTAGAGTTCCCTAGGGAGAGATCATGACTATTAAGCCAACTAAGACTAAGGCCATTTCTGCACTGCACTGCTATAGTGCTATTATTCCACTTTCAACTTCCTTGAAGTTTAGGAGGGGCATTTAGAATTCTCAGCCAGAGAGCTCTTTGGCCACAGTAAATGACAAACTACAGAATTCCACAGGATGTTGAAAGTGGAATATTAGGGCTGTAACAATGTAGTGCAGCAATGTTCTAAGTCTGTAGTCATACATATATTAACTAAGTAGATGTGATCTTGAGCATTTCTTCTTTAAAAGAAAATTTGTACCAAAGCAGACATAATGTGGAAGAACAAGGATATGTTCCTATACCACAAAAGAAGAAAAACTGTTCAACATGTTCAAGCAGCAAGCAGACTTTTTATCCAAAACGAACAACACACATATGTGAAATGAAAGAAGGTGGTCAAGAAATCCTTGCATAAGTAAACAACATCTTGAAGCTTCTAGGATCCCTTAGAGGTTTCTTCCAAAATGTATCCAGGGATTTTTTTTTCTTTGGCTAGCCTCTACTCTTCCTGGGATTTCCATTTTGAGAATCAAACAGATCTATGCTTTTTATTTTTCAGAGATAGCTGGTGATGCAGGTTAATCTGCTTCCACCTTTTATCTCTGTTTTGCTCTTCACCCTTGCTTAGTAAAGGGTTCTAAAGACTGCTGGTGTTTATTTTGCCTATTGTAGGCAGGCACACACAGCTACAGTAGATTCCCATTCTTTCCCAACAAAAATTTCTGTATGATTTCCTGCAGACATCTTACTTCAGCCCTGAAAATCTGCATTTTTATTTCCCTCTTTCAGCTTTCTCTCAGTGCTAATGCTGCTAAAAAAATCCTCTAGCTAGACAGAGAACAAGGAGAAAAAGGCTGGACAGATATAAAAAAAAGACTTCGTAAAAAGCAGCTTCTTTTTCATAGGTTTTGTTAACTATATTGTATCCTCACATTCACCATGCAGGCCTGAAAATAATAAACTGATGGTCACATTTAGTTTTGGAGAATAGATAGTGGACTATGCAAGTATTGCTGTAGTAGAGATTATGGTATGATATAGAGTTGAAAACTCAATTAACTGTATATACTGCAAAATGTTTAGTAGAAATGTGAACATTAAGCTTGAAATTCATTTTAAATTCTTGCCTCATGCAGCTAATAATCTTTATTTTTTTTCCATTTGGAACACGTAACCAGTAACAACCTGCTAAATTTATTTGATGTAAAGACTAAATATGCATATTTTAAAGCAATGCTACATGTGAAACATACAGAAGGGCTATTTACAAAATAATTCAGCTGTATGTATGTTATATATTAGTCAAATTCTGTGATGATAGGCAATTCTAGCAGTCAAGCTGTTCTATGTCAGCCAGTGTTGCTTTGCTCCTTTCTTGTTGTATTTATTGTACTTAAAAGGTCTGTTGATAAATCTACCTTCAAAATGGCTTCTCTCAAGCCCTTTTGCAGTGTGCTCTCAACTGTGGTATATCAGTAACCTCCTCCATATTCTCATCTAGTTCACCACATGAACAATAAAATTAGATACTTTTTTGTTGGAGAACAACAGATCCTTCCTGTCAGGCTGCATTTTCACATATCTGTTTTCTCTGCTGCCTGTAAAGCTCCCTCTAGTTCTCTGTTATGTTTGCTGTTGGTAGGTTTCCAGACATTTTGATTTTCACCACTGTCTGGCAAGTTGTGCTGGCAAAATGTTTTCAGCAGCCAGGTTTGGAACAGGCTGTTTCAGGGTTGGAAAATCAGATAATTCTGGCAACAAATCACAGGCAAGGAACAAATATGATGAAGCATCATATAATTAATTTGTTTTCCAACAGTTGAGGAAGCATCCTGCTCATACTAATAAGGTGTTGAGGTATTGGATACTTAAGGACATGTGGAATGAGTGGAGTTTTCAGCAAAAGAGGTGAACTAAAGCTTTTATGTTGAAGATCCCAGTAGGACTCTAACTATATTTCTGTGCTTATGTTGGACCCTGGTGGAGCTTAAGTATCTTGAGGCAGGTAGGATCATGATGTATTAATAAGATCCAGGATTCTGATTCACCCTCTAGGTTCTTTTATTCTGTGTGTATTTGGGCAGTCTTCATAACCAAAGAAGCAAAGGAGGTAAACAGTCCCAGAATCTCACAAGGCTGACAGTCCCCTGTGTACTGATTGAAAATTATTGAATGTTATGGGACAAACAAAAGTGTGCCCATCCAACATCTAAACTTTGATCTTCAGGACACTTGCCTGCAGTATCAAATTTATATTTGATTTAATTCAATTTATTTTCAACAGAATTTCAACAGAAGTGGGAATTCTGTAGCCCACAGGTTGCAGGCACCCAACTCTGCAAGTGCATCCCCCCATATGTTTTGAAAAAAAAAAAAAAGGAAAATCATACTTGCAACTCTGCTTCAAAACAAGGTGCACTCACACCTTGTTTTATTCTCAACAACAACTCAAAATACAACCTACGTTTTTGAAAAACCAAAGAGACCTTCTGGTCACTTCTGACTTTGCCAGCTACAGGTTAGTGTGGCCTGCAACAGGTTGAGCAGGTGGAAAATAGCCTTCAAGATGTTCCAGCATGATTTACAAATATGCATAAATCCCCCAGTACCAATGGTTGCCTGGACATTTTACAGCACTGCTACTTAAAGTGGTGATCCATGGACTGGTGCTGTGTCAGCGAGTCATCAGATGTTGGTCTGTGGCAAGTTTCAAGGATAGAAAAGAAAAGTGTTTAGTCAGTAGGCACAAATGTGGTGTTAGTCCTTAACAATTTTTTTAAAAAAAATTTCCAGGGCCCCCATTCAGATAGCCTTAGGAGCACTAGTTTACAGCAAGTAGGAAGCCCCTTCTGAGAAAGTCCTATGGGTCTGCTGGAATGTTGCAGTGCTTATTTGACTAATGACTGTAAGTCATGACGGGCAGTAGTCCAGAGTCAGAGGAGAGAGAACTAAATGCAAGTACCACTTCAAGAAATGTTACTACCTGTGGCCTAGCAGGTAAGGTAGAGTGTTTCCTTGGGTGAAGATTATAAACTGTGCAGCAGCCCCAAGTGGAAAGGAGGAGTGGGTCCCAAGACTCACTGCAAGAAGTGTTACTGTCCAACCCACCATACCCTTATTTAAATTTGGTCCTGGAACAAAAATTGTGCCAAAGGCTTAGAAAATTTTCCACAGATTCATATTACCCTAAGGATTGTATCCTCCTATTGGTTGGATCAGATAAATGTAACTTTTAGCAAAATGAAAACAGATAATTTTTTCCTAATGCTCGCAGCAGAAAGGAAAGGTCTCTCTTCCCCCTAATTTAGGGAAAGAGATGGATTTTAGAACATCAGTCATTGGATCACTTGTTTAATGTCTGCTTTCTTGCTTCACAAGAATTTTCCCAGATCTCCTTCTAGTGATATAATTATATAATCCACTGTCATCATTTGCCATGAGAGTAGAGTAACAAAAGCCTGGAAAAGCTGATTTAAATAAAAGTTAGAGGACCCATGAGCCTAAACAGCCTAAATGTTAATGTATTATCATGCAACCCCCACTGAATCCTCTGCTCCCCTAAGTGATAGCATTTAGGGGGTAGGAATGTGAATGATTTTCACATGTGTGATGGTATCCAGGTACAGTTAGTGGAAACCTGAGGCCCTTCCGTGCTACACAGTTAGAGTACTATGATTCCACATTTGATTGCCATGGCTGCATCCTTTGGAATCCTGGAGTTTGTAGGTTGGCAAGGCAATAAAGGAGTTATCTGGCAGAGAATTCTCAATGCCCCTCCCTAAATTGTAAATGTAGAGTTCCATAGGATGGAAACAGGGAGCAGAATCACATGTCATAATTGTATCGTGTGAAAGAGATTCCCTGGGGAAAAAATTAACAATTGTGTCTGGTGAACATTGCTGTCATGGTTTAAACCAGGCCTAATGTCTCTTATGCTTCTTTTTCTATTGTGGACGCTGTTCTTGGATGAAACCAGTTTATTGCTCTTAAACAGATATGGAATCTACAACTAATTCAGTCTGGGTTTTTTCCCAAACAAACATGTGTGTGCTTTTGTTTCTGGTCTGTCTCAGATTCATTCAACACCGGATGGCTACGCATATGGCCCATCCAACAGGACAGGCCTTTGTAGTGCTTGGAAATGAAGTCCTCCTCAAAGTACTCAGTGGCCTGTTTCGCTGGTAAATGGGACAACGAGATGACAGGAAACTTTCCTACCAAGTACCCATATAGCCAGTCAAAGTGCTTGTAGCACCAGTGCAGCTGCTGCGCAGTGTGGCTGGGTACAAGCTTGTAGGCAATGTAGCTCTTCATGCCCTTGAATTTGGTCTGCTTGGTGGGGTCTTCAGTGGAGCACTGGAAAGAGTACAGGTTCTCCTGATGCTCGAGCCTATAGGTGCCCAGCACCACACACAGCTTGTCCCCATCCTTCATGAAACCCGACCCCTCACCCAACACAAAGGCCTTGCCACCCGATTTCATGAAAGTGGAGAAGCAGTTCAAAAAGAGGCTGCAGCCACCTCAGCTATTGACACCCTTGAACCAGCCCTCCATCTCATGGTCGCTGCAGAGGCTCAGCACCTCGTATTCCCACAGGGAAATCTCGCCCAGCTTCTCTGACTTGAAGTCATAGAGCACGCGGGCTTGCAGCAGCGCCACGGCCTGGCTGCCACTGCCGCTGCCCATGCAGGGGATGGGGATGGGGACAGAGACATGGATGGGCTGCCCCACAGCATGGCCAACTGAAGACAACTCACCGTCCGCCTCCCTTTCCTGCTGGTTCTCCTCCTGCTCACTCTGGCAGTGCTCTCTTTAGTGGACAAATGGGGCGGCTTCCCCCCCCACACCTATTTCCCTGCAACGCCTCCTCCTTTGCTTCACGCTCTCTGGACCTTTTTATTTTCCTCACAAGCCATTCCATTCTCTCTCTTTGAGTGCTGGGAGAGGAATAGTGTGTATATATGTGTGTGGCATGGCTGTGGTGGTGAGGAGAGAGCTTCCTTTCTCCCTTCAGCCCTCCTCACCCCTCAGTGACTGAAGAAGCCGGCCAAGCCAGTTCAGGTACCACCAATCCTGTAAGAGTCCCTGCTTCACCCCATCTGCATTGCCTGGGTGGAGGAGACCGTGTGCATGAGTGCATTTGTGTGTGTGTGGAAGGGGCTGGGCCACACCTGCGAACTGTCCCACCACGTCACCAGTTTCGCTAATCCAGAATCAAGATGCAGGGCCAGGGAACCGAGTGTGGTGTTGCCGCCCCCATTGATGAGTCTCAGCAGGCAAAAAGGCACAGGAGAGGTGGAGATTGGGGCTGCATAAAACCCTTTGGTGGGCCGCATGTAGCCCTCGGGCCATATGTTGTGCAGGCCTGATGTAGAGAGGCAGAGAGGGAAGTGAGATGCCATTATAGTGTAACATGCAAACAATTGCAATTACAGTTTGTATATCATACATGGTTGCATGTATTTGGGACAGCGCAAGGAAAAAACCCACTTGCTTCATAATTCTGGTGAGTATCTTAAACAGATGAGCCACTGTGATATAGTAGTTTAAGTGTTGGACTAGGACTCTGAAGATAGGGATTCAGATCACTGCTTGGCTGTGGAAACGCATTGGCAAGTCACACACTATCATCCTTAAAGGAAAGCAATGGCAATACCACTCTCAACAGATCTTGCCAGGAAAACCCTGTGATAGGTTCGCATTAGGGCAGCATAAATCAGAAATGACCTGAAGGCACAGAGCAGCAATTTAAACAGAAGGTAATTTAAACAGATGAATGGTGTTTGGGACATGGTGTTGATTATATTAACAGAATTCAACAGGTTTTATATCTTTTACTAAAGGGCAAAGGCATACAATCTGAAGACAAGTGGGAGTAGGGATGGGTTGTATCTTCCACTAAAATGCTTATTTTTTTTCTTTCTAATAGAGTTTTGTCACATCCTTGAAGAAACTATTTTCCTCTTTTGATACAATGTTTTGAAAACAGGCCATGTGATTTTGGGGTACTTTAGCAAACAGTCAGGTTTATTGTTTGCATCTCTCTTCCAGTGACTAGTTGATTTTATCGCTTAATTTCAAGAAAACTTTCAGTTGTATTATAAATGGATGAGGCTCACAATTTTAAAATATCACTTCTATGATCTGTTGCCTTATTGTGGCAAGACTTGTGAATTTGTTTCCGTACCTGAAGGATAAGAAAAATGTAGAAAAATCTTTTGTCCATTTTCAAGCAGTACTTGCTTGTGCTCTTACCCACTGTTTCACCTTAACTTTGGATGATCTTCTGAAATCCAGAAATATGGAGTCACTTTCTTATTTCATGCTTCACTGTAAGGCTGTTTCATGTTTCTCTTCAAAGGGAATTAATGCACAACATTTTTATTGACAAACTTTGTTATTATTATGTTGTAGACATCAAAAAGAGATCTGCTCAGTTCTGAGCAATTTCTTGTTATTCCTACTAGTAAAGGTATAAAATTAGGGGTAAACCAACTATTTTGTTATGAGACGAACCTTAAGAAGGAATAATAGGTCTGGTGAATCTCCCTTTATTGGTTAGTTGTTGTTGTGCCAGTTTATTGGTGTTCATTGACTTGTTCAACTGCTGCTTTGGTGCCATTTCCTTCTCCCCTGTTGTCTTTCTTCCCTGGAAAAAATGGAAGCAATCACATAACCAGTGAGATTCAGGTTGATACCATTGAGAGTAAATGACGCCAAGGCAGAGTAAGAAAATTGCCATCACAGAATGGGGTGATGTACTAATCATTTTTTTCGTGTAAAGACTGGTAGTAAAATATAGTATCTAAACAACACTTTTGCCAGTGTCCTTGAGTAATTGCTGCTCTTAAGTCTAATGCACTGTAAGGTCTATGCTGTTCATACTGCACCTTCATGAGAGATCCTATTTGCTTATTTATGTGTTCACAGAAATGAGCTTGCGTAGCAAAGACACAGGAGACACTGGCAGTAACAGGGCAGTCCTGATTACCTCCCTCTTATCTAAATTTAGAATTTTACCACTGCTGCCTGGTATTTGCCAGTCCTGATACATTCTTTCCTGCCATAGGTTGAATGGGTCTGATGTCTCACAATTTTAATACATAAAATTTATCCAAGAGGGATTCTTAAGAAATACACAGCATATGTAGTGTTGTATGATCTTTAAACAGAATGAAGAGAAAGCAAAAATGAGATAATGACTATGAATTTCATATGTGATTCAAAACACTCAGATAAATCATTAGGTGAGAGCTGGTGTGGTTGTAGTGATTTGAGCATTGGACTCAACTGGAACCCTGAAGGCCCAGGTTTGAGTTCCTGCTTGGCCATGGAAACCTTGCACTGGGTGGCCATGCACATGTCACATACTCTCAGCCCCAGAAAATCCTGTGATACGTACTCTTTAGGGTTGCCATATGTTAGAAATGATTTGAAGGCATGTGACAACAAATCATTAGGTGTAATTTCCAAATATCTGTAAATATGCTTTCATAGAGTGAGATCTTTGTTTTTTCTCAAAGAAAAAAAAAGCCAGACAAAAACTATACGTGTACATCATTCATCTCATGCTCATATTCTTTTACTCATAAGTCTGGTTTTATGTTTATTTTGTGTGCTCTTCCATTATTTTTTAATGGAAAAGTTCTCACACCCTGTTACATACCTTAAATCGGTGATAAAATGTTAGTATCTGTTTGAAACACTACTTCTGCCACACTCCTGTTTTCTCATAAAAGACCCAGTAAGAGACAGAAATCAATATCTTTGAATCTCTCCATGAATTATTCTAGTGACTGAAATCACTGCTCAGCAAAGGACTTCATAGAAACAGAAGTTTCCTACGGCTGCCCCCGTCAGTATTCCTATTTCCTATTTGGGTGTTGTAAGTCTAAGGGAGTTTAATTATATCTTTTTAAATAGTATTTCAGACTAATTCATTACTATAAATGGAAATATAAGATTTCTATGGTTCTTTCTCCCCTTCAGTGGAGGAGAAGGCAACAATGACTCCTCACTTTCTATTTCTATAGTTCTATAATAAAATCTTCTAAACTGAACAACAAAAATAATAGAATAATAACATCAAGAAGCGAAGCATATAAAAGAATGTTTTGTTACCCTGATTTCTGTGGGTCCTGGGAGGGACACCTGAGTGCGCTGCAAATATTACAAAGTTGGGAATTAGCAAAGAGCACAAGCTAGCACTACGAGAGGCAGGGCAACAAAGCAAGATCTTTAACCCTATGTTTACGGGGTCAGACCGCAACAAGAACTAGGCACAGTTGTTCAATCTAGAAGATTTTATTATAAGTCCTCAATTCAGAATACACAGACACACGCACTCACACACTCGTACAAGAACTATAGAAATAGAAAGTGAGGAAAATTGATAGGAGCTTTTTGCGGATTTCTGGGGTGATACTCCACCTGATCCTGCAGTCCGGGAGATGAGAAATAGACTTCGAGGCTTGGGTTTGTGGTTTCCCAGCACGTGGAGGCTGAGGGGAGGCTCGCCAAACAGAGCGGCAGCAGTTCGGGATGCAAGGCATGAGCATTCTGACAAGAAGCTCAAACTTGGGGTTTTTATAGGGAAGATTGCACCTGAAGACTAGCACTCTCCCGAGGAGAACAATAGGGACTTGGATGGAGACAAAGCCTCCGAAAGGTCAAAATCAGAATTGATGAGATTTGGCCAGCACTGCCAATTGTTAGAGCAGTATGCAGATGAGGAGCGCTTAGCGATTGTATAGACGGATGCGCTAATCCTGTCAAGCAAGCAGTTCGGGGCTGAGAGCCCTTGCATTTGCCTAATGGTCGGCTGTGTCTGGAGGGCACTACCTGCTGTGCGACAGATTGTTGTTTACTGGCCTAGACCTTGCATAATTGAGGCCGTACGGCCGTGCCTGCCTACACAGGCTGTCCGTGACCCGCTCAGACACATGGAGTTCATCTTATGGAGTGCCACGTGGAAATATTAACCATAACCAATATGAAATTGTAGACCTCGGGTTTGGGCCAGGTAACCGCAGTAACAGTTTGATGACTCTGTTGTGGAGTTTTCTGGGGGCTGAGAGTATGTGATGTGCCCAAGATCACCCAGTGGGTTTCCATGGCACAGCAAGGAATCAAACCCTTGTCTCTGGGTTAATAGTCCAGTGTTGAAACCATTATACTACACTGAATGGAGTGTATCATTAATCTTTGTGGGTGAAGGCATGGAAGACAGATATAAAATTTACACCGAATTTAAAATTGAGAGAAAATTTTTATAAAATGCTTTATAGATGGTATATGACACCTGAGAGATTGCAAAAAATAACTAAAAAGGGAAATGTAAGATGTTGAAAATGTGATGAAAATGTGGGGTCCTTTTTCCATATGTGGTGGACCTGTAAGATAGCAAGGAAATTTTGGAAGGAAATCCATGATGAAATCCAAAGAATTTATAGTCTTAATTTTGAAATGAAGCCAGAGTTTTATTTGTTAAATATATTAGGACAACAAAGAGAAATAAGATGCCATCAGAAGATATTGTTATATATGATAACTGCTGCAAGATTGACATATGCGCAACATTGGGAAAAAAGGGAATACGTAGATATAAAAGAATGGAAACTTAAGGTCCTGGATATGGTAGAAACAGAAAAGTTATCATTTTTATTGAGAAATAAGCCTATCCAGAACTTTGAAAGGGAATGGGGAGAAGTCTTGAATTGGATAAAGAAATAATAAGCAATGTAGAAGATAAGTATCAAGCAGCAATGTAACAAAGCAAGAGCAACAATGTAAGACTATTGCAAAGTTAAAATATGTATGTATTAAGATAAACAAGCAGACTCAACTGGAAAAAAGAAGGAAGGGGGAAGGGGGATTATTTCTTTTTATTTTGTATTGTAAAATTCAATAAAAATGTTTTTTTTAAAAAAGGATAATCTTTGAACCTCCTGCCTCCTACCTTCCAGCATATTGGCAGAATCTCACAAAATACAGACATCCTGGAGTTGTGATAATAGATGAGTTGCTGCTGGTGTAATTGTACCAGGCAACCAATTGCAAAGCATCTGTGACAATAAAGTTTACAAGTGGATAATGATTTATTTAATCATTCTGATATACGTGGCATCCATTAAATATATTCACCAAGCTCCTAACACAGACATACCACTCAACTCATAAAAGCAAGTAACGTCCTTTCATTTCTGATTTATTGTAGTCTGGTTTTTATTGGAGTTGGAGGTCACACAGTTCTTTTTCAGATATAATTATACATGCATGCGTGCACATGCACTCTCTCTCTTTACTGTCCTACCTGGTAGATTATATCAAGTACAGCAATAACATTTTTCAAGATTATACACATGCAGTGGAAGGTGGAGAATCTGATTTTTTTCCCCTTTATGTGTGTGTGATGTTTTAATCATAATTCAACCACTCTAAATTAAAAGTGTGCTTAGAACAGTGTTTTCTCCATACTCCTTGGGTGTGTTCAGTGTTTATAGGATTGGATAATTTTTTTAAAAATAAATAAATAATGCTGCATAGGCACTAATAATTGTATAAAGCTTCCAAGTTCGCTATGATTAACAATGGAGTAGAAGTGAGACAAATTTATAGACTTCTATAGAAACAAGCATTGAGGGGGGGGGAAATCCCAAAAACGAAACAGGTTGTCACCCTCACTGACACAGAGGAAATAGCAAGAATCTCTGATGAGAGAATAGCTATGTTCAAAATCAAGTGAGGGAGTAGACAATAACCAGGAAAAAGAATATTGAAAGAAACTTGTTGGAATCTAATGAGCAATTGCTAGAAGGTCAACAAACTGTGAAATTACATGGACATATCAAGAAAGCAAAATTGGACTGATGATCAGAAGGGACTGCAGAACAAAATGTAGGTAGTTTGTGGGATCATAAGGACATAAAGAGATACTAGATGTCCTTGCCTTGTTTGCTCTAACAACCAAGCACCTTGATGTGAGCTGCTTCTCTTCTCAACGTAATTTATGACTACACGCATCATATGTTCCTTAGTTTTATGGGTCATTTGTGGTTTTAATGGGAACAAGTATTATAAACAGGCATAGATTGTGCTAGCATTTCGATCAAGTCTTTCGAAGTGCTTTGCAATTAATGTGCCATGTGTATATGGCTTTGACTGAGATATCACTAAGAATAATGGTTTTCAAAGACATAGCCATCTTTGTCACAGCAAAAAAAGGAAAAGCAGAGGGGGTAGAGATATCTAGCATACCTTCAACTGATTTATTTTAGCACTAACTTTTATGGATATTAATCCATGAACGCTCATGCTAACTTAAATGAGATAGTCTGAAAGAGGCTGCTAGATACCTCTTTCTCTTTCCTTTAACCCCCTCCTTTTTATACAAAGAACAGTGGTGCTATGACAAATAGTTGAGAAGACAGCAAAAAAGAGCGGGGATTCTTGCATCTTTCTTGTGAAAATGTGACTCCCTGGAGAGTTGCAGGTAAAAATTAAATACATTCCTAATTGCCTTTGTTTCTGATGGATTTAATACTTAATAGATGTTGCTCATACTCAGTTTCTATCCATTGTTTACCATTGCTTTTCCCATTAGTTTTTAGGTTGGACGAGAGGTTATATGCATTATTTCAATATTTTTCCTTTATCAGTTTCTTTACTCAGTTTGTATTGCAATCCGCTTTGGAGAAATGTGTAGGATAAAAACATAGTCTAAAACAAGGGAAATAAATAGCATTTTATTTTTATTTTGTTAGCACAGTTAAATATCCACAGCGAATGATTCTGTAACGCAAGCAAAGTAGCTTTCCAATATGTCTGGTGAAGATTTTGTGTATAGTTTGGAATTTAAAATAACTGCTTTTGAGAAGGGCAAAGGTAGAGGGGTCAGAGTGATTTGAAAAGGAAAGGAGGCTGCAGTAGTTTCCAAAATGGAAAAAGAAAATACTTGTGATCATTTACCATCTTCTTCACGACTCACAGAACAGCTTAACAGGGTATGGCTGTCAGGAGATTTGAAGTCATTCTGGTTCATCTCACTCTAGAAAGGATGCTTTGAAATAGAAGCAAAATCTTTGTTCCTCTTAAAAGTCTGCCTTAAAATATGTACACAGTGTTGATATTTGGTGAAACAGTGCTGTTCAAAGGAAGAAATTACAACTGTCTTTCAGCAAAATTGCAGTGGTTTTTGAACATAACTCAGATATTTAAGCTTTTCTTTTTAAAAAAAGAAATAGTTCTGGCCTTGCATCTTTCACTGTAGATCATTTAAAGCTATCTGTGTAAGGTCTTAAGGGGAAAAAAAGTAAATGGATCAAAATGTTAAAATGGCTATGACCTGTGGTGTATAGGAAGTAGATTCAATGGGAGGTTTCTTTAGTAGGTTTCAATTTGTTTGGTTTTAACTTTGATCTTTAGTTCTTTCATACCAAGGAATATTCCCTTGAGTTAAAAAGGACAAAGGATGGGAAGAGGATGTTCTTTTCAGTATCATTCTAGAAGTGTGGCTTCTATGTATTTCTGCAATTAGTAGAGACAGTTAAAGTATGAAAAGCTTCAGTTACTTTAAATCATTGCCTTGAGGACTTGCACATATTAACAGTTTTGGGTAAAGATATCCCTAAGATCCCTTAAATGTACATTTTAAATTTCGGATAAATAATGTTTATGTGTGGCTTAAAGATAAGCTCAGATTGCTGATCTGTACTTCAACTCTACCTTAACTGTATATATGGTGGTAATCCCAGATTTGCAACTAGGGAATATGTGCAATTGCACTCTGTTAATTGGATTCACAGAGGGCATTCTGCATACAAGTAGTTTCAGTGAAACTGTGTCCCTGGGCAGTTTCTCTTCCAGTGACGTGAATTACTTGGGCATTTGGAGGCATTTGACTAGATTCCTCAAAAACCACATGATCATGACAGGTAGGACTAAAAAGTGTAATCAACACTACGCAGTTTAATCCTATATGTGCCTACTGAGAAGTAAGCAGAATTGAATTCAGTAGGACTTACTTGTAAGTATAGAAGTGCATCTTAAATAGATTATCGGTATCTTGCTTTAAGCAGAGAACAGAATGTGTTGATTGAAGAATAGGTGTTCATAGTGAACTCTTAAAAAAACATAGTATATAGGCAGTGAAGAAATGTTATCTTCCCCAGCCTCCTAGTGTTAGATGATTGAACTTGGAAGCCTGCTGGCACTGGTGCTTTTTCGCATCCATTATTTCCTCTAGCAGTACTCTGTATGTGTCAGCTACAGCTTTATGCAACAGAAGCCAAAGTCCAAAAGCTGAGATTTTGAGTGCTGCTCTCTGATGCCTCTAGTTATTATCTTTTGGTCTTTCTGGTTTTCTTTTCTGCCTTCAAGCAGATGGATTACTGAGCTCTGTGGTTTAATTTCTGTTTTCAGGATTGTGAATGTTGCATGTTATTTAAGGTGAACTCAGGCTGTTAAATGGCTTTCATTTATTAATTAATTGATTGATCTGTCCTCTTTTTTGAAGCAGTGTATACGCTAAAGAAACTGAAAAGGTAAAAAAATAAGTAATGCTCGAAGAACTGGAGCTGAGCAAACAAAAATGGAGCAGGGCAGTCAGTCTTCTAGCATCAGTTTTCACTTTTTAAAATATTTTGATATTCCCCTACTCTCCTCCTCTTGAAGACACTGTATCTAAGAAGAGTGAAAAAAATATATATCTTAAAAAATAATTCTTCTTCGTGGTCTCTGTGCCTTCATACACTAGGAGCTTTAGCGCCTGCGCGGTAGCGTTCGGAAACTTCTAGAGCTTGTTCGCTTGGCGGGAACCCCTCCCCCACGCCGGTACTGCGCATGCTCCTCCCGCCGAGCAACGGTCTCTCCTCAGTTCTTTCTCGTCCGCCGCCGCGTACGGAAGGTTCTTTAGTTTGTTCCTCTCACGTCGTGCTTGGCTTGCTGTTTTTTCACGGTTTTACGGACTTTCGGACTGTCTTTGACCTCTCTTTCGGACTCCCCCTTCGGTTTTCGTCTTTTTGGATTTCGGAGTTGGCGTTTCTTCGTCTTATGTCCGCGCTCTTTAAGAAGTGCGTGTCCTGCGGCCGCAAGGTTGCCCTCAACGACGGCCATAAGGAGTGTCTCTTCTGTTTGGGCGAGTCCCACAACATCCGGACTTGCCCAATTTGCAGGGATTTTACTCCCCAAACTCTTCGCAACCGCTCCGCGAGACTCAAATCTTATTGTTGGGAACAGTCTCTGCGGGCGATAGACGAGACCTCCACTTCCAAGATGGCCGACAAGAAGACGACCACGCCATCGACGGTATCGGCGGCTGCCGTTCCGTCCACCTCGTCGGTATCGGGCTCGGTACCGGCGAAACGCCGATCTCGGCGTTACCGAGGATCCCGAAGCTGTCGGCGGCTGCCAAGTCAGCGAAAGGATCCTCGACGGCGAGGAAGGCTGAGGCTCCCCTTACGGAGACGCCTGCAAAAAAGCGCCCTGCTCCGGACGGAGGCAAGGGCAAGGAGAAGGAGAAGAAGAAGAAGAAGAAGGAAAAGAAGCGCTCCCCGGCTGGGGACGCTCAACCTCCTACTCCTCCTCCTACTCAGCAGCCTTCCAAAGGGCGAGGCGAGTCCGTCGACCTCTCGGAGGATGAGATCGAGGACGTTCCCCAACAGCGCCCAGACTCGCCTGTGGCAGACCCTCCAACCCTGGTGGAGGAGCGCCACCGCCCTCTTAGCCGTCGCAGGTCGGCCGACCTGCAGCAGAGAGAGCCCTCTGCTTCTCCGGAGCGGTGTTCGACCTCCTTCAGGTCCCGGTCCCGCTCTTCCGAGCGTCCGGTGGCCTCGCCGCCTCCGAGGGAGACAAGAGAGGAACAACCTCGCTCGTCTGCCTCCAGATACACCTCGGCGTCCTACGTGGCCAGGTACGCGAGGGAATCTGAATGGAGAGAGCGCCCGGCCTCCTATCGGTCGCATTCGCCATCGTACCGGGATCGGTACCATCGTGGCCCGAGTCGCTGGGAGACCTTCCGGAGGTCCCGGTCACCTCGTCGACAGCGCGAATCGCGCTCGCCTAGAGGGGACGAGGCTCGGTACCGTCGACGCCGAAGCCGATCTCCGTTGGACCGCCGCTCCTTCAGCCGCTCTCCCTCCCCTCGATATCATAGGGCGAGGGAGCCTTCACCACGGTATCGGGCGATATCGCCACCTCCTAGGGTCACGGCAACGGCGACGCGCCCTACGGAGTCGGTGGTGACTGAGCGGGCTACGACGACGTCAGCCTGCCAGACTACCCCGGTCACCACCAAGAGGGTGAAGTCAGTGGTCAGCCATCCCAAGCGGGACGCTGCTGCTACCACCGCCCCGGCTGCGGAGAAGCCTAGGAAGGCAACACCTGCGGCGACTACGAAGGAGCCGGAGAGCGTGCGGCGAGAGGACTCACCGAGCTCGGAGTCGTACGACTCGAGTGCGGAGTCTGAGGTGTCTGAGGCGGCCTCCCAGGAGTCTCCTCCGTTGGGATTCGGGGACCCGATCCCAGATTCTGCTCCAGAGGACGTCCACCAGTTCTCTGCGATGCTGCTCCGCATGGCCACTACCCTCGGCCTTAAGATCGCCGATGCGGAGCCGGAGGATGACGATCCAGCCTTCTCCGTTTTCGAGGAGAAGCGACCTTCCACGGCCCCGCTGCCTCTCCTGCCCCGGGTATCCAGACTGGTGAAGGCCGCCTGGGATAGACCGGCCTCGGCTCAGCCGATACCGCAGCGGTTAGAACACCTCTACAGGGTGCAGAAGGATAACGCCGGTTATCTATTTAATCACCCTGCACCGAACTCTGTGGTCGTCGAGTCCGCGCAGACGAAGGGCTCCGGCAGGCAACACACCACCCCGCCGGACAAAGAGGGCAGGAAGTTGGACGCCTACGCAAGGAGGTTCTATTCGGCTGCCTCCTTGCAGATCAGGTTGTCCAACACTCAGGCTTGCCTCGCGGCATACCTGAAGAAAGTGCTCGATCGCCTGCAACCGGCGATGGAAGCGGTACCGGAGGACATCCGCCAAGCCTCCTCCGTGATCTTCAATGAGGCTATCTCCATCGCTCGGCACCAGATGGCCTCCTCCCGGCATGCAGTGGAGATCGCCTCCCGGGTCATGGCGGATCCGTCGGCCTCCGCCGCCATGCTTGGCTTCGACCGGCCGACATCCAGGAGGACACCAGAAGGAGGATTGAAGATCTCCCCTTCGACGGTGAAGGCCTATTCAATTCGTCCACAGACGAAGCTTTGGACAATCTCGTCAAGGCGAGACTGACCGCAAAAAAGATCGGGCTGCAGCCGGCCACGCAGACCCGCAGGGCCTCCACCTTCCGACCATCCTGGCGACGATCTTCCACCTCGTCGTTCCAGCGTTCGGCCCAGTCTGGACAGTCGAGACCGTCCTCCGGCTCATCGGCCAGACGCACGATTAGGCGGCGCCCGCCTTCGTCGAAGAAGTCCTCCTCCGAGACAAAGTCTCGGTTTTGACGTGCCTGGCAGGACCCACCAATACCCACTCTTCAGCCTACCATCAGCGCTCGGAGACCGACCGACTCTCGCTCGACACCTAGCGGAGTGGCAGTATGTCACTACGGACTCTTGGGTGCTTTCCATCGTCCGTCTTGGCTACGCCATCGAGTTTCTCGATATTCCTCCTCGCGGCGTTTATTACTCCACGCCGTCGAGTCCGGCCCTCCTGGAAGAGATCCAATCCCTCCTCCAGAAAGGGGCGATCGAGCGGCTCCCGCAAGAGGCCAAGACCACCGGCTTCTTCTCCAGGTACTTCACGGTACCGAAAGCCGACGGTACCCTCCGGCCGATCCTAGACCTCAGAGGGGTGAACTACTACATCCGCCCCAAAAGGTTCAAGATGGTCACGATACCGTCGATCCTACCCTTCCTACATCGAGGGGACTGGTTCGCCTCCATCGATCTCCGAGACGCATACTTCCACATCGCCATTCGCCCGCAGCACAGACGGTACCTCCGCTTCGCAGTCGACGACAGCTGTTACCAGTACAAGGTGCTGCCGTTCGGACTCTCGACTGCCCCAAGGGTCTTCACCAAGTGCATGGCCCCGGTGGTATCCTACCTGCGGACGAAGGGCGCTTCCGTCTTCCCCTACCTCGACGATTGGCTGTTGGTGGCGTCCTGCAAACAGAGACTTTACCACGACGTCCACATGACGTTGTCACTCCTGACCCGCCTTGGTCTACGAGTGAATCCGAAGAAGTCCCACCTCGAGCCGGCGAGGATCTTGGACTTCATCGGGGCGACGCTCGACTCGACCTCCGCCAGGGCGTACCTACCAGAGTCTTGAGCACAAACCTTGATCCGGGCCGCCGCTCACGCTCGTACGGCCCCGACGTTATCTGCGAGAAGCGTCCAGCAGCTCTTGGGCTACATGGCTGCGACGACCGCTGTGACATATCTCGCCAGGCTGAGAGCAAGACCTCTTCAACACTGGTTCGTCCGCATATTCGACCCCCTGCGAGACGAACAGACACTCCGACTGCAGCTGCCGGGAGACGTCCGCTCATCCCTCCGATGGTGGCAGTCGCGACGCAATCTCATGTCGGGGATGCCTTTCCAACAGCCGACACCGAAGGTGACGGTAACGACCGACGCCTCCCTGTATGGATGGGGTGCCCACTGCGGCGATCTCAGAGTCCGCGACAGATGGACCGACGACGAGACCGCTCTCCATATCAACGCGCTGGAGCTGCTCGCCGTCTGGAAAGCCCTACGGGCGTTCCGCCATGCCGTGGCGGGGCGCACGGTCCTGATTCTGACGGACAACACCACCGCCGTCTGCTACATCAACAGACAAGGTGGGACTCATTCCACGACCCTGCTCGACATCGCGCTCGGCCTGTGGGAATGGTGCATTCGCCTGCACACGCATCCCGTGGCGGTTCACCTGGCCGGGCAGGAGAACACCACGGCAGACGCCCTCAGCAGGGACACCTCATCCCATCACGAATGGTCTCTCTCCGGAGAGGCGTTCAGACTGATTCGGGACCGCTGGGGCGAACCATCGATCGACCTCTTCGCGACCAGGGAAAACGCGAAGTGTCGCCGATTCTGTTCCAGAGCGGGCCACGATCGTGCCTCCATCGGGGACGCTTTCCAGTTTCCGTGGACCGGGGAACTCCTCTACGCGTTCCCGCCGTTCCCGCTGCTCGGCCGGACGATATCGAAGATCCTCGCCGACCGAGCCAACGCGATCCTGGTAGCCCCGTACTGGCCGAGGCAACATTGGTTCGCACCCCTGCTACAAGCCGCGCGAGACGACCTGCTCCGGTTGCCACCGACACCGGACCTGCTCTCCCACTCCGGCGGCCGAGTCCTCCATCCGGACCTGCCACGCCTGGCCCTCCATGCCTGGAGGATATCGCACTAGACGATCCCGTGCTCGGTACCTTCCTCGTCGCGGCCAGGAAGGAATCCACCCGTCGCAACTATCAATACAAGTGGCGACGCTTCCTGACCTTCGCTAACGAGAGGAGTGAGCCGGTATCGCCCGCGGGGCTCTCGACCGTCCTGCACTTCCTCCTGCACCTCCGGCAACAGGGCCTGGCGTTTCCATCCCTGAAGGTGTATCTCTCCGCGATCGTGGCATACCAACCGCCACGATCTGCTGCCTCGGCCTTCTTCAGGAACGATACCGTTAAGCGGTTCCTGAAAGGACTTCATCATCTCTACCCGCCGGTATCGCCGCCGCTACCGCCGTGGTCCCTCTCGCTGGTGCTCTCGCAGCTGACGAAGCCGCCCTTCGAGCCGATGGCGACCTCGGATGACAGGCTCCTGACAATGAAAACTGCCTTCCTGGTAGCGGTGACCTCAGCGAGGCGAGCGGGTGAGATCACAGCTCTTCGTTCCGATGAGCCCTTCACGGTCTTCCACAGGGACAAGGTGGTCCTGAGACCTGACATCTCGTTCCTGCCAAAGGTGGTGTCCAGTTTCCATCTCAACCAGGACATCATCCTGCCTGCCTTCTTCCCGAACCCGACGACACCGTTGGAGCGGTCCCTCCACTCCCTGGACGTGCGTCGGGCATTGGCTTTCTACAAGGACAGGACTGCTTCCTTCCGACAGACGCCGCATCTCTTTGTTTGCTATGGGCGACGTCGGAGGGGCCTAAAAGTGTCCACCCAGCGCTTCTCCAAGTGGGTGGTGAGGACTATTGAACTGGCGTATGAGCTCGCGAGGAAGCCTCCGCCAGTCCTGCTTCGAGCCCACTCCACCAGAGCTGTGGCTACTTCTGCGGCCCTCCTGCGAGGAGTTGACCTGCATGAACTCTGCCGTGTGGCGACCTGGTCCCAACCATCGACCTTCGTGCGCCACTACAGGCTCGACTGCCGGTCGCGCAGAGATGCCCGGTTTGGACGTGAGGTGTTGGCTTCTGTGCTGTAGGACCTGACCCGCCGTCCGACCGGTAAGCTACACAGTCTCCTAGTGTATGAAGGCACAGAGACCACGAAGAAGAAGAACAGGTTGCTTACCTGTAACTGTGGTTCTTCGAGTGGTCATCTGTGCCATCATACACACCCGCCCTTCCTCCCCTCTTTCTCAGGTCCCTGTAGGTTCTACGGCGGACGACAGAACTGAGGAGAGACCGTTGCTCGGCGGGAGGAGCATGCGCAGTACCGGCGTGGGGGAGGGGTTCCCGCCAAGCGAACAAGCTCTAGAAGTTTCCGAACGCTACCGCGCAGGCGCTAAAGCTCCTAGTGTATGATGGCACAGATGACCACTCGAAGAACCACAGTTACAGGTAAGCAACCTGTTCATAGCTGCCTAGAAGAAGTAAAAAAGACAGAGCAATAGTTGCTACTCATAATGTTTCCATTGAGAGCCAGTATGATGTAGTGGTTTGAGCACTGGACTACAGTTCCCCCCTTGATCATAGAAATCCACTTGGGTGTATCATATACACTCAGCCCCAGAAACAAACGTGACAGGTTCACTTTAAGATTGGAAATGACTTGAAGGCACACAACAAAAACAACAACAACTACTTCTCTTGTCAGAAACACTATGCCTTTGAATACCAGTTGCAAGGGCTTATCAGCAGGAGTGTGTTGTTGGCATCGTATCCTGTGTGTGGGTTTACCAAGAGACCTATGGATAAGCAACTATGGGGGTACAGTGCTGGGCTATATAGGACTTTGGTCTGATCCAGCAGAGCTCATCTTATATCCTTTTACTATTAAATATATTATCCCATCCTGAAAACAGTGTGTTCTTCACTTCTTTGGCAGTTTTGCATTTATTCACAAATGTTGGATTTCTTTGGTCTTTGGTGGATGAGTTTGGATGTTTGTAGACCTTTTCCTTATCTTATTTGTTTGTTTTATTGCTTGCTTGCTCTTGCATTGCTAGACTGTGATCACAGTGTATAAAGTGTGGAGGTCAGGTGTACCTTAATAGCAAGGCCACATACACACACACACACACACACACAAACTAGGTTAAAATGTTGGGAGTCTTCTTTTTTTTCTTAAAGAAAGTTCTATTGCCATCCCCTACTTTTGTAACATGCAGGATCTTGCAGTAAGCTATTAGGAAGAAAGTGAAGTGAGTAGACAACAGCCATTCTACATAACACAGTACAAATTAGATTAGTCATAGTACTAGAACTATTGGAGGGTCTGTAGAGAAAGCATCTATCAGAATCCCTTAGCATCCAGCTACATCTTTAGCAGCCAGTGTTTGTTGTTCACTGTAGCAATGCTAAAATTTAGAGACAATAAGAGTGAGAAGTGAACATCATTCTCATCTTTTAAACGAAATGAGTGCTGGCCCCCGAAGGATATATACACAAAAATAAATGGTCTGTTAGACATTTTCAAAGTCTTCCTGTCACGGAACTAGATGAACTCTATTTCCTTAGTAAAATCATATGGTAGTGTCCTTTTGACTTTGTATCTTGTGTTCACTTCAAACCATGCTAAATAACTGTGAAATGAATTTTCATGTTTGTACTGTTCTTGCCTTTCTTTTAGTTCAGTATACTAGTTTTAATAATGAATAACTGTGTCAGTCACTTTCTTTCTACTTTCTTTCAAAAAGATATGGATTCAAGCTTTGGTTTTCCCAACATATGTGCAATGCCGAACACATTGTTTCAGACACTTCAAATAAATTTAAACATCTGTGGTGTAGAAAAATGATTTGGATTTCCCCACTTTATTTAGTTTTCATTAATAAAAATGTTCCCCCCTTCCCTTAAGTGTTTTGTTAATTTATAAAACTGTACACGTGATTGGGAGCACAGCATTATTTTTCTTCTGTCATGTTTATCAAAGTTTCAGTGTTCCCTCCCTAAAATAAAGCACTTGGACTTAAATGAATTTTTGGTACCTCAGAGTTATACAAATGTTCCTAACAAATGTGTTAATAGAACAAAACATGCTAGTAATAGTAAAAAAAAAAAAAAAAAAAAAAAAATTTTCACCTTCACAGTGTTGATTATCTTGTGTACATCAAAGGTGTTAATTAAATCCATTTCAGCTCCAGATTGTAACACAAGAAAAGATGAAAAACTCAGAGGGTGGTGAATTCTCTCTACTCCCTAAACCATGACTGTTTGGTCCCTTCTTCCATTATTCTGCATCTGATTCCAGTTGGAGCACCTTAAAGTTATCTAGGGGGGAAAAAACAGCATTTGATAATTTGCAACAGAATGTGTGGTTTCCATATAAAATATCATCTCTTGAACTGATAGTGGCTAAAATTAAAATTGTGTCTAATAGCAAGTCATTAACATGTTAATAGTGAATAGATGGTGCAAATGTACATGTTTGAATTGCCCTGCAGTCAAGATAATAGAGAATTGCAGGAGGGGAGTAAGTAAAAAGAAATAATGGTGATGCTAAGTAATGGTGTCTTGTGGTGGTAATGATGAACATACCATGACTGAACCGGAAATGGACAAACAGATGTGGAACATCATATTTGTTTGCTTCCTTTTCACAAATTGTTATGGCTGTGGTGCCACATCTCTTTGTTATGAAATACAACTTAGGAAAACAACCGACATGAGACGTTTATAGTGCAGTCCTATATACTCCTATTCAGAAATAAGCGTCATTACATTCAGTGGACTTACTCCCAGGTAAGAGGGTGTGCTGCTGCAGACTCAGTCACAAGATATTCGGGAAGAGTATTTTTGGTAACTATGGACCATGATAGGAAAACATGCTATATTAAGGCTGGTCCTAGAGATTAACACTGTCCTCTTTATCTCATGAGTGGCCCAACCCGATACACAAGGGCCACAGTGCCACTGGATTTCCTGCTAGTGCAGCAAATGGAACTAAAATTCTGGTGGCAGTTCTATGATATAGGAGGATGCCAGAGAGACCACTCCTATTGTATGAGCAGCAATACTTTAATAGATGATGTGTGTGATAGATGATACACGTGTCAGAGTTAACCTTGCTG
The DNA here is from genome assembly GCA_948474755.1 of Ctenosaura bakeri. Classification (NCBI taxonomy): domain Eukaryota; kingdom Metazoa; phylum Chordata; class Lepidosauria; order Squamata; family Iguanidae; genus Ctenosaura; species Ctenosaura bakeri. The sequence continues at coordinate 120,969 of CAOLHI010000230.1, read as the reverse complement.
GAACATGTACTCACATTACTCTGATTGATTCTGTAAGAACTGGTTGATTTCTTCCTTTTGTGTGATTGATCTGTCAGAAAGGACTTTTGTAAGCCCTTTGCTTGCTCTTTTGGGTTATAATTTCTATCAAAGCTTGCAAACCTTCTAGAAGGCTATGCAGAGTTGAAAGCTGTGTGCATTTTTGCACTCACTCATTATATGTCACTGAACCAAGTACCTGCTTGAGAATTCTGCTATGATAATGTATTGCTTTAGTGATAAGTTGGAGGAGTTATTAGCAAAGTAGCTTTGATTGCTTTGTCTTATTATTAAATGAGAGCAAGTATGAAATGAAATGAACAGAAGAGGAGACATTGAAGATTGATGGAGTGATTTTGTCTCTTTAGTCCTTTTACGGTCCTCTAGATAAATATTTATTTTATACAGTTTAAACTATACATGAGGTGAAAGTCAGTGGATTCCTATATTGAGCTCATTCCTCCCATCTTCTGGTCCAGCCTCTTCTACTATCTCAATCCTAGTCAGTATTTAATATATGCATGCATTTGAAATGGATTTATGCAAGTATGTGTAGGCGTTTTTCTCTGATAGGTGACAACCCCAATTTCTTTTCTTTTTGTAACAGGAAAGTTTAAGATGCTTTTGGAAAATCCTCTACTTTTATAAGGGCTTGGCAAGTAATCTGTTTTAAAAATTGACACTGCCTCACAAGACTCTGAAATTAATAGATTAAAAACATATGGAAATTCATGGCTGTGTTTACACTGCAGCTTCTTCTCCAGCAGTGAAGTGGGAGAAGCAGTGACTTGAAAAATGGTTTCCATTTAATAAAACCGATCTATTATGGTATGAGCCAAACTCATGCTGATCAGGATAGTGTATAAAGTTTCATGGGCTGCTGAACCAGTGATGAGTATCTACCACCCCACTAGCGGTCTTTAGTTGTGAGATAGTTGGCTTTGTCTGCTGCTGTCCTTCCATTAGAAATAATAGCAAGCTTCCTGAAGGAGTTTCCTTATCACTTTGACTTTTAAGCTTTTTTCAGCTATTCCTTTTCCTTCTCTTTGAAAGGGCACAGGTAGGATATATGAACCAGAAGGAAGTGCAATCCTCCCTCCACATTTTCACTTTTGTGAATTTGATTATTCGCAAGGCACGCGTGTGCCTTCCCCCCATTCTCTTCCTCCCATTCCCTTTGCTGGGCACAGAGAAGAAAGGCAAGTGGCCAGCTGAAAGGCAAGGGAATGGGTGGGAGGTACATGTACGCCTTCTCTCCTCCAGAACTCCCCCATCCCCTTCCCTTGCCTCTGGCCCCAGCTCTGAGAAGTCACACTGAAGCAAAAGGCAAAGGAATGGGGGAAGCCTCATGCAAGCTTTCCTTCTCCCCTCTGGAGCTCCCCCGTTTCCCTTGCCTCTGGACCTGACACTGAGAAATCGTGCTGAGGCAAAAGGCAAGGGAATGGTGCGGGGGGAGAGGTGCACATAAGCCTTCCTTCTCCCCTCTGGAGTCCCGTCTCCCATTCCCTTGCATCTGGCCACAGCACACAAAGGGCAAAGGAATGGAAGGGAGAGCCCCAGATGGTAAAAGGAGGGGGATCATGAAGGGAGGGGGGCACTGTATTGCATTGTCTCCATGTGGCAGTGATAGGTGTGTATATACACATACATGCACGTATACACACACAGAGGCATATATATAGAAGATTTATTTTGTGCACATATGACCTCCCCCTCTCAAAAATATGTAAATTTGTATTGTGTAAAACTATCATTTTTCATGTTCCAACTGTTGTTGTTGACTCTGAGAGAGAGAAGAGCAGCCAGACACAGCTTCATTGTGCCTTGGCCCAGCAGCTGATGAAAGGCCTTCATCTGTGTTGCAGCTTATATTGCTCTTGCGTCTTGTTTTATTTAGATTGGAAGTCTGGGGCAGGGATCGGGCGAACTGTCAAATTAATGATTTGTGGGTATTCCCTGAAGGCTTTTTTAAATAAGACGTTTCCTTTGCCTTGTTGATGTCAATTATACACATCTTCCATAAGATAATATAGTAGGTCCAGGTCATCATAAGTGTGCAGTGTAGAGGTAGGTTTTGAATTGCACTTGATCATCATGATTGTCCCCTAACCCACAACCCCAAGAACCATCCACAAATGCAGATTATCTATATTGATCTGTTATCTCTGCATGCTAATCTTTCTGAGGGCCAGTGTGGTATAGTGGTTTGAGCATTGGACTGTGTCTCTGCAGGCTAGGGTTCGATTCCCCAGTTGCCCATGGAAATTCTCTGGATGAACTTGGGCACATCACACACTCTTAGCCTCCCAAAAACCCATGATATGGTTGCCTTAGGGTCACCATAATTCAGAAACAACTTGGAGGCACACAACAGCATGGCCAGTCTTTTTCTGTGTGAGTGTTACATGTGTATATATGTGTAAGAGAGTTCACAACAACACATTATTGCTGGGAAAGTCTATACTTTTTCCTATTTGTAGTTCAGCTCAGAAGGAGCTGAAGGCGCTATGTCTGTTGTATATGATGAAAAAGTTCTGCTAATAATCAAAAAGTGTTCTGATCAAAAAGTCTTGAAGCATTGACCTAACAAATCTTGGCTCCGTACACTACAGTTTGGCATGAAAACAAAAATATAGGTGCATTAGCTGCTGCATACATTCAAGTCTGTGGAAGAATGACAATGTGAATGGAACTTAGTTTAGAAAGGATAGATGATAATTTGCTAGCCTGCATTGCTGAAGTTTCCAGTTCTAGTTTTGAAGAGTTTCTGATCCTGGACAAATTTAGAACTATGTAGCAGACCAAAGGACAACCTTGATCTAAAAATCTGTTCTACTGGACCATGAGCTGTAAATGGCTGTTTCTGACTATATTCAAAACTGGTAGGTACTAAATTATCAGGCAGACATTTGAGTAGATACTTATATTACAATGAGGTTTAATTGAAATTGTTTGTATTCCATGATTTCTTAGTCCTATAGCTTAAGCTTGGTTGTTTTAAAGTAGGTTGCACCAAGTTCACTGGGCATGAGCCAACAGTTAAATATGTCTAAATATTTGGATTTCAGATATTATTGGACTGCAGCTCCCAGATCCCTAGCACACATAGCCATTGGTTAAGCATGCTAGGAATTGCAATCCAATAACATCTAAGGGCCACATGATTCCTACCCCAGACTAAATTCAGTTGGTAGTCCCAACTAGAGTAGGCCAGTTGAATTAATGCAATTTGAGTAAATGTTGACTTACCATGCAACAGTTGATTTAGTTGGTCTTTGCACCTTGGGAATAGCAATTGCATCAAGACCTGATTAATTTCGACAGGATATGCTTAAGTCTCTTGCCGAAATCATTTGGATTAAAAATTATAGCTGGACAATACTTTAAGAGATGTACACACCATCTGATAAGCGTGTTTAAGATCACAGTTTAAATTAATGTAAACTAGCGTAGTTTATTGTCCATTTTCCTCTTAGAGCAACCATGTTGCTGAGCCCTCCTGTTGGATTACCTTTGAAAAGATAAAAATTAAAGTCTACAGCTCACTACGAAAGATGTATCTAGAAAAACACTCTGGCTGTGTTTGATTTTAGCTGTTCAATTCAATGTAAAGATTTTTTTCAATATACGGTACTCTGGACATCTCTTTGAATTCCTGCGTCTGTTGGACTGGAACTTCTTTAATCCTTCACCATTAGGTATACTGGCTAGGACTAATGGAAGGTACAACAATATCTGAAATTCCAGAGTCTTCTTCCTGGATGCAAAGTATTTCTCCTTATCCATAAAACAGGTAGTAGAGAAAAATGTTAAGAGATTTACAAATACAATGTGAACTAGATCAGCTTTTTGTGGGCAGGGAGAAAACTGATCTACAGATAACCAGTAGAGAATAATTTTATTTTTCATTTCAATAGTGTGATTCTAATTTTTTTCCCTCCTTTTTTCAGTGGAGTTTTTATACTGTGATTTGGCTTCCATGAAGTCCATACATCAGTTTGTTCAAGCGTTTAAAGCAAAGAATTATCCACTTCATGTCCTGATCAATAATGGTGAGTTTATGTCCTTTTTGTATGCACATATAGCAGTTTGTATTTTCATATTTCATTTGGATTTTTGAACAAGAATATACATATCTGCTTTCTAAAGTAGCTTCCATTAATTATTTGTAAAAGAGTGATGTTAGAAATTGCACTGTCACCAAATAACTGATTCTGCATCAACTTGAAGTGCAGTGGTAGAAAGAAAAAAAGAAAGAAGGAAATAAAATGGCAAAATCTATCCTGAAATTATTAAGGAAGTGATTGAAAATAATTCATCCAGTATCAAAATGCCCTTGGCGTTTTTGGCTACATGTGGAGTACTATGTGGAATTTTTGTTCCTTATCCCAGAAGGGAACAGGGAGGAAAAGAACCTTTTCCCACAAGTAAAAGCTATGGAACATCAAGTATTTAAGTTTAGAAAAAGAAGTCTTACAGTGATCCTGAGGAAGCATGACAGAGGCTTATCAAATTATGAGCATAGTGGAGAGACTAAATAAGGGGAGGCATTTTTCACCTGTATTTAGATTCTTCCTTTTTTGGTGTAGGCCCATATTCAGAAGGTAGTAAGTAGTGTTTCACACAATACATAATTAACTTTTAGAATTGACTGTAAGATGACATTGAAGATATAGTGTCATTTGCTTAGGTGACTTTTCTTATTCTTAAAAGTCACTTAAGCAAATGGCAATGTATTTCACTGAGAATATTTCTGTCAGTGGGATTTTGTTGAGAAATCTCCATATTCAAAACCAAGCTTCAAAGCTTGAAAAAGAATTCCTTGTTAAGTTAATTCTCAAAGCTATAGTCCAACAAAATAACTTTTCCAAGCTTTGTCTCAAAAGGAGTTTACATCTCAGTTCCAGGATGTAGGGATGTCACGAGTGAAGTGTAATGTCATCCATAATGGAATATCTCCTCCTCTCTTCTGCTCTGTTCCTGTCCTGCAACTCCCCAGTCCCCAGTCTTCAAGAGGGTTCCTGCACCCCTTCAGAGCAAACTTTTGAGAGTTCATAGGAACAAGGCTAGAGGGAAGCCACTGTTCTGTACAAAACTAATTTTATTTCTTAAGACCCCTTAGTTTAGAACATAACATCAAGCACTTTTATTTAAGACTATCATCCCATGCTGCATAATTGTCCAACCTGGGTATCAATTAATATAAGATTATATGCTATACTGGTTTGGTTATATATGATACTGGCAGGATTCCAGCTGATTACCTCAGTTTTGAACCTGAACTTGCAGCTGTAATTATGACAGTTTGCACACAAAGGGGTCATGATTCATGGATTGACTGTATGGGGAAAGAATTGCTCATATGAATATGCTCTTAGGTCACCTATGTAGTCCCATTGAAAGGAGTTTCTTGTAAATGTCACACAAAAACGGATGAGCATGACAGGGTGACTTAAGGGCAGGATATAGTACATATATCTTCTTTTTTTTCTGTGGATTCATGGAGTACAGTTAAAAATGTTTTCACAATGCAATGCAGCTAAGTATGCATTCACATATGTTGCATTTTCAGGCTTTTAATATGCTTCAGGGTATTACTTACAATATGCAGTGTTTGTGCATATTGTACAATCAGAACAGTCATTTAATCTACATTTCAAAAATTAATCTTCCTTTTACTTTACTTTGGATGTCAGGAGTAAACATATTTTCTTTCTCTTTGCCTTAAGAAGCAAATTGGTGCACTCGTTTTACTCCTCACATAACCTGCTCTGGCTATCCAATAGCTGTCATTACTACCACTAAGGCACTGTTAGAAAAAAATGGGATGGTTTCATAATTCTATGAGAACTGGTGTGAGAAATATGTGTAGGCTGCAGGCTCCTTTATTTCGTTTTAAAAGTTCAGACTAGCTTTCTGTGTAATAAACACAAGTTGATGTACAAACTAAAATATTAAAATCTATCTTATGATCAACATACAGGTATTTTTTTTAAGTAATAAAGTCTATCATCAGTCAGCTTGCCATTTAAATGATAGAGAAGTTACTATTTTTCCCCTACTCCCCTAGTTAGGAAATGCTTGTGACAAAGTGGATTGCAAATCGAAATAAATAAACACTGCCTTCCTGAGAGAAGTTAATATGTTTCTTTGTATTCTAAGCATTCTATACTACTAGATTTTTCAGTGAACCTATCTCTGTTTGCATGCTTGGCTTTACTATTTGCTTATAATTTTGGTCAGTCTGCAACATCAGATATGACACATCAGATATGTCACATGCTCATGTTTTGAAATTCTTAGCTTCAAACAGTTGCTGCTGGCTGGTTGGTAAAATACTGCAGGTGCACATCTACCCCCATAACAAATGCATGTTTGTTCTATGCTGCACCACGTTTGAGCTTCCCAGCCTTTGTGACTTAGAGAACCAACACTATCATCTCAGCTGACAGGAGTTTCTAAAAGCAGGAAATAAAGTGATGGTGCCTCCTTTATTTATGTTTGTCTGTCTGTCTTACCTCCCAGCTCACAAGGGTTCCTGAGTTGATGAGCAAATAAAAAATAATTAAAACAGTGCAAAGATAAAAAATATTTTAATAACTCCTAAATGGTTTTGGAACAGTTAAAAAGCAGTGTAAAACATTAAATGCCATGGAGAACAGTGCTGCTCTGGCTGAATTAATCACATATCTTGTTTCCCTGCTTCTGATGGTCTCTCTCTGTTGGAGGTGGTTAACATCTGTTGAAGTCCTCCACTTAATGTAATTGAATTGTTTAAGAGGGTTGGGGTTGTTGTTGTTTTTTTGCACTTTTACTTTTTTAAGTGTTAAAAAGAACTATGTAAAAGAACTATGTAAAACTATGTAAACTATGTACATTAGTAATGTGCTACTGACAAGTAACACAAAATAGCAAACCACAAATTACTTTTTTAAAAAATGTAACAGTAATGCATTAGTTTTGCAATAATGCTTTCAAATAACTCGAACTCTTAGCTCTTCTACATGTTCTCAATTTAGTTTTTCTCACAGGTGCTCCAAAAGACTAGCATTTCAAACTAGTGGTTCTCAAACTGTGGGGCATGACCCTAATAGAGTGTGTGATAATTATTCAAGTGGGGCACAAGAAAAGTCAGCCTGCAAGTATAGCAAATATGAAAAAGAAGGGCAGGTTGGTGTGTGTGTGTGCACTATTGAGGATTGACTGGTCCCTGCAAAAGAGCAACACAAAGCATCTTCCCCTCTTATGCCTTCTTCCAACCTCAGACACAGCAATATATCAGCTTCCTGTTTATGCTTTTCCAGTTAGCTTCTCTGAATGTTCCATCTTTTGAAAGGCAGGTGCATGCCTCTTAGTGACCACAAGGCAGTTCTCAGGTGGTGGGGAGAGAAGTGAAGAAAGGAGGCTGACAGTGCAAGAGCTCAGCGTTAATACAGAAGGCATATGTGACACAAGGGGCCTGGGAGAGGGAGAGGGAGAAAGGGGCATAGGATAGGAGGCAGGAGTGTCAAGCTGGGTGGGCGCAACATACACATGCAGATGTTAAAGTGATCACAAGGGTAAAAACTTTGAGAACCACTTCACTATGCCATGTTTCTACATACATCTATTACTGAACTGCCAACTTACTTCATATTACAAACTACAGAAAATTGTGTTTTAACAAAAGTCATCACACATAATCTACAGTCTCTTGCTTTCCAGAAAACAGAATCTATTGCTCGCAGTACATAAGCGTTTGAATAATTTTATCCCAGATTTATTCAGTATTTTTATGTTCTTAGCTAGAGAGTTATGAATATATGGCATAATGAATGTTAAAAGTATATTGATATCCAATTGATTAATCTGAGGGAGATTCAGGCATGACTTTTGATGCCATCTGTGAATTCATGTCAGCTAGACTTAGCATTGGAAGGATAATATCCATGTCTTGTGGCTCCAGGTTAAATAAGGTTTATTACACCGTAGTTCAATCTATAGCTTTACCAAGTTTTAAACTAGGATAAGTCTTAAACCCAAATCATAAGCATGGTAGTAATGCATTGATAAACATGGCATGTACAGAGATTAAGAGGTTTTTAAATATGTGCTAGCAAATGTGGTGATCAGTATTATTACAACTTGCAATACTGTTAAAAACATTATTTATTTAAAATATTTCAGCCTACTTTTCAAAATGCTTAAGGCAATTTAAACTGCAACTTAAACAGCCATTATGAACCAATAAAACAAATCAGCAAGGCAGACAAAAATACTATAGCAAATTAAGTTTCTAGCTTTTACTTTAGTAAGAACCAAATTTGATCTGAGGTTGAATATTCTTTTCTTGTTTTTAAACCAATACAAACAGTACAAATTTCTGTCTTGGAGAAGAGGTTATAATTATTCAGATCAAAGCAGGTATGGAGGAGGAATTTAATTCTCTGTATTTCTAAGGGAAAATCTCTCCTTTTCAGATGTGTTTTTGTGTTGAGAGGAAATCCCCAGTTTGGAACACTAAACATATGCATTAAATATTTTGTCTTAGAAGAGTCTATCTGAACTGGAATCAGTTATTATGTGTTACAGAGTGAGTTACCCCATTTTATTTAAAAAGTTAAGATCCAGAATAAACAATTTTGTCAAACCATGCTACTTCTCTGAAAATTTTGTTTTTGTAGCACTTTTAAAGAGACTCCTCCCCAAGATGGTCCAGAAAGTAAAAATGTGGAACTATGTATGTCTGTTAAAAGGGTTTGAATACCCTAAAGGCATCAGATCCTGCCTGATCTCAGAAGCTAAGCAAAATCAGCCCTGGTTAGTACTTGAATGGGTGATTGTCAATGAATGCCAGGTGCTGTGGGCTGTATTTAAGAGGAAGGAACTGAAACCTCTTTAGTATTCTTGCCTAAAAAAACATTATGAAAAATTCATGAGGTTGCCATAACTCAACAGGTGACTTGAAGGTATGCATATATAGGGAGAGTGAGTGAGAGAGCAGTTAATTAAAAAATAGCAACCCAAAATAGTACAGAATAAAGATCACATTATAAAAGATGGGCCTATATTCATTTAAAAACAGTGTGAAACAGCCAGGTCTTTAATGGCCATTTAAAGAAAGGTGGGGAGAGAGCTATGCTTCCATCCCAGGATGGGGCCTTCTAGAGGGATGGAATCATCACAGAGAAAACGTTTGTCACTTGTGTCTGCCACTGACTGCTGGGCACTCAATCTTTGCCCATGTGGCTAATCTTAGGACCAGGATAACTTTGTATTGGTAAAGGTACCCAGTGATTTAGGCAGTTTCCACATTACACTGTTATAGTGCTATTATTCCACTTTCAACATCCTATGGAATCCTGGGGTTTGCAGCTTAGAGAGAAGCCTTTAGAATTCTCTACCAGAGAACTCTTTGACCTCAGTAAACTACAAACCCCAGAATTCCACAGGATGTTGAAAATGGATTAATAGCGCTATAACAGTGTAGTGCGGAAATGGCCTAAGGCAATCACTGGCACTTTAAACTGGGCTAGAAACATAGTTGAAACCAATAAGAAATAGTTTTATGTTCCTGCCACCTTGACCCCATAAGTCTTTGTATGGCTGCATTCTTTACCAGTTGAAGCCTTTGGGCCATCTACATAGGCAAACCCATGCACGGTATATAACAGTAGCCTAGTTTGGTTATGATCAGGGTATGGATGTCTGTAGCAACATCCACTTTCTCCAGACGGTGATCAAGTAGCTAATCAGTCAGAGCTGATAAAAGGCACCCCTACTAATTGATACTGCCTGACACACATTCATAGACAGTGTTTAATCCAAGAGAACCTCCAAGTAACATATCTGGTCCTTGGGGGAGTGCTGTTGCACTCAACACTGCTTACTCACTCCCAGCCAGAGGAGCAAGTTTCCCAGCCACAGTACTTTCATCCTAAATGGACTAAGCTTCAGTATTTTGCCCCTGTCTAGCCCCTCTTTAGAGCAAGTTTTCCTTAGCCTCCTTGTCATTAGACGGGGAAATAAGAGGTAGAACTGTGTGTCACTTGTATATTAGGAACCCTTTAGGCTCTTTTGTCCAGACAGCTTCTTTAGGTGGAATCCAGTGAATCTTCAAAGACATGGGGAACAAGGTAGAAGGTACCCCTGAGGGTCACAAGGCATTGGGAATCCTTCCTCATTCAGTTCTGGGTATATCCCTCTGGAAGGACCAAACCTGCTTTTTATCATTTATTTTATGATGAACTGAACCGCTCTCTGGTTTTCAGTGAGATCTTAATGTGAGAATGCTTGTCTCAGTTTATTGATGTGAAACTCCACAGCATTCAGCATGGCTTCCCCTCTCCTACCCTGCCTGTTCACTCTGAATAAAGATATTTTTAATTCAGACATAATTCAAGTACATAATTCAGACTTGATAATCTTGCAAAGTGGTAGAATTTAATGTTTAATTATATGGATTGCCACAGAATCTTGATATCAAGCAGATCTGCTTAAATGTACAGTAATAGCAGATCAAGAATTGCTAAACAAAATATGCATTGACACATGCAGTACAAATTATTCATAACTACTCTTGCTTCTGCTTTATTCTCTCTATTGATGTCTGTTTAATCAAAGGCTTTTGAAACCAGGCTTGCCAAGCTAAATTAGTAAATTGCATATAAATGACAGTCCTATCAAAACAGAGAGGGGTTTTTTTGCATTTTTTTAATGACACTAGAATTACGTATGCTGACAATTCATGCTTTGAACTCACTGTGATAAGGTTCAGATACTAGCAAATATTAGGAATCCCAAAGTGATTGACAGTGAAATCTATTGCAGAAACTGTTTGTTTGTAAAGGACTCACTCAACTAAAGACTGCAAAACAATTTTTCAGAGTGGCTTTTGGCCACAATAGTTTCACAATTATTGTCAATAGAAAAATAGAACAACTTTAGTTGTTCAAGTTCACTTCTTTAGGGCCCTTGGAGTATCTGGACTGTAGAAAATCAATAGCATACAACTTTTAGTGCCTAGTGAATGTTGTATAGTTAATAATTGAAAAAGGAGAACTTGCTCTTCCTTTAAGGCTTTCCCTTTTATCTGGAAGTGAGTTAGGCATTCACTTTATTTCTTTCCAATGCATAGGAAGATTAAAATAGCACTATAAATAAAGTAATGCATTTCAAGATTTTTTTTAATCTATAGGTATATCTTCAGAGCCAAAAGCCTGTTGGAATTAGCAAAATGTGTAGCTGTCAATGCAGTGATTTTACTTGCCACAAAATGAAACAAAACAAAATAATTATTTAACCAATACATCCACAAACAAAGAAAGGAAAAAATGTAGCAAAATTGTTGTGCTCAAAAGGGCAAAGTAAAGGAAGCATATAGAAATATATGTTATAGGTAATGTGAGCTTTCTCCCTTTGTTGTCCGGAAGCCATGTCCTATGATAAAAATGTGTTGAGATCCATATTATATGATAAAAGAATAATTCAGAAGTAACCAAATGGGGAAGTAATTCTTTCCTAAATTTGTTCTCAAAGGAAACATTGAGTAATTTTTACAATGTTCTTCCTGCTTGGAGAAGATCTGAAAATAACTGCGGTTTTTGAAGACTACTCACAGTTCAGGACTTTTTCTGTGCAAAATTCAGTTGTGCTATTTTTGCAAAGAAAGCAGTATTTAGTGCACAAGAAATACTATTTTCTGTACACTGCATTGTGCAAAGAAAAAACCCATGAGGGAATTTTGCATTGGTTAAGCCCCAGACAGGGAAGGCATTTGTCATTTAGGATTTTACGTATCAGGGCTTCCAAGCATTATATGAATATTTTCAATTATCTTTCCATACTTATGACAGAGTTATTAAAGAACCACATTGCCACTAACTAAGCTTTAATGTGCATCTGTATTCCCTGAGATTTGTACTTTGTTCATATGAATTGTAGCTATTGAGTAGAGGTGGGGATATGAAAGCATTACTCTTCCAAATGAAAATTCTACCCCAGAAATGAAATTTTGCTTCACTTCCCAAATTACTAGCATTGCAGAGAATTGAGATAATGAAAATAATTCATACCTAGAGTGCTTATATTTTCTGTGTTCACATTTCCTTATAACTTGCCCATACCCTTTTCTTTGAATGCCTAAACTGCTTTTATAAAGGTGGAACTCCAGCCTTAAATTACTGCAATGCTAGGAATTTGAGAAGTGAAGAAAAATTTGATTTGAGGAGTACCTCCATTCCACACCCCTGCAGTAGTTACACCATTTCCTACTGGGGAAAATCTGAAGTCTGGAGGCCTGACCAATTTCCTTCCAGTGGTATTGCTTTTAGAAGTGACACTTTTCCCTTTCATCTTTCATATTCTGTCTGAAATGTTATTCTGTGTTAAGAAGCTTATATGTAAATGTCTATTTTGGCTGATTCTTTGGAAGATAAAAGATGTTCTGATAGAATTGTTAGAAGTGGCATTACTGTGTCTGCTTCAGACACTATGGCTGGCTTATTATGTACAGAGAACAAGACCATCTCCTCCTCCTTCTCAACAACATAAAGCATCTTAGTTGGTGTTGAACAGCTGGAAACAAGCAATACGAATGTGCAAGGCTGAGGTGTATATGCCATAATTAAACAGTACTTTGTACCATGCATTGTCAGATAAGAGAAAGCTGTCAGACAAGATTATAAAATGTAACATCTAAGCTTTGAAACTGAAGTTTCAGAAAGGTGGAATATGTCTGTCACATTGTGGTGTGTCATATTTTTCTTTTTTCTTTTTTTACATTGTCTTCAGTGTTGTCCTTCCTCCTTTCACTCTTTCTTATCTCTCTTTTTTTTCATTCCTTACTGTTTGATTTCCCATCTCCCTTGGCTTGCATTTCTTTTCTTTTTTCCATCTATCTCTATCATTCTTTTTGTACAATTATATTTACCCTACATAGAATTTCTTCAGCCCTAAAAGCATTCTCAGTATCATACAGCCAGATATTCAAATTAAGTAACTATCAGAGTGTGGAATTAATATGTTGCATGTAATGACATTATCCATATAGTGTTACTTGGGGGAGGGGAGTAATGAAGACATAAAATTGTTCCTTTTTGCAAGGAAAGGAGGCAAGTAGCAACTGATAACACTGCTAATTTTCCACATAAAAAGTAGCATATACGTGTTACATGTCCACATGCGACATGTAAACATTACATGGGATGGGGACTAAAATGCTTCCTTGCAGTATTTTCAAAGATACTCCCCCCCCCAAAAAAGAGGAAAAGAATAAGTTTAGATTAGAACATTTTCTTACAGTTGATAACTCTAACCCCATAAGAAACTAAAAAGTAACAAAAGTGTAATGTCACTAACAAATTGTTTTAAAGGCAGTGACAATGAGTTATTCTCTCTGATTCCCCAATAATGAGTTACTTAACAAGCTACTTCTAGAAAGTAGATTTCTAGGCTTTGGCATATGTGAGAGAACCATGGAAGGTATCAATAATGGTTTTTCTCTAGAAATACCCTTGCCTTTTGAGCACCCTTTTATATAATTGGGTTGTTTGGAATGTAAAGCCTTTAAACAAGCCAATGTGGAACTGTGCAGAAAGTGCCATTTTGAATGAAACTCTGATACGCAGTCATCTTTTCTGGCTCTAGGAAATGAGCTGCTAAAAGACTTTTTAATAGAACCGTAAGTCAGAATAGTCCGAAGGAGATGGAGGAGTTCAATTGTATATGATGAATGAGAAAGTAATCAATTTCTTCACTTGAAACTTTATATTTATTTCAGTAGGGGAAAGCAGGGATTGAGAGGAAACATACTTCAGAATATAATAAGCATCAGTGGTGTACCAACTGATTTGAACTGGAAATAATTGAAGTGATGTAACAGTATTGTTGTTAAAATTGTCCTTTGGACCGGACAACCTTTTACTTAGAAGTTTCATTAAAAATCTAAATAGAATATAAAGTTTTATGGCATCAAAATGTCTGCTATAGTTACAAACTATATAAATTGTTATTTTACTAAAAAAGAAACTTTATAAAGTCAAACTGATTTATAAAAACTGTATGTGTATGTACTCTTTCAAAATTTTAAATCTAAAACATGTATTTGATATTTACAAATTCGACTGTGTCTTAATGAGCTTCAAGACATTTTCTGCAACCAAGCAGGTGCTGATAACCTACCATTTGACAAATAAATCAGAGTTGTACATCATTCACTTGTTCTTTACTTCCATCAGAAGAAGCTGGGGGAAAAAGAGGTACAGAATGGCACTATTACAAGCCAGATCATGTACTACTCCACTGATTATTCAAATCCTCCACAAGGCTCCCCCCTCTAGAAATATTCCATGTTTTGAAAGAAGAAATTTGAAATTTGGAAATAACAAAATTCCATTCATTTTTCCAGGATCTTTAATAGTCTTGCCCATAATTAGAAACTGAATCTGTAGGGGCCTATATTAAAAAAGTACTAGATAGGATTAATACATTCATTCTCAACTTTTGAGCCTTCAGATATTTTGGTTCCCAGAAGTCTAAGCCAGTATGGCCAGTGTCCAGGGATTCTGGGAGGTGAAGTCCAAAACATCTGGCAAACCAAAAGATGGGGTCCATTGCTCTAGTACATGATCTACTTACTAGCATGGAAGACTGGGGCCCTTTCACACTACCCAGTTATAGAGCTACAGTTCTATTTTAACTGCAACAGCAACATCCTATAGAATCTTGATATTTGTAGTTTAGGGAGAAATAATTAGAGTTCTCAGCCAGAGAGCTCTAGCAGCTCTCCAAACTACTAACCCTCAGTTGCATAGGATGCAAACATGGCAGTTAAAGTAGAATCATAGTGCTATAATTATTTAGTGTGAAAGGGTACCCAGTCACTTTCCTTTCAAAGGACTTTAGAAATCCAATCCTAAATATACATGTGGTAAGTGAAATTAGATCCCTCCCTCTTTATGTATTCTGCCTGTGTTAACATTTACACTATATTTGTGGTGAGAAAGTAGAAGTGTAATCATACGCAGTTTCCTAGGAGTCACATCATACAACTTCAATAAATATATGTTGGGCTATGCTGTAAATTCAGACACCTTTACTTGAAGGACTTTTTTTCACTAATGCCAAAAAAAAGTTTTGCCTCCTCTGCTGCCGCCGCCGCCACCGCCTCCTCCTCCTCCTCCTCCTCCTTAATCTTTGTTTATGTCCCACTTTTTGCCTAAGATCAGGATCATGCTTACTGGCTTTTTTTTCTTTTTTTCTTTTTTTAAAGTTTTCAACCTTGGTATATACAGTGCAGGTCATTTGATTCTCCTTTAGTATGGGAAAAGAAATCAATGGATGGATGGATGGATGGATGCCCACCACTACTAAATCCACATTGAGATGAGAAAAGAACTTCAGGCCCAGCTTATGAATGAGGCTGGAAATGTCCCAGTTAACCACAAACAAGAATTTGTATGCTACCAGTTTTACCTGTATTCTTCACTGTTTTCTTTTCTCTTCAGCTGCTGTAATGTTGGTGCCTGAAAGGGAAACAGAGGATGGGTTTGAAGAGCACTTTGCTGTTAACTACATTGGACACTTCTTGTTGACTAACCTTCTCTTGGAAACACTGAAACAATCAGGAACCCACAGCCACAATGCTCGAATAATCACTCTCTCATCCTCCACACATTATGTAGGCGAATTACATCTCAACAATCTGCAAAGCAGGTACCAAAAAATTCAAATTCTTTCTCATTTTGATGTTACCTTTCTGTCTTTTAGGAACAGGACTATGTGTAAGTGGATATTGCTGTCATTGCTACCAGAAGGATGAGTCCACCTCTTGCAGCTCCTACTCTTTTGATATCTTAAATCCGCTCTAGAAGCCTGAGGGACCTTCTAGGGTAGACTTTAGGACAGTACAGAGGTGTGGTAATGGAGAGGAGAATCCCATTGTGTCAACAGGTGTCCATTTGTACAACATTGGATATAATCACTTTTGTCTATTACTTATTTATTTTGTGTTTGTGTCTCACTTTAACCCCAAGTGTTGCAGATTGGGAACTGGAGAACTTTGAAAAAATTTGCCCCCTTATGAGCTCGGTCTAGAGATTTGAATTTGAGCTCTGCACTAAATAGGCTTCACTTTCTCTACTAACTAACCAATCTTCTGTCCATCACCATCCTTGCACAAAATAAAAAAACCCAAGTATTATAAAGATTATTTTTGTTTTATTAAAATGATCCAAGAAATATAACTATAAAGCATTAAAATTCCACGTCTTCTTATTTTCACCTCAAGACTTTTCTTTTGCAATTTCTTTGAATATGTTAATAGTCCATATATACTTCAAAATAATGACAGTGGAAGTAAAATTAATAAAATAATTTTGGATTAACAATTTATTAATAAGATGCTAGGACTGCAGTTTTCAGGAAACAGGTGAAAACATCTTGATGGACTTAATCATTGCTCTGCTTTAATCAGAGAACATTTTTTTTTCCTTTTATTTATTTATCCATTCATTCTTTCATTATATTTTTACCCCACATTTCAAGCAGCAGTTGTCTCCTACTGTGGCTCATATCGATGAAAAGAAACACAGACTGTGCCAATAGAATTAGAAACTAAAATATCAAGCACCCAAGGGAACAGGGGTAGATATCAAAGTCAGGGGAAGGAGCTGTTTTTTGCAGTTAAGATAAGATAGGGAGTCCTTAGCTGTCATTTAATTCCTGTTTGAGCCAGGCTGTCCTTCACTTGATTCTTCATTGCTTGAACAGAATTTTTGGCTGTTGCTCTTTTGGATATTAAGACTGCTCCTTTCACTTTCTTCTCCAGGGCAGCATGTGGCAGGGAGAGAAAAGAAAGGTCCTTAACGGTGTTCCTTCTCTACCCCATAGATGGAGCCATATTGAAATCTCACATAGCTTGATTCTTTTGCCAGTAAGCTGGATGTGCAGCCTCACCAAAGTCTCCTGACTAGTAGCAAAAAACACAGCGTGTTTTCTTTCTACTCTGTTGTTTCACTGCAACTTTAAAGTTTTGTAATTATAAGCAATATAAGAGGAATACAGCAACTGACACACCGTGTGCTAGAGAACGAGGAGAGATATCTTTGCAAAAATGTTGCCATTCCCATGCATATATGCACTGATAAACGAAGTGTGGATTTTAAATTTATTTATAGATACTTTATTTGCAAATTTATTCAGATTTAATTGGCTAATATAAGGAGGTAAGATAATCTGATGATAATCTTTTAATTGAGTAAGAACTCTAGACATTACTATTGAGAAGGGGGAGATGGTGAGTACTTGAGACGTACTAGAGGCAGAAGATGCCCTTCTTCAGCTTTTATTCTTGAGTAAAACCATTGCTCCAAAGCTTGCTATGGCCCGTAATTTCCAGCTGAGTTGTGAGTCATCATTTCTTGTGCAGGAGCATGGAATTTGTGATATTACCTGCCTCACTATTCATTTTGAGTGGCAAAGGAAAAAAACACTAACTGCATGTTCCCTAGTATTTCCCAGATTCCTTCATAAACCCGGCAGTTATTCTGAAATGTAGGAGACCCATTGAATCAATGGGAAGTTGGTAAGCAATCAGTTATGTGAATTCCATTAATTCAGTAGACCTACTCTGGTTTGGACAGATATTGGATTGAGACTTCTTTGTTGTTTGAGATGCTGGCATTGAAGCATTTCCAGGTGACACGAAAAAAAGAGAGAGAGTGAATGAGAGAGAGAGAGAAAGACTCAGAAACCTCCACAGGGAGACCATCTTACAACAACCACCACCATCAAGTAAATTATTGATAAGTAAAGGAGACTTGTATGGCAAAAGGGAAACTGCAGATGAGGTTTGGGCAAAAGACTGACTCCTTTGCATTCTTTTTAATCTTAGAAAGAATGCTACATAATTGTGTGTAGGAAAACACAAAGATCGATGATTTCTTGATAGATCTGAAAAGCAACTCAGTTTGCTGAGTAGTGCTTGAAACAAAGCTGGGGGAATTGTTCATCACTATGACTTATGTTTGTTTGGTTTTTTGGTAAAGGATTTTACTTTCTTTTACAAAATGGTTTCCACAAATGAATGAACTTTAGATTCCAGTGATCACAGCTGATGAACTGTCTAGGAACCAGATTTAAGCCTACTTCCTAAGGTTGCTTCTGGAACTACTTTTAGGTAGGTTAAAGAGTTGAAGAGCATCAAAATCTTTTTTATTCAACCAAAGGCACATGTTCTTTCATGTTTAGAATTCTAGCTTCCACCTAGTCTAGCACTTCTCCACTGGCTGACAGATTCTCTTGTCAATTGTGTTCTCCAGTTGGCAGGGTTCTTGTCAGCATTTGTGCCAGTTGGCAGTCATTGTGGCATGCAATGGATATCACACTTGTTCCTTTCAGATATTTCCACCTCTTCCTTCATTTACCTGCCTGCTGCTCCAACTCTGTCATGGAGTTAATGTGTTCAGCCCTTGTTCTATCTTCCCTGTACTTACCCACTGAGACATTTTTCTATATAGCCTTTGTTGTCTTCACATTTCTCAGACTGTGTGTGTGTTCCAAAATCACACCATGTAATTACAGAAATTGGTACCAGTAGCTAAATTTAGCATACTGACAAATGCAGTTTTTCATTTTCAAAGATGTTGGTTCCTGGCCCCTAGTACTGGGAAACAAGACTTGGAGAAATGTAGAAGTAGTGCCTTCTCAGAAGCAAGTAGAGGATGGATATCAGGTCATTAGGGATAGGCATGCCAGGGTAGTTTGAGTCCCCACTTGGCCATGGAAACCCTCTGGATGACCATGAGCATGTCACACACAGTCAGCCCCAGAAAATCTCATGATAGGTTCATCTGAGGGTTGACATGAGTCAGGAATGACTTGAAGGCAAGCACCAACAACCATTCATTATGTAGTTCTTTTGCTTTTCCCACAACTAGCAAAAGTCAGATTATGGAATATTAGTAAATATTTGCAATTTTGCACAATTTATAAAGGTGTTTTTTTTTTTAGTATAGAAATTGGAGTACCTTAGCTTATAGGAAATACAGTCTTTTTCTGAAGTTTACTTCTTATGTCTGAATTGCTGGATAGTTCATTCTGCTGTACTGCCTTACTTTCTGTTTAAGATTTGTAGGACTATCTTTGTTGGGTTTTAAAGTATAGATGTAGCAGTGCAACTCAATGATCCCCTTTGATATTTACAACAGTTTAAAGAATAAAAACGCCATCCCATCCAATTCCCTAGTGGCTTAATTTGACCGAGTTTACTGCACATTTTAAATTTTTTATCATCCAATGTACTGTCCACAAGAGGTTGTTTGTTTGTTAGTTTTGTTTTTAAGGAATCAAGGAATTTCTGGTGGGTTCATTCAGACTGAATTCAAGGCATTTAGTTCTAACTGAAATAGCCTGATTGGGCCAGGCCATACTAATGAATAGACGGATTAAGTAGAGAGGTGCTAGTGCCAAGTTTGTAATAAAAAACAATGAAAAGATTATCTCAGAGTTGTAGGTTTCAACTGTATCTAGTCTAGGAGCTTGATGGGCCCTTCTTCATGTGCAGTGGAATAGAAACTTTGAGGAACTATAGAAAAGCAAGTAGATGAAGTTAGGAAAGGAGCTGCACCAACCATTCACCCACTCTCACTACAGTGGGTTGGGAAGGAAGTAGGTCTGATGACTCTTTCTTTTTGTAGGCAAGAGAGGCTAACAAACTGGGATGAAGAGGGAGGTGAATTAACAGTTCCAATTTCCTTCACTGGCTGCTTCCTACTCCTTAAGTCAGACAGCCGTGTCATTTTAAATGTCACTTTATTTATTCCAAAAAAAAATCCAGTTATGCTCTGTGACTCTTTTCATTTGTCCTGCACTATATTAATAAAATTGCAGAATCATTATAATAATATTGATAGTTGGGAAACCCCAAAGCTTTCAGAGCATTTTAGTCCTTTCTGTGGTTATTTTTAAAGGGATAACATTGATGATGTAAATGAAACAATGAAAAAAGCAGCCTATATGTGTTTTAAATAGTACCCACAAATTCATTCATCTGTTTACAAACATTTAGCTGCTGTACCACTTGTATCTTCAAATTTCAAAGCAGGGTCCATCAATAATACACAGTACACAAATCAAATAATACACAGTACACAAATCAACACAAACTCTTTTTGTGGTCCATCAAACAGTGGTTACACTGGATTGAACAGAGAAGGTTTGCATAAATAAATATTTTTGACATACATCTAAAAGTAAATATTTGAAGCATGTCAGATTTCTAAAGAACAGACAATCCACATAGTGGGTGACAGTACACTAAGTATCCTGCTGTGAAAAGCTGCAGTGCACACCTCAGAAGCTTGTAGTATTAATAGAAGGGCATATCCACATGGCCTCACATACTGAATGGTCTAGAAACAGGAAGGCAATCTCCGAGTCAGGTCAATGAACAGACTTGGACTTTGTAGCACAATCTCATGTTGTGAGAGTTAATTCTCAGTTACAAGCACACGCACATTGTGCTTGTCAGAGTTTGCTACTTGATCACTGACTTTTATTTTCATATTTCATCAGAACAGGTTGCATAACGTTATTGCTCAGCCCTACCTGTAAAGCTACTTTGAGAAATTTCACTAAATACCATTATAGATCTACAATGAACAGTAAGGGTGAGGATTTAATAAAAAAAAAGTAATAAAGCTTTTGAAATCACATCTAGGAATAATTGTTACCTTCTTCTAACATGCCTGGTATCTCTGTGAGTCAGGGTCTCTTGGCTGGACTACAAAGAGGGGCTTTGGGATTCCCTGAAGGGCTTGGGCGCACTCATGGGATTTTCTTTCATTTTTCTTTGAATTGCAGCCTGCACAAGCCCCTTGCAATTGCACAAATTGCTCTACAGCACCTGTCCTTAATCTAAAAGGCACTAGATAACGGAAGTCTGTTGTAGAAATATCCTGCAATTTCAACAGTGGCTTGCTATATTTGTGTAGGGGGGCTGCTTCCAAAAAGCACAAGCCACAAACCCACTTAGGTGTATGGAACTTACTCAATTTGTTTTTTGTTTTTTTTAATTCTAGCCATTGTGTGAAAGAAAGCCACAGGTGTCATTGTTATCTATGGAGGATATATCAGTTTCATCCTGGCATATGACTCAGAGGTGTGGTGGAGAGGCCCTCCACTTTCAGATTTCATATGAATGTTTGCTTAGGAACTCCACAACTGTAGATGTTTTGAGCTATAAAAAAGAAAGCATGACAAATTCTTCTAAGAGGAAGCGCTTTTGAGTCATTTAATCATGAATGTGTCTGAGAATAGGCCTTTGTATCATACTGTGAATATTCTTTCCCATTTACCAGCAACATATGCATAGGCATTTGTTCCTTGTTACACAAACCAGAAATAGCATCTTGAGGCCTATTCACACTACAAATTATAGTACTATGATTCCATTTTAACTGCACTGGCAACATTCTGTGGAATACTGTGGGTTTTTTTCAGTTTAGGGAGACATGTTTAGAATTTCCTGCTGGAGACATCTCCTAGTGCCTCATCAAACTACAAACCCCAGTATTGCACAGGATGCAGCCATAATAATTAAAGTGGAATCAAATTGCCATCATTGTGTAATGTGAAAAGGTCTTTCTTTCTTTCTTTCTTTCTTTCTTTCTTTCTTTCTTTCTTTCTTAGAACTTTGACTTAGAAAATGGATTAATGGTATTTTTAAAAAAATGCCATTCGTATGCAACATTTTAACTGCCTTTTTTTCTCATTATGCTGCTCTGAAACTGCATGCATATAAAAGAGGATATAATGTAGTTATAATGGTATGGGTTCATTATGGTTAGATTTTTTCCCCCCTGAATGGATTCCTATCTTCCTATTGGAAGGAATATCACTTTAGTCTCTTTACAAGGGAATAACAAAGGGGAAAAAAGTGCTTCCTTAAGAACCCTCATTAGCAAATCCCTTAAGGTGAGAGAGTAGATGGTCCCATACTAAGGGATTAAATAAGAGGACCCTATTTTGTTAGTGAACAATTGTATGGACATTAAAATGGAATCCACAGCACACTGCTTACATATTGCCTGTAAAAGAAAGCATTGCATCTGCATTGACAAATATTGATCCTTAATAGCTTCAATAAAATAATAAGCCATAATAAGAGTGGTCATTATTGGATAATATATTGATCTATTTCCTGCCTGTTTTCCTGTTTGGCCTCCCAGTGTTCACAGACTACCACTCTTACAGGTGGTAGTTATAATGATGGCAAATCACATGCAGAAAGGATTCAAAACCTAAGGAATAATTTCATTCTGAACTTACCTTTTCCCTGGGTATAGCTGTCACTATAGCAGCATGATAGATTAAAAGGCCCTAGGAGGTTTTGCATCAAAAAGATTTTTAAGTAAAGTAGGAATGCATATACTGTATGAGTCCCTCAAGTACTTTTTTAAAGCTTCAAGAAGCTTTTCTTTTTCTTTGAGACTTTATTTGAGTAATTTTAGATCTTTAGAAACTGAAATATTGGATATTATTGCCCCACTTGTTCTGTTGAATTCAATCCCTCTCTTACCCATTTAAACACTTTGGTACCATTGTGGTGACTTTCTTATCCTTCAGACAAATGTTTCAGATCCATTTATAGACCCTTGTTCATGCAGTATTGACTCTTGTTCTCAGACTGCTTTGCTTTAGGTCATTAGATAAAACAAGCAAAGATTTTGCCACCTTCTTCCACAAAGGTTGGATTTTGTATCCTGGTATTTCTTTTTTTCTTTTTAAGTTCTTTTTGTGGAAATACGTACCACATTGTTTCCAGGACAATTGAATCCTGAAGCTCAGTGGGTATTTTCTTGATGGAGAGATGTTATATGCATAAACACAAAGAGGGAGAGGGAGAGGGAGAGGGAGAGAGTGCTGTCACAGAACATCCTCTGTTCATTGTGTATGCAACTGCTGTGTAGCCTGGTTAATATGGTTTCCAAACATTCTGCTTTTCTCTTTTTCAGTCTGTCATAATTCAGGGATAAGGCTGTGTTTTTGTAGCAGTGGTGAAGATTTTCTCTCTTCTTACTTCAGCTGTAGCATGAAATATACAACAATAATAACAACTGCGGCGGCGTCGTCATCATCATCATCATCATCATCAAGTCACTGTTCATTTATCAGCTGCAGACTCTCCTTGCTCCAAGGAGCAGTAGATACATTTGACATAAGACTTCATTTGTCAAGGCACTCTACACTTCCTTACATGTCACTCCTCAGGGTATCCTGGATGATTATTTGGTGTAACAGGTTTGAGATCATATTTGAAATCTTCCAGATGTTACTAAATTGCAAGTCCTAACACTCCTATAGTAGCTGTGCTGGCTAAGCCTGGTGGGACTTGCAGCCGAACCACATCTGCCAACTGTATATATCCCACCTCTGAATTATAGATTCTGATGGGGAGAAGAAAACATTTGGAATATTAATGCTGTAGATTCTAATCTTAGCCTCTGTGTGTATGTATGTGTGTGTGGACACACACAAGCACAGATACCTTCTGTCACAGGAACACTGCAAATCTCTTGTGACCTTCTTATAAGAGAACTAAATGCTGGATAAGCATTGAAAGTTGTTGCAGCCCAGAAGTGAGGGTGCATACACAAAATATGTTGGAAGGTGTGGAAAGACAGCAGCCAGGAGCTGAGATGACAAGAGTGATGTCACAATGTTGCCAATGTGGTGTTTCAGTGCTTGACCACTAGCACAAAAATAATTTTATTTCCCGTTCATCCTACAGCCTTCTGTGCTGCCTGGAAGCCGCTGCACGGGCTTTTCCAACTTTCCACAGCAGGTCTTGAGGTACAATTGCCTCTTCCCAGTTCAGCTGATTAAAGGAGAGCCACTAGCAGAACCATAACTTGAGGTTCTAGTCAGTCAGAGATTCCAGTTAGTAGAAGACAGTGAAGTCAGTGAAATTGGAGAGACAGTCAAAAATGGAGAGGAGAAAAAAGGGTCACTATATGAGGATAGAGGAGGTTTGGCCCATCAGTAATACCATTGAAAGAAACAGAGGAGGAGGGAAGATGCAGTCTTTAGAAGTAAAGAAGACTGATGGTAGTTGGCTGTGTTGGTATTGATCTTTGTATGTACAACACCAGTATAGAAAGGATGAAATAAAATGACCCAAGTGTGGCAAGTTCTTTCAGATGCATTCTCCATACTCAAACAAAAGAGCAAGTAGATGACTGTGATTTTATAGCCATGTCAAAATAATGTTAAATGAGGGATGTTACAGAACACATACATGGATTGTCTTGTCATCAGTGGAAGCAATTGCCACTCATTAAATAACAGTGATACTTTGTGACTGAGTTTAAGCAGTAGTCTTGGAGCAATTAATCCCATGTGACCAAGTGGGATAGTATGGCTGTGCCAGTTTATGGAAGAAGATGTCCTCCAATATATCACAAGATAAAGAGTGAAGGGGCTTTTTATATAGGAGAAGATGGATTTGACCAAGTCATTTTATAAAATTAATTTTCCAATATTGATTAGAAGCCAATGTCTAGACTGACCTAATAAATGTTACAGCACTGGCTGCTCACCAGAAAGTACAGAAAGCTTGTCAAACTATGCTAAAATAAATGTGTATTGAGAATAATTTGCAATAGTACTTGCTCACTTTTTACAGGTTGTGCACACACACAAAAAATCATATGGACAGATGTCACATTCAAGTACATAAACTGAACACTCACTGTGTTTTAAGAAAATAAAATAGCTAACAGAAAGCACTGTTTTTAAATATTTAAAAGAGAAAAGGAAGAAGAGAAGAATCCATAGCAGTTTCTTCACAAACCTACTAAAGGCAGACTGATTATTTTCAGTGCTGCATACAATTGCTTGTTTTGACTGCATAAAATATAGATAACTATCGTATTTACCTGGTGTTGCCCAGGATTTTCTTTTCTCATAGGTAATATTTGTTAGAAATACCTCAAGGTAGTACAATTATGACTTGTTTTCTTTTTTTATATATTATTATTATTAACTGAATAAGACAATTTTTTCCACTTAAGAACTCACCAAACTGTCTTGTCCAGTATTTGTAACTTTACCCCATATTTCCCAATCCAATCTGTATTCAGAATTGTTAACATACAGAGGTTGGTTTCATGAGGGAATATAGTACACTGGCCTTCTCCTTGCTGCTAGGCCTCATCTCCATAGCAACCAGCTTGAGGCCCAGGAGCTCTCTGACTGAGAGGTCTAAAGGCCCTCCATAAACTGCCAACCCCAGGATTCCATAGAATCTTCACAGCCAGCTAATCATGTGAGGTCTTCTCACGTGACACAACCAGTCATATGAGGTCTTTGCCTGCCTGAGATGGACAAACTCACAAACTTTGAATTTTATATATTAATTGGTGGATTGGGCACATCCATTCAGCACCAAAATCCAGCCTGGTTGTTCAGACCCAATATTCTGTTGGATCTTCTGCATTCATTTCAGCTGCTGCTCTCTTATAGTAGTGATGAGTCTTTCAGATTACAGCTGTGTTGCCTGAAATGAATGATCAAAGTTCACTCTTGGAATATTTGATTCCAAAGCTTTATATTCATTTTTAAGACTGATTTCTTCTTTTCCAGAATTTTATTTATTTATTTGTTTGTTTGTTTGTTTGTTTATTTATTTATTTATTTTGCAAATCACATGGCGAACTGGCCATTGGTTTATTGTCAGTCCCAGGTATTTATTCTAGTTGTGCAGCTCTGTGTATGTGTATTTGTGGAAGACTTTAAGTGCCGCACAAAATTCATGGAAGTTTATCAAGTCACTTGCTTGACAGTCAAGTGAGAGAGTCTGATTGCACTTTTAAACTGCCCATTAACCTGTTATCTAAATAGTGTACAATTTGTTTTTTAAAAATGTAAAATAAATGAATAATACAGTAAAAACAAAAGTGCCAACACCATTTCTAACCATGTTGATAGGGGCACAACATTGGTCCGAGGTCAAATAACAATCCCCAAGCAAGGGGTAAAATATTAATCTGTATTTATCTGCTAGCAAAAGGGGAGGGTGTTCCTGACACTGAGGAGAACCACACCAAGAAGGATAAAGAAACCTTGAGATCTTTCATACATTAGGCAGTCTTGGGGGATTGTATGTTTACACAAAAATATACATCAGTTTTCTGTGTTAAAAAAGCACAAAAGCATGTTTGTTGCACAGAAAAAACGTATATAGTTTGTGAACAAACTTAATTTTCTGAAGAACTTCCCAAAAGCAAATACCAGCCCAAAACTGCAAATAAATCTTTGTGATTTCCTGCCCCTGGAGAAGACTATGGCAATTATTTGTTCTTCCCTGTAAGAATAAAATATTTGAAAATTTGTATAATTACCAAGAATATAAACAAAACTAGTGAACTAGTAAAACCTTGGTTTCATATAGGAAACAGTGCAGGGGAAGTTACAGCTTTCATCTGCCCCCAAGAATAACTCTTCCATCCTGTTATTGTTGCTGTCTGCCTATTCTCCCTGTGAAAAATAGGACTGTTTACAGGACACCACATAAGGAAGAAGAGTCCATTTCTGAAAGCACTGTATCTTCCAGCACACCAGTCCTTTAGGAGGAAAGAAATCAAATCTGGCATATCTGAATGTTATGTTAGAGACTACGCAAACCATTTGAATCATTCATGGAACTAAAAACTTGAGTTCCCCAGCCAATGGGCTGAATTGTCCTATGATTTGTTTAGGTTTCCCATAACCTATGGAGTATCAGTATGTTGCAAACATAAGCCGTCAATAATCAATTATGTTTCTTTTAATGGCTGTAAGCCGCTTTGAGTCCTCTCAGGAAGAAAAGCGGGATGATGATGATGATGATGATGATGATGATGATGATGATAGTAATAATAATAGTAATTGCTAGTGCTTTTTTTTTTCAGAATTGCTCTAGCCTTTTCTGTGTGGCATTTGGTTATGTGTGTTAGGCTTTTGTGTATGGCCTTTACGGTTTACAGAACACAGTCCTTGTGCTATACCAAGCAGCCTGTGCAGATTATTGTTCCCCTTAGACAAATCAGCATGTTGGAAACTGGAAGGAAGCTGAGGAGAAGGAAGTGATGTGGGGGCAGGTGTTGATGTGTAAAATGTACAGGTAGTTTGTAGCTGCCAGGAAATCCTGACTCCTGTCAAATGTGAGATTACTTATAGCTATCTCTCATGAGGTCCATTCAGTTAGTGGACTCAGAAGAATGAGTTCAAACAAGAAGGCAGGATAAGAAAGAGGCCTCAAAGAACTTAGAAGTGACATCAAGTATCCACTTGATCTTTGATTATGGCCTTGCGTCGATCAAAATGCGTCAGTCTCCTCTTCAGGTGTGCACATTTGTCAGGATTGTTGGGTGAAGTATTGACAATGAAGAAGAGAGCACAAAAAGGAAGAGTAAATGAAGCACAGTCTCAGTGGGATCATACTGTACTTTCTTGTCACATAGTTATGATACATCATATCCTGTTCTCAGTGAAGCTAGAGATATGCAATGTCTGGAGCACAACTCAGGATGCTATAACCAGTGAAATGAAGAGATTCATTATGTTGGAAAATAAGGCATGGCTTTTAAGGAATAGTCCCGCCTGAAACCTAACTATATTAACAATGGGGACACAAGCCAGTCTGATCCAGAAGAGTAAGGAACAGACAATTATTCCTAACATTTCTAAAGTTTTGCAGGTACAATTTTAGAATAGGTACTACTGTTTCATTCCTAGAAAGACAGATGCCGGACTTCAGCCATGGCTGAAGCCGTGTGTAAGTCTTGCAGTCCCATTTTTATATGTAAAAGGATATAATAATATAGTAATAATATATTACCAATATAGTAATATAGTGATTTCAGACAGGCCTGCTTAAGGAAGACAGCAGCTCTCAAAATACTTCAGGATTCAATTCTAATATTAAAAATAGACTTGTGAGCAGTTCCCAGGTAAGATGTGATACAGGATAGTATCTTGACAGCCACAAATCCTAATCTTGAGGGAACATGGCCCCTCTGGCTGGGAGACTTCAGCGGTTGCAGTCCTATAAAGGAGCTTCTCTTGGTCTGTCCTAGTCTTAGGCAATTTCCTGGGTTCCATCATTGGCCATATAAGTGAGAATTGGTGCTGCCCAATATTTTATAGCGGGGGTTTCAGATTTATGGTGATCCTAAGGTGAACCTACTATGGAGTTTTCTGGGGCTGAGAGTATGTGATGTGCCCAAGGTCACCAAGTATGTTTCCCTCTCCAAATGAGGAATTGTACTCTGGTCTTCAGAGTTGTAGTCCAACTTTCAAACCACTATACCATGCTGGCGCTGGTTCTTTGTTTTGTTTTTTAATGTCTAATGCTGTTCCAGTTGGTCTTTTGGAGCATTTTTTATGGCTTGTTTTTTTGAGGGGGATGATTTTTGAAACAATTGTTCTGTTCTACACACCCTCAAATTAAAAAAAAAATCAAACAAAAAAAAATCAACTATAAAATGCCTCCAAATACCACCTGGAACAGCATTGGACATTAAAAAACAAAACAAAGGACCAAAAGTGATTTGTCGAAATTGACTGAAAAACCTAGCAATGGGAAGCAGAATTGTGGTCACGTCCTGTGTCATGTGGGCGAGGAAAATTGTGCATTGTCCTTCAACCCTCAAGGAAATCCTCCATTTCCAGCAAACCAGCCCACAATCTTGATATTTCACAAATGATTCTCCTTTTTGGTAGAATGGCAAGTCTTTAGGCATAATGTGGACAACCAATAAGCTTTTTTTTTAATTGGAGGGTTATTAACATAATGTTAAAACAATACAAAATTTGTTAGAGTTCACTCTTCCCAAATTTTTCAACAATTTTTCAATAACAGGTTACAGGAGATCCAAATTGAACAATATGAAAAACAATTAACAAAGGGGTTCTTCTGTGTTAGGAGTAGACAACTGTGAGAGTCCAGGGGGCTGCATTAGTCCTCTAATAGAGCTTGGGAGTCACACATTCCACTGTAAAAAATGCCCTGCAATGTCCTCTAGATGTTGTGGAGGACATTTTTGCCATGTTTTTAGGACCCACTGGGCCATTTTAGACCCTGGAGAGGCGCTTTTTTTTTTCCTTTCAAAATAGGAAGTGACTGGAAGCCATTTCCAGTTTATTTGCACTTTTAAAAGCCTAAAATGCCGCTAGCAGGCCAAAATATTGCAAAAATTCTCCCCACAACCATTTGGGGGCAAATACACACACACACACACAGCCTTTTCAAAGGGAAGGAAACTGGGAAATTGTAGTTGTGGACATCTAGAATACTCTAAAGGTCTAGATTCAGCCCGAGGGCCTGAGGTTCTCCAACCTTAATGAGTGTTGAACTTAAGAGAGAGAAAACCCAGGTTCATAATCTCTCACTTGGCTTTATACGCTCTAGGCCAGTTTCTCTTTCTTAGTCAATCCTACTTTACAGGATTGTTGTGCAGAAAATACCAAAGAAACCTTGTGTACCACTCTACTTGAAGATCAAGAATTAGATGTAAAATGAGATTCTAAAGTTTGGGCTTCCACTTTACACAAAATACTGTAATCTGGATCCACAGAAGTTATAGATACCCACATCTGACTAGATCTTTCTCTTATATCCGAAACGAGATGACATGCTTTTGTTTATTTTTATAGTTTTATTTTATACATGTTAGCATTAATCTTGAGATGTTAAGGACAGTGCATGCAATACAATGAAATAATTTCTTTTTAATCATACCACCACTACTCTGTGACCAAAACTGAGAAAGAGGACTTGGGAAGGAAGTGAGAATGTCAGAAGAAATCTGAAATTAAAACAAAGGAATAGACTTCCTATGATTTTTCTAAAGGTACTTCCAGTCAGATATAAGTTTTAGAGGTGATATATGTGTGAACTGAACTCCCCTTGTGTCATTCTGATGCCAAATGGGAACAACCTTGACCTCTAGCCTCAAAAAAGAAGCCAGGCTGGGGATTAACAGTAGTATCAGTCTGACATAATTGGCAAATTGCAAAAGAAATTTTGGCACCCTGTTATTATATTGCTGCTCCTTAAAAGAGGGGGGAAAGCACTCCCTTTTAACTCTAACCCAATATTTTCAGATTTGGCACCAGATCATAAAACCAAAAGTGTTTGAAACACTTCTGTGGTGCGGACACAGCCTCAAATTCACTGATATGCACTAAATTCGGAGAGGAAAAGAAGAACACACAAAGCACGTTAAAACAGAGAAAGAATGCACTGTGTCAGTACATGAGCAAGGAAAATCCAAAATCCATAATTGGCCAATACTTTTATTAAGACCCACCAAAATTCCATAAAATTGTGCAAGCTCTTGAGTTCTTCAGAATTTAGACTAGGTGATATGAAAAGTAAAGAATGAAAGAAGAACCAGAAAAATAAAATAAAATCTTAAAAAATCAGCCAGACATTATTGTTATGAAGTCTGGAGTTCAGAGTCTCAAACCAGAGACATACAGTCTTGAATTAATTAGTCATTGGTGATTGATGCAAGCAGCAGATTTCTGCTAGAAATTCATACTGGGATGAAGAAATAGAGAGCCAGCATAGTGTAGTGGTGTGAGCTTTGGACTACAGCCCAGGAGACGGGGGTTCAGTACCCTGCTCAGCCGTGGAAACTCCTGGGTGAACTTGGATACTCCACACACTCTCAGCACCAGAAAACCCCATAATAGGATTGCCTTAGGGTCACCATAAGTTGGAAACAACTTGTAGGCGCACAGCTTCAAGAATGAAAAAATAATATCTGATCCCCATTTCTGAAAAGATGAAGCGAAAGCAACTCAAATCTGTCTCTTTTCTTTGGCAAAATGTATAGGGTCCTGTGGTAGGCAGAAACAAGAGAACCACTATGGTCTTTATATAAGGCAAAATCAGAGATTAATCTTACCAAGGCACCATTTGGGTTACATTGAAATGTCAGCATCAGTTAAATAATGAAGAAAAACGCAGATAAAACCATTAAATCCAGAAAGGCTGTTAATCTGATTTTCTGCTCCTCTTCATCAACTGTGCTCGCTTGCAAATGTTTGTCATAGGTACAGGTTTTTCCTCTCACTTCTGAAATGTTCTCTTATTGGTGCTAAATAACTGCTGATGATTAAGCAGCTTCGTTGTCCTTGTAATCAGCATGCATTCAGCATCCTCCCTTGGGATGCTTGTTATCCAATCACAGGGGTGATTATTACCCATGTGCACTAGGTATTAAAGCCCATATAGTAAATATATGTGGAAGAATAAGCATTATGGTAATTAGTGGCTGCTTGCTTGGCACACATTCCCCATGGATAATAAAATGTCCATTAAATTGCCTTCAACATTACCTGAGGTTCTCTTATGAGGAAACAACTGAAGGGATTGCAAAGGAATGGTTGTTGTCAGGATTCTTGGAAGTAGTACTGAATCTCCAATTTGGAGTAACTGTCATTAACACTGGGATTTTCAGTACTGTTCTTACAACATGATGCCAATGTGAGAGATTATGTTTGAATCATGTGAATGCTAAAGAGATATGTAATGAAAATACTATTATTGTGGGAACAGGTTTTGTCTTTCACTTGTATCTCCTTGCTAATATACAACTGACAAAATCTGCATGAATCTTTCATTGTATTCAGTTATTCTTCAGCATACGGAAAAGTTGTTCATACCACATTTTTCATATTTATCTTATGGTTTGTATCATAGAAGCCATACTTATTTTTTAAAAAAATGCAAATTGGGTAGCAGCCACAGTTCTGTCTTGTGAAATCTACATACCTAAGACTGTTTATAATTAAACTCTGTCAAGTCAAAATGGGGTTTCTGGAAGTCACCGAAATTTGAATAATACATATGGCATTCTAAGATTCTTATTCTAAGTGAAAACTATACAAGATAGAGCTTGCATTACAATTTATGTTAACAGGCAGGTTTATATTAAACATATTCCATAAATTGGTCAGTGACATCTATTTTGACTACTGGAAGCAATGTGTCTTGAGATGATAAGCATGTCATACCCTCCCCTTTGTCCTCTATATAAATTGTTAAACTTTGCAACCAAGCATATACCTGGTAACATGCTATGCTACCTTCTGAACATGTATTTATTTTTTTTGTTCTCTTCCCAATCCCTACTCCTATGCAGTTGCTTGTATTCACCCCACGGAGCCTACGCCCAGAGCAAACTTGCCCTTGTATTGTTCAGCTATCGATTACAGCATCTGCTGACAGAAGAAGGGAGCCATGTGACTAGTAATGTTGTAGATCCTGGAGTAGTGAATACTGATCTCTACCAGCATGTCTGCTGGGCAGCCAAAGCAGTCAAGTGGATGACAGGCTGGCTCCTCTTAAAGGTACCTGGGGATGTTGTAAGAGTGTCGTTTCGTGGGGAAGGAAGGGAGGGCTTCCTCTGCTTTGTTATAAGATACATTCAGTAACCTTCTAGTATTTCTAACACCTTGTCAGTTTTTGTTGCAGCTTCCCTGTGCTGTCAATATGAATTAAAAATACCTCTGGCTCAGGAAGTTAGAGTCAGCATAGGCATAGTCAGCTGGGAGCCCACATGACACAACCAGCCCCATCCAACCCTCATCATCTGCCAGTTCTGAGGTGGCACTTACATGCGGCTTTAAGCACAGGCAGCAGCTTCACACGAGGAGGTGCTTCCAAGCCCAATAGATAGAACCTCAGAGTCACATGCTACTTCTCAGTTGGGCCACTTTGGGGCCTTTCTACTACTAAAAAAGTTGAACAGTAAGTGGCCACCTCAGAAGCAGCATGGGACTCATGAGACTTCTTGCTTTAATCCAAGGCCATTTCCTCACTACACTGTTAAAATGCTATTATTCCACTTTCAACCTCCTATGGAATCCTGGGGTTTGCAGTTTAGGGAGGAGCATTTAGACTTCTCAGCTAGTGAGCTCTTTGGCCTCAGTGAACTACGAACCCCAAAATTCCACAGGAGGTTGAAAGTGGAATAATAACACTGTAAGAGTGTAGTGCGTAAATGGCCCAAGTCTCTGCTTACCAAGCAAGCCTCAGTAAGCAAGACAGGCCAAGATTGTAGTGGTGCACCTCATAATCATATGCCACTCCTGAGCCATTTGACCCCTCACTGTTCTCAATTGCTTGGAACAGAACTTTCACAGGGCCCTCAGTAATTATGCTAGTATGCTACCATCTCTAGATACTAGTCAAGAATCTCTCCATGCCAGTACTGGAACTAGTACTGGGAAATTAGACGAGATACTGAGAGTATTGATTGCCCGCTCACATATAGCATTGTTCTGAAACTTTTCCTTGGGCCTACTTTTGGCACAAAAGGGAACAGTGTCTAAAAGTTTCTGCATTTCTACAGAGGCATCTAGCATGTCCTCCATGTCAAGAATTTATAGACCATCCCTCCCTGCTAGACAACCACTTTGGTATCATCCTAGCCCTTTGGTCGCTGCTGAGCCCCAGCCAACTGCACAGGAGATAGGGGCCAATTTTTGGCCTCTACCTTCCTGGCTTCCATCATGTGTCCTTGGTGAACCAAAGGTTGTACAATGTTGCTTCCAACTGCCATATTACACATTTTCCTGGTGATTTGGGGCATTATTTTTTTAGAGATGGGGGTATTGGGTGCCCTGGTGTTGTGTTTGGGGTGAAAAATCAGCTGAAAACTAACTAGAGAAAACTTATTTATTTTTTGATGGGGCTTATCCATCTCCAGAGGAACTTCAAGGACTCTGCTGTAAAGATTAAAATAAGACACTTCACTTTCAGGAGACCAAGGCTCAGGATTCAAAGAAACTCTGATGGCAAAAACTGAGGACATATCATGTAGCGTGCTTATCCTCAAGCATGGAGCTAGCACAAGTCTTTTCAAAATGAACAAGAACCATAACTGGTTTTAACTGGTTTTATGGCAGCCATAGGCCATGACTCACGCTGATACAGTTAGCCTATCAAAAATTTCCAGAACGTGAACCTCAAAGGCCTTTTAAACTTATCCTTCCCATTTGGGAACATTCGTCCTAATTAGCAGAGGCTTTTAATAACAAGACTTGGATAATGCAAAACACAATCATAGGTAGATAATACAGGTTCAGAAAGGTTGTGTCCTAATTCTCTGGCTTTCTGATTGATAATGGAACCTAGCAAAGGCTTAAAACAATAGAGGCCCACAGCAGGAAACCCATTTTCCTGATACTTTTTTTTTGTGTTCAGAGGATTATTCAGTCCTGGAAATCAAAGTGCTGGTGGGGTGAGGGGATTGGTCTCAATATAATGTTTAAAGGCTATGTAGCTTGGCCAGGGAGGATGTGATTCCTCCTCCCATCCTTGATTCTCAAGTTTTTACAAAATGCAACCTGAAATTGAGTATGACACGGACATTTTCTATTGAAAGGAGCCATAACCCTTGTTATTGGTATTAATGCGTCATTCTTACATTACCCCTACTTTTGTGTGTTTTGGAGTAACAAGGCAGCGTTGTAATAACAAATAAAAATCAGTTTTTCATTCTGCTATCTTCACTCTACCCTTTTTCTTTCTCATTAAGAAGAGAATTTAAGTCATTGGTGAAAGATGCATGCCCAGAATTCTTTAATCAAACATCCTTATTTGTAT
Organism: Ctenosaura bakeri; assembly: GCA_948474755.1. Classification (NCBI taxonomy): domain Eukaryota; kingdom Metazoa; phylum Chordata; class Lepidosauria; order Squamata; family Iguanidae; genus Ctenosaura; species Ctenosaura bakeri. Next base: position 86,309 of record CAOLHI010000230.1, on the reverse strand, counting down.
CATAAAGTTGTTCTGAAAGTTGTCTTGGCTGAAACCCTGTTGATGTCTTAACACAAATGTAAGTTCCCCATGTAAAATGGAAGTAGTTAGGCATTTTGGTCGAGTGTGAAATATCTACCTTTCAATTCAAAGTTGTAGAAGAAGAGTTTGAGATGTTAATATGTGTGTTGTTATTGTGCACACAGATGTGCGCTTGGATGCACATTCAGTTGCACAGTGTTGCCATTCATCTCAAGGGTTGCATTTCTCAATCAATGCCTGACTCCACAGGCAGAGATTTACATTGTACATCCCCAGTGAAGGCTCTCAGTCCTTGGCAGTTTCATTTGGGAAATAAGCCTTATGTAAATGCAACAACATGAAGTCTAATGTGTGCAGTACCTTGGTTATCCTTTTCAAGCTGTTCAGCTTAAACCAAGCTGAATTTGATTTCTGGGCTGCTGCTTGACAAGGAACATTTTCACGAGTGATGTACTGAACGTTATACAAACTGATGTTGACCCGTTCTGCTTTCTCCCTGTCACCCATTAGCTTTTAACCATGTATATGTATGCATATGTATGTATATGTATACATTGTTTTCCTGTTTATGTGATTTGCATTCAGAGAATGAACACTAACCCCCACCTCCAAAAGCCAGCTTCTTTGTGTCTTAAGTGCTGTCACCTTCATCGTCATTGTTATCATCATTTGAGTATGCAAATTGAAGCCAGAACTACTTACTAAACTATTGCAACAGGAAACTCAATCTATACAAATTGAATATTTTGTATCCAGAATTCCAAAATGCTGTAAATCAAAAACTTTTAGAGCTACAATACATACATACCTGTACTATATTTGGCATTGAGTTCTTCTATTGGCCAAGGCTGGAGATGCTTGCCAGCAGCCACCACTACTGTGTCCTTCTTTAAATCTCATTTCAGCTTGGAAGTGGCAGTGGAGGAGGATCAGCAGCAGTAGCAGCCACTGCACCTTCCACCTGTGCAAAGTTTGGCTGAAAACTCAGTCAGTCTATCTCCCTCTTTCCCACACCTCTCCATGGAGGTGGAGCAGGGGGCCTGAAGAATCCACATCTAGCAGCCAGAAGCCTACACCATTTTATATACAGGTACCTGTATATATTCTGTACTGTATTCCAAAATCTGAAATACAGAACAGCTTTGGTCCCAAGCATTTTGGATCAGAGATACTCAACCTGTAACTGATTTGACTGCTTGTTGTGCTTTTTCACTTTACTTGCCCATGAGAGTAGAAAATTGGCTTTATCAAAGGAGTGAATCAATTACTGAAAACTGTCACAGTGGTAGCCCCTGATACTTATTCTGTGTCTCTCTATCTTTTTTCCACCAAGTATGAGTTTAGTTTGAAAGTGGAAAGTGGAAAATATTTTCCTGTAGGGAATGAACAAAATCCATTTGGTCTAGCTACAGCTATACTGTGAAATGCACTGTGTCACTCTACCTAATCAAACTGTCTCTATGTAGCTGGCTGGACCCTAGATTACATTCTCATGCTACCATGAACTTTAGCTTCTGTCTGCTACACAGAAACTATTTTTTGTATAGCCCAAGTATTTTTATGAGAATACCACAATTCTTCCAGCAAATATATATATATATATATATATATGTATGTATGTATGTATGTATGTATGTATGTATGTATGTATGTATATGAGAGGTAGAGGTGAGAATCTACAATTTTAAGATTGAAAAAAAATGCCAGAAAGGATATTTTAGTATGGAGACTGAAATCTGATGGGGAAAAAAGAAACTGTTGACATTCCATCCCACAAATCAAATTGAGTTTCTTGCTTCTCCATAGAAACCCTCAAAGTATGGGTTGGAAACACAATAATGCCATTCTTCCAGTGCTATTACCCACAATGGCCTCCTGCTCAGTTGAACAGCTCTGCTCATCCTTGTTTGCTTTACTTTATGCCTGAAATCTTTCCTCACTGTCACCTCTCATCTCTCTTCAACTCCTTCCTTGAACCAATCTTCTTAACCTTTTAATGCTCACCATCAGAGAAAAAAAGCCTAAATATTTATTATTACATTTGTCATAATCAACATTGTTGTTGTTTTTCCTTATTGAAGTTTATATTAGTTTATATTGTCAGTAAAAATTATTCTGTACATAAAAACTCATAGCAGAAGCTAAAAGTGTGCTGAGATTGCCACATTTAGATTACAGCTCAGTCTTTTGTAAAATATCTAGTAAACCAACAGTATAAAGGCATGTTTGAGATTGTGACACTGGTCATCTATTTCATAAGTCCTTTGCATTACAGCTCTTGTTTGTGCCTTTCCAGGGATAGGATAGTAAATGAATGAACACAGACTAAAAATAAAATAAAATAAAATAAATTATTTTAGTAGATTATATACTCTGTTTTTTTAAAAAATGGGAAGGATTGTGGTCCAGAGTTTAGAAATATTGCTTTTTTGGATTGACTCCAAACAATTCCATACTGGCTGGGGGATATTGGAAGTCATAAAAATTAGGAACTTTTCCAAGAGTTGCTGTAGCTAGTTGATTGGAAGTACATCATCTGTATGCATTAGATTCTAGGCAGCATCCTCAAACTGGGCTGGGGAAAAAATCTTCCTTTCTGAGAGTGACTGCTTGTCTAGGTAGACCATACTGTGATAGATGATAAGTGGTCTGACCCAGTTCAGTTGATTGAAAATTATGCCAATCAATGAAAGAGAAATCAACTTTTTTCAACTGGCTTTCTCCAGCTAGAAATGGTATGGTTCCAAATTCATATTTTGTTTCTGCTAATGTATTCATTAAAACATATTTCCTGAGCCAGGACATTTGGTACCTGGAATGCAGTATCTGTTCACTATAGCCAAAAGAATGTTGCACAACATAATATTACAAAATATAGGCAATGTAGGATGTTTATTATCAACAAGGTACCCACCTAATCAGGTGGCAGGCAAAAAATTTGGAACTACTGGATATGAAAAAAATATACAGTAATGTCATCCATATGTTATACTGGCCTTGTATAACTGTACTTATGGAACCTGTGACATGATTGCTTTTTAGGTAGTTTTAAAAATGAGAAAACAGTAATTAGTCAAAATGGCATGACATTAAAGTATTCAACTCCTTGTGCTCTCGGACAGGCAATATAGTGCTAACTAAACCACACTAGAAGGGGAAAGATATATTGATACACATAGAAAATTGACTAAGAAGCAGGAAGGGCCTGTGTATCATTGGTACAACACATACATTCCATGCTTAATAGTCTAGATTGCGTGAAAACACACAAGCAGAGTGATAGGCAGCTCACAGTGTGCTACATCAATGCAACAACCTACCTGTTAGGATACTGCCAAAGTGAATGGGAATAAATCAGGTAGGCAGGGTTCCAATAGGAAGGCCCTCCAATAAATCAAATTGTATAGTCCCATGGTGCTTTCTGATACCTTTCTGTTTTTGTAGCTGGTTCAGTCAGTTTTTGCATGCTTAGCACATAACTCTACTTTGCAAGAGAGTTCCGTGTCCTGAGCACTGATTTTGAAGAGCCTATTGGCAGTGATTTCCTGTAGCATCTGTGATCCATTACCACTTTGCAAAACTACTGATCTGTACATTTGCCCCCTGAAGTAAACCCATGCTGAAATGGAAAAGCAGTGAGTCTGTCGAATCATAGTGCATATTTGAACTGTCAGGAAATAAGCGGTCCAGTGGACTGAAACATAAGTCTCTTAAACTAATCTGCATTTGGATGCAGTTCAGTAATCTCTCATACCCTTTCTGTTGTCAGCAGCATGCTGGGTTCATTTTTCCTCACACTTGTTGCAATGGTAAAATCTCTCTGTGAATAATGTTCCGAATTTCATGACTTTTTCTGTCTCCCTGGAATTAGACAAAAGGATGGCATCACTCTAGTAAAGAACCACTGCATTGCAGATTTGTATTCAGCAGCTTGGACTCAAGAAAATTCCTTATGTAAAGGAGGAGACAGTCTACAAACTCATAGGAGGAAACTGTCTTGGAAAAACAGGAGTGCAGAGAGCCTTCCTCCCTTGCAGGAAGTGGACTTGGTACTCCTTCCTAATACCCCAGCTGGCTGTTAGCTTCCTGACCCTTCTTTTTTTCTGCCTGTTTACCATCCTTCCTGCACAACCAGCCACCACATATCGCATTTTGATTTGCCCTTTGAAACTTAGTTAGTTGCTGCATTTCCAGAGACCCACCTTCAGAAAGAGCCACTGAGCATTTTTACCAGCAGCCATAAACCTTGTGATTTGGATTATTTGTAGCCAATAATGCTATATAGAAATGTGAGCTGTCATTCCCTTGTTCCTAGAAAAGAATATTTGGAAGTTTTAGCTATAACAAAAAGATATGAGCTCACTGTCCATGCAGTTCTTACACTGAAGAATGACAATGCTTTGAGAAAGTTGGCAGGTTACAAAAATTTTCCACTTCTGCCTGTTATTTGTCACTGTCAGTACAGTGCAAGCAATAGACAAGAAGCCTTGAAATTATCTCCTGGTTAATACACTTCCAAATCAAAAGAGAATGCAACAGCCATGACACTACTGAGAAGCAATTAATTACCCTTCATTTCCACATACACATACACACTTTTTGGAGTGAAGGAAATTTCTAGATGTTCCTTAAGTCCTATAGGTTATACTGTATAGCAATCTTCCCCAACTTAGGCCGTTTCTGCCCTACATTCTTATAGCGCAATCATTCCACTTTTAACATCCTATGGAATCCTGGGGTTTGCCGTTTCAGGAGGGGCCAACTGGTCCTTCCTGAAACGGCAAACCCCAGGATTCCATAGCATGTTGAAAGTGGAATAATCACGCTATAAGAGTGTAGTGTGGAAATGGGCTACGTGTCCTCCAGGTGTTTGGGACTTAAGCTCTCACCTCCCCCAGCTGTCATAGCAATGTTCAGAAATGCTGAAAGCTGTGATTCAAAACATTTGGATGATATTGGGTAGGAGAATGAGTCTATGGTTTAAAATTATAGATAGAAACTGAAGTCCTAGGGCTAAATCCAGCATTAATCCCATCTAGAGTAGACACATTGAAACGAATGAGGCTCATTAGGTACTATTTAGTTCACTTTGATTTCAGTGACTCGACTCTAATTGAAACTAACACTGAATTTATCTCATCAGGAACAAAAGAGTAGTGATGTTCTTTTTACAAGGGTATGTGATCGTCCTGTTCTAAAATTCCACTGGGACAGGAAAATGATATCTTTTGTAAAATAACCACTGACTGTAAATGTAGTGTTAAATTAGAATTTATAATTTCAAGTAGATTATATAGAACTCTTCCTAAGGAATGAATATTTTTTTAAAAAAATGATAAAAAATAAAATGATTCTAAAAGTGTGCATGGTATTAAATAAAAGTGCTGCCTTTAGTTCATTTGTCTTAAGGTAATAGATGAACCCCACACAAAATAATGAAGGCTGCATTCACCTAGAAACAAAACCGGTTGAATTCACTGAATCTTACTTCTGAATAGGCATTGTAATATCTCTGCACATAATGGACTACTGAAATCTATATTTATGTTTGAGTAAACCTACATTTGAGTAAAGCCTAAAGAGACTTACCTGAGTAAACATGTTGGTCTGTGTTGCATGTAAACACAGGTGTAAATTGCCAGAAAAACCACCACAGACTTGCACTGAATTAAACAGCTACAATGAGCAGAATGGCTTCATATAGAAATGTGCTTTCCCACTCCCTGATGCTAACAACAATGTAGGTATGCAATTTCAAAAAGCAATTGATGCAATAACAATGTGTGGAATCAGGATTGTTGGAGCCTGTGTGTGCATGTGTGTGCGTGTGTGTGCACATGCACAGCGGTGGCAGTGATGTTCATGATTAGAGACTAGCAAAACAGAGTCACCATACTGGGGTTGTAGCTCGCCAGTACTGTAGGTGGGAGAAAAGAACATCATTTCTGATAGCTTCTCTTAAGAAGCATGCTGTAGACAGAGTAACCTAAACATTAAAATATTGGTTGTTTTTGCTAAGGAAAGAGCTTCAAAAATGCAATCATAACATCATTTTGTATCTCCTTAACAGCATGAATTTCAATTAATAGGGACTTGCTTGCTTCAAGGCTTGAATAATTATTTGTGTGTTAGTACCAATTTTTTAAACTCAAAACAGAGCTGCTACTCGTTAGATGCAATTATCATCATTGATTCATCAGAAAGACACTTCCATGCACCAGCAATCCAGATAAGAGAAATTATAATGGATATTGTATGGGTGTATGAAGCAACCGCAACAGCAGTAATTACAGCGTTGTTGCTGGCAGGGACCTCAGACACAGAAAGAGGCTCTCATGTTCTTCCTTTTAATTAAGTGGCCATGTGATATTTCAAAGTGAGGACACTGAGGCCCTCCTGTGGTGCCCAGCCCTTTCAATAGTCGGTAGGGCTTAGTACTTCACCTACAAGCAGCAGTGGAGCACTGATAGTAAGTTTAGCTCCTTCAGATCTTTCACTGACATCTGTCAGGCAAAAATGTGGCTGTCAAGGGCTTTAAGCAGGCACATGCTAGAGTCTGGCCATCTCAAATCTATCGAATCCTGCGCTTCTACCCCAGGCAAAGTAAGTTACCCTCCTCTCATAGAATTTGGCTTCAAGGTGTTGGGGCAAAACAAGTTCTAGAAGGGGTGGGCAGTTTCTAGAGGTTGAGGAGTTCTTTCATCCCACTACAAGATTGGATGGACACATTCTCCCATTCCCACCCATGTTTTTAATGAGAGGGAACTGTTGTTGTTTTATTCGTTTATAAATAATGGGATTCAAGTTGACTTGCAAATTATTTAAACCAGTATGTTGGCCTAAATACCCTAAAGGCACGTGTACACCCCAAGAAAGCCCAGAAAGCCCCAAACTAAGTAAAATTGTGACATATGCATCCCAAGGTTTCAGGAGAAACTGTTGGCCATATTTGCTGAAATTGTCTTTTGATGAAAAGAGTGGGGGCTTGAGGGAGTGCCTGGCACTGAGAGGAGCAAAACTGCCTTGTGGTGCGTATGTGTCCCCTAGGTTGCAGTTTGCCCACCCCCGCTGTGTGACAAATGGCATTTTTATAAAACTGTCTCAAATCTACTGAATCCTGTGTTCCTACCCCAGGCATTCATCCTGTTATTCAATTGTTAACCTGAAGGAAGAATGTTTTTTAGCCAAACCACTAAACCACAATCCCTTATAGTTGTCAGGATAGTTGCCATTAATAAATTTCCCTTGCAACTTATCATAAAGTAGCTTTAACCTTTGCTTTTGAGACACTGTTGGGGGAAAAATGAAAGGTGTCACAGACCTATGCTGTGTCCCAGACCTTGACTGGCCACTTTGCTTCTCAAAACTGACTGAGTAAGCTCAGTAGTTATTGGTTGGGCATCATCAGGATTTTGACCCAAAGCACTCCATGCTGTAACCAACCTCATCTTATGTTTTCACCAGTCTTGTTTCTGCTTCCCAGATAGTTACAGCCAGGTATACCCCAAATCCAGTGTCTGTTGTGGTCCGTGAGAAAACGCAGAAAAACAGTTACTAATCATGCTTAATATTCCAGAGTACTGCAATTGCTCACCAATTGACTGCACAACACTTCAGCCATGGTTAAGTATTCCACCTTCCAAGGACATACAAGTAGGGAATACACACAGAAACAAGAAGATCCCCAGCTCTATTCTAGTCCTATTGATGGTGAACATGTGAAGCAGAGAGTCATTTCTACTTGTGGAGGCTTTCCATATGGATTTTCATAAATGTAGATTCTCATAATTAGCAACCATTAATTTAGTTTTGACTCAGTCAAAAACTATGAAGTAAAAAATTGTAAAATTTGGTGAATCTTCTGAAAGTGAAATACTCTACCTATAAATTTCTTTTTAACCCCTCGTACTCTTTGTTAGAAACATAATGTGGAAATGCATCATTCTCTCTGGGTTTTTGATATTTTTCCTCGCTTCCCAGTTTTCTTAAGATCTTCCTTTCCCTCTTGGTTATGCTGTGTTTAAAACTACAGCTAACCTATCACTTGAAAAGATGCAAACAAGGTTTAGTAAGGGGAGGATAATTAAAGTAATTTATCTCAGAGAGTGATGGAGGGTATGTGGATTGAATAAAAATTAACTTAATTTTCGTTTTCTCCATCTGTGTTCCAGGCCTAAGGCTCTTCAAAGTTCACAAGCAATTGTAATCCTTTTAGCAAACTAAGATTAAAGAACTAAAAGGTCAGCCATATTTCCTTCATTCATTGAGGATATTACATGATTAATGAAACACAAACAGTTATTTTATTTTCAGAGGAGCTGATCATACTACAACCCATGCTAATCCTTGCAGTGCTAGAGCTTGCTTAATAATAGCTTTATGGATTTAAAGTCTAGCAGTATGATCCTCCAAAGGATCCAGGGTGGTTAGTGTAGGTGTCAATTCACACAACATCTATAGCACAAATGACAATAAGACAATACTGACAATTATACAAACTAAGCGAATGCTTATTAATTTCATTTCATTTATACCCTGTTTTGGGTCCAGCCCTGAAGATAATACACCGTTCAAGAAAGCTTGCATCCAGTCTAAACACCACCGTCTCAGTCACTGTCCAGAAATGGAATATTTGCAGCTGATTAGTAATGGTGTAATACCTCTGGATAGTAGACCATTGACACCTTTTATTTTGTTCCTGTGACTGAAAATTGTATCTAAGTTCATTGTAAGGAGGGTGTGTGTGCATAGTTTTCACCAGATTCTTAGAGAGGTCTAGCATGCACCTAGATGCTGGTCTTGTGTTTAAGGTTGTCTGAGGAAAAAATTGGAGAGGGCTTCTGTACCTTTAATAATTTTGTAGAAGAAGGAATTTCAACAGGTGTTGCCTGTCACCTGGTTGTGTGACAAGCCACACATGCTGAAATTCTACATACCCACTGAAGGCACAGAATCTAGTCACTCTGGCAGTCTTCTTCATTATACATTGCTGTTTATTACTATAAATGTAAATATCAATTTAGGGAGTAGCAGATCCTCCCTCTTCCATTAAAACATTGTCTCTGACCAATTCATAATGAAATAAGCTTTCAGACAAGAATCCACTTTGTATAGCTGATAAAGTGGGCTCTAATCCATAAAAGCTTATACCAGAATAAATCCCTTGGGTTTTAGCAGTATTGTAGGACCATTTTTGCATGTGTTTTCCTTAACAGAATGACATAGATAGCACTCTCAAACTGTCAGTCCTATAACCATTTGCTTCATCTTGATTCTCCTTAAGCTTAGTGCTTTTCTGGACATTTAATAAATTTTCCCTTTTCATAGATGCACAAACTAGGGTTCAGTTTATGTACATACCTTACAAGCTCTGTGTGTTCACTTTTTTATCAGTGCCTTATTTATTTCCTGCCTTTCGGTGATGGTTTTTTATATACAGTTAAATGAAGTAGAATTTAAGATCTCAAATTATGAAGGACCTCTAAATATAAAAACAAGAAATACATGCTGCTGTTGCTGTTGCTGTCGTTGTTGTTGTTGTTGTGTGCCTTGAAGTCTTTTCTGACTTATGGTGACCCTAAGGTGATATTACCACAGGATTTTCTTGGCAAGATTTGTTCAGAGCAGGTTTCCCATTGCCTTTCTCTGAGGCTGAGAGACAGTGACTTGCCCAGGGTCACTTAGTGGATTTCTATGGCTGAGCACAAATGGCCACCCCATTTTAGACTCAGGAGAAAACTGGGGCAGAAAGAGAGTGACTGGCCCAATGTCACCTAACGAACTTTATAGCTGAACAGAGATTTGAATCTGGTTTGTTCTGGTCCTAGTCTAAACTCTAACCACTATAATGCCCTTGAGTATGAGAAAATATATATATGGGGCAGAGGTTTTAAAAAGCAAAGGAACAGCACTTCTCCCAAGTTTGTCCTGGATCCCAGAAGGATGCAATTTATCACTAAATTTTGATTGACGTGAGTAACAAATAAACCAAAAATTAAAATGAGCAAAACATTTCACCATCAAAACATTTCATTTTTGCCTTCTTCAGTTGCTAAAGATGAAACTGAGCTGCATCCAAACTGCCCCTTTGGATGCAACTCATTTCATTTTTAGCAACTGAAGAAGGCATAGGCCAAAACATTTTTTTAATTTTTTTATATATGCACACGCGCACACACATATATATACACGCACACCGATACACACACTGAGGTGTGTGTAATTCTCCTTGAGTATGCGCGCTTGTGTTTCATAGTCTTCAGAATAGTATTGCACAGTCTTCATGCAGACAGAATGGCACCATCTGTATACATCAGCAATCATCACAAGGCATGTTATCAGCAAGCATGGCAATCTTTCCAGATTTACAGTAATTATTTGGGAGGCAGTCCCTCTGTTGGGAAAAAGAGCCCACTGGGTATTGAGCATGCTCAATCGTCATAGAATGCTAGCTGTATTGAAATGGTACTGGCTGAAAAAGAGGGAAGAGTAATGAAATGGAGCATGTGGGAAGTAGGCATAGTTGGCTGGATAGGTGGATGGATCAAACTCTGCACTGTCACTTTTTTTTTTGCATGTCTCAATTGTACTATGTCGTTTAGAAATTTAGTACTTCATTTTTATACATATAGCTGAGACATCTTTTTAATATGCAGCACTTCACATCTACAGCATGCTCTGCTGCTTTCTTAATATGATTCTTAATGATGCACCACAGAGAAGAAAATTTAAAAAGCAAATCTGCATTATTTATTAGTTCTCCATCAAATTCTATTCCACTACATTTTAGAAATTATACATTTAAAGACAGTACAGCTTATCACGTGCAAATACTTCCTATAAATAGTCACACTTGGTGTTTTAAAAACATTGACCAGTACTCTACATCAGCTGCTTGGTTAGCTATGTATGCTTAACTAAAGCCCTTTCCGCAACTCACCCATTTACGGCGCTAGGGTGTGGTGCTCATGCGAGCAGCCTCTGGAAAGAGGCTCTACCTTCCCTGCTTCTTCAGCTCCGCATGAGCTTCCTGCTCGCGCGAACACCCTGCCTCTCCCTTTCACAGTGCAGCCTGGGACCTCCCTCCCCAGGCTCCACTGAGACAGGAAGTGCAACTGGCCTGGCTCCTGAGGCTCTGCACACAAGGTAAGTGCATGCGGGGCCCTGGAGCAATGCGGGGCCCTGGGGTGCTGCGCGGCCGTGCAACATTTTCAGCTTCAAGCTGAAAATGAAAAAATGCATGTGCGGTCCGTGCCAGGCCCTGGAGCGTCACACAAATGTGAGTGCATCGTGTGGACTGCTCCTCACATTTGTGTGACGCTCAAGGGGCCCTTTCTCATCAGAAATGCCATGCGAAAACGGCCTAAGTAATCTCTCCTGGTTCAGCCAACCAAATCTGATAGAAATGTCATTCATGCACACTCTGATGCTAGCAGAATGAAGCACGTTCTGCCCATGTATCATGATACCTGGCAAAATGAGTTGCAAAGTGAGTCAGGATTATGGCAGTAATGTCACAGTTGGGACTGATGAGTTTATCACACAAGGCACATAAATCACAGTTACAGTAGGATAATAGCATCTTTGGCTGCACTTAGCACATGACTTTGTTCCTCTTCTGTTGTTCTCCCAGTGGTAGAACATTTGGAAGGCATTTCTTTACAAACACAAAAAATCCATTAATGACTTCCTTTGTAAAGGGAACAGTTTCCAAATCATATCCTACCAGAAGAACAACAGAAGAGGAATGACTTCATGTAATAAGTCCCAGCCAAAGATGTTATTATCCTGCTGTGATTGTGATTTATCTGCCTTGTGTGAGAAGCTCCAAAGTAGTGGACATGAATATGGAACAATTTTGGATAGATAAATCTAGGTAACTGTTCTAGAATCTTTATTTCCTACCTCACAGCCCTCAGTGGGCCCTCAAACTTCTGAACCATGTTACAGTTCAAAGTTCAGATTATTAAAGGAGAATCTAAACAGAGCACATCATTAAACCACAGCTTTATATCCTATCCCATTTGGGAGAAAGGAAGGATATAAATTAAATAAATAAATAAATCCTGCCACATTGGTATCTCAGGCAACGCAAACAATTTAGAAGACAAAAGACAAAAGAGAATGTTTCCAGTGAGCAGAGCTGGGATCAGCCGTAAAACTAAAGATAGAACAAAATTTTGAAAGTGTGGCAGGAGTCCTCAAAAAATTACTGATTTTGAAGAAAATTTGTCAGACATTGTCTGGTTCTAGATTCATAATTTACAATCTGTATTATTAACTGTTCTTAATCTTAATAAGAAGTTAAGTTCCAATTGTATTGTCTAGTATAATTGAAGTTTTATACTTTTAGGATTTGTTTTTAACTGTATTGTTATTTTGATCAGGAATCTTGTTTGTTGATGTTTGCTTTAATGTAAATTGATGCTGTGCATTTTGTCATGTCTGAAAGAGCCTGGTTGGCTCATGCATAATAAATTTCAATTTCATATTCACAGTCGGCACTTAGCCATAACTGTGGCACTGTTGCCTCAATCATAATTTCCCCCCACCCCAGCTACTTTACCAGACCTCAGCTGCGTGGGGAGAAGGAGATCCATTCCGCTGATGGTTGAAACACGACTGAATGAGGTTTATGTCAGGTTTGGGGGAATTAATGGAAGAAGCAGTTACAAATCTGAGAGTCAAATTACCGTATGTGTTAAATTGTATGTCACATTACATCAGTGACGTGAAGGGGGAGGGCAAAATGTGGGCATTGCCACTCAAATAAGAATTCTGACCCCATATAAAAAAATTAGGAGAAGGAAGGAAATAATCAGAGTGCAGATGTCTGCATTAGCATAGAAAAGGGGTATAACGTGGCCCTCCATATTTTGGTGAACTGCAGCTCCTAGTTGTTCTAGCCAGCATAGCCAATGGTGAGAAATATAAGGAATTGCAGAATAACAATTCTGGAAGGGCACTGGGTTCCCAGCCCTGACACAGAATGTCTCATGGACCCTTTAACAATTTAAGTGCAATCACTTAATAACTCCTTTAAGTGGTATTCCATATTATTTCGTTCCTTCAGTTCCCCTACGTGTTATCTTACAGATTTCTTTGTTTCAGATCTTAATTTCAAAACCATGTTGTTAATCAGGGGTGGTGGTGCAGAGATTTAACATCGGGCTCTTAGAACTCCTTGCACTGATGTGACTTTTTAAAAAACAAACAAACAAACAAACAAATTTGTTTTTGGATCCTGGAACAAATGGCTTGTAAAACCACAAATTAAAGAATTATCAACATTTGCCAACCATTTTGAAACAAGCTGTCTTTAGATAAAAAGAATGAGACCCAAATAATGAAACTATTGAATGTATTAGAAGAAATAATTACTAAACCAGTCTATTAACTAGGATTAATAATGGGAGATTTTGGAAGAAAATGTATCCTATTACCTTCCAAAAAGTAAGAAGCATCATACTTCAAGCATGCCTCCTTCATTTTTTTTGAAGCTTATACAATAAATGTTACAGGCAGGGTAAATTCCTGGTATATGTAATATCTTAAACTATCACTATACTGTAGTTTAGTCAGAAAAACAGTGTGGTGTAGTAGTTTGAGTGTTGGATCATGACTCTGGACACCAGGGTTCCAGCCTGCACCTAGCCATGGAAACCCACTGAGTGACCTTGGGTAAGTCATAGGGCCTTTCCACACTACACTGTTATATTGGTATTATTCCACTTTCAATATCCTGTGAAATTCTGGGGTTTGTAGTTTACTGAGGCCAAAGAGCTCCCTGGCTGAGAATTCTAACGGCCCCTCCCTAAACTCCAGGATTCCGTAGGATGTTGAAAGTGGAATAGTAGCACTATAAAAGTGTAGCATGGAAAGGGCCGTACTCTCTCACCTTCAGAAGAAAGCAGGGGCAAACCCCTATCTAGCGCAGGCTGAATCCCTATTCCCTGAGCTGCCTTTCAACTGACGAGGAGCACATCTGTCTCATCTGGATTAAGTTGCACTGTGTTTGTGCTCATCCAGTCCATTACTGATGACAGACACTGATCTAGGACAAAGACAGTCTCCTTGGACTGGGGTGGCAAGTAGTAGAGTTGGGCACCATCTTCATAATGATATTTGGGTCATATCAAGTAATGAACATTCCTGTTCTTGAGAAAAAAAATCTAGAACTATGCTGTTATTTCAGACAGAACTAAAGCTAGTTGAACAGTCCCCTGGTTGCATGGTAGCTATGACTTCATAGACTCAATATTTCTATCTGCATGGGCAGACAGATATGAAGCTTAAATCCACCACTCTGCCACTGGCAGACATCCACTTCTAAGGCAGTGGTGAAGCATGAACTAATCGCAACATAGGGTACTGCACCATATCCGTATTTCTTAAGTGCCAGTTGTTTAAATCACACAACATGCAGTGTTAAGGGCTTTCCATTCTCAATCGAGATCCAAGATTCTGGGGAATTGTAGTTATTAAGGATATGTTGTGTTGAACATGGAAAGCCCATAACATTGCTTGTTAAACCAAATGTGTTCACTAAAATAAATGTAAATATGAAATGTCATATGAATTTACATTATGTATCAGAACGCACCTCCCATTCCATTACTTTTTCTGGAGTGCTTTGGTCAATAACAAATTACATTTTCATAGAGCAGTGCAATTTATGTTTTCTGCAAAGAAAGACTCCTCACAGGAAAACATTTCAGCCACCTCTAGTCAGTCATAATAGCTTTATAATAACTTCCTTGGTGTTGAATAACTTTCTCTATGTGAGCACTGCAAGGAACCTTGACATTAATCATAGGGTGAGATAAAAACTTTTTATGGAAGACCCAGTTGTTTGACTTGTCTTAGATCTTGTGTCTCACAGACAGACCCATGAGTAAGAAGGATTTTAAAAATAAAAACAAACTAGGTGATAGGAAACAGGAAGTTCGGAGAGAAAGAGAGAAAAATGAGAACAAATACACAACATAGAGCAAAGATACATGCATAAAAGCAAGACATCTATTTGTATGACTTAGAAAAAATTGTCTTAGAATTTTTTTCTCTAGACTGTTTCAAAAGAGGAACAGTGTGCAGATTACTATATCATATTGTCTATTATTTTCTTTGTAAAGATATGATTTTGAAATCTTGTTTCTATTTAACCATGATAGTGGCTTCTTTATTAAACCTTATGTGTTTTGAGCATTTGGAGATATTTAGTGTTTGCCGTGTGCCATCAGCCTTCCATATTTATGGGCTAAGCAGTAACAGAATTGATTATCTGCAGATTATTGGGAGAATGGGATGGAATGGGAGGGGGCACGTGCTTGCATTCTCTGACTTTCATGTGCATGCAGGGGAGGTGAGGGGATGGAAGGAGGTGGGGTGCAGATGTTCACTTACTTGCATGGCTATGGGGCAAAGGGGTGGGATGGGAGAAGGATGCGCAGGCAAGACAGCAGAAGGAGATGGCACAGGAGGAGAGAGTGTATGTTCACTCACTCATCTTACTAACACAGACAGAAAAGAGAAAGGGGGATAAGACAGGTGTCCCTTTTCTTCCTCCTCCTTCTCCCCTTCTCCCTTCCCCTTTCCCATCCTCACAAGTGAGGGAGTGAGTGAGGGAATGCCAACACAGCTGAGACCAGCCCCACTGCACTACAGATACGTGTGTGTGTTTGTGTGTTAAATACAGTTTGGGGGCTTATGATATTTGCAGTTTTTCCACTGCAAATTTTCAGGGTGTATGCTGCTCCTCAATCCCTGCAAAATGGAGGACCAACTGTTCCTGTAATGTGTGAGTTAACTAATGTCTTGTAAAGATAAATAGTTAACATGGATGATATTAGGAGTATGTACTAATTTTGAAAACAATTTTGTTTTCTTGTTCTCTGTTGTATATTCCCAGTATCTTCTCAGTAGTTCCCAATCTTCAAAGAGGCTGTTTAAAGACTCTCATAGCTTTCTGTGGCACCGATTTTTTATCATCTTGCCCAGTTGCTGTAGTGTTTCATTTTCCATTCACCCCATTCCGTTGGTGTGTCTGAAAAAAAGGCAATCAGTAAGAAAAGCATGGGTAATTAATTCTCCCAGAAGTAGCAACTGGAACCATGGAAACATTTGCCATGTCGTGGGTTGTGTTAGTAAATTGAATCCCACAAATGCCTTGGGGCAAAATTCCGCTCTGGAGACAGATATATAATAGTCATTCCCACCCTTCATATAAAAATTAGTTTTTGTCTGTATCTTTAACATGTACAGTTGTCAAAATGTTCAAATAAGAACATCATAACCTTGGGGGAAACTGTGCAACCTTCTTATTGTAGTTGCTTAAAATGGTTGGTGTATTATTATTCTGGTACATTTTTTCTAGTGGTGTTGGAACAGCTGGAACATTATGAAGGTTCTTCATTTGCCTCAGATGTTTAAACCAACATAGGCTATCTCCAGTGGTGGAGCTTAGAGTGTGTGTGTGGGGGGCGGGGGGGCTACGGAAGGAGGGGCATGGACACTGTGCAGGGTGTGTAGCTGTGGTGCATGGGGGCATGGCCAGGATGCGCGGGGGCATGGCTATGGACCAGAACACCCCAGAAATGTTGCCACCCAGGGCGAATCGTCCCCCCACCCCCATGTTCCTACGCAACTGGCTATCTCAGTTGTAAAAAGACCATCGAAGCCAGAGTGGTGAGAGGCACCCCTTCATATTTGCTTAGACGAGGAAATGGCAAGTGTGGCCCCCTAGATGTTGAGGGATTGCAGCTCTCATCAGCCCTAAGCACCATTCCGTGCCTAGACAAGGAGGGACTGGAGAAGGATCTGGCTACCTCCCATAGTCAGATGTGAAATCATTATATCACCCAATGAGATCTCTGGAGGACCCCCACAGATCTCAGTAGATCATATAGTCATTTCACATCTGGCTACAGGAACAGACATTTCTCTGATTCTGTCTCCCTCCAGGCACAAAACAGTCATCAGGGGAAGTTGCAATGGCTCCATAATAAGTCTGGGGAATGTTGAATGGCCAGCTTTAGTGTAGTTCTGTATGCAGAACTACTGCACTATGCTGAGCGATACAAGATTCTGTTCTAAGTATGTATCAGAAATACATATTGTAAAGTAATCTGTTCAATGTATGGCAGATTGCATCCTGTATACACGAATCATTACTTTAGGTTTGGTTTTATGTTTGACATGTACTAGCTTTCTCTCTGACAGCATACACATTGATTATAATTCTATGTGTCAAATTAAATCCTCTAGTTTACCTTCCTATGCAGGATTAAGCTTTAGAATCATCATTTGCTGTCAGCCTAGTTGTCATGGTCTATGGCTTGTACTGAGTTACTAAACAGGAAATGCAATATACATGCAGCCCACACCTTCATCTGCTTGTGGGAGATCAAAGAACTTTTCCTCTTGGTAAAATGAGTAATTACACTAGAGATTCCAGTATTTATGCTTGCTTTCAGAAAGTCATTAGTTCTATGCTGAGTAAGGCATGACTTGCTAGTTATGTCTAATACTGCTGTATACAGATTGAAAATACATTTTTGGACCAAATGCGTATCAGTGAATAAAAAGCCCTGCGTCCCAGTATCTCTCCCAGCGTGGAGAGATATTGGTTGTGATTCTTCCCATGTGCACTTTTAGGCAAAAGGCTGGAGGCTGACATTTGCAAAGAGATAGGTGATTGTGGAAACCCCAGTGTTTTATTTGTTCACTTGGATCCTTCAAACAACCTAATATTCAGAAATAGCTGAAAAAACAATCAGATTACTATCAGCCTTCTCAGGCAATGGTGTTATTTGACATGCAAACTTCAAACTTCAAGCATCATAGATGGGACATCTAAACCTAAAGCACAACAGTATTAATGGCTATGCCAGAATTGCTGTTAGCTTCTCTTTAAAATGACTCTGATCCACATTAGAAAGCCTCTTCAATCAGAACACTTTTATTATTATATTTTAGGCCTTCATGTTTCTCTTATTTTTCCTTCTTTTCTCCTTTGGAATGGAATGGAGTAAGAAATGCCATTTTTGTTTATATTCCCCCTCCCTCCCTCCCTCCCTTTCTTGATAGTTCTGTACTGGCTAAATTTTGGATTATGAACTAGTTTGTATACCTGGATGTAGTAGTTATAGAGGGATGAGCAACAGGATCAGAAGAAGGACAGAATCTACCAATTTCTTTTTTAAAAGATGATAGGATTATTAAAATAGAGTATTTGAATTTAGGTGAATAATTTTTAATTGAATTGCATTTGGAAAAGTGGAAAGTTTAATTCTAATTAGAATGTTAAGGATTTTTTAAAAAATAAACTCAAAGCACTAAATTAGCCTTTCCCAACTTTGGAGCTTTCAAATGTCTTAGCGTACATCGGCCATGCTCCTGGGGGATCATGAGATTGTAGTCCAGCAGATGCAGAAGACAACAGGTTGGGACTGCACTAGACACACCTTTCTACTTTGAAAACTTAACTCGGTTAATTTTCATTCATTTCTGGAAAATGTGAGAGACCTCACCCCCCCTCCCCTCTCTGGCACCCATAATGCTTAAGTTTCCTCATAGAACTAAATTCTTAGCTTACAGTGGCAAGAGCTAGGCCTTGGCAATTAAACCAGGCTTTGTTTTGTAGTGTAAATGGACACCATGAGGGAAATCACATGGGGCCACTGTTGTGCTCTAGTCTAAACGGTTGTTGGTAGATAGGACACCACACTTCCTTTCCAGCAATCCAAACAATCCATTGCTTGTCTCACTTTGTTTGGCCTCATTGCCAAACATCAGATATATTTTTTTTTCATGGAACAAATAAACGCAACAATTTAACATAAAACAGGCTGGTGCAGTGGTGTTCATTGGTGTGTTCTCCCCAGCCCCAAACTATTGCTTTAAGGGTGGGGAGATGTCAGCTGTTGATGGTAATGGTCCTTTACTCGCCTCTGCTCTATCTCATCCCAGCCCTCCACTTGGCATTATGATTTCTCACAGAATTCATATCTACATCTCATGTCTACTATGGCAGGGCAATTACTTTTCGGTCTCTAGCACTGAACTGCAGAGGATTCAGCAGACAGCAGAAAGAAACAGGTTTTCCAAGACAGTTATATATGCATAAAATTGTGAATTAAATGTTGAAACTGGGGTGTTATGAATTGACAGAGCACTACAGCTGCCCCCAAATAGTGCAGGTCTTCAGGGGAGTAGTTGGACAAGAAATAACTCTTATATAGTCTTTCCATTACCACCACCCATTTGGCCCTCCACTCCATTCACTGCCAGCAGTGCATTTTGGTCACATTTTGGGGAAGCTTGGAACCTATTTTGTGTCAATCAACTAAGGCCAGAAGAGTGATTATGTGACAGTGATGCTTTCAATATCATGATGTTTGGCCATGATGTTCCCTTTCCCCTCTGGATTAATAGCTTCCCCTCTCTTTCTCCAATAATACTTTCTCACCTCTTCATAAGCACAATGTGGCTGTAGGGAGAGAGTGGAGGGAGGTCTTTCATTGATCAAGGTGATGGCAACCAGTGTGGAGAGAACACAGAACATATTTATTGGGGGGAAATGTTGTAAAGCACAGGCAGTGTTCGTTGTCAATAGTGGGATCTTGTCTCTGCCCATTTAGATTGCAATTGCAGAAAGAAGTAGAAGCTGGGTTGTATTGCTGGGTGGGTACCACCACAATGAAAATCCTCATCTAATTTCCCCCTATATCTAACAAAAGAAGTAATAGAATCTCTGCATGGCCATGGTGCACAAGAACTAACTGAGCTAGGTGATTTCTAAGCAAGGAGGAACTCCCTTCTATCTCCTTTACTCCATCTTTGATAAAATTAAAGAGGAAAGTGATGCTGGCATGCTAGAGGGGAGATGTAGTGTGAGATAGATACTGCCCTGGCATCAGATTTTATAAAACACAGTCCTCACAGACAACTCTTTGGGTTGTTCTGCTTATTGTATAGTTTATAGGGATTAGATTTGTTAAAAATAATAGATTACATATCTCAATGATAGCTTCTTTAAAAAAAAAAAAGAAAAGAACTGATTCTTAGGTCCATACAGCAATTCTCAAGATGTGAAAACTTGTCCTGAGTGACATACAGTATCACTATTGTCTGTCTGTCTCTTTCTCTTCCCCTCACCTTCCAGCTTCCCCTATTCATTGAATCAAAATTTTTTACAGAACTTTGGTCTTTTTCTAAGATCATCACAGAATTTAATTCCTCTCTTCCTCCATTTATCAATAACCAGTTCTTCCAGCAAGTCCCTGCAACAAGTGCTGATGACATTTGTTCTCAGCTTCCCCCCATTCTATTTCCTTTATTTTTCCTTGGTTTCTCTCTTGTCCACAGACACCAGAAGAGGGTGCATCTACGTCAATCTATGCAGCAGTTTCACCAGAACTAGAAGGAGTTGGCGGCTGCTATCTTTACAATGAGCAAAGGACAAAATCTGCTGATGTTTCCTATGACGAAGAGCTGCAGAAAAGACTCTGGACAGAAAGCTGCAGACTTGTTGGGATTCCTGAGCTGGTGCCATAGAAGTCTCAAAAAATAGCCACCACGGCTTGCTGTGTGAATACAATATGTCTCACTCGCCTCTGCTGCACAGCAGCATCACTCATACTTCCGGAATTCACTGTTCAGTCACATGGGCAAATGTGGACTTTGTCTGAGCTACCGGCCTGACGGTGGATGCTGGTGGTGGGCAAACTACTCCCAGCTAGAATTGTGTGTATGGTGGTTTTGAATTTAACCATCCATTTTGTAATCATGATGTTTCAGTCTGTGATTAAAAAAAAAGATCTTTAATCTTATAAACAGTTAAAGGGTTTTCTTTAATAGTAATGAAAAAGGCAGGCCTTTGTAGCTAAAACATGTCCAATTTAGGGCCACCCTAAGGTCCTAGACATTTAATCTGATCTCCAGCAGATAAAAGGAACTGGAACTCGTTTGTATTTAACCATCTTTATTCCTATGAAAAGGTTTTAAGGAGAATGAGCAGTTCTTTATTTCATGTGCACGTTGGCCAGGATCCAAACTTAGAAATATTGCTTTTGAGGACTACAGTTTCCAGAATTCCTCCTGGCCATACTGTCTGGGGGATTCTGTGAGCTGTCACTCAAAAAGTAAAGTTTCCAAGTTCTGTCAAGATCTTTAGTCCTGAGCATGTCCCTTTTGAATGGCAACTCACCATGCCATATCACAGCTGTGAAAGACAAATCCAAATCTCACTTGGACACATAGAACTAGTTTCCTGGTTCTTTGTATTCAGACCATGTTAAGTACTTTATAAGTATGTAGTAGTAAAAAAAAATCCTCATTCATATGTTGTTTATCTGTTTATAAATGCCAGTGTTTATAAATGCCAGCATCATGAGATAGAGTTTTCTCAAGATAAAAAAAAAAACGCATTAAAAGCCAGCTGTTTTCTTGACGTATTCTCTTGCTCTGCTCACCTACAAATGAAACACAAGCTCAGACTTTAATAATGTGGTTCTGTTTTAAAGGTTTGCTAGTTATCCATGTTAAAATAACTATGTTCTGCAAAATGTGTTTCTGTATTTTTTTAAGGTTTCATTATTATTATTGTTTTGCCATGGTTTTAAAAATCACAAGTGAAACTACCGGTAAGAAATACCCTCAAATGTTAGAATTTTTTTTTACAGGATTTACTGTGGAATCTTGACAGTATTCTACCCATGTTCTAGAACTATAAATTTGTGACACAGTACTCCATGAAAAGTTAACAACTGAATTTTGAGCTATTGAAATTCAAGTTCCATGTTTTAGAGCTTAAGAAAGATGACCTTCCAACAACTTAATTTAGATTAGGGCTTGCAGAAACGCAACCATTTTCTCTAGAACTAGCAGTTACAGCTCAGAGACCAAAGCAAGTAGAGCACTGAAGGCTGGCTGAAGTTACTGAGAATTCTTTTTCCAATATCGCTATTGCTCAGGGCATAATTTCAGTATGTCTTTACTAATGTTAGCTTGGGAGCTGACAATTGTCAGTATCGCAGCAGACATAGAAGAAGATGTAACCTTTCCCTGGTGTGACCCAGAGCAAATTCCTCAAGTGAAGAGATCGAGGGCCATTTCCGCACTAGCCTATTATAGTGCTGCTATTCTGCTTTCAACATCCTATGGAATCCTGGGGTTTGCAGTTTAGGGAGGAGCCCAAAGGCCCCAAATACTCAGCACCCACCATTCAACAGTCAAAAGACTTCTGCTTTAGCCACACAAGAATGAGGGTTTTTTAGAGGTGTCAGTTCCAAGCTCTGAAATCTCTTGTTAGTCCCAATTAGAAATAGGCCCATTAAATCAGTGGAGCTTATGAAAGCATTCACTGACCAAGCTACCATTGATTCAGTGGATGTTCTCTAGACAGGACTATCAATTTGGATTTAGGCCTAAGTACTTTTTTCTTCTTCTAATATATGGTCAGCTTGTATATGCTAGCTTGGTTGTATCCTATGTGTTCCTCTTCCCCCTTACTTTTGTCTCCTTTCCTTCCTTCTGCCCCCCCCCCTTTCTTTTGTATTTACATTTAAAGTCCTAAGTGGGCAAATTTTTATAGGGAAATCTTGGAATTTTTCCTCATGCAGACAGACACCTTTAGATGAGGGGCTCTTCTCTGGATGAAACAGGTCAGGAAAAGGTTAAGTTCCTCCCTCTTCATGACTACTGTGATCCATATAAATATGGGCCTCTCACCTGATATCATTCTCCTTTAGCCTTCAGAGAAATTAGTAATTGAGAGTTACTAATAAGCTGATTAAAGTCTATAATGCAGCTGCACCTTTAGTCATTGGTAATTTTTCAAAAAAAAATTACTGTCATTTTACTTGATGATGAACTTCGTGCATTCAGTAAGTGAAAAGAAGCAATGAATGGAAGGACTCATGATGAATAACCAGATAGCGGTTGATTTATTTTGCACTTTCTCCAGTTCATTTACTATTTGAATGCTAGTATTTTTCAGCCATGAGAGGCACTTCATAATTTATCAGAAGAAGTAATAATTATCTTAGATACTTTTTTTCTAGGCTGAAATAAGACTGAAGGGCCCAAGCTCCCACCTCACTTAACATGGGAAGAGAACAGCCATGGCCACCTTTGTCCCTCCCTCATGTCAGTCCTTCACCCTCTGCCTCTGTTCTTCTCCCCTTGACTTGCTCAGTTCCCTTATCAGCATCATCTGACTTGTCCTCACTCACCTCAGTTGCTTCCTTCACTTTTGCCACCTGTGCTCTCTGAAGGGCAACACAGGCTGTTATGTCCATGGAGCCATCCAATCAGTGATGGGACTTTGAGGAGAAAGTACATTGGGTATCTCACTCTGCTTCATCAGAGGGACAGCCCTGTTGCTTATTATGAAATGTTCAGTCCATTTTTCAGACTTCACTGGAGACGTGAGACCAGGTTCAGACAAAGCTTTTATCATATCGTTACCAGGAGTCATTCCTTGAACTTAACTGGGCCTTTCAACAATAGTGGTGTCTTCTGCTCCTTACTTGCCAGCCTTTCTCTTTATTCTTACCTCAGGACATCTGTTAAAGAGAACAGATGGGAAAGTTGCAAAATGTCTGCTAGCTGCTAGCATGGTAAAAGCTTCAGCATTTCAGCCCCATTAGAGAGTGACCCTGTACATTTATCTTGTCAGTCTGTTCTAGATGCAGTGCTGTTGTCTTGTTTTTCTTGTTCCTATAGTTCCATTTTTGACAACAGAACATTCTGAGATAGCAAGCTGTGTTTGTGCAAGTAACTGTCATGGGATGGATTGTAACCACTTTGTGCAACTGCATCTCCTCCTCCTAAGTAAGGCTTCTTTTTTAATAAATGCTGCAACAGGGCATCACGATGTGAGCTGGAAAAAGATTATGTAGATTTCTGTCGGAATTAGACCCCTGATTCGCATAGGCTTCCTCAGCACAGACATCCACATTTGGTGTATGGACATGGGTGCTTGAAGACTGGAAGATCAGAAGCTCTTCTCTCTGGTACCTTTTGAAACAATGAAGATATCCTTCCTGTCCTTACCAAGGAGGTATACATGTTTTTAAACTCTAAGCAAAGAATTTATCATGTGGAGATTCAGGAGCATAGCTACATAAGGAGCATCTGGCTTTGTTGTTGCATGTGTTCAAGGAGTCTCCACTTACGGTGACCCTATGACAAAGCTATTTGTGGGTTTTTCTTGGCAAGATTGGTTCAGAGGAAGTTTGCCTTTCCTCTGAGGCTGAGAGAGTGTGACTTGCCCAAAGTCATCCCGTAGATTTCCAGGGCCAAACAGAGATTTGAATCTTGGTCTCTGAGAGTCCACATCACTCAAACCACTATCCCACACTGATCCTATGTGTGTCTGTGTGTGTAGTGGTCTGCAAACATTTAATGTTTTCTGAGGGATAGAAGGACTAGTTGTGATGGTTCACTAGGGGACCACTAGGGATTTTTTTTACAAAAATTAATGAATAATACAGAGCAGCAAAAAACAAAGTAAAAACACCACAGTAACAATACATAAGACAAAATAATACAAAAAACGGACTGTAAAATAAACTGCACAGCAATATACAATGACAAAACAAAATTACATAACAATATACTGTATTTGCCAGCGTATAAGATGCCCCCGTGTATAAGATGCACCCCACTTAATACTAGGAAATAGTATTTGCTGACACATAAGGCACACCAAGATATAAGATGCACCCCAAACAGTATTTTTCAGGAAAGAAAATGAGTCATATACACCAGAAAATACAGTACTATCAAAAAAGAAAACAAAATTGAAATATCAAACTAAACTACAAGACAACTACAAAACTACATAACTAAAAATTGGTTCCTGCCTCTGTTGCAAATAGTTAATAGTAATCTAATAGTAGCAACCAATCATTAGACCACAGATCATAGATCATTAGATCAAGGTATATGCTTGTTGACTACTTATCTTCATAAGAAATCTAAATTTACAATATGAGTTACTAAAACTAAGTGCATTATTAATAATAATTCTAACTCAATTATTAAAAATCATGTTTATAAAGTTAATGATTATTTAATAATCATTGTTAACTTATTATTCTGTTCTATGTTAAAAATTAGTCATTTTTAACCATTTTTTTACTAGTAGTATTTTTTTACTAAAAGCAACAAAGTAAAACTATTTCCCAACTGCTCTTCTTGCAATAGTAAAAATAACAAATCTAAAATTAACAATTTCAAGGAATAAAAGAGGTATCTTTATAATCAAATATCCTCCATCTCTTCATTACTTTTACTTCTAATAACTCATAATCATAAACCATTTTCATAAACCATAGATCATAAACCATTTTCAACATCAAACACTTTCTTCTTTTACTTCGTTCTATTTTTCCTTCTCCCAAAAATAGACATTCATAAGTAATCCTAAAAGGCCTTTTATCAAGGCAATCATGCATAATCTATGTCTTTCATCCTTATACATAAAAATTCAAGTCTAACCCAGCCAAAAAAAAATATTTTTCCTTCAATATCTGTCCACCAGTAAGTCCATCAATGAATTGTTGTTTTCCTTTTGTTCCAGAGAAAACTTCTTTTAAAATTACAGGCCATTTGTCATAAATTCTCCAAAATGATGTCAAGTCACCATAGTTTTTATCATTCAACTTCACAGTTACTTGTTGGGTTGTGACAAGTTTCTGTTCAATATTTTCTGTATTTCTTAAACAATAAAGCTGTGTTCTCAAAACATTAGATAACAGAAGATCTCATTGTAAACTCTCCCATAGATGTTAAAATTAGAACAGCACTATGCAGAAATCTAACTGGGCAAGAACTTTAGAAGTTCGAACTTCATATTATCCAACATGATTGTCTTATTAGTAAAAACAAAATCTTGTTCCACTATTGACATTAATCAGAAACAAGTATGATTCATATCAGAGGCAGAAGCAAAGTAATTTACTAAGCAAACAGCACAGCCAGTCCAAAATCAGAAGTAAGCTATCAGTCCTTCAGAAATCCAAAAGAGAAAAAAATCAAAATCCACATCCATATCTGAACTTATAAAAAATAAAATAGTTAAGTCCCAGGGAAACAATAACAACCAAGGAAGAGAGGAAAGGGATTGACTATTTAAACTAAAGTC
This sequence comes from Ctenosaura bakeri, assembly GCA_948474755.1. Taxonomy (NCBI): domain Eukaryota; kingdom Metazoa; phylum Chordata; class Lepidosauria; order Squamata; family Iguanidae; genus Ctenosaura; species Ctenosaura bakeri. Next base: position 60,139 of record CAOLHI010000230.1, on the reverse strand, counting down.
CTATGTGGTTCTGATAGCAATCCAAAAAACAGTACTATCTCTTTAAATGGTATACAAGAAGGCTTTAAAGTAAATAGGCAATAGTCAAACTGTAGCACACAAAGGGTTTCTTGTCTTCTACGAGAAAAACAGAACAAGTCAAATTGAATGCTTAACAAGAGGTCATGACACAGAGAATGTAGTGTCCATATTAGGGACAAAGTCCTCACTCCTAAGCTCCACCAAAGCACATGATTCCTCTGGAGCTTCGGAACTTGCTGTGGTCACTATGTTCCTGAGCAGATATGTTACTGGTCCCAATCTTGGCTTGACAGAGTCTTCAGACTCCCTTTGAGTTGGGGAGTCTACAAGCTCGAGAGGGGGAACCCCCTCTGCCAGGCATGACACTTCTGGGGACCACAATCTAGCGCAGCTAGCTAGATCACATCCGCCATTGCTGCAGCTGGGTGCCAGAACGTCAGCATCACCAGGCAAACTGATGTGGCAATGTAGTTTTAGCTACAAGGAGTCTACCTAGTCAGGAAGAATCCAGGAAGAGCTGTGGCATCCATGAAGAAAGAAGAGGCCATTTTAGGAGGAAACCAGAAGTAGGAAGAGCAGCAAAACATCCATTTATATGAGGCTTGGGTGGCAGGTATGAATGACAAATGGACACACAATAGCTTAATTAATTTCCTTATTTATAGCTGGAATCCTCTAAGTCTGTTATGAATGCATAACCTAGAATTATGCATTTGTGACTATTTCATAATCATGATATATAGTCTCTTGTTTAGGGGGCTACCTAGGGACTGTGAAGAGCCACAGCAGGTACCCCAGTCCCCTCTCAACAGGCAGCAGTCACTGCAACCAATGGAGGTCTGTATTCCTGTCAATAAGAAGCAGCTAATTGATGTTCCCACCCACTCCCTTGTCTCAACGATCTCCACTGTGAAAGAGGATTGCCACAGAGCCTTTGCTTCCACCTGTTGCAAAGGACATAGCTCACAGGAGGGTTGGAAATGTTAACTACTTCCTGATTGATGGGGACAACACTGCATCAATAACAGAGGCTGCTGCCCTGTAAGTGAGGATGAGAGAGTTGGGTGATGATTCACTGCAGTAGCTACATAACTGCAGTGGTTATGCATTCATAACTGCCCAAGTGAATTCCAAATGAAGTGTTTCTTGCTGTGTCCTGTGGGTCTTCATTTGGAACAGAGTTGGAAGTAATGCAGCCCTGCAGATGCTATTGAACAGCACTGCCCAGCAACCCTAACAAGCCTAGCCATGGGTGAGAAATGCTGGAAGTGGTAGTATAACAAAACATGGAGGACCACCCTTTATTTAGAACGTACATGATTAAAACCCCACAGCTTTGCAAATTGACTTTGTTCTCAATGTCAGAGAATTTTCATTTATTGAAGAGAGCGAAGATATGAGTCTAGAGACAAACATATTTTTTCTATTGTCTACCATGAAGATACGTTGTATCTTTACATGCATCCTCAGTGGAATTAACAGTTGCATTTTAGCAACATTATATTAGCAGATTTCCAGGAAATACATTTTTTAAAAAGTAAGCACATGCACATGAATTTCCCAATTTTTTTTCTCATACAGTCACTCTCCACTTTCATGGAATCAGCATTCACAGATTTCATTCTTTGCAAGTTATTTCATTTATGTATGTATTTTTTTAAAAAATCTTATTTTATTCTCTGCTATGGAAACAATGTGTTCTTTCTAGAAATCTCTAGGTCTTCCACTGCAATTCTATGGTCCACTTCCACCAGAAGTCAACCATAGAATGGCACTGGAGAACCTAGAGATTCCTAGAGAAGTGTTCTCAAGTTACATATTTGCAGTTTTTTGTTTTGTTTTGTTTTAATCCATGGTTTTCCATTGTTGTGGAGTCTTGGACTCTTAACCCCCACAAAAGTGGATGGTTGACTGTGCATTGTTATACTTCACTGCCACCAGGCATGGGTTCATTCTCTGGTATTTTTCCTTCTTATTAGTCAAGCAGCTAGTCCACAGTAGTTTTCTCTTTGCTTTGCTGCTTTCTTTTTGTTGCTGATTCCTGATTCTAATTCCGAGTGCTGTCTCTGAGTTATCTATCACTATAGGTTTGAATCTATCTGTAGATCATTTCAACCTGGCATGGGTAATATATGACCTGTAGACATTGTTACGGTTTCAGCTTGTTCACCCTGCTGAAATCCTTCATAATATAGAGTGGAATATAAATATTTTAATAATAAATATATAAATAGAAAAACTCCCATCATCTTTTACCACTGGTAATGCTGATGAAACCTGCAGTCCACCAACATTTGGACTCAGATGTAAGATGCTGAGTTGCCCATTTCAGCTTATACTTCTGTTTCAATCCATGGTTTCTATAGTTTAGCCCAAGAGTAAGAAATTTGAGCTTCCAGTTGTTTTAAACATCTGTGCTAAGATGTTTAACCAGCATGGCCAACAATAACAGATTAAGGCAACTTCAGATATCAGTTTTACTTGTCTGTGATACAGTGTCCATTATTAACTAGGTTAATATGCCTACTAAAACAGATCGAGCATGGGAGTTGCAGTCTAAACCATCTGGAGGACTACAAATGTCCCTAAACCTGATTTAGGTAACCAAATGTTTCTTGCTTCTTGTTCAGGAGATCACCTGAACTAGGCTGTAGTATATAACATGTAGTACAACCCTTTATTGTATGAACCACTTTAGGCTGTAGGTATTTGGAGACCATATTTGTCTGTCTAGCCTCTCTCCCAAAGATGTTATAGAAAACATCATAGAAAATGTTTCTTCTTGTTTTCTCCCTGACTTTAATAGGTAAGGTTATTCTTTCTTTCTCTCTCCCTTTTTTTAAATGAGTCATTCAAAAATTTAAACAGGGATACTATCCAGGTTGGAGCAGGTGTTATTTGTGAAAATGTAGTTTAATTTCAGTCACTAAGTCACAAAAGCTTTCTCAGAAAAAGGCTCAGTTGCTCCAAACCAAGCTACGATACATCTGGCTGTGAAATGTTTGCCTTTCCTAGCCAAAACATAGTTGGATAGCTGTGAAAGTTTATTGGAAATTAGATTGTATTGGCACACTTCTCCTGCTTTGCCAGGATAAATTTAGTTGCACTGTTGCAACTGTTTGCCTGCAAAAGTCCCCAGAGACAACCTCCAGACTGCTGGCTGGTGCCCACAGGAAATCATCCATTCAGATTTAACATGCTGAGCTGCTACTACCATGGCAATGAGGCCAGTAACTCTACTGTTCTGTTTTAATGGTTGAGTCATACTCATGTAACCCACCTTTCACAAATTCACCCTGTTTATAGTTAGCAAATAACCAACTGACCTGTAACTCTTCCTGTAAGTAATCAGGCTATCTCTTCGTAAAGAGATAATATGGAGATCCCTGCATGGTAAATCTGGAAGACGGAAAAGCTGGAAGTTTAATAAGAGCATTGTATACTTGCTCTCTTTGTTTCTCCTATGTTCTGCCCTCTGACAGACAATTTGGGTAGGGCCACATGAAAGATTTTCTCAGACATCTGGATGTACCTCATTGGTTATCTTTTTGTTATGAATCATACTTGTTCCAGAAAAAAATACAGAAAGATTGAAAATAAACTGCTTTTTAAATTGAGTCTTACACCCCTCAGTTCTTAGGACTTCGTTTGGGTCATATTTGGTGGTCACATTACCCACAACGGAGCTAAGCAGGCTTTCCATAAGCACAGTCATCCCTCCACATTCACTAGGGTTAGGGGCATAAGACCCCTGTGAAAGTGAAAGTAAATAACACTAGGTCTTCCCAAACCATATTTAACATACAAAAAAAAGTATGATCACCATATTCAATCCACTGTGGATTCCTTTGAGGCATCAGAGTTCCTTCACAAGGCAGAAGTGGGTGGCTGGTGGGGCTTACTGCCACCTCCATTGCTGCCCCACATCACTATTAATAGGGACTTACTAGCCTTGTTCAATGTTTCTCAGTCTCACAAGGCTTGCAGTCCCTATAAAAAGTGGCATAGGGCAGCAGCAGAGCTGATAGCAAATGATCCATGAATAATCAAATCCGCAAAAGTGAAATCCGCAAATGTGGATGGCTGACTGTATGTGTGTTTTCCCACAACATTGCTTGTGATATCTGAGACAGATGTAAATCTTTTTTTTTTTTTAATCATACATATAGATTAAGCTAGAATGAGAGAAGACAGCTGTATTTCATCCAGATTCCCATATCATTTTACCTGTGGTTTGTACCTTGCCTATTATGGGAATACACCATGGTTATGTCCATGTCAACACACGAAGGGTATTATCCAATTGGTCTCACTACTGAGAGAAGGTAACTGCTAGTGGAACAGAAAGGAACAATTTCCATTGTTTCCCCTCCTGCAGTCCACTACATCTCCCTCCAGCTTCAGAGGGTTACTCTGACCTGCGAGGCCAGTGACACAATGTGCTTCAGGAAAAATTATTGAAGTTCCCCACGTAAATATCACACTAAATTTCTCAGCATGCACAAACTTTGTATCATGTTTAGTTTTTATGTAGTATGGAAATGTTATGTTCTAATGTTACCCTGTTAATATATGTGAAATAGTTCTGTAAAAACATATTTGGACAGGTAAATGATATTGTGTTGCTGAAATTTTCAGTGGCAGGACTAAGCTGTGGTTTAATTTTCCCCACAGGTTTTTCAAATCAATCTTTCCCTTTTAAGTCTTTCAAGCAGGACTGATTATCTCACTGGGTAGAGTTAGTTGTCCCTCGCATGCAGGCACAAAGGACAGAAAAAGGGATGTGTGTCCCTGCTGATGTGGGGAGCCCTGTCATTCCTCCAGAGAACCTCCCTGTGAGGAGAGATTTAAAGGAAAACAGTGATAAATGGAGCATGCTGGAAAAGATCTGGAATTGCCTTCTTGGCCCTGAAATAAATTACTTTGAATGAAATGTACGTGAGTTTAGACCACTAGTGTTTTGCCTTCATTGCATATGATGAGACAAAGGATTTTGCATTCAACACAATCTCACATTTGTTAACCTCATGGCTTTAGGGGGTTCTTGGTCCTTACTTAATGCCATTATTTCCCACAATCCTTCTGTCTACCAACTTCATGTCTTCGGATCTTTTTTCTTCACACATATTCCATTCTTCTGCTTTCCAACAAGAAGTGGAAGTGGGAGGAGGAGGAGGAGGAGGAGGAGGAGGGGATGATCTTCTGCCCATACTCTAGGGCTGTCCCCTGATTCTGAATGCCCTGTCTCCCTTCCTTAAAACTTGTCCTCAAAATCCACCTTTTCCATTAAACCTTTGTCTAGCACTGGAGCTTCATACTTAGAAATGCCCCTGATCCCATGCATTCCATAAATCTTTTCTCCTCTTTCTCTAGCACAGTCTTCCACAGTCTGGTGCCTTCTGGGTGTTTTGGGTTACAGCTCCAATCATGATTAGCCAGCATGGACCAAGAGGGTACTATAAGGGGGAAAAGTTCTCCAATGTAATTCTAACACCTGAAATTATAGATTAATTTTGAGAGTTTTAGGGATGATAATGAAGGAGAAGATGAAGAAGATGCTTTTTCTCATGGCACCTATGAAAACACTGGTCATTTGATGGTGTTATGTGAATGAATAAACAAAACAGACTTAGGCCTCAATCCAACATTGCCTTAGCATAGCATAAATATTCACATGTGGTCCTACATGATGCTGAGCCATAGGCCCTCTCTCCAACCATTTCATGCTGCACAGCAAGCAGGCAGGATTGGAGCTGATTATATTCCCATAGTAAGATGCACAATGATTATAGCAACACTAAGACCCCTGGGGGACCACTGCAATTCTCAGTGCTGATGTCATCATTCCATGTCTGTCTATGGGGATACAGCCAGACTCTTCTATGATCCTGCCTGCGACCACCATGAAGCATGAAATGCCTGTGCGGGACAGTTTCTGAGGCTTTTATGTAAGTTTGGGAGGGGGGCTTTGGTGGCTGAGGAGGTAGGAAGGGAATACCAACCCCCACAATGCATGAAAAAGGAGACCCACGTGTGTAAGGGACACTTACGTATGCTTATGTACCTAACAGAATTCTGGGCCTGGAGTCTTCAACATAAGATTAACACATTTTAATCACTGAAATGTGATTAAAATGTGCTCATTATTTATATAATGTGCTATTCCTTTGGCACATGTCCAGGGCTCTTACCATCTTTATGTATGTTAGAATGCCTCAAAGTTATCAATATTTGGGAATATTGGATCAATGGAGTGGTGAAACACCACATTCTTGGAATTAGACCCCAGTTATCATCAAGACAGAAGCAACCTCACTTTTGAGTGTGAAAGAAGATGGCACAGTGGCCACATGGAAGGAGTTGTTTCTACATATTCTCTCTCCCACCCCGCCACCACCTATTGCTTTTGAGCAACCACAGGTCTGTGGCTAATGTTTGCAAATGAAAACAGCAGCAGCATGCTAACAAAGTTGAGAGGCGGAGATAACATTGCTGCCACAAAAGGATACCAGGGAGAGTGAGATCACAGCTGTGATTAAAAAGCCTGGCAAGGGGACAAACAGGCTCTGTAGGCTAAGGCGGTTGTTTGTTATTTGCATATTCCTGATTATATGCAGTGTTATAAAGGGAACGAAAAGGACAGCCTGGCACTGCCAGAAGAAAATTAGAGTGTGATTACTTCATGTTAACAGAAAACTTTTTCTTGAAGGCTTTTTGGATGCCATATGCTCAAAAGGCACGTGTTAACTACAGAAAAATGAAAATATTTCATTTTTCCAGGTTTTTTTTTAATGTTAGTTATTCCAACAGATGCTCAGGCACATCAAGACAGACACTGTGGAAAACCACTTTATGTAACAACCTGACTTTTAATGGAATCCATTTGTTTTTCTTCTGAAACCATAGCTTTTTGAACAGTCCAGTCCACTCCTTAGGAAATGTAATTTTTCCTGAAGATAAATGGTAATTTTAACAAAGAAGAATCCAGGCTGAGTGTACACATGAGCAATTGTTTCCTGTAGGGCTTGGATTTTTATTACAAACTATTCTAGTCCTGGTGCTGGATAACAAGGATAGAATTTCTGTGGCCCTCTAGAGGTTGTTGGACCGCAACTCTCAGCAATCCTAGCCAGCATAACAAATGGTGAGGAATGTTGGGAGTTGCAGTCTAGTAACATCTGGAGGACTGCATGATTGCCAGCCTTGCTTTATAAAGACATGTAGACAACCTATCAAACATGGTTGCTGCACAGACTCTGTTCACTCAGGGCCAAAGAAGGCATGGTGTACCTCATTCCTTTAGCTCTGTACCACTGACCACTGGACACACATTGGGGGGTGTGTCCAGTGGTATAGCTGGCATTGGGATAGGAATAGTTTAAGAAGATTGGACTTATGGTGGAGCAGGGAAGCTATTTTAACACTTTGCTTCATTGTAACCCCAATTAGGAGCCTCCTTCCCAATCCCTGCTGTTCACAGTAGGGCTTCAAGGGGCCACCCTTCCACACATCATTTTCTTAGACCATATCCCTTAACACACCATCATGTTGAAAAATGGTGACAAAATGGCTAAGTAGAACAATGACACCATGCGTGACTGAACTTCTATCAATAGGTATATTCTACCATTTCCTGCTGCTTCCTGCCTCTGCAGCTTTGTAGACCCTTTGGAGTAAGGACCTTCATTTATTCAAGCTTTCTCCTGGGTCAACTTGGCTTGACTTTCCCTGACTTGAGATTGACAGCCATAATTGCCTGAATATACAACTGTGGCCCTTAGTTTCAGTGGCTGCTGAGCTGCATGTCTCCCTATGACAGCCATTTTTAATCAGCTGAGACTGAGACCCAAACGGTTCTCTGCCTGCCATCATGCCAAAAGAAGAACAAAGCAGGGAGAAAGCAGGCATCAATAGTTCAGTTTCAACCATTTTTCATGCTATTTTGCTGTCACTGGCCCCGTCCAAAGAAACAATGAAGGAGTGACAGAAGCACATTGAGGTAGTTTTTAATTCATCTGTTTATAGTTTGATGAGTGCCAGTTTAATTTAGAACCTTTTCAGCAATAGGAAGAAGAAGAGAATCACTGGAACTGCCAATCTACTAGAACTTTTGTGAGTTTCCCTTAATACCCTTCATGAAACAGAGTTATAGCACTGTTATTCTTCTTTAATTGCCATGATTCCATCCTATGGAACCCTGAGGTTTGTAGTCTGGTAAGACACATGAGAATTCTGGCTAAGAATTTGTTGAGCCTCACCCTAACGGCAAATCTCATGATTCCATAAGGCAGAACCATGACAGTGAAAGTGGAATCATAGTGCTATAACTGTATAGTGTGAAATGGGCCCCATCATACCATTGACTGGAGCTGTGGATGTCTGCTCTCAAGTGTGGCAGAACAAATTTCTGGACACATTTTAGGAAATGTACCTATGGACAGTGACAGGTGAGCTGGAACTGCTCCAGATTCCAATATAATGATAGTGTGAGCCTGTAAGCACCACTGAGCTCAAAGGGACTTAACAGAATAGCATCCTAAAATTACTATGAATCATAGTGGTCAGGAAATTGGAGTAACCTTCCATACCTCTCACCAAATGGCAGCCATTGTGTGAAATCTAATTTAAGTCATTTTAAAAACATTGCTATGTACTGATTCTTCCTTTAGTTTAAGCCACAAGAGACTGTAGCTTTTCAGCTGGAAAATCAAAATCACTGGGATCAAATTATTGTAGTGTCCTATCTCAGTCCTGGTACAGCTAATAATTCAAACACACAAACTTAATAGCTTCCAGCTCATTACTTACTCCCAGGCAATAAGCACAGGGTCATAAATAAAGTCCAACAGGGCTCCGGAGCAAGAGAGTGTCCAAGGTCAGTCATTGCATTCATCAAGGTATCTGGCAGACTAGAAGGTCAGATAAGCTCTGACAACTCCTGGAAGGGAAGGGCATCAGCCATATAGGTGTGAGGCCTAGGGCAGCTGTGGCTTGATTAATTGTTGCCGGTTATAAATTCTGAGACGGTGACACTGGTTTTCTCTTTGTTGTCTGCGCTCTGCAAAGCTGGGTACAGGTAACTGCTTTACTATGTCTGAAGAGGCAGGACTCTCTGCTGGAGCCGGCACCGCCCCTTATTCTGTTTGTGGCACTGTAACCTCTTCCTGTACAACAGGTCCTGGCATGTCCCCTGTTTCAGCCTCTGGCATGCCCCCTGTTTCAGCCTCTCAGTCAGAGTCCCTGTTCTGGAAGCAGGGCATGATATGTAGGTAGGCTGCAATTCTATGTTAACTTTCCTGGAAGGAAGTCTCATAAATTTCAGTCCGTGGGAGAAGAGTTCTGAGTGGATACAGCTGCAGTATTACTCTGTCAAGTCTATTTTTATATTTTGGTTTACCACTTTATATATTATCCATTAACATTGCAGCATGACTTCAGTATCAATGCTTTTTAAAAAAAAATCATTTTAAAAACATATTTGTACTTCTAATTCACCATTTTTATGGCTTCACTTTGAATATCGTTGGCTTATCAAACATAACTCAGTCTTTGATATGTTTGAATTTTCATTATGATTTTGAGTTTTTGTTTGGATTTTATTCAGAAGGCCACTGTTTCTCAACCTTTGGTCTTCCTGCTTTTTGGACTTCAACTTCCAGAAACCCCAGCAAGCTTGATCAACAATAGGGAGTTCTGAAAGCAGACGTCCACAGCATCTGCAGGACAAAAGGTTGGGAACCATTGCAGTAGGAAATGCAATGTGTGATAAGAAGTTTGATTCCAGCACTAAATATACACATGAGGAATCTGTAGCTATATCAATATCAGTTGGTTTTCAGTTAATAGTGCAATAAAACTCCGACACCTGAACATTAGTTGTTTTTTGCAAAACAAAGGGGTGAGGGTGAGTATATTATCCTCAGTTGTGTTCAAGGAAGTTATGTGGGAGAGTTTTCTCTTACTGTTATTTATTATATCTCATCAGTATAATAAATACTGGCTGGTGTTCAGTAGTCAGTGGTGCAAACCTAGAGTTACAGATCCATAACTGGCTTATATTCACTAACACTACATAGTTGTACTAGTAACCTAAGTAAATGCTACTCAAGCCCACCTTTAACACCAGCAGCTGGATAAGTTGAAGAAGGTCTGTGCAGCTGGTAACAGGGGCACAAGAAGGAAGATGTGTTCACCTCCTTTCTGCCAGTCAGTGAGGTTGTGACCATCAGAAAGAAGCAGGGCCCTTGTACAAGTCCTTGTCAGAGCCTTTTTGGCTGGCAGGAAGGGGGTAAAAAGGTACTCCTTGCATGAGAAGCTGAATGAACCTCCTTTGCCTGATCCAGCTGCTGGTGCTTAAGGTAGTCTAGTGGGGTGGGAATCAGGGCAGGAGCCATTACTTAGTTTGTTTGGACTACTCCCCCTCTTGCCTCTGTGAATAAACTCTGTTCTGTGCTTACTTCTTTTGTAAGTATTTAGGATTCTGGGAGCCTTTCCCCACTACACTGTTATAGTGCTATTATTCCACTTTCAACATCTTATGGAATCCTAGTGCTTGCAGTTTAAGGAAGAACATTTAGGATTCTCAGCCAGAGAGCTCTTTGGCTTCAGGAAACTACAAACCAGCCCCTCCCAAAACTGCAAACCCCAGGATTCCATAGGATGTTGCAAGGGGAATAATAGCGCTAAAACAGTACAGTGTGGAAATGGCCTACATAATCTCCTCCATGAACAGAAAAGGGTCAGGGGAAAGAGAAACAACACAGAGAATCATAAATCTTATAAGCAGAGTGATCTTTTCCCCTGAGTTCAGTAAGAGTAAAATCCAAATTCTTTTACACAGAATATTTCACTAGAGGGTGATTTTTTTGCTTGGTTGTTTTAGAGAGTTACAAGATCCTTCCCAAGGTAGTGAACAACAGAACATTAAAGCACACACATATAGTCACACACACAACACAATAAAGTGATAGAAACACAGGATCAAAGTAAAAATTAAAACCAGAAGTGAGTAATTTTGGCAGATCTGGAGGGTTAAGTTTTGCTGGGGGATGAAATGCCCATTTCTGCCACTGCAGCTGAAGTAAGGCCTAAGAACTAAACAGTTGATTATGTAAAGGAGAGCAGGTTGTTTTTAACATGTTCTTTCTAATTTTAGATAAAAGAAACCTGAAAAAATGCCTGCCATTTGGGAAGAGACCCCTGCTGTCCTTTTTATTCTAACAACTCTTGAAAAAGAAAGCTGCCTACCATGCCTGGCTATCAGAGGATCCCTTGGCATTTCTTATTTCTATCAGAGGCGCAATGAAATAATGCCAGTACTTCCACCGCCACCCCTCTTAGAATTCAATAGCTCCTTTAAAAGAGAGTGTTCCTATGCTGGATCTCATTAAATCAATTCAGCAGCATAGCAGGCTGAAAAACTGCTGAAGAATAAAATTCATCCCACAAGAGAGCCATTCTCACCTAACAACAATAGACCTGTGAAAGAGACCAGTCATCTTAAAAGGTCCAACCTTGGACAGATGGGGAACCCAGCCCACTGAGCAACAGTGGGATTCTTTTGTCCAGCTTTTCCTATTTCACTTGTGTGTTCTTCAAGCCCAGTGGGGATTTTCTTCTAAAAAAATGTTTGGCAGGGTCTCTCCGGAGCCTGCAAAGCACACGGTGTTTTTTGACTGGCAAAAGAGCCCAAAATCTCACACTTGGCTACTGTCAAGTAACAAATGGCACTGTGTTTAGAATTCCAGCCATGTTCCCTTAAAATGGTTTAAAAATGGCCACAGTTTTATTTGCATAAACATTACATAGTCTGAAGGCCCACCACACATACGGAACCTACAAATGAGATTGGGGCCAGCTCTGCAGACACAGGTCTCTCCTCCTCATCTTCAGACTATGGAATAGTTATGCAAATAAAACTACAGCCATTTTAAAGTCAACCACAAGTGTCTGGCTCTTATATGGATCTAATAAGCAGCACTTTTTATAAAGACATCATTATAAATAACTTGTTTTCATGACTGTTCTTGGTTTTACAACATATAAAATATTAATATTTATTGTAACTCAACTCATTTCTGTTCACAGAGTTCTTGAGGGCCTTCCTGACAGCCTAAGGTGTACATAAGAAATTATATTTAATATCAACAGTATACGGTAAGGCAAATTTTTTTAAAAAACCGGAGCACTACAAATTAAATACACATCAGCCAAAGGGCTATATATAATCATTCACAATTAAAATGTCTGCTGAGCTGCAGTGAGAAGGAACCATGTCATTCACCTGACCTATCAGATGTGCCTTCTCTTTTCAGCTGTCATGTGAAGTCAGTGAGCAATTCCCACTATGGTAATACAAATCCATGAAATTTTCCACTTTTTTCAGTGAGAATTCCCCCAACAGCTGAGATCGTTCACATTTGTTGCACAGATTCCAAAGGACTACAGTGTGTCAGCTTTTTCTTGTTCAGAATTCTAGGGACTTATTCCATTTCCTGGCCCCTATTCTTCTCCTTCCACTCTCATGACAGTAAGGCAGTATTTCATGTTCATTGAGCATCCTCAGTTCATGTTCCACTGAGCATAATGAGACCTCACTAGATTGCTTTTGGCAGAGGGTCCCTCTCTAGGTTTTATTTTCTAGGCAGATTCATACTTTTCTGGCTTTGGGATTTTCCCCAAGCATCATGATACCTTGTGAGGGGGAAATGCCGATTTGGATACATAAAGACTGTCACATAGAGAAGTGAGATTACTGTTGTGAAGCAGAATCAGTTGCAAGAAGATCGGTCTATTTATCTACCTCTCTCTCTCTCTTTATCTATCTCTATCTTCCTAAGACACTAGCTAATGGTATAAAATATGGGTGTTTTACCTAAGAATTTTTCAGATCACAACCTTAAACTATAAGGGGGAAAGAGTCTGACTGGAGATTGAATGAAACCTTACTTACTTCAGGAAGAAAATGTCTTAAGAGTATGCAAAATAAAAATAGAGGAATATTTTGAAGATAACTTAGATAAAGGTACAGATATTAGAATGGATGCTATTAAAGCATTTATAAGAAGACTGATGACACAACAGAGTATGGAATTTAAGAAGAAGAGACAAGGAGAAAAACAACTACTTCTGGAGGAGAAAAAAGAAGACAAAGAAGAGTTGGAGACATCTTGTATGAATATGGTGGTGCTCAACAAAATCAAGATATTGCAGAGACAGCTGTCCATGATGACTGTAGGTGAGATAAATAGGACATTTAGAAAAATAAGCAGCTGAAGTATTGGAATGGTATTTACAAATGAAAAGGTTAATCTATATAGTCATGTATCATCTATGTTAGGAAAGCTGGCAGTCAATGTGTATGCTTTTATCATTTTTTGTTATTTTTGCTTATTTTTCTTATCTTTTTCCTCTTCTGTTTTATTGTTGTTGTTTCTTTTTAATTTGTTTGTATATTTAAATGCTCAATAAAATCTTTTCTGAAAAAAAATTGTATAGATTTCACTTCATTCCAATTGTATTGAAAGGAATGCTATTTTGTATGATTTGCTGTTTTAAACAATGAGCTAAAGCCTGGCAAGCCTTTTTGATACTGAACATGATGGGGAAGCTTATTGGCATATATAAGTGCATGAAGACTGGGAAATGATATCTACAGTGCTCTCCTGATTGTGAGGCATGTCAAGAACATAGACCCCTTGGAGTCCTGCAGCAACTACTTGTCTCAGGGGGAACTAGGAGAGTGTTCCAGTAGTCATTTACCAGCACCCTGATCTGCAGTATCTCATAAACCCTTCAGTTGGGATGCTGTCAGGCTAAAAAATGTTTAGAGTTACATTTGGTCAATAAAGACCATAAACATGAATCTCAAGCAGTTACAAAATTGTAAGTCAAGTTTACAATCTTATAACTGCTCAACAAGATGCTAGTCAATATCATTATACTGCATGTACATCAATATTTACTTTCTGCACTTCTCTGCACTAGTTTGTTTCCACCCACTGCCAGGTACACAGTATCACTCTAACTGAAAGTGAGTGATTTTATCCTCATAGCCTCTCCTACTATGCAGCAGTAAGCATTCGATACTTCATAAGCATCCTATACTTCTGGAGCAGTGTCCAATCAGAATTCAGCTTGGGGAGACTTTGTCCTGTAACAATCATTAACAAGAGCATTTATAACAATAAGTTCTAAAAAGGACACAGTGAAGCACAAGATAAATTCAACTTCACCTGAGCACTCAAAATGCCTAAAGTCAACCGCACATTTTCTCTGATAGAATCACAGAATTGGAAGTGAACACAAGAGCCAGTTAGGCCCTTTCCGCACGAGGAAGTTAAGACGGGCCAAGGCGTCCTGTCATGGAGGTCGTCTGCACCTTGGATAGGACTAGGTTCAGACTATTTACCTTAGTTCCGCACCTAAGTCTGACCCAAAACGCCCCCAAGTGATCCTTCAACGCGCTATATGAAGACCGAGAAAAATCGGTCTTTCACTTTTCCGAAGTGCACCATTTTGTTCCTGCTCAGTTGTGCGGATGCGCAGATTCACACCAATGTGAGCCTGCAATCAGCGGAGGGTGGGCTGTGGGTGTGGCCAGCTTCAGTGGTTGGTCTGGACCCACAAACAACCAGAAGCCACCATTTTGTAAGCCTCACCAGTGCGGGTCTAAAGACCTTGCACTGCTCCGCATCACCCTGGAACAAACAGAGGAGCCCTGTGGAAGGGCTTAAGGGACAGTCCATGTTGCTTCGAGCCAAGAAGAACCGGTAAGTAACGGTACAGAGCGATTCACTCGCCTCGTGCAGAAAGGGCCTTAGTCTAATTTCTAGACAGTGGAGTTGGCTATCCAACATCTGTTTAAAAACTTCCAGCAAAGACAGTCCAGCACCTTCTGAGATAGTCTTTTCTACTGTTGAACATCTCTTATGTTCAGGAAGTTCTTCCTAATGACATAGAGTCAGGTAACAATAGGTATATTTTAGTGAAATCATTGATTAATGCCTTTACCCCATACAAATGGAATATTACAAATAACCTCCAGGAACTGGAAGAGAATTACCTTTCAAAACAACTTGAGCTATGAAACGTTCCATACGAAAGTGTTTGTCAGCCCAACTACCATAATTTAAGATGGAAATCACTCAGCTAACAAGTAGCAATTTGTTTCCTCACCATGGAAGACCTGTAATACAAGGATACCAGAGGGCACAGCTGGAGGTCTCAGCAACAGCTGACAGACTGCCTGCAAAGTGTGACATATAGAGCAACGAGGTTTCTTCAAAGGCTGTTTAATAATTAAATGTGTACTCACAAGTTTAATGGACTTCAGCTTTTGTCTTTTGCCTTTTGACATGGACACCTCAGTGTCACTGCTTCTGTTTCAAGGCCATTTATACCTACAGTTCTAGTAGGACTGAATAGGAGGGAAGGAACTTTTAATAAACTTTATTTAGAATTTTGGCTAGAGCTTGCTGTCTGTCTCTATGAGGAATTACATGGAAGTGCCATTTTACTGGGGGATAGTAACAATTTCTTAGGAACACAGGCATGCCAGCCAACATTTCAGAGATGAAAGCTGGGACATGTGTGGGTGAGCAACATCAGTGTGGCCAAAATGATGTGGCTAGACAGTAAGAGGGCAAAAATGATTAATGAGACAGAATATACAAAATTTCTATTTTGTGCAGAGCAACTTCAGCAATTAAATATCAAGTTAGGAAACCTGGGGGGGCACCACCAGCCAACCAATTGTACTGTGTGTATATACATGTGTGTGTGTGTGTGTGTGTGTGTGTACAACATGATTAACAATAGATATATAATTTGCTACTATAAAAGCAAAATGCCTTTATCAGACCCTGCTCAGAATCACTGTTGCTACATTGATTCTGTGTCTACAGTCACCCACCCCCGCCCTGTTTAATGCACATTAGGTCAAATACAAGCTTTTCCATAACAACACTCATGTGGTCACTTTGAGGCAATCATAGCCTCTCAGCCTAACCTACTTCACAGGTCATTGTTAGGATAAAAATGGAACTAGGGGAGAAATAATGTGCAATCGTTTTTGCTCCTGGGGAAAAATGAAATAAAAGGAGTTGGAAAGACAAATGTGTCATAAAGAAATCCAAGCGTTACAGTGGTCTTTAGTTATGTCTCCCTTAGACTACAATATTGTCTGCATTTGCCTAGGAGTAAGTTCCAATGAGCCAAGAATAAGTTCCAACATGTAGCAGACCCAGCATGGTGTAGTGGTCTGAACACTGGGCTACAACTCTGGAGTTCAGTTTCCCACTCAACCATGGAATCTCACTGGGTGACATTGGCCAAGTTACATATTTGCTCAGCCTCAGAAGAATGCAAAGGCAAACTGCTTATGAAGAAGTCTTGTCAAGAAAACCCTCTGATAGGTTCACCTTAGGGTTGGCATAAGTTGGAGAATGTCTAGAAGACACACACAAAAAGTTCTTATCAGAGCATATTTGAATGGTGCATTGTTAATACATTGTTAATGTAAAGGAAACATTACCCTGCAGAAAGAAAAAAAAAACCCTCACAGTAATTAAACAGTGATTTTTCTGCCAATGATGGACCTTTACAAATTACAATTTCTTTCCTATGGTGCCATGCAGCCCTGGACAGGATGCACAGCTTCTCCCTCTTTCTCTTGCTCTCTCTCACACACACAGAGGCCATTTCTGAACTACATTGTTACAGTACTATTATTCCACTTTCAACATCCCATGGAATCCTGGGGTTTGTAATTTAGGGAGGGGCATTTAGAATTTTCACCCAGAGAGCTCTTGGGCCTCAGTAAATGACAAACCCCAGAATTCCACAGGGTGTTGAAAGTGGAATAATAGCATTATAACAGTGTACTGCAGAAATGGCCAGAGTTAGAAAATCAAAAGTGTAAACAGAGGATGAAAGGATGAAGAAATCCAGCAAAACTAAGCTATCTATTTAGAGAATAGAAGCAGAGAGAAAAATATTTCCAAATTGGAAATGCTTCTCTGCAGTATCAGTCCTATTTTATGGAAGAGGGAAGAAGATAAAATTCGTTGGAGGAGAGAATCTATGTGTGACAGAGAAAGAGATTCAGAGAGAGCCTGCTCTCTGGGTATTGTAATTCAAAGTGGATTGCTTTATGGAAAACCCCTCTTAGTAGGCAGCTGTGTGTGGTTGTGTGATTCTTCATTTCTTTGTTACCAAAAGGAGCAATTGGGATCATCCAGGCTTATTACAAAGCTCTAATGGGTGCAGCATATCATAGGATCAGATTGTAAATATGACAAAATCAGCAAGTGCACCAAAGCTCTCTTAAAGGAGAGAATGGTGGCTATGACTTTAGAGGCCCAAACACAACTAAGTATCCCAGGCTTGGCCCTGGGGCTAGACTCAAAATGCAAAAAGCAAGACATACAGAAAATAGGACATGCCGTAGGGGAAAAGAGGCTGCAAAATGGGTCTATGGTTCTCTGTAACCCCCAGCCCATACTCAGACCTGACATCTGGGTTAGCAGCAGTTTCCAGTCTTGTTGGAGGCAATGAGGCATAATGTATAAATTGATTAGTTGGAGGGAAGAGTCTAGATAATGCCTGCCCTCTCTGTATCTTTTTTTTTTGGTCCATCCATTTAAGCCTTTTGCTTTGCCCCTACCTGAAGAGGTCACTTCCCCCTTCCCTCAAGAAGTTAGCTATCTCCTTGTTTCCCTTTGTCTAGGAGCATCCATGGAGTTTTGACCCCAATAATGGGTGCTAGCTTTCCCCCCACATGAGTGCCAGCTTTTGAGGGACTTCTAACATTAAACAATTCTATGGAAAGTGCTGGAGAAATTGTGACAACCTAGATTGTTTATCTGCACATGTAGTAGGAGTATTGATGCAAAGAATAGTCATAAATATTTGAATCCCAGTTTGGGACTTATTCTGTGGGGGAAAAAATGCACGTGTCTTTGTTTGCTTGCTTGTTTGTACAACATTTGGAATTTTCTGTACAGAAAATGTTACTTCCTGCCCAAAAAATGTGGTTTTCAAAAAAGGTCCATGTGTGGAGTTTTTGCAAACTGACTTTCTCACAGCAGGAAGAAAAATGGTTACTCGTGAGACCAAAATTCACATAGATGTATATCTCCAGGTAACACCCATATGTGCTTAGGCTTTGGCTCAAAGTATTTGCAGTAATAAGTAATATCATCAACCAGGGTATAACAACCTCTCCAGCTTTGGGTTTACTTCCTTTATTCTAACTCAATAATAGAGAGCTACAACAGAAAGATTTGATTATTTTTGTGTGTCTCTCTGGGAAATGAAATTCACATAAAATTGTTTAATGAAGAAGATGAAGGAAGACGTCCACAAGTAGAATCTGGATTTTATAATATCTGTTTTCCATTTATAGACCATCAACCACAGCATTAACACTATACTTCCCCCTGGAGCACATAGTAACCTTTGGAAGGATGTTGTCTGCTATTAATTTATCTTTTAAAAAAATCTGTAATGAACAACATGAAGTGTGAGCGTTTCTCAGACAGAAAGTCTTGTTCAGTTTTAATGGTTTAAATGAGTGACTGTAATGGTCAATTTGTATTCAATTTTTTTAAAAAATGGAGGCCAATGCAGATAAAGATAGAGGAGCTTTGAATGGAAATGTGAACATTAAATATACCCACAGCTACCACATATACAGTGATGATGTGGGGAGGCCCTGAAGCTAACAAAGGTATGTTCAAGAACTACTGAGACCCAGGTTCTCCATATCTGATGAAGTATTCCATCTTCCCCAGAGTGAAACTACCTGAATGGTTTGTTCATTGGAAAAAAAATGAGGTGGGAATGAGGGAAAGTGAGAAGAAACCTTTACCCTCACAATGTCTGTATTACAGATATGGCAGCTTATTAGTGCAGAAGCTACTTCATAATGCACTGACTCAAACTATAGCTGCCACTTGGAGTTACAGTTCTTCTGTCTGTGAAAAGCACTTGCTGTACTCTTGAGTTTCAAGGAGTTAGGAACAGCTCAACCTTGTCAGTACAGAGAAGTCTCAAGGTCCAGAAGTGCCAAGCGCAGACCTTAATTGGCTCACTTATACAAATCAAGAAGAAGAGACAAGAAACATAACCTCTCCTGATAGGCAGGGAGGCAATGGAACTTGAAAAACTGTTTTCAAGACACCTGCTACACCAGGTTGTTGGGCTAAGAAAAAAAGCCTACTTCAATGCATGATAAATATGAATCCCCAGTGCAGTGAAGCTTTAAAGTAATTTGGCTTCAGTCAGACATGATTTACTCTGTTTCATTAAAACAAACCAGGATAA
This sequence comes from Ctenosaura bakeri, assembly GCA_948474755.1. Lineage (NCBI taxonomy): Eukaryota > Metazoa > Chordata > Lepidosauria > Squamata > Iguanidae > Ctenosaura > Ctenosaura bakeri. The sequence goes on along the minus strand of CAOLHI010000230.1, from coordinate 40,792 downwards.
AAGCAGTGGATTAATATCTGGCTGCTTACCAAGCTTGGAAATGTTACTTTTTGGATGACAGCTCCCAGAATTCTTCGGCTAGTGTTTTCTGGAATCTGTATTCCAAAATAGTAGCTTTTCCAGGTTCAATTTCTTAATTAACTACAGTTAGAACAAACCTCAGTTCCCCGAGTTCAAGCATCACGAGAAACTCTGGCTAATTCAAAAATAACCAACCTAAGTTTGGGCATTTTCCTCATTCCAGGGTTAAGAAATAACTATAGATTTAAAAGATTGGCTAGAAACAAGAACTGTTCTTAAAAGAAGCAACTCTGCTATCTGTGGGAATGAACATAATATTCTAAAATACAGCATAACATTCAACTTCTCCAAAGCAGTGGGGCTAATATTGAGAACTGCGATTTTTAAAATCTATACAATCTGAGGCATAATAAAAAATAGAGGCATGTTGTATTTTAGGAAAATTAACAGAAACCTGGATATTGCAGTCTAATTGACCACCATTTGGGGCATTTTAGCAGATACTGCAAAAGCATTCAAGTCCCCTCTCCCCCAGCTTCACCTTTCTGGCATTCCACATCCTTTTATTTCCATCTGGCCTTCAGACTTGATCAGAAAAAAGCATCTCTAGCTGGCATATCAAATAACACAGACTTTAGGCTGCCCTAATCAGGACTTCACAGAAATGTCATAAGTGTTATCCACACTTTTCTGTAAAGTGCAGAGGATTTTTTCTTCTTCTTCTTTTTTAATCCAGTCAGAGCTGTACTAGGATAAGAAATTTCTGTGGAAGCAAAATGCCACGGGGTGGATAGCAGCTTTATGTCTAGTGGGTGGAGGGGCAGCTCTGTTACATTCACATGGACTGTTATGCTTGCATCACAAATTAGAAATTATCCTCTGGCTGACTTAAATGAACTCAATGCCCTGAGCTGATCCAGCATGATCTTTGAGCATTCCATCTCTGCTAGCCAGAGTAGACCTTGGTAAAATTACATTTTTGGGACCACAGCTCCTAGAATCTCCCAACCAGCATGTCACTTGTAGTCCAAAAATAAGATTCCCAATTCTAACCCACAGTATATGTGCAATAAAAACAGTACCTTTTCAAGGAAGACTTCCTCCTCCTCAGCCTATGTGTGGACAAAGAGAACCATTCTCACTGCATTCTCACTTACATTCTTAAGGTATGGCTCCAAACAATCACATCTACACTGTGAATGAGACACATATGTTACTGCTCCTGCATGTCACCCACACATGTGATATATTATGTGGGCTCACTCCCAGAATTAAGGGCAGCAGATCTTTCTCTCAGAATCAGCCTATTATCCTCCCTCCAAAATCATTTTGAGTGAATTTCCTGCCAGGCAGAGATGATAACATTGTGCTAGATCAGCATCCGGCACCTGTAGAAGGAGACCTTAGAGGACCACTCTTCCCACCACACCTGCTCTTGCGAAAAACAAAATAAATGTCCCCTCCCCCCATGTTCACTAGGGAACATGAAGCTGCCATTTTTGGAGTTGCCTTTCTGGACCCCTAGATGGCATTCTGGGTCATCTGAGGCAAAATATTTTTTAAAAAAGTGCAAAAAATTGTTTTGACCCTGGAGGGATGTCTAGGAGTTCCACAAACAGTAAAAATGCCCATCACACGCCCTGGAAGTCATTTTAGGGTATTTTGGAGCAAAGCACAGGCCACACTTTGCCCATCCCTGAGCTAGGTGGACCAATGGTCTGACTCAATAATACAAGAAAACTTATCTGACTCTGTTTGGGCAGAGTTTGCTCTTCCATGAGTCTGGAATCATGCATTGTTTTCTAGATTCTTAATCAACATTATGAGATATATGCTTTAATATTGCTCCTGTGTGAGTTATTGATTATGCTGGATCAGGGGAAACAGGGAGAAGACTGAACCAAAGTTTTTTTTGAGATGACACAAGTTTTAAGAACTTCAACTATAACACCAAGAAGACTGCAAAACAGCTTATAATTTCACTGAGATTTATATGCACAAGTATACCTCAGTTAATGAAACAGATGTGTTCCTGGGCATATTTCTGCAAATTTCTGAAAATGGTACTAGAGAGAGAAACAGCATAAAAAAATAGGGATAGGATTCTACACCACATAAAGCAAGTCAAGACATTTAGGCAAACTTTTCATTCAGAACTAACAACATGCACAAGTAAAATGATACAGCCAGGCCAGGTAAGCCTTTCTTAAGTAAAACAAAAACAAAACAAAATCAATTCCATTTGAATTTCTAGAAACTACTTGAAGGACTTTTCCAAAATGCATCTAGAAATTACTTTTACTAGCACCCATTTTTCACATGATCTCTACTTTGGTGGCCAAATATGTAGATCTAGGGTTTTTAAAAACATGCTGGGGTAGCTGGTGAGGCAGTGGCTGTTTTGCTGTTCATGCTCAGTTAAGGACTTTGGAGGAAGCTACTATCCTCCCTTCACATTTGTGGGGTTCACCTTCACCAATTTGATTACTTGTGAGTTGTGCATGCCTCCCTCTCCATTCTCCTCCTCCCATTCTCTTCCCTTTTGCCCTGGCATGCCTGCCTTCCCTCTCCATGTCCAGGCAAAAGGCAAGCAAATGGGATAGGGGAGCACTGTGTGTGGAGAAGGAAGGTGCACATGTACCTTCTCCCTCATTCCCTTGGCTTTTGCCCAGGCATGGAGAACAGGCACTAAGGCAAAGGGCAAGGGAATAAAGGTGCAGGAGTACCTTCCCCTCATTCCTTTGCTTTTTGTGCAGGTACAGAGAAGGAAGGCATGTGTTCCAAGGCAAAATGCTAGGGAATGGGAGCGGGGACCCCCAGAAGGGAATGGGAGGGGGAGCATGGGGGGAATTATTTACAGTTTTTCCACTTTTACAAGGTTTCTGTGCCCCAAACCTTCACAAAAAGGAAATGGCCTGAATCTTCTGACTCCAGAGAATGAGTTAAAACAATTTCTACTGTAAGATAAGCTTTATGAGTGGTATATGATGAATTAGTAGTATACAGCAGAGAACCATTCCAACACTTTCACTGCATCCAGCATCTCTTCACCACCAATGATAGAACTGGCCCCCCCAAACAAATAATTCTACCCAGACATCCCAGGCTGGTAATTCAATTCCCTGTTGCTGGCTAAATTATTTGGGTGCACTCCCCTGGGCAGGGCCTATACAAAATAGAGCTCCAAGGATTATATTGTGTAGAAGTGAAAAACAAAAATCAAATTGTGCTACTGTGACACATCTCCCATAGATATGAGAACTGTGCAAGCAGGTTAGTAACAGGGGAAAGTTGATACCCTCAATCCATACTTAACCTTATCTTTTCCAAACTGCAAACTGCCAAGCTACTGCAAAAAGTGTCTAACAAGGTCAGTATGAGCCCTTTCAGTATCACTGAACAGCTGTTAATGTACGGCCATGATGCCGAAAAGGACTCCAAAAACCTCCCACCTGACCTTGGGGACACCCTATGAAATCTTGGGGTTCATAGCTTTGTGAGATTCTAGAAATCTCTGGCTGAGAATTCTAAGTACAGTTCCTCTTGTGAGGAGGGAAGCTGGGTGAGCCTGATTAGAGCCAATCAATCACAGCTCAGGGAATGCTCTGAAGGGGACCTAGCAGGAGAAAGATTATAGACTAGAGGCTTGTATGTAAAAAAGAATTAGAGTGGTCAGAGCTTATTACGAGGAGGCAAATGGATAAGAAGGTTTTGTAAGACATGAATGTGGAAAGAGCACAGGAATTTGATGTTTAACTTATTTTTACTATATAATAAGTATTTGCATTTTTTATTTTTCACAACTCCATCTGACTATTTTCATTTAAGAACTGAAAAGGAGAACTGGTTGCACGTTAGCACAGTGAACCCACTGATCAGCACAGTCACTTACCCAGTGCATTGGTTACTTTGAGGTCTGAGTACCAGATGCAGAGAGGGATCTTGAGAGTAAAAGGGCAAGATAGGACTCCAAGGGTTGGAACTGCAGGGTCAAATAGGATTTCTGTCACACCCTTCCTTAACCTGCAGACTCCAGGATTCCACAGGATGTTGCCATGATAGTTAATGTGGAGTCATACTGCTGTAACTGTGCAATGTGAAAAGACTGTTGGCATAGCATGGAACAGAAAAAGCAGCTATGTTTTCCATTATCATTCTGTATAGCTTTATTTCTTTTTAACTGTATTTTAATAATCAGAGCATTTTGAAATTCTGGAAACTGTTGGTATGCTTTATATATGCATCTTACTCTGAGCTGTTGTATCCAGCAGAATGGCTATTTAGACACTGGACATTTCCGCACTAGACAGTTATATTGGCCCCTCCTAAAACTGCAAACCCCAGGATTCCATAGGATGTTGAAAGTGGAATCATAGCGCTATAACTGTGTAGTGCAAAAATTCTGATTGTGAAAAAAAGAGGAAATGCATCATCTGAATAAGGAGAACAAAGCACCCAGAGAGCTGCATGAAATTAGCATATGTTTGAGATAGCATAGCATAGTGTCTGACTGCTGGACTTCAACTCTGGAGGCCAGAATTCAAATCCCTCCTTAGCCTTAGGGACCCACTGGGTGATCTTGGGCAACTCATGCTCTCTCAGCCTCAGAGCCTCGGAGGAAAGCAATGGCAAATTTTGTCTAAACAAATCTTGTCAAAAAAACACCATAATAGGTTCACCTTAAGGTCACCATAAGTTGGAAATGACTGGAAGGTATACAACAACAACAAAAAATCATGTAAGCGTATTTAGAAATGGTTAATATTATTAGGGTACAATACAAGACTATGAGCTGGTAATCTGTGTGCCTGCTCCATTGACACTTTAAGGCCCTTACTGTTCTTTCTTGTGGCTCTGCCTTTAAATTAGAATTGGACTGGACATCCCTTCAAACAGATGATACTATCGAGCAGAGTTCTGTCCTCAGTAAACTAGGATATCCTAGTACCCAGATAGGACAAAGTGATAGGGTTTAGCAGGAAGGAAGGACATTTTGTATGTACATTCATGGCATTATCCACTAAGCTCTGCATTAAATGTGGGAAACATCTTGAATTTTTTCCTTTAAAAGAAAAAAAAATCAAAGCTCTCTCAAGAGCTGTTGCTTGAAAAACACCCAGTGGATCAATCAAATAACTTCTTCTTGCTTTTTGCAGTTACTCCGGAAAAGAAAAATAATTTCAAACCTGACATCTCATATGATATTTGCAAATCAAGTTTCTCCAGCATTTTTTCATTTATACTATTGAATTATTCCATCTTTAGATGATACAACATGCAAAATATGCACATTTTCAAGAAAAAGATCAGACATCTGCAAAACAAGAGTAAAAGCATAGTTCATTTGTATTTTCCAGTTGTAGAATTTATGTCTGAGGCTGGCTAATAACCGCCAGTGTCCACTGAGAATAAAACTCTCATTTTATTTTAATGAAGCTGGGTTTCACCAGCTATGTTATAATTTAAAGTGCGTTGTCTGCCTGTTTGTCTCTTATGAACTGTCCATATGCTTGATCATTGATCCACAAGACTTGGTACGTTATTTAAAGGAACCAAAATGAAAACTGTAGTAAGGTTTCTGAGCTAATCTATCAATTAGTCTTGGCACCTCCTAAATAAATGTCTGCATTGTGAACTCTATCTTGACTAAAATTGATATTTAGACTTAGGCTGACATCCAAAATATTTTTGTGCAAGTCTGGGAATTATAGGCAAACCTTTTCCACAGAAAATTGTTATTTTGGGTCCACTTTGCATTCAACTTCATCTGAAACAAATTTAAAGATGCTGCCACTTGGACTTTTATTTCATTTAAATCGTAAGAGGAATAGAAAGAGGAAACTTTCTAACTGAAATGGGAGGTTATTTATCAGGTGGATCATGATGATAAGTATTGGTGTGTCCAAACCCTCAACCCTTCTGTATCTTCAGGACGTACCTATTCTCCAGACTATTTGACTTTGTGGAAAGATGACCCTGCCACATAGGTGCGACTCAATTTCAACTGGTGTCAGTGATGCCATTGGTAAACAGAACAGTGTAACAATGACAAAGAGAGGGTAAGAGTATAAGCATGAGAAAGATATCACTGCAATTTTTTTTTCCATTTGAGGTCAAAAGAAAGAGAAATTTGTTGTTATTTGTTACCAAGGAGCTCTGACTTTGGGTGAAGTCCAAGAATCCAGTCGTGTAGGGACAGGGGGCGATGGGAGCAGTTTGCCCCAGGCGGCAATGTTTTTGAGGTGTCCCGGCTTGTAGCCATGCCCTTGTGTGCTGCGGCCATGTCCCCATGCACCATAGCCACTCCCATGCACTACAGCCCCACCCCCGTGCACTGTGGCCTTGCCCCCCTCCTGCCCCTCTCCATGCACTTCAAGTTCCACCGCTGAAAGAATATCAGTCATCAACAGCCCTGCTCAGATCTTGCACACTGACAACTTGATTTAATCAATCCATGTGCAATATGATATTTCTTCCTTCCTATAGCCTTCCACTTGGGTGTCGTCATTGTGTGCCTTTAATTCATTTTTTACTCATGGCAACCTTGTCACAGGTTTTTCTTACCAAGATTTGTTCAGAGGAGTGTTGCCTTTGGCTTCCTCTGAGGCTGAGAGAGTCTGACTGGCCCGAGATCACCCAGTGAGTTTCCATAGCTGAATGGGGATTGAACTCCGGTCTCCAAAACCTCTCCCTTTACCAAGCCTTATCATATTTTCCAATGAGTCATGTACAACCTATAAAAGGCTTTGGCTCTCTTCACACAAACACTCATGGGCTTAGAAGACTTGGTAGGACTGGGAGAGAAAGGGAGAGAGACCAGTACTATCGGCCACACTTGAAACTGTAGTGTGTGAAGTTGTTGATCTTGCCAGGCACATCAGTAGTTATGGAGCTTATTCCTTTAGCACTACGACTTTTGAGAGAATTTTAAACATTTTAAAAATCAAAAGGCAATAGCTTTATGGTGCCTACTGCTCCAGCACTAAGCATTTAGAAGGATTTTAAAATATATATATATATATTTGGATTTGCTGGGGGTGGGATGTGTGAATGGAAGGATAGGAAAAATAATATATTTCTATGCATTATGCCTTAAGGTCACACAAGACGATGGAGGCCAGAAAGATCCATACAGTTCATGTGCTTCTGCTTTTTTGGGAGGCAAAGAGGAAATAAGAAATTTTCTACTAGAGTTTTGGACATTTAGAAAGAGCTGAATTGCAGCTGAATCTACCATTGTTTGCAAGGTTTAACTAAAAATAACACCTTGAATATTCAGCAGAAGGTACCAAACCAACTTTCAACTTCAGAGAAGAATTTGAAACATGAGACTTTGTTTTGGCTTTCCTCAGCACACCATCTTCAGCTTCTAATCCTTCCTGGGTCAAGAGAACTTGAGCCACTGTGACAGGAGTTATTTGGCTATATCTGAACTGGAAGTTCTGGCACCATATTTAAATCTCAAATTGCAAAGAAAATCTTTCCTGTTCCTCAAATATTTACATCCAGTCATGTATTCTTGGCAAAGCAAGTATATTCCCCACCCCCATCAACAATTTCTGATCTCCACAGGCAAAACTGTAGGGCAAAATGCTCACAGCCTTGTGAAAACAAATGCTGCTGCCAAAACAACCAACCATCGAATTCACTCAGCATCATCTGATAACTCTATGGAACCTGTGATCAATATTAATCAGCCTCACAGTGCCACTGCTAGTGATGGTTAAGGGGCTGATAATGCCAGCCCCATAGCCAAATCCCATCAGGGACTAGATAGTGGAAGCTGAAGGAGAATATTTATCAGATCTGGCAGCAGACAGTTTAGGAGGCTTAAATTAACCTTGGACTGTTAAGAGGAGGAACTAATTGTTTGTGACTGCTAGATTCCCGCTAGCAGCAAAGGTTTAGTGTGGCATAGATCTTATCTGGGCTACAAAAGCATAGGGGGAGGGAGAAAGAGATGAAACCAGAATAGAAAAAGAAAAGAATAGTTTTAAATAATCCCTTCTTACTAAATTGGTAATAAGAGCAGAACAAGAGAATGGTGAAGAAGAGTATGAAAAGCCTAATTTCAAGAGAGCCTGTGATTCAATGGCCTAAATAGCCTAAAGGCACCAGATCCTGTCTGACCTTGGAAGCTAAGAAGGCAGTGGCAGAACTTGGAGTGAGCAGGGGGGGCAGGCAGAGGGGGGCTGTGGTATGGAGGCAGGGGTATGGTGCACAGGGGTGAGGTTACAATGCACGGGAGAGGGCAAGCAAGGAACTGTGGTGCGCCCCAAAAAATGCTGCCGGGGGCACACCACTTCCATTGCCTCCCATCCCCACGCAACTGTAAGAAGGGTCAGCTCTACTTAGAGACTACCAATGAGTATCGGGTACTGTAGCCTATATTTTAGAGAAAGGAACTGGCAAAACCAACTCTGAGTATTCCTTGTCTAAGAAAACTCCATGAAATGCATGTGGTCACTATAAGTCAACACATGAGTTGAAGGCAGGCACGCGCGCGCGCACACACACACACACAGACCATTTGATTCAGATGACTCTGAAATTTCAATATTGCCAGTATATGGTTTCCAAAGTGATCACTGGCAGAGAGACTTTAAGATTACATAGGTGTAGAATATTAGTATAAGGGGGTGGGGATAAACTGTCCTTCCAAACTGGTGACAGTAAGAAAGGATTTACTGTGAAGAGATGTGAATGCTGGAGTCTGGTTCATTAGTTTAAGTGAGATTACTTTTATACATTCAAAGTCAAAGTCTGGCCCTCCAGCAAAATACAACAAAATCATAAGCAAACATCATGGTTATGCTTTTATTGGGCTAACCAAAAGGCAAAAAATATATTATGCTAGCTTTCAAACTCACTAGCTTTTTCATCTAGCACAGATGTTAAAAACCATAGAAGAGAAGATAAATGATGGGTTGGAGTCAAAATGCAATTGCAACTTGTTGGAGATGTTTGCTAATCAAGATTTTTAAAAAAGCATCTACAATTCTAAGTTTTGTTTCTATACAAACCAATTTTATGTTGGAGTTTCATGGGATGTTTTCTTCATCTCAAAGTATTTTCTGAAAAATACTGGATTTTACAAAGGATTCTTCATTCCAGCTTCCCAGGTCAGATTAAATTAACTCAGTATTTTCCAACATGAAATATATCTCTATTTGTGTGTCTGTTTGTTTATCCTGGAACTAGCTAAGCTGGCCATCAGGAGTAAACACAGCTATTGCTTACAGGACACAGATTCAATAGAGATCAAGCACATGAAAGAGAAATGTTTGTACCCAAGAGAAACTGTATAATATTGCTAAAGTGTTTTAGCACATATAATGTTGCTAAAGCACTCTAGCACTTTGACTATAACTTCTGAATAATAACTCAGTGGAAATTGTTCAAAGCAATTTCTCAAATGTTGCATGAGTCTCTAGATCACTAGAAGGAATATGGGCAGGAGTTGGGGGATGAAAACCCAGGATATTCCATGAAACATTTTGGATACAGACTTGGAATATTCACCTGGAATGCAGCCGGAATCGATACCAAAAGAAATAGAAAGTCTTGGTTAGGGATGGGATGGATCCAGAATTTTCAGGATATGAATCCCTGGAAGGTTCTGGGAATCCACGAATCTCAGGTATCCACAAATCTTTCAAATTCTTTTTTCAAAAAGAGTTTAAAAGGCTAGGGAAAGAAGGATAATCTTGGCCAAGACATACTCTCTCAGCCTTAGCTAGGCAAAGGCAAACCTCGCTCTGAAGAAATCTGGCCAAAACAATTGTCATAGTTTTGCCTCAGGATCTCTCCAGATTGAAAATGACATGAAGACCCTGTCTACATAGGCAGGAAAATGTGGATTAATCCCACATTTTCCTGCCCCTGTAAACAGGACCACATACTACAAAGATAATCTAGGTCAAAACTGGCTTTTCTTTGCATAGCTCCTCCTGGGATTTGTAGTTTGACGATGCACCAGTACACTTTGGCAGAGGAGGCTGTGACAGCTTGTAAAACTCCAAACCCCAGAATTGTGTCTGAAAGAGGCTTCCAAGGGAGCTATGCAAAGGAATGTTTCAGCTGTCCTTGAAATCTCAAGCCTGTAGCTTCCAGTCAAGTACTGAATCTAATATGAAATGTTCAATTTAAATATCTTAGAATACAACCCTAGATGTAATTTGTGAAATTGTTAGCAAAGGCCATTATTACTCCAAGGGAAAGCCTCACTTACTTACTATCTTCCCGTGTGTGTGTGTGTGGTCTCCAGGTTTTCAGGAATCCCAGTCACTCAGGTTTTCAGGTGTCCCGGTCTCCAACAATTTATTTGGCTGGTGGATTCAAAAGATTCCATTTGCCTATTTTGGCATAGAGATTCAGATTCGGGAATCTCAAACCCTTACCCAGGATTCGAGGATTCAGTTGGCCCATCCCTAGTCTTGATACTTCCAGATTGTCCCCCCTCCCTTTTCTGAAAGAGCCCTAAGTTGGTGTTTAAGGTGGTCTGGAAGGAGGACTGATGCAGGCAGAGACTACTCCCCTTCTTGGCCATGAAGGGACTAGGGACAAAGGCAACAAACCCAGGTAATACTATGTCTGTTTCCATTAACACCAACAAAGTAACTTCCTTTGATATGCCTTTCTTCTGTGCTGGGTTGTAAGCTATTTTAAAGGCAGAAAACAGGGTGTGTGTGATAGCTGAAGCTCCTTGCGAAGCTGCTGATGAAGTTGCTGATGACAAGCAACAGCTGTTGGTCCCTGTTGCTCAGGCTGGAGATGAGTCCTGCAGCTCAAGAGCTCCCCCTTCTGCCATGAACCAAGCAGGCTTGGACGTTCCTCTACTGGCTCCTTTAGAGGAACAGAAGTGATCCAGAAGATACTTTTGAGCCTGCTCCAATCAGCCCATAATCAACGTGGAGACTTAAGAGAGCTGAGCAAAGGGAAGCTTCCTTGATTAGGGCCATTTCCGCACTAGCCTGTTATAGCGTGATGATTCCACTTTCAACGTCCTTTGGAATCCTGGGGTTTGCAGTTTCAGGAGGGGCCAGCTGGCCCCTCCCGAAACTGCAAACCCCAGGATTCCAGAGGACGTTGAAAGTGGAATCATCGCGCTATAACAGGCTAGTGCGGAAATGGTCTAAGTTTAAGACACGGTGACTGGCCACACCTGTGCTTTGGGCTATATAACCTGCCTGCTTAGAAGCTTTCCTTTGCTTGTGGTAAACTTTCTATGAGCCCTTTCCTTGCTTCCAGCACTTGGCTCCTGATATCTTGGATTAAACTTTTGGGTCCTGATCCCTGGATTTTGGACTCTGACTTTGGCTTTGCTTGTTGTTCTGGCTTTGGTAAACAGATTTACTTTGATTAATTCCCTGCTTTGACACTTTCTGGCTTGACTCTGTTATCTCTCTCACTCTCTTCTCTGGGCTGGCTCACCACCTGGGTCTCTGACCTTGACAATGTGTCTCTCATCCTGAGACCATACTTTCCTCCCAGGTAAAATATTCATCTTAATTTATATATATACAGATCTAAGTTCCATTGCCAGTAATATCTGTTTGAGGGGGAAAAAAGGACTGAGTCTAACTCTCTGCTTTCCATTCTTGTGAACAAAAGTGGGAATGACACTGTCACTAGCAATTTGACCACTGGTATCTGGGGGCAGGCCAGGTACCCAGCTGTGAGTTTTTAGCTTGCCCTTGGGAAAATATGCATGCATCAAACAACTGCTGTCAATAAGTAGTGTTAAAAGTGGGTCATAGAAAGGAAAAATTAGAAACAAACACCTGGGTTTTGGTTTTGAAATTAATCACCAAGTCTAACTGAAGCTGGGGGGCTAGCATCACTTTTCATTTCAGAGTACTTCTGACAAAGTCATGGTGTATGTGGTACATGATTTCATTGTTAGGATATTAATGAGCCAACCTGTACTCTGTAGACAGGGTGGCTCAGAATGGAGGATGAATTAAAGTGAAATGAATTCTGGGAAAGAAAGAAAAAACTTAAGTTTTACTCGCTAGAAGTAATCCTGCTCATAGTGATGATGTAGCAAAGCATTCAGTTCTAGCTGTCTCCAGAACAGAGGTGGGGAACCTAGAACTGTACATATTGCTTGACTTCATCTCCCATCAGCCTCAATCAGCATAGCTAATAGGAAGAATGGGAGGTATAGCCACAGCCTGCCCTCCAAGGCTGGAAGAACCAAGGTGCAACTAATTAAGAAGGCATTTCCAAAACATGAGGTTTTGAAAAACTGAGCACACTTCTGCAAGGCTAAGCTTCTCATGAAACAGGGTGAGACCCTCAGCCTTAAGCTGTGGATCAGGCATGGAATGAGACTTCTTTTCCCACACACACACATCCACACTGTGGTGAAGGCTGTTCCTTACATACCATGGGGCTGCTCTTGCTTCCATTCCTGCTGGCCCAAAGAAATTGGCAAGAAATGGACAAATAGGCCTAGTGCCTCATTCAGCTATAGAGAGTCCTGCCCCAGAGTTAGTGCAGTGGCACTACCCCAGCTGCCTTCTTCATGGCAGTGAAGGAAAGCAGGTGTTGGAAATCTGCCGCGGGCATCCAATGGCAGCATGTAGCCCTCCTGGGAGTAACAAATGTCACAGGGGGAAAAAAAGGCTGCCCAGAGTGCCAGCCAGGCTGAAATGCTGCACTCTGAGGTTTTCTTTGCAGCCACTTTGTCTAGTATTCCATTCTCTCTTTGAAGAATCTCTGAAAGTGAGGCACCACATGGGCTTACATCACTCATGAGGCCACTGTTCCCACAGCAGTAGCAAAAACAAAATGTCTGTTTTCCCAGATAGGTGAAGAAGGGAGATGTGTGAGAGATAGCAGTTATGATATTTGGCATCGACCATAACAACCCTTCCTGGATCTCTTCCATCTTCAAAGGTGGCTGTATTTATCATATTAATCTTTGCTCTTTAGTTTAGGTGACTGGTGGAGGCAGAGGGAAGTATACATCACTGTACCTTCAGTTTGGCTTCCTGATTTGTATTGTGTTATGTGTGTATAGAGAGAGAGAGAAAGATAGACACACACACACACACACACACACACACAATAACAATCTATAACAATACACAAAACTGAAAATAAAAAGAAACCAAGGCAATGAATATAAAAAAAACAATTACAAAAAAATACCACAAATATTAAAAAATTGGTTCTTGTCCTTGATACAGACAACTCCCACTAAACAATTACACTTAAGTATTAAACATTTAATTAAAATCCAAATAAATGTTTGTTGCTGATAGCAGTTATAACCTTTTCTATGCATCTCATACAGAAAATTTAACATGTTCATATACTTAAAAAAAAAGACAACCATCATTACAAATTAATTGTTAACATTATTCTATTATTTATATTTAAATATAATTCTAAGCAATTGTATTAAAACCTCAAAATTTAACTAAAGAAGAATCTAAACAGTAAATTTATTTCAATTATATATTTATACTCATATTTATACTTTTAACCTATGTATTATAATGTATAAAACAATAAGTAATAGTGATCAGAATAATTATTAATCTTCAAAAATTATTGGTAAATCTTCAACATTAGTACTAAGACCCTATATTATGAATAATGTCAATCTCTGAACATAGCAACAAATTAAAATCCTCTATTATTACCACATTACATTTCTCATGCAACAAAAATAAATCAAAATTTAAAAATATAAGCAAGTTAATCTAACCTATTATTATCAAGTCACCCTCATTTTTCTTTAAGTAGTCAAAATCAGGCATTTCCATTCAAAATAAATTCTCTTGGCTGTATTTATCATATTAATCTTTGCTCTTTAGTTTGTAGTCAAGGTGACTGGAGGGAGAGGGAACCATACATCACTGTACTTTCAGTTTGGCTTCCTAATTTGTATTTTCGATGCCTTATTACAGTTTTGGTTAGACTTTTATATGACTTGGTAAATGGAGTGTGTACCAAAGCACTTGATAACGGGGAGAGAGAGAGAGAGAGAATACACAGACAAACAAGAAACTAGGAACTTGTCTAGAAAGCCAAAGCACCCACTCAGCCCTCTTATAGTACCAGCACAGAAAAGAAAAAGGACACGATGAAGGAGAGATGTTTTCAGAATACAGGGAATCATTAGTCTTGAGCTGGTAAAGTTATATAGTCCAGATATGTTACCACTGTACAAATCCAGCTATTTCCTGAGATAACAATAAGTCTGACAAATTTATTATTTATAGTCTATCCTATTATTCTTTCAAAGAGTTTAAGGCTGCATACAGGATTTGGGTCATTACAAACATATCTATGAAGGAGGAGGGTCTTTAATTTACTAGTGTTAGTCCCATCTAGAGTAGACCTGTTGAATTAATAATAAGTAGTGACTGATCAAGTTTCCATTTATTCAATGAGTCTACTCCTCTTGCAAATAACAATTGGTTTCAGCTCACTGTATTCCTCTTCAGTGTTATTGGACATATCAGGAGCTTTAGACTTCATTACTTACTGAGATGAATGTGCCAAAACCTCAACCAGCATCTAATTTGACTGGAGCAAAACTAAACTGAGCATATCTTTAAAAGCTCTTCCTTACAAGGTGATGTTCTCTCTGACTTTCCAGTATTGGAATAAAATTAAAAAGTAGTGGATCATATTAAAAAGCAGTGGATCATATCTAAGAGTTAAAAGTAGTTCATAAATGCTCAAACAGCTAGAACATGCATTGGGGTGCATAGCTAATTAACAGTGTTGGGTACAAACAGAGATCTTGAAATGGAACCTAGTAGTTTCTCTCTGGCTTGAACCTCCTACGTACATAAGAGTTCTATTGTATGTGGCAGTGTGTTTGAGAGCAACAACTGGATTTAAGCTAAACAGAGACACAGCCAATTAGAGCAGACCCATGGAATCAACTTACCATTCTGCAACTTATCACTGTGCCAATTTGCCATTCTGCAATTGATTCAGTGGATCTTCTCTAGATGGGACCAGCAATACATTTTAGATTTTTGTGTCTTTACCCCTAGGTGAAGCTTGTTTCTCCAGACCTTCAATTTCGGATTCAAGTCATTCAGAAGCTCCTGATGAAGGTTTGTTCATATTTATGAAGACTGTAGAAGTACTACCAGCAGCTTTCTTTGATATGATGGGCACTCATTTCACTGATCAATTACAGTTATTTCACATGGACATTGTGTTCATAGTTCTTATGACCAATTCATTACCTGGCGGCCAATCTTTGGTAGTAAGTTTATCTATACTTACCCAGGCTGGTCCTCAGACAGCAAGTACTCAGTTTGACACCAGGCCCATATTCAAAGTCCTACTGTCTGAGTAGAGCCCTCAGAGCTTGCTTTCTACTGCCATTGGCTTCAGAACGCCTAAGGTTATCAACACAATGAGAGGGAAAAAGGAACATCTTTTGTGGAGAGTATCTGATAATGGATGCTAAAAGGAAACATTGCAAGAATCTTTTTTTTTTAAAAAAATTATGCCATGCTTCTGTTACTTCTGCTATGGCACTGTTGGTGAGGATCCCAGATATCATTTTGATATCAAACAATTCGGCCTTAGCTTGACCTTTCTCCAGCCACCTCACTCCACGTGTTTGCGAGGTTCTCCGGACAAGCACGGACAGGGTGCGGCCGCTAATGGTTTTACATTCCAGACCCTATTGAGGCCAGCAACTCAAGCCTCGCTCATAGATTCAGGGAACTTCCCACTGCAAACCTTACAATAGCTGCATGGCTTTCAGCAAAACCAGTCCTTTTAGACAGGACATTTACATACTGGCCAAACTATTGTCGTCGAGCGTTAAGCTCATCATGCAGACTTGACCTTTTCCAAATGCTTTGTCCAGTTCTAAACTCCCTTTGTTCTCACCTGGTATGCCATGGCCGGTAGGCACAAACTCCCCTATAAAAAACCCTCATTTCCAAACGGTCTTAGGACTACTTTGGACTTCCATCTCGCCTTGCTGCCGGTTGTCTAAGGAAACTCCCCTCAGCGAGCCCCGCTGAGCTTTCTTCCCCGGAACCCTGCTTCTCTCCAGGACTACGAGACCAGGTGTCGTATTGCCTTTCCTGAAAAAGCTCTCCGTTTCTATTTCTCAGTTAGTTAGTTTATGTCTTGTCTTGCGTGTTTCTTGTCTTTAATAAAATATTGTTTATTACTTTGAAAACCTTGTCTAGCCGCTCTCTGACCCGCTGCTGTATACATAGGGTTAAAGATCCTTGCTAACGTTACCCTGCCTCTCGTTTAGCCGAGAGAGTGCTCCAGCTAAGTTCCCCCAACTTGTGTTTTTATTTGGTTATTTGGGCGCCCCTCCCGGGACCCCCAACACACAGGGTAACACTTCCACTTATTATTTTTTGAAAAACTGAACTAGTTCACACAGAACTGGACATGAATTATTCGAAATGTTCAAAGACCCAGCTGCTAAAATATATTAGCCAAACTTTGACATCATCTATTATTCAGTTTACTGCTTGCAATATTCATATCAGTCATCAAGACATCTTGTTGCAGGAATTTATTCAAATCAACCATACTTATTTCCCCTATTAGGGAGCACAGGAAATCCTAAGAAAGGCCTGCTCTTATAGGTTTGAGTTGGGTTGATATCCTTTGTGATGTTAACCAGTCTCAAAAGCAATGCTCGTGCACAAAAATGATTCCAGTGCCATTTCTACACTAGACTGTTATAGTGTTATTATTCCGCTTTCAACATTCTACAGAATCCTGGGGTTTGCAGTTTAGGGAGGGGCCTCAAAGGCCCCTCTCTAAACTGCAAACCTCAGGATTCCATAGGATGTTGAAAGTGAAATAATAGCACTATAACAATCCAGTGCGGAAATGGGCTAAGACAATCTCAGTACAGAACTGTATTGTGTAGGGAAATGTCATTAAACTTGTCAGTGGCTCCATACCCATTCATTTATGCACCCATTTTTTAACCTCACCTCACCTCAGTGCTTGACATTACTTACTAGTTGTACTGTCCTGGTGAGAAAACAATAACTGCAAATGATTGTGTTTTACAGCACTGTAATCTTGCAATGAAATGAGCAGTAACTGAAAAAAAACTTAGGATTTTGTTGTGCATTTCAAATAGGGAAAATGCATAAATCAATAAATAAACAGTTTGGAACCTCAGCTGTGGCACGTTAACAACAATTAATGGAAGACTGAGGCTTAAAAGAATGAAGGAGTGCCCCTTTCTAAATCACAAAGCTAAAAGGGAGCTGGTCCTCTGAAAAACAATCTGTATTTTCAACTGTAAAAGCGCTGAAGGTTCCAGATGTATCTGACAGCTAATCAGCCACATATTTAGATGTTGCATGCTACATATACATTAAACACTCATTGCCACAAGGACACAGAGATGAATAACAAGCTTTTTTAAAATACCAGTGCTAATCCAAGATGTGATAACACTGAAGACAAGCCAAAGCCAGTCAAATAATTCTAAGCCATGGGCAGGAAATCTCACAAACATCTCTCCACAATCTGGGCAGTAAAATATCAATTAATCATAGAATCATAGAGTTGGAAGAGACCACAGGGGCCATCCAGTCAAACCCCCCTACCATGCACGAACACACACCAAAGCACTCCCAACAGATGGCCATCCAACCTCTGCTTAAAAATCTTCAAAGAAGGAGACTCCACCACACTCCAAGGCAGCATACTCCACTGCCAGACAGCTCTGACTGTCAGGAAGTTCCTCCTGGGGTTCAGGTGGAATCTCCTTTCCTGCAGCTTAAATCCATTGCTCCTTGTCCTAGTCTCTGGAGCAGTGGAAAACAAGCCCGCTCCCTCCTCGACATAACATCTGTTCAAATATTTAAACGTGGCCAAATTAAAGAGCTAACAATTTGGCTTCCTTTTCATGACACCCCAGATAAGCTGTCTGAGGCCACCTTTTCACTATGCCTGATGATAAACTGCTTAATATTGTGCAAATGTCACTACAACTGATCTGGAAATGACTGCTGTCTTGGATCTGGAATTTCTTCAATCCTTCCCATTCTTGCTGTTGTAGGCCTTGGTTGGATTTCTAAATCAGCTGGGGTGCAGCTGTGTTGACTCTCCTGTGTCAGAAACAGAGCCAGAATATAGTTCCCTGTAATCTGGGAAAGCAAAATTCACTTGCCTTTTCTTTGCATGAGTTTTAAAAATGTCATGTCCATTCTTTTGTGACTGGCCAGTGTTTATTAAGCCCTGCTATTGGCCAAGGAATTCTTTACAGCAGTGCTGAATGAATGTGCTTTCAAAATCAGATGAGGAATCCAGTGATTCAAAGCAGAATGCCTTGAATTATTCAGGGAGCAGCAGTGCTTTGTTTCCCTGATGCCTGCATAAATTCTGCGTAGTGTGGACATCCAAGTAACATGTAGCAAACTCCTCATTGAGATGGCTTTAAGCAAAGAACTTGTCAGGGTGTGAGGGATGGACCTCAGAGCATGTGCAGAGTGCAGGAAATAAGAAGCAGTGCCAAATCACTGCCAGCTGCTCCAGACTGGAAAAAACAGCCACACAGGCTCATTGCATAAAGGTTAAGTGCTGTTTATTCAAACAAAGCACAAGATAAGCATAGGGCTTCAATCAGCATGCCTAGAAGCAAACCAACAGGTACAAAACAGCATGGAAGACAAAGAGTATAGTCAGAGCCAGCACGATATGCAGCCAAAGGGAGTTCCAAATATGGCCTGAGGCAGTTTACAGAGCAAGACCTAAGCCTTTTAAGGGCTTAACCACACCCAAGTATTCATCAGGTGATCCAATATATCCACAGCATACATTCTCCCCATACTGGGTGCTTTCTCATGAGGCAGGACCTTGTGAGGCAAGATAGCCATAACAAACCTTGCAACTGCATTGTCAAGATCAAAATGACCTCATCTTTCTGTCCACCAGAAAAACTTCCTTGGACATACCACACTTGCATTCTGAATGCCCTGACAGAACTCCTAGCCACATTGAAGTCTGCTACTACTACTTCAGAGCATTTCAGACTTAAGACTGTGTAAGGCAGTGAAGGAAGGCATTTGCATAATGAATCCTGTACTTTTCTAGTTCTTGTGCATTTTGACAGATAATTTCCTTCTCTCTACTTTTTGCAAACTCTGATTCCCCATGATCCTCCTCCTCAATTGCAGTCCTGTCTCTGAAAAGCCATACTCTCCTACACAAACCTTTGTGGGTTTAGAGATTTGGGGGAGAGGCCCTTCTTTTGCTCCCCTCCACCACTCCTAGAGTTATGTCTAGTGGGAATGTCAGAGAAGCTTTTCTTCATAGTTGCTTCCAAGCTGTTCAAGTTCTTACCAAAGGAATCTGGTCAAGGAAGGCCCATGCTCTCCCACTTTCTGAATTAGGAAAGAAAACATTGCTCTCCCAGTGGAAGGGGGGCACCAGTGGGGGACCAAGACACATTGTGCAAGTCTCTCCCTCCCCCATATTGGTGGTAGATGCAATTTTACATCAAGCCATCTGCCCCACCACAATAGAAAGAGAGGTATCAGACCCTGCCAAAGAAGAAGGTAAAGGCAACTGGCACTAGTAATATTTCTGCAGATTTCTGTGCCCTAGGAGAAGGGTGTCAAGATGTGGTGAGAATGAACACAACATTGTGTGGCCAGGGGTGACAACCTCCTCTCAAAGAAAACAGAACAACCTTCAACTGGAGAAAGAAAGGCCACAACTTTATTGGCTACAAGCATGAACAAGATTGGCGTAAGCATGGGCATGGATCCGGGCATTGATCAACCAGCCTGTTAACTGATGAACCAAACTGTCTCGCCCGTAACCGCATGGCACGTAGCCGACCACAGTCCTAATGCCACCGGGGGTGCCCACTGAGTGCCCACCTGAGCTGGGCAGCTCACCACACCCCCTGACCACGGGGACCCGACCGTCCCCTGGCATGTGGCAAAGGTACCCTCTATCCCGAATCCACTGACCATGCGACCACCAAAGAGGCAGGCATGCCACCCTGCCTGCCTTCTGCCAACCTTATCCCTGCCGCCAATAAAGCCAGGATACCAGTGTCTTCCCTTGCTCCAACAGGGATGGGAGCGCATGGCCTCATTCACTGCCCAGCTGTCTCCTGGCTGCAGCGCGTGAGCCCAACAAGCCCCAACTCAGGCCGTACGTAGCCCACATACGCTCCTGATTTCCACCTCCCGATCCTCTTTATGACTGTGGTGGGGAGGCCACAGGCAGCCACTTCTGTGGCCGCTCCAATGCGGAAGGAGTGGCTCCCAAACTCAGACAGGAGCTTGCATGACGTAGAGTTGCCTGTAGAACTGTGATGAACTGAAACCTGGACAGCAAGGAGCAATCCTGGTGAATAAGCAGGGGGCCAGTGCCAGCAGGCTGCTTCTTGAGGAACTTCTGTATCACCCGGACAGGGCAAAGGGCCTCCCCATGAAGAGGGTGCAGGTGGATGAGGGTGCCCTTGGCTTGCTGGTCCGACTTGGACCACCTGACCCATAATATCATCTCGTTTCCCATAAAGGAGATGTCATTCACCCGCAACACCCTGTTGGATCTGTCCCTTCTGGATCCGGCCACCAGCTCCCCAATGCACAAGACCCTGAAGAAGGTCACCACAAAGGCCGTCTTGAATAGCCTGGCCTTGACTTGAGAATGACAGATGGCTGGCAGTTGTTGGGTTATCCTCTTTAGTAGATGGAAGGACAAAGGCCTCCTGCTATCCTTCACTTGTGGCTGCATCCGCCTCCAACCCTCAACTGTCTTCCTAATGATGAAGCCAGCGCACAGGTCAGGAAGTCTGTTGGCCAGAGATCCCCACCAACTGGACAGTCATGGAGCGTGGGGCCATGCCACTATCCTTCAGATGAGCCAGGACCTGCATCTCTGGAACCAGCCATTCATCAGCGTAGCCTGCCAAGGCCTGGAAGCTCCGAAACCTATGAAATGCCTTGAGGTAGGCCCTGTGTGTTGCCGGAGCTATGGAATGCATAACTCCTTGGATTATGGAGTGTTCCCAAGCTGCCACAGATCCTCAGGGAACAGCTCTGCCATGGGATCTGCTGCTGGTGCCAGTAATCGAAACCTGTCCTCCTGGAAGTTAGACAAGAGAGTCTGTGATCCCGTAATCTAAGCCTCGAACATAACGAGCTGGGATATGTTAGTAGCTAAGCACTCTAGTACAAAGCACCTGACCAGACCCATGACCCGGCTGGACTGAGAAGACTGCCTGTTGATGACTGCCACCACCGCCTTGTTATTGCACCAGAAACAAACTCTCTTGTTGTAAAACAGTCTGCCCAAACCAGGATAGGGAAAAATTCCAAGAAGATGAGATCCCTGAGTATCCCTTTCTGCTCCCAGTAGGATGGCCACTTTTCCGTGCACCAATGGCCCTGAAAATAGACCCCAAAACCCAAGCTCCCTGCCGCATCAGACTGGAACTAAAGCCCAGCACCTGGCTGCATAGCTTCCTGCCACACCGATACGCCATTAAAGTTGTATAAAAAGCTGAGCTGCACCTTTAGGTCTTCCTTGATGCCTCTTATGATGAGAATGTGGTGATGAGGGGCCCAGACCCCAGCCGTAATCCTGGCTAGGTGCATTCAAAAGGCCCTACCCGGTGCCACCACCTTGCACGTGAAGTTGATTTGCCCCATAAAGGATTGCACCTCCTTGAGGGTGGTCTTCTTGCATCCCACCTAACCACTGCTGCAGGACCTGGAGCTTGTCCTGGAGCAAACAGGATACTCCCCTAACAGTGTCGAGCAGGATACCAAGGTAAACCAGTGAAGTGGTAGGCCCTTCAGTCTTCTCCTGTGCCAACAGGATGCCCAGTTTAGCAGCTACTGCCTGAAACGTACCCAACAACCCGGTGCAATAATCCCCGCGAGCCCTACCTATCATAAGGAAATTGTCAAGGTAGTGAGTGATGAAGGGGGACCCGGACGTGGAATGGACTACCCACTTGATGAATGTCACTTGATGAAAGCCTCGAAGGCTGCACAGCTGACGGAGCATCCTATTGGCATGGCTTAGACATAATACCATGCACCAGGCTGATTGTATGTCACACCTTGCCAGAAGAGTACCGAGATCGCATGCCCTGATCAGCCGGACTGCTTGATCAAAGGAAGCATACCGCACTGAAGAGAACTCTGGCAGAATGGCATTGTTGACTGACGCCCCTTTTGGGTAGGACAAGTGGTGGATGAGTCAAAACTCACTGGGCGCTTTCTTGGGAAGCACTCCTAGGGAGGAGACCCTGAGATTGGGAAAAGGGGGATTGGGAAATGGCCCAGCTACCTTCCTAGCCCGGCACTCCTGAATTTTGGCTGCAACCACATGGGAGAGCTCCCGGGCTGACTTAAAGTTGCCAGCATCAAACACTAAGCGTGGACTGGATGCTGGGATCCTGAAGCCATGGGAGAAGCCATCTTGTAGGAATTTGGCAGCCTGCCAGTTGGGGTACGCATCCAATAGGGGAAGGAGCACTGCGATACGCACAGGGGTGTGACCCATAGAACCCCTACTGCTTAGGGGGTCCGGAGCCCCCAGCATTGCCCCCATCCTGCTTACCCCTGGAAGGTAAGGGAGCACGCCAGGCTGGGGCAAGAGGACCTGGGGTATGGTCCAAAGCAGGATTCACAGAGGTGGTCGTACCTGCAGCAAACCTGTTGCACTTCCTTTGATTGAATTCCCAACAGACCAGCTTTCTGGCATCCTTTTTCCCGGACCAACGAAAAAGCTTGGGACCCTCAGCTCTGCCTTTGATGTGAGGACCTACAGTGACCAATCAGAGTTTGTCATTGATGAGGTCCCACTGAGCATGATCGTTCTGGGAGGCCCTTTTTCTGAAGACAGCATCATATTCGATAGCCACTGAGTCACCCAAGAGGGTGCGTGCCTTCAGGACATTTCCCAGGTGATTGGTGAGGTGCCAAGCCCGGACAGGATATGCTTCCTGGACCACCCCCATAAAAACTGTGTAGCCCACCAGCCAGTTGTCAAAAGACCGCTCAACTGAAGCTGAGTTGTCCTCCCTACTGCGATGTCTGTGAGATTTGGGAGTGCGTCCTTCCTTGCACTCCGGCTTAAGAAGCGAGAAAACATCAACGAAATGACCATCAAGGATGCGCTCCCTGGTCTTTTTGCTCAAGTGGATCCCTGGGGGGTCCTCGTGGGCCCCAAAAGTGGCCTGAGCCAGTAACCCCTCCTGCTGACCTGAGCCCGCCCATGCGGAACTGGGGCCGATGGGGGCAGCTCCATCCCTTTGATGCCTGCGAATGGCCCCCCCAGGAAGCCCAGACACAGAGGCTGCAGCATTCCAGTAATCTTTGGGATGAGCTGCTCCCCTTCCTGACTTACTCCCAGATGTCATGCTGTCAGCGTTGCTCCTGCTGTGCCTCCTGTGTCTTTTTCTCTTAGCCTTATGACTTCTACACCTACTGGGGCTCACCATGTTGACATCCGAACTGGTAGAGCTGTCTGTCTGGAAGAAGAAGACTGCCTCCTCCTAACCCTGGAGCCACCCTCCTGTTGCTGATGGGGTGGCCTAGATGCCAGCTCTGTGAGAGCTACCGCCGATCTGGATTCCAGTCGCTCCTTTTTCTCGGCCAGCTTCTCCAGAGACTGAGTGATGCCTTCCAGGACTGAATTGCCAGGAGACGAGGCTGGCTGGAGAAATGGGGCCCCCTCAGCACTGAGAGTTGTCTTGTGGCTGCATGAGGACCCAAACTCAACCCAGGATTTTTGGGCACGGCCTGCCTGGCCCTGGGTTCTGAGGAGGGAATTGGGGTTTGGCGCAGCAGCTTTTTTGGGGGGTATAGCGCCAGCGGGGAAAAAGGCAGCCCAAACGAGGGGAGACCAGAAGTAAGAGGCCGAGGGAAAGGTGCTTGGTCAGACCAGCGAGGGCTGAGGCCCTGCAGCCCCAGATTCAGAAAGGTGGCCTGGGAGGGGCCATTGCGTGATTTCAGCAAAACAGACCTGGCCCTGCTGACCACGTGGCGTGCCTCGCCTCTCTGCCTCCTGGCTGCAGCTCTTGCTGCCTTCTCTCCACCACTGTCACTGCCTCCACTTATTCCTTCTTTGGTTGTCATTGTTGTCACCGCTTCTGTGTTGTTCCCACTGCTTGTTGCTGTCACCGCTGCTGCTGCTGAACACCAACTGCTGATGGTCCGGAGACCCACCAGGTAAGTACTTTGTTAGTGGATCTGAGGGAAGCCAGGATGCCCTCACACAGGCCTGCTCTCCCAGCCAATGAGCTCGAAGTAGGCCACTTTGAACTCATTGGCTGTTGGAGCGCATGTTCCCACATATGCAATTGCCCATGCGCGAACATGGTTGCCGCCATCTCCGGGTGTCCCGGGAGGGACGCCGAAGTGGAGGAGACTGTGCCCCAGCCCACGAAGGCACCGAACGGTTAGTTGTTCATTGCTATTAGCACTGGTGTCAGCTCCCTTCCCCCCAAATCGCCAATGGAACAGGCAAAGGCAGGGCAGAGACTTGGATTTAGTCAAACATTGCTGTTTTTTAAAATGACATGGTCTGAGAACTCTTTGGAACCAGGCAGTAAAAAATAACTGGTTCTGGAGCAGTAGCTTGCCAAAGCAGAAGAGGTCTTTATAAGACTGGTAAGATCAGCAAGGGAAGACTGGTATGTTTTCTATTTCACCAGGGCCATTTGCATCACCTCTTCTCTAGGTAAACGTGGACCTCAACTGGGCTCCTTCTGTTCCCTATCCTTCTGTGAGCAACACTTTTTAAATTCATGCAGCCTTTTGGCAACTGAAGAAGGGAGTTTTACTGGTCTGATGTTGTATTTTCCTCAATTATGAGCTTTAAATTGTGTTTTTAATATACATATATTTAATACTTGGAATGCCTTGCATTCTTTTTTTTTTCCTAAATCAACATATTGAGTCCCACTGAGATTGATGGAAGGCAGTAGTATCAATTTGTTGTGTGGTTTCAGGTCATTTGCAACTTATAGTGACCTATAAACAAATGGCAAGAGTTATGTAGAGGGATTTGCCACTGTCTTCTTCTGAGGCTGACAGAGTGTGACTTGCCTAAGAACACACAGTGTGATCCCATGTCACAGAGGGGATTCAGATTCTAGTCTCCTAGAGTCCTACTCCAACCTTGAAACCAAAACATAAGTGCCTCTCATTAAAATACTGAACACACTGAGTCCCACTTGAGATGGGGGAAGGCAACACATGAATGCTATACATAAATATGTTTTAATTTCCACCATATTTGCTTTCCACATATCATTGCTTTGTTCCAGATTCAGTGTCTAGGTATCACTGGCATTCAAATTATAAGGCAACCCAACAACATTTTGTAGGTTTTTAAATCTTTTATCTTTATGAAATGTACAAAGTGAAGAAAATACCATGCAGTTCTCCATTCATGAGTTCTGCTCTTCCTGGAACACCATGGTAAAAATCCAGTTGTTAGTCCCAACTAGAGTGGACCCACTTAATCAAAGGGATTTTCCTATATATTGACTTACTGTTCAGTGACTGGTTCAATAAGTTTACTGTGGTTGGTACTAACCGGCAGCACTGAGACCTCTGTTTCCACTTATACTCACATTAAAAATTATTGCTTTAGTAGACTGACAAACACAAAGAAAACAAGAAGTGAAAAAAAACTGCAATAGTTCGCTCTTGTTGTACTAGATTTTTTGTTTGTTTCTTTAGAGACACAGATGGGGCCCTGTATAAATACTGTTTATAGTGGTTTGGATTAAGGAAAGATTTTGGTATTGTCCCCGTTAAATTAATGTGAAATGTGAGAGCAGCACACAGCGAGGATTTTTTTTTTTAAAAAAAAAGTACACCAAACAAGTGCCAGGTAAATGTTTTATGCTGGCAGTATACACAGATGAACATGCCTTCATTTTGTCAGCTCTATAATTCTGGAGGCATAGCAGCTAATTAAAGAATACAGCAAAGGCTTTTTCTTCTTGTTTAGTTGGCTTGATTTTTGCTCTGGGTGCAGCTCAATTTAGATTCACTATGCCATTTCAAAACAAGCCTTACACCAGGAGACATTTTATTACAAAACAAATGAGAAAAACACATTTATTGTAACTGTTTATGGATATCAGGTTGCCCTGAAATATTGTCCAACATTCATTGGCAAAGAAGAAGTTCATGAACAACATATAGTCCAGGAAAAGTGGGAAAAAGAAAAAAGGAAAGGAAAGATGAGTTCTGCCCAGAGAAACTGGATTATTGGGGTGCAATGAGATATAATCAAAGTTTTTGGACAATTTACAGAAGCTGGCATCCAGCAAAAGAGCCCAGTGAAACTGGAATATTATGACTGAAAAGATGTTAATTTTGTTTTGGAGTGCTCCTTTGTTGTCATGGTGTAAAACATCCTTCCTCAACCTGATCCCCTCCAGATCTGTTGGAATACCATACTCATTATGTCGGCATCCACAACTCACATTCTGGAAATAGTAGTTAGCTTTTTAACATGTCTGGAGGGCACCAAGTTAGGAAAAACTAATATAAAACAAATCTCTTTTCACAGAAGTACATTATATAATACAGAGATGGGAATCATGCACCCTCCAGCCTTTGTTGTCTTTCAGCTCCCAAGATTTCTCACCAATGGTTATGATGGATGAAGCTGATGGGAGTTGTAGGAGCTTATCACACGAGACCATTATGCTAGGTTATGCTATTCAAAAACCGCTACAGCTGGTACTCGCAACAATAGATGATTGCTGATTATATATATATCACATCCTACACTATAACAGTATGATCTGAACATTTTTTCCCTCTGGACTAATGCTATTATCATCAGTTTATTTGCCCTACCTTATGCTTCATGACTGTTTTAAAAAATAAATTTTTTATTCATGTTAGTTGTTTCAGGTTAATCTGTTCAAAACTGCTTCACCCATATTTATTAAGCCATAACAAACCCTTTATAGCACACCCACCACTGCTCAGATCTTGTATCTTTCTCCTGCAAAAAAACAAATGTGCTCCTCACACTAGCCAGTTGTTTCCGGGCGGGTGTTCAAAACCCACTTCATTTGTACTCTTTAATCTGTAATAAAGCTATTATTACAGCATGATATCATGCTATCATCTTATTAACTTTAAAATAATGATATTTAAAATAATTTTTGTAAAGAAGTAACACTGTGATGGTATCACTGTAGTGCTTGATACTGCAGGAAAGCAGTGGAGCGATTTTTGGAAAACATTCCCATGAAGTAAAGACATCTGAATAGTGACAGGTCAGAACTGCACCAGTATTGCACTATAACAGCAAACTGTTTATATTAAAAAAAGAGAGAGAAAAAGAAAAGTGTTTGAAGATCATAGAGCACAGAAAACACAGCTTTTCTCTTGGGAAATTTTGTCCTCTCCACCCAAGCACCAGAAGTTGTCTGGTTTCCCTGGGAATCTCCAAGGGAAGGACAACCAGACCACAGCCACTAATTGATCATTTTCGCAGTGAAATAGAGCCACACTCAAACTAGCTACAGAATTGTAAAGGGAAAGGGTGTCATTAACGATTATTTCTTGCATGACAAAAACATTCTCAATGACTGTACAACATAACAGCACTGGGAGAGCCATGACTTTATGCAAGCATGACTAAACCAATGCTATGATGGTAAAATGATGTGTTTGATAAAGTCTGTAATCCACATTTGAAGATCATATGAGTCCCAGTACTCTGTGAGATGACATAGCTATGTGAAAAGGGATTTTTAAAAAGTTTCCTCTAATCACCGGCTAGAGTCACAGAACTAATACCCTTACCAGTCCAATGATAGTTCTCTCCCTGTTTAGAACATTAATTTTAAAAGCTACTGTGCTTGCATTACTTTTTTTAAAAAAAGAGTAACATATTAATTATCACAGACTACTTTACAAGTAACAAGCTATTAGGATGCCTGTATCTGAAATGCCCTCTCTTCCCATATAAGCCTGCCTGCATCCTACAGTCTTAAGGGGAAGGTTTTCTCTTCATCCCACCACTCTCATAGACCCATCTGGTAAAGACAGAGGAGAGACCCTTTGCAGTGGCTATGGAACTCCCTCCAAAGGTAGATTCAGTTAGTTCCCAGTCTGCTGTCATTTCTCTCACAGGTGAAGATCTTCCTGTTTACACAGGCCTTCAGCCATAAAACTGACGAGGGTAGACAGACTTGAAAATTAGTGTGCTGCTTTTAAAACATGCTTCATGTGTTTTTGATTGTTTTTCAGTTAATATCTTAAAAGTGATGTTTTAATTCAGTTAATGGTTTAATGCTTTTTTCAGAAAAACTTTTGCACTTCATATGGTTTTAGCTATTCTGTTTTAAACTTGTATTGTAAGCCGCTTTGAGTCCCATTTAGAAGAAAGACAGGATATATATTAAATAAATACATACAATTCTAACCTCTTGCTTTTTCATTCATGTTTCTTTTTAAAACTGAAAAGTGTTGGGGAATAAGGAATAATATTGATTCATTACTCCAATCTAAATTTCAATATTATTCTTTACTCTTCCCATAATTCATCATGTTACAAGATGCTTCATTATTGGTCAAATGAATGTCACTAGTCCCTTCTTGTCATAAATAATAATACATTTAAGGTTGCATTTTGCCTTGTAGCATTATGTGCAAGCTCTGTCCTTCCTCAGACTTGACTCACAATGCCCCTTTCTGCACTAGAGTGTTATAGCACTATGATTTCACATTCACCATCCTATGGAATCCCGGGGTTTGCAGTTTCGGGAGGGGCCATGTGGCTCCTCCTGAAACTGCAAACCCTGGGATTCCATAGGATGGTGAAAGTGGAATCATAGCGCTATAACACTCTAGTGCGGAAAGGGCTCACATCTCCCTCATCAGTGTTACCAAGCACAATCTCCTCATGCAAAATAGCTTTCCTTCTCCCATCTGCCTTCCCTCCTTCTCTTCCTTCCATTCTCATGAAAAATTAGGTAAGTGCCATGTATATGATAATCCACTGATTAAATTTAGCTTTGAAGGGAGAGGAATTAACTGGGCTTTAATTGAAGTATTCTAAATTATGAAGAATTCAAAAGAAATCCAATCACCTTCTTTTCACATAGCATCATAACGAGAAAAAAGGGAGGAGGGAAAAGAGTCATTCCACTAAATTAATGACCTTTAAGTCAAAATGAAAAGGACATTCATGTTTGCACAGTATATCTATATCTATATCACTATATCACGAGGTTGTTGAGGCAAATACAGCAGCTTGTAACAGGGCAGGCCTAAGAAATTTTCTTGCCTACAGTGGGAAGCAAATGGTGCCATGAACCCACAGTTCAAGGTATATGTTAACTATGGCCGCACAATTTAGTTTTCCATCTGGGATGGAAAAATCTGTGCCTGTGTGCTTTCCCTGGGAGCAGAACTATAGGCCTTTTCTGCACCGGGCGAAGGAATCGCCCTGCACCGCAACTCACCAGACCTTTTGGCTCCCCAGTTCGGTCCACAGTGCTCCGGAGCAGTGCGTGCTCGTCAATACCCACTGCTCCGGCATCCTAAATGGTGGCTTCCGGTTGGTCGAGGGTCTTGACCAACTGCTGAAGCTCACCAGCCTAAAGCCCGCCCCCGGGCAGATCGCAGGCTCACAATGGTGTGAGCCTGCAAATCTGCATAAGGGGGCAGGCTCGCAGTGGTGTGCTCCGTGCTTTTGAAAGACCGAAAGAAACAGGTCTTTCAAAAATACACTGGAGGACCACTTGGAGTTGTTCCGGACTGGACTGAGGTATGGATCTACCTTAAATAGGTCCGACCCAGTCCGGTCCAAGGTGCAGATGTCCTCCTTGGAGGACAGACTGCACCATTTCAAAAACCCCATGTGGAAAAATCCATAATTTTAATACATTATATAACAATACTCTTTCCATGTTCTCCAAATGACCTACTCAAGGTATCTGCCTCACTCAGCCTAATGGTAGGGACAGTTTGTGACAGCAGCTTTACCGCTAATAACCAGAATGTGCAAGAAAGGTGATTGATCTGAATTAAAATATTACTTGCTTCTTAGACCCTTTAGGTATGATTGAGTGACCTTGTGAATTCTAATGTTCTCCTGTGTGGAATTCTTTCTCAATATCTGGTGTCCCTTGGTAGCTTCCCTTCCACACAAGCTGTATTTATTTTCTTCAGACTAGAAATTAGTATATTTTCCATCTCTTAAATCACACCTAGATGGGTTATGAATCTGAAAAATGCCACTGTTCAAATGAAAGTGAGCCACTTCTGAAAAACACTGAATTACTTTGAGGGAGAAAAGTGAAGTTGTTATAGAAAATAAGCCTATAAATATTAACCTGATAATCAAAAAGTGTGTGTTTGTGTGTGTAACATTATAAACAGTAACATTACAACAAGTGAATACATGGAAAGATACACCAATAGTTGTAACTGAATATGTTGGACCCATAATTAAAGCAGACCCATGGAAATCCATGGGATAGCTGGGTGATGAATAACTTAAGCTTAATTGATTTCAGTGGGTCTGCCCTAATTATGACCAAATCTGGTCATCCATCCTAAATCAACATGTATAAAACACACATAAGGATAGATCTGGACCAGGTTAACTGCACATAGATCCCATTGCAGTCAGAATACACACTTAAACCTGAGTCTTACTGAGCCCAGTAAGAGCCATATGCAAGCAATTTGTTCTGGATTCAGTCCATAACTTTTAATCTCTGCCTTAAAATAGCTAGAAATGTAGGTATGTGTATTCTTTGTCAACTATTCTCCACTTATAAATGTGAGGTTAATTCAGATTCTTATGCCTCAAATTTTGTGAAGGCTTAAATACAGTATCCTTCTTAAAGCTGAAGTTATCTAATATTTCAGTGTCAAATAATTTTCATTTGGGTCACATAATTGAACTCAGAGCTGAAAATCCCCATCTGTATGCCAGCTCAGAACAGCTGGGTGCTGACAGAGGACCCAGCTGCCTGGCTTAATGGGAAGGTACTTAGGAAATCTATTCTGAGTGTGCAGAGGGCTGAAACCTATTGCTTTTGACATAAAAATATGACCTGTAGGTACTATAGATGCAAGCCCAGGGCACAGTCTGTACTATGGGACAATTTGAAACAGAAAACAGCTGAGTCACAAAACCCCACAATGCTGTGTACTTTCTCAAAGTGGTAAACAATACCATCTTATTCCTGAAGTGGGGAATACAGGAATCATCTGAAGACAGATATTAACCAAGGGTCAAAAATCACTGAGCTAGTACAGTTTGCAAATACTGTGTTGAACTTATTTTGCCTCTGCTGGAACAGGAAGCATCTGTGGAGCATACTGAAACTTGGCGTTATTGAATTTCCAGCCTGCTTTGGGGGTTTCCCAGTCTTAACTGTAACTTACATGTAAACAATGCATAGCCTAGGTTTTCCCATGCCTGGTAGTCTCCAGATATTCTGGGCTTTAGCTCCCATGAAATCCGCACCATAAATGATTCCAGGCAGCACAATGAATAAACAGGAACTCTGGGATTTGTAGTCCAAAATAGAGGTTTAGAGGTTTACTTTTAAAGGAATCGTCAGTTCTGTATCAGGTGCTGCAGGGAGCCTTGTATTGAGTTATCCTTTTGAAGCCAGGGATTTTTTTAAAAAAGTTTTATTTGTTGTTGTTAGTTATTTTATTTTAACATTTAGTCACATTTTATAAATCTAGGGTGCTACATAAAATACATAAACATCCTATTGAGTGATTGCAATTGAGAATTTTTGTATTATATTTTGGGGGCCTAATTTTCTAGGTATTTTTTGCTGAAGTTTTGTTTTGAAGGGTTTTGTGTATGTTACATAGTCAAGGACACCTTGTGCCTGTTCACATGTTCCTCTGACCAGAAACTCCTTTGGTCACCTGGCATGTATTTGTATGTACAGTAGTTTTACAGTGACTGGGCACCAAGCAACTTCTGTTCTTCAGTCATGCAGAAGATCCAGTCTCAAGAACAGTGAATCACAGTTTACATAAAGCTGCAGAGTCTAGCCATGTGCTAAGAATAATCCAGTTGCTCCCTGTATTGGGTTGTCCGCAAATAGCTTTTGACTTCTGAATATTTTCTACTTGGCTTGAATCCTCCAAGGGCTGGCTTTCTTCTATTCTACTGAAAATGCAGCAATGAGAAAAATGTCGCTGGCACAGCTCACCACCTGGTCTGTGAGGAATGCATCAGGGCTTGACTTCTTTCTATATGTCCTCTTTTTGGGTATCTGCGGTGGGAAATCACTGCACAGTTCACCTCACTGTAAAATCCATGTTATATAAAACATGATCAAAGAAGTTTACAACCCAACCTCATTTCTTCTGCTACTGAGATGGACTGAGTGCCTTTTAAAGAGCAGTGGCATAGGAACGGGGTTGAGGGGGAGAGGGAGGCAGAGTGCCCTGGATGGCACTTTGTTGGGGGCACTGCCACTCCTTGCCTGCCCCCCTGTGCAGTGTTGCCCCGCCTCCGCGTTCCATTGCCCCACCCAAACGTGCCATCACCCTGCCCATGCACCTCCACCCCCACCTTTACCCTGCTCATGCCAAGCTACCCCACTGCTAAAGAGCCTTCCCCAACCTGGTGCACTTCTTGTAAGTTAGCCTGCAAATGGCATCCCCAAAGCCACTGACCATGCTGGTTTTATCAATCACATTGATTCAATGTGTTTATTTTGTTTGGAATTATCAATAACATTCATACCACAGTGTCATTTGTGTACCTAGAGCTTTACAAAGAAGCATAGGGCATATCCCTGCTCCAAAGGATGTACAATCTAGGAACAAGACACAAAAGAAACAACAGCATGTGGAAGGAACTGGAGGTGGGGACAGGAAGAATATCTCATCTTTTAGTTTCACGTCTTTAAATTTGGCTGCATTTGGTCCTGATGATTAGGAAATTGGGGGAAAGTACCAGAAGTTTCACAGATAAGTTGTTTTCTGAATGTATAATTAATTCCCATATGAGTTCTCCATAATCTGGATTTATGCCTGTCACATATTCAACAACTTTGGAGTTCTAAATTCATTCTAAAATCTGCTTTTAAATTCCTGTATTTTAACAACACTTAAACCTTCATCCTTAGAGTGTTACTTAATCATATTTCTGTATGCATGGATTCTCCTCGCTACCACTGTGCCCTGGGCCCTTGGGCCACATTGGACTCACAGGAGGCCCTCATTTTATACTATATTTTTCTCTCTGTGTGTCCTTGAGTTGTATGTACTTAGGAAAAGTGCATCAGCATTACGGTTGTCAGACTCATGCAATCTCATAAATGCAAGAGATTTATTTAAATGTAAAGAGAAGTGGGTTTTATCCTCACTGACATTAATGGCCTGGGCACATCTTCATAAATCATAAAAAAACAAAATGGTCTAATCTATATAAAGTGTTTTCAGCCTAGGTGATCCATGGAAGGGTGGAAAGAGAGAGGGGGTGAAATGCTTTCTGTTAGAAGCTGATCTTGGGAATGCTTCTGGAGCAAGAAGAGAGGTGCAAGGGGAAAGAGGGAAGGTTTAAAAGAGATTAAAATAATATGATGGGTGAGGGGAGGAAAACAGACTAGTATAGCTCTTGTTGCAAAGGAATTCAGATACATATTGGTGTGGTGTAATTCTAAATTCTGATCTAGGCAGGAAAAGTAGGGGATGGTGATACATGCATTGTAAGCAGCACAGTCAGCCCTCCACATTTGCAGGTTTCACCTTTGTGAATTTGATTATTCACAGATTATTTGCTGTCACCTCTGCTGCCTCCCTATGCCATTTTTAATAGGGACTGTAAGCCTCATGTGACTGAGAAACTGCAAAAAAGGCTTGTAAGTCCCTATTAAAAATAGTGTGGGGCAGCAGTGCAGATGGCAGTAAGCCCCACCAGCCAGCCACTTCTGCTTTGTGAAAGAAACCTGATGCCTCAAAGGAATTCATGGTGGTTTGAATATGGTGATCATCCTTTTTTGTGTGTTAAATATGGTTTGGGAGGGCCTAGAGTTATTCATGTTTTTTCCACTTTCCCAGGGGTTCTGTGCCCCTAACCCTAGTGAGTGTGTACATGTGAAAAGAATCTAGGGCTCATAATAGACCATAAGTTGAATGTAAGTAATGTGATGCAGTAGCCAAAAAAAACCCCAACACAATTGAGAGAAATACTAGTGCCACTTTATTCTATGTTCGTCAGACCTTACATGCAATACTGTGTTCAGGGCTTGGCACCACAGTTCAAGAAGGGTATTGACAAGCTGGAATGTGTCCAGAGAAGGGCAATCAATATGATCAAAGGTCTGGAAGCCAAGTCTTACAAAGAATGACTGAGGGAGCTGGGTATATTTAGCTTGGAGAGGAGACAACTAAGAGGTGACATGAGAGTTGTCTTCAAACATCTGAAGGGATGTCATATAGAAGATGGAGCAAACATGTTTTCTGCTAGACTAGAATGTGAACCAGTGGATTCAAATTACAAGAAAAAAGAATTGATGGTGACAATGATATTCATTTGTATCCTGCCTTTCTCCCAATAATCAAAGTGTATTTGAATGTATTTGAAACAGTACAAATTAAAAATCATACAAAAGCATTAATAAAAGTATAAATATAAGGTTTAAAAATATTTTAAAATAAGATTTAAAAAGCAATTCTGGCTAATATTGTTAGCCAGAAAAGTCTTTTTTTGATATCCTTATAGCCCCATCACAGGCCTTCAGATAGGTTTTAGCAATTTTTTTCAATTGGACTCACTCTTGAGTTTTCTGCTGCTGTCACTTTAGCTTTCATCTTGCCTGTTTCATTATTGACAGCCCCTTAGAAAACCAGGGGGCTGGTTTATGCCAATCTGTGAGAAGGAACTCCTAAGAGAGATTGTGTCCGCTGCCCTAGGCATTTAACCATTCCAGAGATCAATCAGAGACAGGATCACCTGCCAAAGCAGTAGGAAACTCCTCAAGAGCCATCAGAAATAAATCTGGATCCATAAGCCTCCTGGGGTGGATCATCTTAATGGGCTTCTTCAGAGGTTGTGAGTTCCAGTTTAAACCTGACCAAGAAGTGATCTGTCTGCAACAATGAAACAGTAAAAAGTTCCTCCATTTCCAGATCACTATTGTCACTCCCTGTACAGAAAACAAGGAACAAAATGTCCCCAGCAGCATGAATACGGCCAGATAGCACTTTGGAAGACCCATAGTTGTCATGGCAGATATGAAGTCCTGAATCACTCCCAACAGGGTAGCCTCAGCATGGATGTTGAAGTCCTCCAGCATCACATGACACAGGGACTCCAACAACACCCCTAAGACCACCCCTGTTAGCCAAGGAAGTGAGACTGTTGAACAGCAGGGTGGACTGTACATTAATAGAATCCCTAACCTGTCCTAGCCACCCACCTGTAAATAAATACACTCAACACCTGCAGACTGAGGGACAAGGTACCTTGTCAGGAGTGTCCTATTTCAGTCAGGGTGGCTCAGCTGATAACCCAAAAAAACAACAACAACAAACTGAATAGCTTCTGACTTGTTAGTTACTTTTAGGCAGCAAGTACAAGGACATAAACAAAGTCCAACAGAATTCTAAGGCAAATGAGTCCAAAGTCAGTCGGGGTAATCCAGAGTCAGGCATGGAGTTCAGCAAGTTATCCAGCAGACTGGAGGGTCAGTTAAGCTCTAACAACTTCTGGAGGGGAAGGGCAGAAGCTGTATAAGTCAACAGCCTAACACAGCTGTTGCCTGATTAATTGTTGCCGGTTATAAATTCTCTGAGATTGACATAGGTTTTCTTTTTGTTGTCTGCGCTCGGCAAAGGTAGGTACTGGTAAGTTATCACTCAAAAAAGGAATGGCATCTCAATTTTAGATAAGATTTTTTTTAACCAGGAACAAACAAGCAACCTGAGGAAAATTCTGAAACTGAGGCATTAATGCTGAGAAACCTCTATCCTGTCTAGTCACCAATTTGCCCTCAGGCAAAAGTAGGATGTGAAGCAACCTTGGCAAATTATATTAGGCTGTAAGAGCTCAGGGCTCCTATTCCATTCAGATTCTGGTCTGTCAGGGTAGGAGACAGAAGTGTATTTCTTTCTCTAAATACAGTTGGATCCTTGATTCACCAGGCCTGGCCTTCAAATTTCTAAGTTCTTTTCATATGTTCAAAGCAGTTGGCTGGGCTCATGTGGGAACAAGAAGTCTTTTAAGTAGGGCAGCCCTTCAGACTGAAAAATGCATTATCTCCCCCCATACACATAGAAAAGAGAGGAAAGATTTTATAAAACTTGCATGAAATGTAAATATGCTAGCTATTCAAATTTAGACATTTAGAATCTTAATTTACATTTAAATTTATAATATCCGTGAGAATACAAGACATCTCATCATACAGTCAGTCCTTCACATTTGTGGGTTTCACAGTAGCAGATTTGATTATTTGCAAGCTTCAAAAAATCTCTGCCCCCCACCACCTCAAGCACTTGTTTTCCAGGGGAACCTTTCCTCTCAGTGACTCAGACCATGTAGTCCTTTAAAAACCTGCCTCTGGTTCTCCTCCTCCTCTGCCACCAGCTGCTGCCACCAGCTAAGGACAGATCCCAACCTGATTTCTCAGTACCACAAATCCTTTCCCAAAGCCCCCCACACACCCAACCAAGCAAGCAAGGAGATGGCCACCATGCCAACCTACCACCTTCCATCTCCTTTCCCTGAACTGCTTTGGATCATGGGTGCCCATTCTCCCTACCATGCTTCAGCCTCTCAGCTACACACACACAAACACACAAACACACATTTTGATATTTGCAGTTTTTCCACTTTTGTGGGGCCCTGTGCCTGTAACCCTAGTAAATGTGGAGGACCAACTGTATTAGGAAGCAATGTGACCAGGGGTGTACAAATATTGATCCCACCTTAACTGTTGTTAACTCTTGATGGGTAAATTCAAGGTCATTGTTTTCCTTTCAGGAGCTTGGAAAATTGATTTTTTTTTTTAAACTATAGCTGTCAGGTTCCCACTGCTAGCATAGACAGTGAAATAGTGACCAAGCTGACTAGGAGATTCTGGGAGGTATAGTCCAAAAAAATAACTTTTCCAAGCTGTGCTCCCATAATATTGCTATCTTTAAACCAACCTTTAGAATAGAGAATGCCTTTAAGCAGTAGACATCCCTCTGAGATTCCCTGAAATAGAAGACTCAAGTAGGACACTTGGTCATCCTATCTTTAAGATATCTTGGACTGCCACGTGTTTCTGCTGTTATTGCTACTTTCATTATTTCTGGCATCCAGCAGGTAGGTTCAGATACTAAAATTCCCATTAATCAGCACAAGCTAGCAGACACCATTCTCAATACTTGTTCTACACATGACCAATCTTTAACAGCATATAACTTTCTGAGAGACAACAGGATGCTTTGAAAACTTTTTTTTTTAGAGCAACAATAAAATAAAATTTAAAAAAGCAATTTGGCAATGACTGGTCATAAGTCACATGTCCTCAACACTTCATTGAATCTTGTTCTTGGTTCTTCCTGAATTAAATTGAACCATACATCAGGCTATAAATCAAGGCAGACACTTGGAAACTCATACAATAAAGCAACGTGCAAATGTGCTTGCATTAAAAGAAACTGCTAAACGAAGTGCAGAATGTCCAAATAGCTTCATCAGTAGTTATTCATCTGGAAATATGAAAACAGTTTTCCTTCTAAAATGGTGGGATAATAGTAGCAATGGTGCCCAAATTCTATTTACCTTCCTTTGCATATGAATATGTATCCTGATCATCATGAGAAAGTGGTGGCCCTATACAGCAGTCTCCGGGCCTGGGTCTATAGGCTTCAGTTAACCAACTGCCATTCTGTCTGCTAAACATAAATGATTACTAGAGGAGAAATACCTGTATTCATGCCATGAAACAGAGGCAATGGTAAAATTTTGTTGGAATGAATCTTTGGCAGCTAGGGACCAAGCTGTCAATGGGAAAGTAAATATATGCTGTGTTTTAGTCCATATTAAATGAGCTATTTAAAATGCAGAACAATTTGGGGAATAAGTTTCAGCCACTTGGAAAGCTCCCTCTAAAATTAAGATGGAAATCCAGAGTGGTTTCACTGTTCCCTTGACGTGGAAACCATCAGCCACCGCTAAATTCAACAACAAGACTGCTTGGTATTTTCATTTTGGAGTGGAGAGTTATCTTGCCCTTCTCCTCAGAGAGCAGAATGCCTGGATGACCTTCCCTGTGGCACTCCTGATGTTAATGGATTTGAACTTCTTCCAGTTCCAGCCAGCATGCCCAACAAGGCACTATTCTTCTTGAACTTGAGAGACATGATGACAAAGTTTGAACATCTTTTCTTTAGAGTAAGGTGATAAGATTATCTAGTCACAATATCTTCTTGACATACTTAGCCTTAATTGTGTATAGGAATGCCAACATTTCTGAATGTAATTTTTACATTTTTGATTCCCAAGGAAGTTCAAGGCAGAATGTCATAAAGTTGCAAGCAGGGACTATAACATCCAGAATCCTGCAGACTATAGCTATACTGGTGGGGTTCTGGGATTTGTAGTCCAACAAATCACACTTTCCAAGCTCTAGTTCTGGGTTTAGTTGTATTCCAAATTAAGTCAACAACTCTCCTTCTATTCAACCAAGATGTTTGCTTCAACATATAGAAAAAAACCCAACTGTTTGCCTGGGTCTCTATCTCCACCATGCTACTAAGGTACCACTTCCAAAATTAGTAGGGTAAGCTAGTGCTGCTCAGGATATATTCCTCAAAGTGTAGCAAATAAATCTTGATGTAAACAATGCAATAAATAGTGAGGTAGAGGAAACCAGTGACCCTGCTAACGTGGGAAGGGAAGATGTTGTGGTCTAAACCAGCTAGGGTTGCCAAGTTGGTAAAGGCTGCCCCATACATTAATAGCTGGCATGTGGGGGATACTTTAAATTTCACCTAGCAGTAGTTACTTCTAGATTTCTGTGAGGCAGCACAAGTATAGGGTTGTAGCTGTTGGAGTTTACAGGGGCCACGCTGTACTCTGTAGGCATGAAAGGAAGAAATGTGACCCACATGAGGCAGCTACACCTCCAGGCCAGGCAAAAAACCAGCAGAGTCAAAAGAACAGAGTCCAGGCCAAAACATATTTCCAAAAACTATTCTAGTGTTTATTGCATACAGCATAGTTCCTCATTTGTAGCATACTGGCGACAGAAAGCCAGGAATAAATCCATTAGGCTTCTCTGTGCCCAGGCGTGACACAGAGAGAAAATGCAGGCTGCGAAAGACAAGACCAGATGGAGGAGAAAAAGAGAGTGAGTGAGTAACCTCTCACTGAAATTATAGGCTCTGTGTGGGCAAAGCTTGACCGCTTATCAAAACAAGCCAGCAGTCCCACACAGAGGGGAACCAGGTGTTGCTTATCAGTTGTCTGGGTCACACTGTCTTACCAGGCAGCCAAGGCCATGAAGCAGAGAAGAGACAAGACAAAAATCACGTAGCTGAGAATACATCTATTAGACAGAAGACTGGAAGGCCTAGAATCTTAACAGTAGCTGCCCTCCCACAACAGCATCAACTGAGATAGCAGTCCTAATGCATGGCTAATGTGGGAGTAAGTTCCTTTCAACTCAGTGGAAATTACTTCTGAGAAAACATGTCTGAGGTCATCCTGTAATTGTAAGTGGCATCGTTCATAAAATTATTTCCAGTCTAAGGGCAGATGACTTCAGATGAAAGCCTTACCATTCAGAAGCAAGCTCCACAGTATACACTATAGGGACTTTTATGAATTGCCTTCTTATGCATGTATATGACTTACTATAACCTAGCCCCTGGTAAAAAAAAAACAGAGTTTGCATGAATATTAAATGCTGTTTTTCTTCCCTAATGGAGAAAGAATCAAATCATTTGTTCAGAAATAAGGAAGAGGAGGAGGAACATTTTACAAAAGGACACTCTCTCCAAGAACAGAAGAAGGTCATGCTTTTCTATCTATCACAATGGTTTAATGTATTTTGGTGATGATAAAGTAGAATGGCAGAGAGGAAAATCAATTTTGAATGGCAAGAAACATTAAATGAAGTAGGCCTGCAAATTATGGTATAGCTAATTAGTATGTTTCACAGGTGCAAGGTGGAAACAGGGCCAAAAACAAACATATCTGTCTTAATTAGCATTGCTAGAACATTAATGCAATTACAAGGGAAAGTCTTCTATCCACCCATGCAGCCCAAAAAAATTATAAGAAAGCTAAAGCCTCAGTAAAAACCTATCACCTAAATGAAGGGAGAAAAGAAAAATCTTGTCTGTGAATATATTCAGACATGCATGCTTCCTCTTGAAGAATGTTATAGCCAAGGTTGCTTGGGAAGGACAAGGCTCTTGGGCCACCAGCCAGTCAGGGAGACATAAGCTTTCTGGCCTCCATCTCTGCCTTGGAAGGTGAAAGAAGGGGAAAAGGACTGTAGTTTGGGCAGTTCTTGCATGCTGCAGAGAAAGAGGTGGAGGTGATGAGTATCTCAGGTATTGTTTTATACACT
Source organism: Ctenosaura bakeri (assembly GCA_948474755.1). Lineage (NCBI taxonomy): Eukaryota > Metazoa > Chordata > Lepidosauria > Squamata > Iguanidae > Ctenosaura > Ctenosaura bakeri. The sequence goes on along the minus strand of CAOLHI010000230.1, from coordinate 216 downwards.
GGCTTGGAACAAGGGCACTGTGTTGGTGGTGGAAGGTGGACCAGGAAAATCACCTCTGCTACAGTGCAGAGAATTTCCCAATCACTCTTCCTCTGTTGTTAAACTACATCTGGAGGGTAACAAATTACCCTCTTCTGCATCCAACAATGGTTAGTGAGTATAAACCATACTCAGAAACCAGGTAAGCACACAGCCCATTCTCTATCTCTGAAAGTC